>CM021100.1:514972893-515357552 GCA_007115665.2 Sequoiadendron giganteum | reverse complement strand
ATACCCATACCCTAATCCATCAACCCTAAACCCTAAAACCTTAAACCCTTAAACACTCAACCCTAAACCCTCAACCCTCAACCCTTAAAACCTAAACGCTTAAACCCTCTACCCTCAACACTCAATCCAATACCCTCTAACCTAAACCCTAATCCCTCAACCCTTACACCCTTAAATCTAAGAAAAATCTCTACCCTAATCCCTAAACCATCAACTCTTAATCCCTCAACCCTTAAAACCTCAACCCTCTACCCTCAACTCTTAAACAATAATCCCTCAACCCCTATAAGCTCTACCCTATACATTGGACCCTCAACCCTAATCCCTCGACCCTATACCCTATACCCTCAATCCTCAACCTTCAACCTTAAACCCTCAATCCTCAAACCTCAACCCTTAAACCCTAAACCCTTAAACTCTCTACCCTCTACCCTCTACCCTATACATTAAACCCTCAACCCTCAATTCTCAACCCTCAACCCTCAATCCTTAAACCCTAAACCCTCAACCCCTATACCCTCTACCCTTTACATTGGACCTTGAACCTAATCCTTCAACCATATACCCTCAAACCTATACCCTAAACCCTCTACCCTCAACCAAGTAAACCCTTAACCCTAAACCCTTCAACCCTAAACCCTTAAACCTTCTACCCTATACCCTCAACCAAATACCCTCTACCATTGACCCTATTCCCTCAACCCTCAAACCTTAAACCCTAATACCCTAGAAACCATCAACCCTATAGGTCCTCCACCCTAATCCCTCAACCCTATACCCTCAACCCCTATCACTTTCTCTCTATCTATACATCTCACCTCTCCCTCCTTCCCTCCCTCCCACCCTCTCTAATTGTCTCTATCTATTATCTCCCTCTTTCTGCGTACCTCTCATTCAATCAATCCCTACCACCCTCTCTCACTCCCTCTATCCATCTCTCTTTATGTCCCTCCCACTCCATCACACTCTCTCCCACTACCTCTCTCCCTCTCTCTCATGTCTCTTCCTCCCACCCCCTCTCTCTCTAAGGTCTCTCCCTCTGGAAACCTACCTAGGTAACTCTCTCTTTGTCTCTCTCCCCTCTCTCTATCTATCCCTCCAACCCTACCTAGATAAGTCCCTCTCACTCCACCCCCCTCTTTCTCTACCTCTATCAGGTCACTCCCTCTCACACCCTCTCCCTCTCTCAGGTCTCTCACTCACACTCCCTCTCACTACCTATCTCTCAAGTCTCTCCCTCTCACACTCTCAAGTCTCTCCCTTTCACACCCTACCTACATAACTCTCTCTTTCTCTTTGTCTCTCTCTCTCCCCTCTTCTCTCTCTCCCACCCCCTCTTTCTCTCTCTCCCACCCCCCTCTCTCTCTCCCTCCCTCTATCCCTCCCACCCTACCTAGCTAAGTCCCCCTCAATCCAACCCCTTCTCTCCCACTCCCTCTCTCTTAAAATCTCACTTCGACCCCCTCTCCATCTCTCTAGACTCTCTCTAAATTCTCCCTTCGTCTAAAGACATACATAAATGCATACATACAAGCATAATACATATGTACATATAATCTTAGATCCATACAAGAATACATACATACATGACATGCATGTACATACAAATATATCAGCATACATTAATATATTGGCATTTAACATAAACTAAGACATAATGTGAGTGCGTTATGTGCTAGTAGACATGTTCCCCGCATAAGCAAAAACCATGTCAAAAGTGAGATATAATGCGAGCACGTTATATATCTTGCTTTGGGAATTCTCGAGCCTTAGGCTTGGTATTTTCCTTGGAATACCAACCCAAAGGCTTGGAGGGCATTCCCAACGACCAGAGACGTGTTTTAAAAAAATCCACCATATTTTTCATAATCGAGTTCGTGTTCACCATCAAGATTGCACGTGGTTCAATATCAAAAAAATCGAGCACATGGGTAATGTTGGGTTATCTCTTAGCTATCCAACGATGTAATTTTTTTCACTTTCTGAAAATGTTAGGTTTTTCATCCATAATTTATTTTATCTGTATGTCTTTTTTTGCCAAAAAGCAGTGTTTGGTATTTTTTTCGTTATAAATTAACCATTCATCAATTTTTCAAATAAATTACATTTTTAGAAACTAGACTCCATTCTACAAAATTTATAAAAAAAAGCAAAAACAAAACAAATCAATTAGTTTCCAAAATTTGTAGGGGTAGCACGACCAAAATTCTATTTTCAGGATATGTCCACTTCGCAAATTAGTAAAAAATCAAATATTCATTAAAAAATTATCAGAAACATTGTGCATCAACTACATACTATTAGCTAACTTCTGACTGTTGCGATTTTAAACATACTAAAAAAAAGTTCACCGTACGAGGGTCGTACAAGAGTTGCTATGTTATGTTTTTCTGACAAAAACAACACCAATTTGTGTACGTCCCTCGTTTGAACCCCTTAAACTCAACCATTTTCAAAATTAATTAGTAGTTTAGAAAGTAGACTCGGAGCACTTGAATCCTTCTTTTTGTTCCATCTCAAAATTTTGAGTCTAAGTATCCTCAATTTCACGTCCAAGGTCAGTATTTCCTGATTTCAGAAAAAATTTGTCCACTTAAGTCCCCTTTTTGGGAACCATCTTGGTGCACTTACCCATCACATTTATTTCAACATCTAGTAAGTAATTTCCCAATTTACTAATAGCGAATACAAGAGCCAAATATTGTTTCTCTATCATTGTGTATTGCATTTCATAATCAATAAAAGTTCGGCTAATGTATTAAATAGGATGTTCCTTACCACTTTCATCTTGTTGAGCCAAAAATGGTGCAAGGGCATGGGTTAATACTATTGTATAAAGGGTAAACGATTTTTCCTACATAGTGGGTTGTAAAACAAGTGGAGTGGCAAGATAATCTTTCAAACTGTAATAATCTTTATTCCAATTAAATTGAACCTCTTTAGATTAAGAATATGTGTGAAGGGTAACATTCGGTCTACTAGAGAAGCTATGAAATGATGGATAGCTTGAATTCTTCCTTGTAAGGTGTGCAATCGAGAAATATTTCTAGGAGGTGGCATGTTAGCTATAGCATCAATTTTCTTCTTGTCCACCTCAATGCCTCTATGAGATACAATGAAACCTAAAAAAATTTCCACTATCTACACCAAAGACGCACCTTTTCATATTCAATCTCATGTTATATTTTTGCATTCACTCAAAGATCTTCCGAAGGATATTCACATTGTCTTGTTAGGGTAAATATTTAGCGAGAATATTGTCAACATAATATTCCAAAATCTTATGTACGTATATTCATGAAATATCAATGTCATAGCTTGTTGATATGTTGCACCCACATTCTTTAATCCAAAAGGCATCATTACCCAAAAAAAAATTTCCCAAGATGTTATAAATGTTGTTTTGTATTGATCTCAAAGTGAGGTTTAATAAAGATTTGATTATATCCAAAAAATCCATCCATGAATGAAAACAAATCATGTCTCACAGTCGATTCCACTATCATGTCAATATTAGGAAGGGGGAAATCATCCTTTAAAGATGCTTTATTCAAATCATCAAAGTCTGCACACATCCTAATATTATTATCCAGTTTCATAATTGTGAAAATGTTTGAGATCCAAAGAGAATGATCTATAGGACATATGAAACCAACTTCAAGGAGCTTCTCAATATCAACCTTAACTAGCAAGGCTATCTTAGGATTCATCTTTTGTATGTTTTATCTAACGGGTTTAGCATTTTCAACAAGGACGATATTGTGCACTACGATCTTAGGGTCAATTCCTAACATATCTGAATAAGTCCAAGAAAATATTTCAGCAAAGTCATAAAGTAAAGTTGCATTGTCTTCTTGTTCTTCATCATCAAGGCACTTTCCTATCTTAATCACTTTTTTTTCATTGTTAATGGGTATGTGCAAGATCATCATGGAAAAAACAGGCCCTTAAGTGGCAAAAAATTTAGAAAAAATAGAGTTAGGCAACTTGACATAAAAATTTGAATATGTTATCTATATTATTTCAAAAATATGTAAGAATAGAATTTGTAGAAAATTGAATGTAGTTTCTAAATTAATAGGTTTATTTACAAAAAAAAAAAATCTATTTGGTGAAAATTTGAAATTTCAATACAGTAGTACTTAAATTTTAGGAAAAAAATAAGAAGTAGGTGTCTGTCTAACCACCCTAACCACATTAAAATGATAATATTTTTTTATAAGATTTTAGATATAAGTAGAGGACTCATGTCCTGATGTGATGCATATTTTTTTGTAATTTTTTTCCAAGTAAATAATTACTTATAATTTTTTTATGACAATTTTTAAAAAATATAAAGACTCGTATGTCTAACCACCTTAACTTGGTCAAAAAATCATGAAATTCAATTTTTTCTTTTTTAATATTATAGAATGTGACACATGTTTTGAATTCAAAAAATATGATACCATTTGAAAGCTATAGATGTTTTTCAATCAGCCTAAAAATCAAGACTTTAGTCGTAATTCAATAGAAAATGAATAATAATTATTTATTAAATTCAAAGTAAATCATAATTTATATTGGTGGAAAGCTGAGAATATCCTTTAAAAACCCTTTTCGTTTCATCAATTTTGGGTAAAAGAAAAGTCATCAGCCACATACCCATCATATTGCCACTTTTTGGCCCATCATGATCCTGCACATACCCTAATATCCATTGGTACTTCCATGGTATTGATCTCCTAAAGGAAGTGCATTTTGTTTTGGGAATTCAAGATTGTATTCTTCAATCTCATTACTTTCCTTTTCTTCATCTCCTTGGTTCATACTAATCATAGCACATGTAACCCATTTATTTTTAGGAGGAGCAAATGACCTATCATAAACTCATAATATTGCTTTCAAGGCTTCATCATCTTCAAATAATTACAATGATGCTTCACAAGTTTTATCAATCAATTTTGGATGCTTCAAGGTGAGAGATTTTTTAGGATTACACATAATGGTGTTGATGTTTAGCAAAGGTATTTTTGTTGCTTGTGTTATCTTAGAAGGGAAATATCCCAAACCACTCTACTTCTTGTGTGTTAGGTTCTATATGAACATGGATGCCTCATTCTTTCTTTCCACATCCTTTTCCATTATATAACCTAGTTGTTTCATAAGCTCATAACCTCTTCCATAAAGTATTTCCATTTCTTTCGGGGTTGGTGGTTGTTGATAATCTCATCAAAGTTTGTTGTATAGCTTGTGTCTTCTTCTAGAGTAGATGAGGTAGATGCTTGTGAGTTAAATCTTCCAAGTTTTGTGTTGGCATTACCATTAATTGTTTCTTAGTTTTTTATTTTTTCATTTTATATTCTCCCATAAATGTTGGTGTAAACTCTAAGGAACCCCAATCATCTTCCAATAACTACGACACTTTTTCCATCTCAGGTTTCTATTCTTTCATAAGCTATATGTTCAAAGTTGGAATTAATGTATTCAGAGGATTTGTTATTCCTTTTTCAACTTGCAAGCAACTTTAAAGCTTGGGGTCTATCTCAACCTGGTATACCTTATTTTAATAGACATACTTCATGATACGATGAAGAGTTGAAGGAACCACATGAATCTCATGAATCCAAGGTCTTCCTAAAAGAAGATTATATGAAAGGTCATGAGGCATGACATGAATAGGAGTTTCTAAGGTAGCCTTTCCAACAGTAATATGTAAAGTAATCACACCAAGCGGTTGCTTTCCTACATTGTCAAATCCTTGAATGGATAAGGAATCAAGTTCAATCTTTTATTTATCTACTCCAAGTCTATCTAAAATATGCACACTAAATACATTAAGAGAAGAGCCATTATTAACAAGGGTCCTTTTTTTCCTCATCCTATTGAATCTAGCTATTATCATGAAGGCCTCATTTTTCTTTCTCATCTACAAGGGAGGTAGCTCATGTTGGTGAAAATTAATGTCTACATTAACCAGATTCATTCCTTGAATTAAAGCCACTACATCACATGCATTTGTATTAGAGGGAATCACAACTTGTTGTAGGGTTGTTTGAAGCATGGCATGATAGTTAGGTGTATATTGAATTGGGTCCCATAGGGATATCTTTGCAGGATTATTATAAATTTGTTCAACAAGATCATACTCCTTCCCATTATGCATAGGAAAATGAGGAGAACTAGGCAAGATGGGATTAGGCAAAGGTAAAGTTGTTGGAGTTGTTTGTCTTAGTTGCAGATTGTTTCGAGTGTTATATGTATGAGTGATGGTATTATAACTTGATTGCTATGAAACATTATTCTTAGGTTGTTCAAGGGTAAAAATGGGCTGTTTTTTAGTTTGAGGTTTGTGTGAAGGTGGGTAAATGATAAGTTGAGGTTGAATCATGTTAAATTCTCTTGGTTTCAGTTTGTCATGACAAGCCTTAGTAGATGAACCTTGTGAGATGAAATCCTCAAGGGCTTCATCTAACATATCAAATTCAATACTACTAAAAGGCTTGAGGGTTAGGTTAACTTGGAAAAAGAGATTTGACATGGTCAAATAACTATGCTTTCATCCAAGTGGTTCATCGATTTATAGATGTTTTTGTTTTTTTTTTTTGGTTTTCTAACAAATGCCAAATGTAATCTAATTTAAGTAAACTATGAACTAATGGTGAAAATGAAAAGTACAGTAATCTAATTCTATCCATAATTGAAATGAAAGTAAACTAAACCAAATCTAATGAAATGAATACAATAGAAATTTTGCAAACTAAAACTAATGACTAACAACAACAAAGAGAAACAAAGAATATAATGCTGGAAAATGTAGTTTAAAATCTGAAACAGGACTAAATCACCCAAAGGGGCGTATGAGTCCCAAACAAGGTTTCTTAGAGGTTTAAACAATGAATAAAAATCAGCACAAGATACCCAAAAATTAGGAAAAATCTCTTGTATTGGGACTAAATCACCCAGAGGGGCATATGAGTCCTAGTCTAGGGTTTTTACACAAATTTTAGATAATTTTGAGTGATTTGTATGCTTTCTGGTTTGCATGATGTCTAAACTAAGTGAGAATGTAGATTTCAGATGAAATTTAATGATGTAAAATGTAAAAATGCAGCCTATATGCACTTTCACTAATGTAATATTTAGAAACCCTAGAATGCCAATTAACTAATGCAAAGTTAATGCAAGCTAAATTTAGGATGATGATGCACTCCAAATTCGAATTAAGATGTTATATATACAAATTCACCAAAATGAAATGTGGAAAATTGTCATTGTGTATGGTTTAGGAAATAGAACAACAATCTTCTTCACTTCTCATTCAAGGAAACCCTACAGATCTCAATCCAAGGATAGAATAAAGAAAAGAGATCTAAAATAGGGGTGTCTTAGGGTATGATTAGAGACTAAGAGAGGGTTCAACACCAAGCTAGGGCTTGGAAAGACATGCAATATGTAGAACCTAATGAAAAAACCTAATGATATGAAAATTTTCACTAAATGTCCTAGAAATGAATGTAGAACAAAACGAAAAATTGAGATATCATAATTGCACACCTATGAATCTGGATGTGCTCGGAATAAGCTTTGAAATGATGGAAATGTAGACTTTAGGGCACACTGGGACACATATGGTAAGTTGGGTGTATTAATCCCTGACTAGGGTTTCTAGGTTGAAATAGGTTTCTAGGAGTGTTGATCAAGAATCTTTAGAAATATGGAAATTTTTCTATAGTGGGAATCATACACCACTTCTGGTGTATTAGTCCCATTTTGTTTTTTTCAAAAATTCAAAGTCCAAATCTGTTCTCTAATCTATGCTCTTCCTTCCTGATCTGATTTCTGGATCTAAACTTGTAAAAAGACCTAGAAAATAAACTATAGTATTGATTTTCTTATGGGTTGTTTTCCTTGGTCAAACACCTAGTTCGATAATTAAACCTTGATAGAAAAATGGATTTTGAATGTAAATGTGAATATAAACCATAACCTTAAGTGTATTAAAGATTAGGGAATCTGAAATGCAATGCAACCCTATTCTATTGTGCTAGAATGAGATGCATGAATGTAAACATGGAGATGAATGACTCACTTTGGGAGATCTCTAATCACCTTAATAAGTCATAATAAGACATGTACCTTCCTTAGGCTAAAATTAGATTGATAATGGAGGATGGAATCACTTAGGAAACAAATCATAAGGCTTGGCTTGATGGCTAGCTACATATCCCCAACCTATAATCCATCATGATTCACCATAGGCAACCATAATCAATCCTTGACTACTATAACTTGAATGAAAGTGAGCTCGAAGACCTACAAAAACACTATAATGTTGCTCGAAGACTTCAACTTCGCTTGCTACTTGCTCTTGAATGCTCTTGTAAAAGAATACTTGAGTGCTTGTGATGTTTACATCTTGAAATTTATCTTCCAGATGATTGCTTAAATGAAATAATGAATTAAAAGCTTGATAATATCGGCAACACATGTAATTTACCATTATTTACATCTCAAAAGATGACATCAACCAAAACTTTCAATTAAAAACTTGAATTTCCTACTCAAACCTTAAAAATGGGTCACTCAGGACTCATACACCACTTGTGGCATATCGGTCCCACCTAGGGGGACCCATACGCCCAAGGTGGTGTATGAGTCTCACCCTAGTTTTTTAGGGTGGGCCAATAATGGGTTGTTAGAAAAATTAATGATTTTGATTATTTTATCAGGATTTAAGTTGAAATAAGCCTCGAGATCTAAAATAAAGGGTAATAGGGGTCTATTAATGATGATTTAAAGGGGTATTTAATGCAAGGGTACTAAAATGGGTCCAAATTAAGTGTGAAATTTTACCATCTTCAAGAGTGAACAATATTTTACGATTACACTTCTAATCTTGTTTCTTCTTAGCAATGACCCTAACATATTTTTGGGTAGTGAGCCTGATTATATTCGATGTTGTTATTTGAATATATATGTGAGCTAATCTTCACCATGGTTTCTCCTTGCTTGGGGATTTCTATGTAAATCTAGTATTCTCTTGTGTATGGTTGTGTTTGTTTTGTTGTTTCACATGTTTACATTTTGTTGATGCTTAAAGAGGGTTTAAGAATTGATAAGGGTTTGAAAGTTAATGAGGGATTGAATTTTTTAGTGTACAGCTAATTCACCCCCCCTCCCCCCCGCTCATTTGTCCTATGCATCTAACAGAGGGAAGTGTGACTAAATAACAAAAATAGGGATATCAAAAAGATTATGTTGAAATGAATGAAGATAAAGGATTTTCATGGAGTGTTTCCAGTGTCGAAGTAAATGTGTACATGGTTGTGAGGGTATGGAAATGCAATAAGATGAAATAACACAATATCAATGCATAAAACACACAAATCTATACCTTAAACACCTTCAATCCCCATGATTGAACAAAATAGGTTGCACACTAGGCCTATTGATATGCTCTAGATAACTAGAAAAATGGATTGGTCCAATCAAATTTTAGCATAATCTTGTTATAATGGTAAATTATGGAAGCATACGATTACTTGCAATAAATTTGATGAAAATGAAGGGTGGAGGATTCTATTTATAGAAAGAAGTTCAAATGGACAAAGGGATGAGATCTTGCCACAACATCAATGGTTCATGTTGAGAGGTGCTCTCAAGAAAAATAGATAGGATAAGTGTCATGTGAGGGTTAATGGAGAATGGAGGTTTTAAATGAAAGTGATTGGATAAGATTATGGAGGATTGTGACAAGATTCCCAAAAGAGGTAAATCTTTGATTTTTTTTCTTATTTCGAGGGAGATGGAATTTAAAATTAGATTTTATGGGTAGGAGAGAGATGACCTCATACAAAGTAAACTAAAAAGTTGACATTTGTCTCAAACAAATGCATGCTTTGTTTGTTATTCAATTACAATGATTGTTACATGTATAAAAATGTTGTTTGAAGTTATATATAAATATCATAATTTTTCAAGTTATATATGACCCCTTAACTAATTATCTATGTGTGTGTGTGTGATCAGTTAATAGATCATATATAACTTGAAACAACATTCATTGAACAGTCTATATAAATATTAAAGTTCAATTAAATGTTCTTAAACTGCACTCAATTCAATAATAATAAATAAACCCAATTCAGTAATCATAGATAAATTTTGACCAATAGATATCTATCACTTCTTAATACAAATCAAATGTAAAATTTAATAATATTTAAGAATGGTATCCCCATACCATAAATAGTATTTAGATTGCCAGCAATAATATGTGTCTCAGGTTATATCTTAATCATAGATTAACTAATTATGTTCGATTTATTTTAAGATTTTCTATTTTTAATCATAGTTAAAATTTTATCTAAAGACCGATTTTTTCAAATCGAAATTTTAGAAGTCCAGGATAGGGCCGAAGCCAACGAACAGGCAAGCGCCGCAGCCAGTGTAGAGAATACAGTGATGGAATTGGGCATTCTTCCCTTGTCTTTCCTCGCCAACATACCCTCATATATCGGATAGCTGTTTATTACTATGAAGCTCGACATCATCACCTGCATAAACATACTCGCCATGGCTGAATAACCTTCTCTCATCACAACTACAATTTCACCCACTAACGCCATGAGATTTATCAGTGCTATGATAGAAAAAGGTATAAACAGCACAGAGGACACCCCAAATTCAAAAATCTCTGCCTCATATCTTTTGGCTGATTCGCTGTCAAATACTTTGCTTGTCACCTCGAAACCCACTTTGGATATTCCAAGTAATTGACAGACTACTTGAATGAGCCCAAACAGATAAGACGACAAGCCTTTTATCATCCACATCCTTTGATCATTCCACCAACTTTTTAAAGAGCCTCCTCCCACATATATAAACTCTAGAGCACTGTATGCATAAGCACATACCGGTAAAAATAGAAAGAGGAGAACCCATGGATCTGAAATCTGAAAAATATAATACTCACATCAAAATGCTTCCTGAGATTATCAAGTAATATAGTCATTAACATAAGAGAAACTTTGTGATTGTGTTTTATTTGTGCCTCAATCGACCTACAACAAAGAAATTTATTAATCAATTTACAAAACTCAAAAGATTAAATCAAAGGAGTAAAAGTACCCGAGGAAATACCGATAGGCCGTTGACCATGCATAAGGCCGGTACTAAACCGTAGCAGATTAAAGGTAACGAAAATGGAGCCCATAGAAAGTAATAGCTGTAACACATATTCTGTGCTAGATTTGTATGACGAATCCCATAAGTGACTGGACAAAATTTGCTGGTAAAAATCTCCAGTAGGCCTGTTGCCCATCTTTTATTTTGGACCAGAGTATCGTTCAGATTAACAGGTGCACAACCCACAAAAGCGTCTCTTTTGGGACAGCAATAAGCAGATTTCCATCCTCTGCAGTGTATAGAAAACCCTGTCAAAACATCTTCCACTGCACAATCGTAGAGCATGCCGACCTGTGAAAAGGATTTCATGTCATTATTTGGAAAAATCTGATCCGGTTGATAAAAATTATAAAAAATTAACTCTTATTTACCTTTTTCCCCCATTGGGTGTTCTCCTCATAGCTGCATTTGGCAAGCTCTTTTGCCTCATCCAATCTCATGGATGGAGCTGCTTTTTCCATGCTTAAAATTGATGAACTAATAACCTCTTTGATTAATTTTGAAGAGCTGTGTTGTCTCTCACTTCCACATAAGACATCCCTGCGGAGAACGCATCCGGTGCCGTTCAATAACGTGCCTCCAGTTCCATCCAATCCCTTATAAAGTATCTGTATATCATGATTTATGGAAGTATATATCAGTTGATTCCATATGTTTTAGGGCAGCGGTTGAATTTACAAATACTTACATCAAAATGCTTCCTGAGATGATTGCCATACAGATCGTTTTTGGTAATGCCATGAAACCTTTGGGGAAACTGGAGATAGGCAAACTGGTGCCCAGTTTGAGAGTCCATGAAAAAGCACATAGCTTCTCGAAGGGCTTCACAGTTGTTAGCGTACATGTCACAGTCCAGAGTAAGAATGAAGGGAGAATTGCTCATTAGAGCAGAGATTCTAATCTGCAGACAAGATAAACAGAACAATCATTTCTATGATACATAAGGAAAGAGCTTATGCAGCCAGTGGGTAAACCACGATAAAGGAACCGTCTGACCACAATGTAAAGACAATGTAACAGCAAATCAATAAGATGGAATCAGGGACATTAATTATTACCAGAACATTAAGAGCACCGGCCTTAAAATTATGGGGGTGTCCAGGTCTCTTTTCACGGGACACATATACAAGACTAGGTAAACCATGGCCCTCGACGTCAATGTCTTTGCCCTTTTCTAGCAAAACCTGTATGTCGGCTTCAACAGAATTGAACAGCAGTATTTAATAAACTGGAGAACTTAAATTCCGCATAGGTTGTTAGTTGGTTTTGACAAAGAAAATAAAATATATTCAAAACTATTAATGATATCTGTAAGTGAACTGAAAAAAACCGTTTATATCATAAAAACATATTCAAATTATTACATGGATTATTAAGTGTGATCTAAATGAAAAAATATGGTTGAATCTAAAATTATTTTAAAGATATCAAGTTTTTACAATCTATCTTACTGTTGGAGTATAATTTTTGGATTTGATTGTGTTTTGTTTGTCATCATCGTTTCCAAACACTCTCATCAGAATGAGAGAAAGCTGAACAAAAAGATGAGAGAGCTGAACAAGAAAAAATTATCTAGTGTGATTCAAAATATTGATGAAAAAATAGAAACACAAATCAAATCTAAAAATTATACTCAAAGACTAAAACTATCTTATTATAAACAAATGTTTGTTATAAAATATTTTATTAATTTTTTACAAAATTAAAACTATATAATTCATTTAAGAGAATATTTTCAGAATTTATGATAGCCATCAAAAAAATCTTTAAATATCAAAATTATTATGCCGTTAAAATCAAAATATTTCCCTTCTTCTTTCTCATGTGATCTTTTCATCCATTTTTTTAAATATATGTAACACTATTTTATAAACCATAATATAAACACTGTTCATTTAAGATTTTGTATTAAGCAGGTCTCTGCATAAACAATCTATACCTTAATAACAATATGCTAAACTTCTTTTAAAGAAAATATGAATTATATTTGTATGACATGATTTTTGTGACCTGAACTATACTCGGGTGGTCTCCAGAAGTCATCTCTGGTTTCCATTCTTTCAAACCATGGTTTTCTTTGCATTTCTGTTCTGGAACGATGCCTCTCTCCACAGTGCTATTTATGGAATATTTCATCTCCTCGTACAATTTCTGCACAGATTTGTCACTATCAACTTTATCCTCTTAATTTCATGGACTCTGAATATTTTAATTCTTTAAAGAAGATAATTAATAAACTAAGTCAGAAAATAATTTATGCTAAAGAGTATTAATATCTTCTGAGCTGAGACTTTAACTACACACCTTGACATTTTCCCATTCTGCAGTGAATGACAAGCTGTCACTTCCATTGAAATATGCTTCTGGGCATCTCTGCTGAATGGAATACTTGTGGCAAAAAGGAACCCAACTCTTTGCAAAACATGAAGCTTCCAGCAGAGCATAAAAGGTGAGTGGGGATCCTCCATCATCCGATACATAACATGCCAATTTTTCTACTGGATAATTCAGAGCCAGAGTAGACAACACAGTGTTGGAAACATCCAGTGGAGGTTCTTTAACAGGATCAGCTGTGCATATAAATACATCAATGGGAGGCAGCTCCTTCTCAAACCTGTTCGTTAACAAGTGTGATCCATATTACTACAAGGATGTATGATAACTTTTGATTTTAACTGGATCAAACACAGTGATCCATCAGTAAATAGGAGGCATTTTTCGTAGTATATAAAATTATGACATTACTATCAGAATTCAATCATATAGTTTTTCGAATCAATAAATTTGACTCGAAAAATCCCGAGATCAAATTTTGATGACAATATCACACAAAGATCCATCGTCAAAAAAAACAAATCTCAAAAAATTTACACAATCAAAACTAAAACCTATCATACATCTGATACATGTTTCTAAATCTAATAAACAATAATTTTTTCATTATTTACCTGTCAGAGAGTCTTTCTGCGTAGGTGAATCGATCGACAGGCCACCACCTGAAGCTCATCTCTAATACCCACTGGAAAGCCAAGCCTAGCTCTGCACAAAACACCAACATCCATACTACATATCCTTCATTTGGCACATACTGAATACGATAATATATAAGCCCTAGAATTGCACAAAAATACAAGCATCCATAAGCTCTGTTTATCTTTGCAACTCGCTTTGCTACTGTGGTGTAAAGTGGGGAATCTGTGGTTTCCATCTTCTTCTTGATTCAATTCAATTACTGAAACCATTTGGAACAATTTATAAGAATTGGGCATTGCCATCCAACTTAGTTCAACCTCACATCTTACCTCTAAGGTCAGTCAGTAAATTTAGTTTGCAAAGATTTCGTTGACCGTAGTTTGTAGTTTGTAACGATTGTTGCATCTATCAGTAACAAGATATAGAAGCTAAAAGTTTGAAGGGTAGAATTGTGCTCTTTATCTCAGACTATCCCACCGACACTAATTCCCCCTTCATTATGTGGTGTGGGGTTTTTGGGTGTCGTTTTTCTTGGAGAGATTGGATATTTTTGTGGAAGATTGGCTTCACGTTGAGCATTTACGTGACGATAACAACAGCTAACAGCTGTTCAATAATGAGAAGGATTTCGTTGACTCCTATATAAATAGAAGTTTAATTAAGAAATGTTAATTATATTGTATAAATTCAAATTATTTCAAATGGGTCGAATGTTTTGATAGCTATTCTAAAATATTATTTCATTCATTAGTTGTTCTTAATAATACTTTATTCAAAATTTGTCAAATGATTAATTTACCAATTTTACTTATTTTATTAAATAATTATTCGCTTTTCTCACCACTTAATTAAATAAATTTATTATTTAATAATTTTATTTCCATTTCATATGATTAAAATAATTAAATAGTTTTATTATTAATTAGCCTATTTTTCTTCCACTATTTCCAAGAATAATGAACTATTAATTGTATTTTCCTCTTAAATTCTTATAGTTGCAAAAAATTAATAGTTTTAGTAAACACAATCTTACCCTTTCATTTCAAACAAATTTAATCATTACTCTTCATTCTCTTCTAAATTCTAGGAAAATATTCTCATTCATTTTCTAATTGATCTTGTAATCTCATCTTTACTACTTATCTTCCTTCTCAAAAATTTATAAGCAAGAGCCACAAGCTCTGATTTTGAGGATCCAATATAATGTTTACAATGTGTTGTCAAAATAGATATTTTTTGAGCAAAGAGTATCCACATTTCAATTATTGGAGAAAATTTACATTGACAATAGAATTTTCTTCATAATATTTGCTTTGCTTGGATAGTTATTAGATATCATTTTGTGTTCTATCTAAGGTTTGTGTTTCTTTAAAATAGAAAACTTTCATTTTGAATTTTCTTTCGAATTTTCTTTCTAAATCATTGTGTACATTCTAACAATTCCACTAGGGAAGGTATTCGTTATTTCATTCCATTATTGTTTTAGATTTTTGTAATAATTTTTAATAAATTGGTTTTGTAGTTTGGTTCTACTTTTAGATGGTTTTAATGGTCAATTTTTTAAGAACTTCTTGATGTAAACTAGATGTCATAATTGTTCACATTTTCTAAAAAAGTAAGGGCATCTTTAGGGGAGAGGGACCACTAGTCATGCAGGCTAACTTTGTCAATATATAGTGATTGACTTGAATATCGTAGAACCTTTGATTTTTTTGAAATATAGATTGGCCTCTTGTCTATTTATAACTAAGGTTTGGAGGTGTGACTCATCATACAACTCACCACATTACCACATCACATATATTGAAAAGTGTCTAAAATTTGACTTTTTAAAGATTCGATGAGAGCTTAATCATGGACCCTAGTAATTGACAAAAAAATAACATTTTTTACTTCTAGAATATCATATTTTTATTTAAAATAAAACTAACATGTAGCCTAAGTGGACCAAATACCTATTGGTAACTGTAAATCTTTGATATCTCTAGCTTTTATATTCAACACATATGAACCAATAGTTGCACACAAAAAACTATTTTTTTTTATAAAAACAACACAATTTTTTAAAATACAACTTATATCAAACAAAAGTGGATCAATAGTTGAACACTAATTTTTTTTTTAAATCCTTCACATTTAATGAGATAATACACCGTATTTATTGTGCTCACCTTTTATAATTGTGATAGGACAAACTATTAATATGAAATACTCCAATGCTTGGTCATTGCTACCCTAATAGTTGTACACATAAGATCGAAATAATATTTTTCACTATGATAACAATACTTCATTAAATGAGTGTCTTATTTTATTAAGTGACAATTTTATTTAATAAATGACACACTTATAGTGGATAGTTATGATATTTTTTTTGAGACAAAAAAATACTTATTTCACTTCTTCATGAATATATTTATGTTATTTTATATAACATTCACAAGTTCTCATGTTTTATAGTATGGGTCCATTTTGATCAACATTTGATTTTTTTTTTATTTACATGTGGACTATTTATTTACAATATATAGTTTAAAAATGTGGTAAGATTGAGTATTATAATCACAACTGACTACACAACTATTGAACCCTAAACAACTATTTCCTCCTCTCCCCTATTGTATGGATCCATATGCTTATAGAATACAAATCATATTGTATTGGTCACCATACTCTTATGCAGGTTCATATTTTGCTCCATCCTTCAACCTTTTCATTTGTCTATTAAAAAATTATCTATTTATTTTTTATTTTTTAAATGTAGAAAGGTTAAATACATGGCTAAAATTTTCCTTTCTTTGTTTGATAGTGTGAGAATTTTAGGAATACTAGTTGAGTTGCAAATTACATAATTACACAATTGCACAAATTGAGATAAAAACATAAAATATGAATAATTGCATTGATAATAATAGCTTAGGACTGATTATAATATATGTAATGTCCCATTTTTTAGCATGAATCAGAGTTTGGTGGTTTAGTCCATCATCGAGTCCTCGTAGGCTAATAATGGTGTTTAGGGGGCCTAGTGTTGGAGTTAGCTAGCTCCTTAGTTGGCAGTTGGCAATATTTTCATCTCCAGATCCTTAGAAATTAAATGAGATGAAGTCAAATGCAAATTGAATAGTATAAAATGGCATTTTTGGAATTCATTCATTATGATTGATCATTTTCTCTCAACTTGGCTTTGAGCTTTGGCTTTGGAGGTGAAACCTAAGGTTTTTCTATAATTTTAATCTTGGAGAATGTAGCCTCTCTTCGATGGTGCTTCTTACAAGTGAGAAACATCACCCAGGGGTTGCAGTAAATTAGTGGCTTCACACGAAGGTCACATCTGAGCTTCATGGAGAAGAATTTCAAAAGTTTGAAAAAGTTTGAAAAAATATCAAAATAATGCAAATATATTGATCATTATTTTAAGAGCAAAGAGAACTACATGGGAACTTCAATAAATAGGTGGTTGTCAGGCAAGGGTTTTGGCAATTTAATTGTATGCAGCTTTGCACTAGGCATGGGAATTGGTGATAGTGATCGTTGCTAGAGTTTATTATCATTGTTGCTACTGATATACTACTGCAAATTTTATGCTTCATTCTAGCATCCATTTTAGAGGGTTTTAAGGCACATCTTACCTGTAAGTTCATGAATTGTAACTCCAATATTTTTTGGGTATTGTTGTTTTAGATAATAGGGGATATTTTATTAGTTGAGTTGTCAATATTTTGTGAAAATATTAACTATTTAAGCTAATATAAAAATATGGAATTTTCAGCTATGTATTCCCTATATAATGTTCAAATTTTTAGTTGAAAAATTATTATTGCAATATCTTATGTTTTGTTGCATTATATTGTTGTATCAAACATTGTAAATATATCATAAAACCATAAACAAATAAAAAATAGGTAGAAATTCAAAATTAAATATCCTACCAAGGGTGGGACATTACAATATATAAAGCAAGAGATGAGTGATCTAGAATAGAAACTATCAACTAGAAAACTTATCTAGAGGAATATTCTATGTAGAATATTCTACACTAACACCCACCTTAAGTGTAGCTAGGTGAATAAAGAGATATACAAATAATGCAAGGATGGATGCATGAAACATGCATGGGTCCTAGCTACAAGCCCACGTTAGGTACCTATGTACATATGCAATGTAAAAGAGATCTCATAAATGGGGAAATGGGAAAAAACTCCTCCCAAAAAAGAATGTAGGGAAATAAATGATGAAAGAATCTAGAAGCTATGTGTATCTCAATGTTTATGCCAAACTATGACTAGAATTGATCCATAGGAGAAAGTGTCAGTTTATTCATTAATGGCTTGCCTACACATAGATTGACCTAAGCCTACTTAGGCATTCATTGCAGTATGACTCATTGACATAGCCTAGATATTTTCCTCAAATATCTCCCCAGCTAATTTATAGACTAAAGAGTTGTTGATACACATGCTTGGATATTTTTCCTATATGTTGACCTTTGACTGTCTAATAAAAACTAGGTCGACATTTTCATGTGTTCATCATGCTTATTAATTATCTCTATTATCTGCAGGTTCTCATATGGTATCAGAGCCGTCTGAGATTATTCTAGGCTAGAAGGTGAATTAATTGATTGTATTTTGTAATATTCTTTCATTTCTATGCATTGACATTTCACAGGAAAAGTTGAATTGACCCAAGGTGCATCTTCTGCTTAGTTAGGCCGTGGTATTGTTGTTTTGGCTGCATTTTTTACCTATGTCTGCTATCTATGAGTGCAAGCGAGACACCTTTGGCTTTAATTGTTGGCTGCAAGTCACGTCTGTTGCTTGGCTAGTCGCGATTTTGACTAAAATCCCCACAAAGAAGCTTTATCATTGGTTGGGTGTTATCTTCCTTTTCATTGCCAAGCCCATTATTTTTCTATAGGATTGATTTTGTTTTTGGAGGTTGCGCATTTTCTAAAGAGACCTGTGATTTGGCTTGGCCTTCAAAACAAGTTTACTATGGGGAGCGATATGTTTGCTTGGAGCGATATGTTTGCTGGGGGGCACGATTTCTAATAGAGGAGGCATTTTTTCCCCTGTTCCTGCTATACCATCCCTGTGTCCCTATCGTGATTTCTTATATAACAGGCATTTTTTCATTGTGTAGCGATTTCACATTTTTATTTTGTGCATGTTGCAATTTGCACTATGCAAGTTGTGATTACATTGTTGGTGGTCATGATTTTTGGCACAAAGGGGTGGTTTTCATTTGTTGAACTGAATCACCCTTCATAAAGCCCCCGATCACTCTCGAAGGGCCCACACACAACCCTCATGGCCTATGATTGGTCTCAATATCAATTGGAGGCGCTTTCTCCACATCTGAATGAAAATTTTCTGAGGTCGTTAGTCTGCGGGAAGGCAGATCAAAGATGGTAGATAGAGAGGAAAGAGGGCAATGAGTTTGCTCAAAGGTAGGGGCATTGAATTCGTTTGGAGGCAAGGGTTTCAAAGCAAGAAGAGCTGCAACTATTCAATCTCAATTTAAATGTTTTTTTCTCCCTCATTCTGAAACTTTGCATAAAAAAAAATTGAAACAAAATTTGAAACTTTTTTTTGTAAGAAGGCAATAGTCCTTTATAATAGGGAATAATCTTTGAAGTGTACTAACTTTTGTAAAAGTACATGTTTTTCGTCACGAATTCATAAAGCACAAAATCACACTCATCTTATAAAGTGTTTGTTTGTGTCTTTTTTGGATCAGTTACAAGCACTCCTTCTATAAAGTGCTAAATTGGGGAAGGGGGGAGAAGGGGAAATAATCAAGGGGGTGTTGTGTGGTTCATTTTCACACTTCCTCAAGAAGTGCTTGTGTTTGTTGTGTTATTTTACTTTTGCACACATTTCTAAGTCTTCATTTTCGCATTTCTACAAGCAACTATCTAAGTCAAAGTAGTATGGAATCTAATGTTATTATAGTGCCCTTAACACTTTTCAATTATCATGATTGGAAGATGAAAAAAATTCTTGTACTTAAGAACAAAGGCTTATATAGGGTAACTATGGGAACAGAGAAAGAACCTACTGCAACTAAGGACAAAGAAATTTTTTTCAATAAATGTGATCAAGCATTTGGCTTCCAATGTCTAAATTTATCTCCTGATTTGTTGTTCCATGTTGAGAACTTGAAAACATTCAACCAAGTTTGGGAAGGTCTCGAAAAACTATTTGGGAAAATAGATGAACTTAGAAGCCATGATTTGGAAAATCAACTCTTAGGTCTTAGTCCTAGGAATTTCTCAACTTTACAAGACTTTTTTACTAAGTTTAAATTCTTGAGGTTGCACTTAAAAGATTGTGGAATTGACAAGAAAGAGGATCAATTAATCCTTTATGTACTTTCCAAGTTAGATTATGAATTTTCTATGTTTATATCAACTTTCTACTCTACTAAAAGGGCTCTTGGAGCCTCATGGTCAATGCCCACACTTGATAACTTTATTGTTGACCTCACAAGGGAGCAAGAAAAGTTGATTCAAATGGGTACTTTGAAGTCTACTAAACCTCAAGCCCTACTTGCAGGGAATGAAACGCATCAAAATTCAAAAGGGGAGAAGAAGAAGAACACTAAAAAGGACAACGAAGTTAAGAAAGAAAGAAAATTTGACAACTCCAAAAAGGACTCTCAAGGTAAAAAGAGAATTGCATGTGTCTTTTGTAAAAATATTGGACATGATGAACATCACTGCATGAAGAAAAAAATTGAAGTTCTACAACAAATTCTCAAAAAGAATAATATAGGGCTACTTGATTCTATCAAGGCATCTTCATCAAATCAAAATAATACCAAGGACAAAGAGAAATCAAAAAGCAAAGCCTTAGTTGCTAAATCATCTTTATCTCCATCATGGATTCTAGACTCTAGTGCTTCACACCATATGGGTTCTTCATAGGATGTCTTTTCATCCTTAGAACCATCAAGTATGTCCACAATCACCTTAGGTGATGATACTCCAACATTGGTAAAAGGGAGAGGGTTTGTTGAAGTTGAAGGAGGAACATTTTTAACTATTCTAAGTGTACCTTCACTCTCAACTAATCTCCTTTCAGTGTATCAAATAACTCGTTTAGGGAAGGGCATGAGAGTACAGTTCTCTCTAGATTCAATTGAGATAAGAGAATTACAAAGCAACAATTTGGTAGCAATAGGAGAGGCAAATCACAAATCTAGATTATATACCTTCTCCAATTTTACCATAGAAATTTCTCCAAAAGCACTACTAACTCATTCAGATGAAGTTAGCAAACTATGGCAGGAACGGTTTGGTCATCTTAACTACCACTATCTTGAACAACTATGTCAACAAAATATGGTTAAGTGATTACCTAAGGTTAAATTTTCTAAAGGGCTTTGTGAGAGTTGTGCACTTGGCAAGCATCCAGAAGAAAAATTTGACAAAGGTAAATCATGCAGGGCAACACAAGTTTTAAAACTTGTTAATAGTGATGTTTCAAGGGCTTTTCCCCATCCATCTTTTACAAAGGATAGATATGTTCTCACCTTCATTGATGATTTCTCATTTTTTACATGGGTCTACTTTCTTAGGCAAAAATCAGAAGTGTTTGAGTCTTTTCAAGATTTCAAAGCTCTTGTTGAAAAAGAATCAGGGAAAGTCATCAAGGTTCTTCGAATAGATAATGGGAGAGAGTATGTCAACAATATTTTTGAGCAGTTTTGTATATCAAAGGGGATAGATTTGCAATGCATAGTTCCTTATACCCCACAACAAAATGGTGTTGTAGAACGTAAAAATAGATCTTTAAAAGAGATGGCTAATTGTATGATTCACTCTAAGGGCCTCACACCATCATATTGAGCAAAAGCAATCAACTGTACTTGTTACATATAGAATAGAGTTCCACATAAAGGGGTAAACCCATAATAGTGGTTTATAATTTTGATGAGGAAGGAAATTTGTAAAAATTCTCACACATTCAAAATTCCATGTTTTAAGGGGTTCGAGCAAACTAGGGGGTTCACACGAATCCAAAAGAGGGGTTCGGTCGAACCCCTAGTTCGAGCGAACCCCCTTTTGCATGGTGGGTTCGCTCGAACCCTATGATTTCACGTTTCTTCATAGAAACGAATGGAAAATTCAAAAAAAGGGGTGTTCGAGTGAACCCCCCTTCGAACGAACCCCCCTTCACCCTTTCAAGTGAAGGGGGATTCGCTCGAACCCCCTTTTTTGCCCTTCTCCCCCTTTTCCACCAAATTTTAGCAGATTTTTGCCCTTCAAAGCTTAGGTAGAGGATGAAAATGGAGGAGACTTCACATAACCAAATGGAATCAGGCAGTCCTTGGAACGAGCTATCCAATGACTATAATTTTAATATGTTTTGGTTTTATTATGTATTTGTTTTTTTCATTTTATTAAACATAGGTTTTTCATCGAAAATGAAGGTCTATGTTCTGCACATGTGAAAAAATAGCAGATTATAAAAAAAAAAATTAAAAATATGAGTGCACTAGATATTGAAGTCCTTTATCCAACAAAAAAATAAAATTGAATTTCGATATATACAAAAAACATTACGCGTTATGCGGTCGCGCTATGTCTAAATTGTAATTGGTTTGACTTTGAAACTTGATTAAAGAAAAAATATTCAATTAAAAACTATCTAACCAAGTGGAAGCACTAGATATCGGAGTTACAAATCTAAATTTGAAAGAATTAGAATTTTATCCTTCATGGAAAAAAAATTATGCGTTATACAGTGTGCGTCACTTTTTAAAAATGTTGTTTTTTGAAAAAAACCAGTTTTCGTGGGAGATGGAAAAATAACTGCAATCTAATTCCAAAAAATTTGAAAAAAAAATATTTAGAATCTATAGACAAAAAGTGACGAGACTCTAGTTTTCATCATCTTCAAATTCCTCACGGTTTAGCTGCTATAGTTGCCTGAACATGAAGATTTAGTTAAAAATAATAATTTTAGTGTCTAGTTTGACCAAAAATTGTAAACCACTATTGTGGGATCACCCAAAGCCTTAAAGGGTATCACTCTCTTTGAAGCTTGGAAAGGATGGAAACCTGTAGTTGATCATTTCATAGTTTTTGGATCTCAAGCCATGGCTTGCATTCCAAAAGAGAAACATAAGGCTATGGATCTACAATCCAAATCTTGCATCTTTGTGGGATATCCCGATGGTGTAAAAGGCTATCGCCTACTCCACCCTACCACACATGAGTTGTTTATTGAGAGAAGTGGTAATTTTCAAGAAAAATCTCTTGAAACTATACTTGACACTTCTCAACATATTGTGGACTCTTCAGATCCTAATTATAGTACTGATGATCCAGATCATTCTTAGCAGATTCCTGGTGTAGTATCTTCTTCTTCTAGTTCTCATAGTGATGAGGCTTCATCATCATCTAGTTCAGGGATTGCATTAGAAGTTGATATATTTTCACTAGACTCATCCACTTCTTACACTATACATAGGACAGATACAGGGGTACAAGATTCAACAGATGATAGACTGATTCAAGTAGATTTTCAGGGGGGCCACATGCCTTCTTTTCTTTAGTTTCCGATCCACAAGCATTCTGAGAGGCATCAAGCATACTAGAGTGGGATATTGCTATGGATGAGGAATATGATTCCTTGATTATAAATGACACTTGAGATTTGACTTCACTTCCTAAGGGAAGGAAGATAGTTCAATGTAGGTGGATATATCAAACTAAATTTGCAGCAAATGGATCAGTTGATAAGTATAAAGCATGATTGGTTGCCAAAGGTTTTTCACAAGTTGTAGGCATTGACTATATAGAAACCTTTGCACCAGTTGCTAAGATGACTTCCATCAAAATCACACTTGTTATAGCTGCAGCACATGGTTGGAATGTACATCAGATGGATGTGAAGAGTGCTTTTCTTCACAGAGACCTTAAGAAGGAAATATACATGGAATAACCACCAGGTTTTGTTCAGGATTCATCCTTAGTTTGTAGACTTAAGAAATCTCTTTATGGCCTTAAACAAGCTCCTAGATCTTGGTATGCCAAGATGGACTCCTACATCCTATCTTCAAGTTTTACTAGATGTCATTCTAATCCTAATGTGTATCTATTATGGTAGAATGATTCACTTTTGATACTAGTTCTATATGTTGATGATCTTTTGATTACTGGGAGTACTTCATCTGCCATTGTAGTAGTGAATAAATCACTTTAGGATAGATTTGACATGACAAACTTGGGTTTATTGCATTACTTCCTTGGAATCGATATTTCACAATCAGCTTCAAGGATTACTCTTGCACAACCCAAGTATACTCTTGATCTACTTGCACGGTTTCATATGACTATTTGCAAACCATCTCTAACTCCCTTTCTTTCTGGATTCAAGATTAAGACTTCATGTACTACACCATTGGTTGATGCTACATTGTATTGACAACTTGTTGGTAGTCTTATATACTTGACTCATACCAGACCATACATTGCCTATGCAGTAGGCATCGTTTCAAGATTCATGTAGAAAACTCATGAGTTGCATTGGAAAGCAACTAAGAGGATCCTTCATTATCTTCATGGTACTCGGGTTTGGGATTCACTACAGAGTTGGTTCATCACTTGACTTGGTTGGTTATATAGATTCAAATTGGGTTGGTGACACTAAGCATCATAAGTCCACTTCAGGTTACAACTTTTCACTTGGTTCAGGTCCTATCAATTGTTGTAACAAGAAATAGAATGCTATTGCTATATCATCCATAGAGGCAGAGTTTAAGGGGGTTGTTAACTTAGCTACTGAGAATATATGGCTTTAAGGCATTCTTTTTGAGTTTGGCACTCCTTTCAGGTAGCCTATAGTCATCTATTGTGACAACCATAGTACTATTCAGATATGAAGGAATCTGATTTAGCATCAATGAACCAAACACATAGAGATTCATATGCATTATATTCGAGAGTTGATTAATGGTCAAATCATCGACTTAGCCTTTTTCCAATCTTCTGAGTAGGTTGTTGACATCTTCACCAAACCCTTCACTGAGAGAAAGTTCATTCATCTACAAGATCTACTTGGTGTATGGTCTATATCAACATCATCATCATCCTTGGGGGGGCTTTCTAGTTTTCTCCTCTTCTTCTCTCTTTTTTGAGGATAACTTTTTCCCACTGGGTTTTCTATCTTACTCTATTTTTAGAGAGATTACATTGTACATGGGTACCTCACCAGGCTAGTAGTCGGGACCCATTTTATCCATTCCCACCTAATTTATGCTTAAGGGAGGTTGTTAGTGTATTCATTAATGGCTTGCCTACACATAGGCTGACCTAAGCCTACTTAGGCATTCATTGTAGTAAGACTCATTGGCATAGACTGGATATTTTCCTCAGATATCTCCCTAGCTAGTTTATAGACTAAAGAGGTGTTGATACACATCAACACCTAATGCTTGGATATTTTTCCTATATTTTTTGACCTCTAATTGTCTAATAAAAACTAGGTCGACATTATATAATTCATGTGTTCATTGTGCTTGTTAATTATCTCTGTGATCTGCAGGTTCTCATAGAAAGTACCAAAAAGATTCTAGAACATTATCCATAATGAATGGCCCTCAAATTGAGATGTGGCCCGATGAGAATCTAATGTGATTCAATATTATTAACCATAGGCTCTCAATCTGAGATGTGAACCAAAATGTGTCAAGTCATGAGCAAAATGTGGCCAAAAGAAACTATGAATCGAGATACAACTCATGCAAGTTGTCATCAATATCAGTATGGGATCAAAGTGCATGTCATGTGACTACACTCTAATCCAATTATTATGCATGCAATCCCCCTAGTGTGACTTTATTGAAGTTCATTTATTACAATACCCCAAAATTGTAAAAGAAGAAACATGTGTAATAAACAAAGATAAAATAAAAATAAAAATATAATACATGCACTAAGGAAATATTGCTTCCATAGATGAATATTTACATCTTCCTCCATGAAGAAAAATTGACCTACAATATAAAATGAATTTTCACTCACTCACCTCAACTCTGGTACCATTTGACAATTTTAGGAATACTAGTTGAGTTGAAAATTACACAATTGCACAAATTGAGACAAAAGATAAAATATGAATAATTACAATGATAATAATAGCTTAGGAATGAGTATAATATATAAAGTAGGAGATGATCCATCTATAATAGCAACAGTCAACTAGAAAATAGGCATGCAGCTCCATGCAAGATTGCACAACTAAGCAATAATTGTCCTAACAATTCAGCAACTAGCAAACTTATCTAAAGGAATATTTTATGTAGAATATTCTACACTAACAAATACTTTTTGGCATGTGTAGCTTACAATTTATTTAGAGAGCTTTGAATTGAATTAGAATGAATACTTGGTTTTTAAAATTCACATAGTGATATTAAATGATTTAAAAGCATGATGTTTTTTCTATGTACTAAATCTACAATTCTTATTAAAGTTGCAGCAGTTTGTTAAAACATTTATTAAAGCTATTTGTTAAATTAATTATCTGTAGTTGTGTTTGTTAAATCCATATAAGGTTTATGAAATTTGTTAGATAAGTTATAAGGTTTGTTAAAATAGTCTATCAAATTTGCAGATAGAGTTTGTTAAAAAGTTTCCCCATATTTTGTTAAGGTTTATCACATAGTCTGCTAAAGGTTTTAGCTTTCTAGTGGCAATTTTAGCATCAATAGTTTTCTTGTTACAAGTTTAGCATTTGCAATTTTCTAGTGGTGAGATGAGCTCACCCATGTAGCCCTTAGTCCCATGGGTAGTAATCCTACAATCATTCCTAGCTAAGGGGGCTTAAACCAACCACCCTTGTATTGGTAGCAGGTCACATCAATGACAAGGAACTAGCTTATATAGGACTAGGCATTTGGCCTTCCTCATTTTTTTCCTTAAATACCATAGTTTATTCAAACAAGTGTAACTTTCTAATTTCTAGTCAAATTTTTATGTTTTAATAGGTATTAAATAGTTAGCCCAAAGCTCTATATTTTGGGTCAAGTAATGTTTCTATAATTTGCATTAGAAGTTAGGTATATATCCTTGGGTATGTGCAAGATCATGATGGGCCAAAAAGTGGCGATATGTAAGTGATATGATGGCCCATGTGGCTGACGACTTTTTTTTTACCCAAAATTGATGAAACGAAAAAGGTTTTTAAAGGATATTCTCAGATTTCCACCAATATAATTATGGTTTACTTTGAATTTAATAAATAATTATTATGTATTTTCTATTTGAATTACAACTAAAGTCTTGATTGATAGGTTGATTGAAAAACATCTATAGCTTTCCAATGGTATCAGATTTTTTGAATCCAAAACATGTGTCACATTTTATGTTTCACATACTATAGGATTTTTTTAAAAAAATGAATTTCATGAATTTTTGACTAAGTTAAGGTGGTTAGACATACGAGTTTTTATATTTTTTAAAATTTGTAATAAAAAATTCATAATTAATTATTTACTTGGAAAAAAATTACAAAAAAATATGCATCACATCGGGACATGAGTCCTCTACTTATATATAAAATATTATAAAAAAAATATTATCATTTTATTATGGTTAGGGTGGTCAGACAAACACCTACTTCTTATTGTTTCCCTGAAATTTAAGTGATACTGCATTGAAATTTCAAATTTTCACCAAATAGATTTTTTTTAAAAAAATAAACCTAGTAGTTTAGAAACTAAATTCAATTTGATACAAATTATTTTCTTACATATTTTTGAAATAATATAGATAACTTATTCAAAATTTTACGTCGAGTTGCCTAACTCTGATTTTTTGAATTTTTATCGCCACTTAAGGGCCTATTTTTTCCATGATGATCCTACATATACCCCCTTTTGAAATCCACATTTTATATTTAAAATTTGAGCATTTATGAATTTTATACATGGAGTGTTTTTTTAATTTTTAAAAAAGAATTATCAAAAAATCATAAGTAATTCTTTTGATGATCTTTATGTTTTCATTGGATTGACTTGTTTTATTTTTATTTTTTGAGATTTTAATGTAGTATCAAAGACTTACACATTTAAACTATTAACTTGGTGGTTTTAAAAGATGATTTGTACAAGTTGATTATAATTTTTAAATTATTTTGTATGTTTTATCTTATTTAGTTGTTTAGCCACAATGAAAATTGAGATTGAAATTTACATTTCAATTTCAATTATTTGATTTACTAGTTCCCTTTGATCTCAAAGTGATATTTTATCATTTGAGTTAATCATACAAGAAATTTATACCTCAAGGAAGTGAAGGAGAAGAGTGGGTTACCCTCTAGTCCTATTTTTTTGACATATTTCACTTTTATTACATGGATTAGGCCTCACATAACATTTTGGCATATTGAAGACACCCCTAGAAATCCTTTTTTACACCTAACTAAAACTATTGTCCATATTTTCTTATAGTGTTTCAAATACTATTTAAACTCAAGAAGTTACCAAAATTATAATTTCATAGCAGGAGATAAGGCAAACTTTGGGAAATTATTTGGCCTCTAAAGTAGGGGTTGTGTAGGTAGTACATAACATTGTGTTTCTCATATATCCATCACTTGATAGAAAATATATTTGTGGGCCCATAGAGAGTGACAATTCTTGCTTGATTAATTTAGGATTATTGATATGCCTTCTTGATTGGGAGTTGCAAATACCAAGTGCTTATTTGGAAGCCTTCAAACCAAATTGAGTTTTCTAAAACCAATTTCTTGTTTGAAAATATTATCCAAATAAGTATCCTTAAAAACAATTGAAGCCAAGATTAGAACATCCATAATTGATCTAATATTAGTTGAACCTTAGTAAAAAAATAATATTCATGAGTGTATTGTTCATATTTAAAATGAATACAACCTCATTCCAATCTATATTCTATTTCTAAAACTCATAGTTTGTTCCCCATATCTATAGTTTAATCACAATCGTCATCTATAGTCCATATTCATAATACTTTAAAAATCCCTTGATAACTAGATAGTCCATAATCCACACTCATTATATTTCATACCTTAATCCATCACAAACCACTAATCCCAACCCAAATTTAGAGCCTAAGTATTTTATCTACTATCTAAATCGTAATTCACCTTCATATCCAAATCATTATCCTAAACCTTTGGGTTCAAGTTTCTTAATCATTTGTTACTAATTCATCACAAATATCATACTCCATCCAAGTCTAAACTCATCCATTAATTCATAATATTATTAATCCTCAAATTTGTTGGGAAAGATTGGTCATCTCAGATAAGCATCCAAGAATAGTAGTGCCTTCGATAACTTTAATTTCAATTAGATTTCCTCAAAAACACATACAACTATGTCACAAAGCATAATCAGACACAGTTCCTTTCCCACATTAATCCTTCTGAGAGAAACTTATGCAAATTCAGTTTCAATAACAAACATTAACATATTCTAACCAAGAAACATGAAACATGAAAGATGAGACAAAACACATGGATTTACATGGGGAAAACCCTTTCGGGTAAAAAACACCACACTCCAAAAGCCAAGATCACCATTGTATTATTCATGCAACATAATAGTTACAAATACAACTTAGGCACTAAGCCTTTATAGATATTACATCTTGTTTCATTCTAGAGACAAACTGGACATCATAACCCCTTATACGATCTTTGCACTATTATAGTATTGTCATATAGCATATAGTGTAGATATTATCTCTCCTAGACCTCTGATCAACCTCTCGAGTGTTTACAAAAACTCACTCTGTTACAACACTCTCTCATAGCATATAGAGAAAATTCACATAGAGATAATTTTCACATTCAATCCACACACAGAGGGAGGAGTCATCTTCTTTAGAAAAACATGTTTCTCATCCTCTCCTTCCTCTCCTTCCTCTCCTTTTTTTGACCATTATAGAGGGTTCCTTTTTGTTCACATTCTCAATCGATCTGTTGATCTTCCAATGGCCACAATAGTCCAAATTCTAATGGTTTATATTCTACTTCTCCCATTGGTCCACAACCAACCATGTAGGACAGTCGTATGGTCAAAAAACTTCAATTTGCATCACGTATCAATGAGACAATAGACTCTATCTCACTAGTGCCAAACTGCCCATTTGATCATCACTCACTTTACAATCTTCCAGCATCACCATGAGTCCTAACGAGCATGTTCATCAATGAGGCCAATGCTATCAATGACAGTCCAAAAGGTTCTACGAAGCCCTGAGGTCACACCAATGTTCTTCCAGCTTAGAACCTTCATCAGTGAGAGTCCCACCGATGGAGTCCATCGGGCTAACAACCTACCTCGAAAGAAGTTTTTCAAAGCTCCTTCAATAGTTTGTGTTCCACCGATGAAGCTACCTCCATGTGATCCCATCGGTAAAACTCATACTGATCATTCACCATCAAGCTGACCAACATAGTCAAAACAAGCATTGAAGGCTAGGCCAACAACCCAGGTTCCACTGATGTCGTCCATTGGCAGGACTTATTTCGATCCAGACCCATCGGTCTTACTTCAATCGCCAGTCCAACCTTTCTAGGCCTCACCAAGCACCAAGGTTAGCCCGACAGAGAACCATCTACCAGACTCTTTTTGTTCATCACCCATTAGTCTAACTTCAACCATCGAACAATAGAGGACGATCTTTCACCGACCATTCAGGTCAGGTCAATCACTACCGTCGATAAGACAGACCAAAGGTCACACCAATATGGTCATGAAGAAGCTTCACACAAAGAACTTAGATCAACCAGACAGCTCAACGGTCACACTGATCTCACAGACAGTTTAGGATCACTTAAGTAGATCGGCCAAACATCTCAATGGTCACATCAACATTTCTCTCTCAGAGGTTTAGGCCAATGGGATTGAGGCACATAATTCTAACAATCTCCCACTTGATGAAGATCACATTGGAACCTCCAGAGAACTCAATAACTACTAAGATCACACTGGCATCACCAGTTCAAACCCTTTTCAACAACATTCAGGACACCCAACCAACAAGTTTCCATAGATAATAGTCTACTAGACAATATATAAAAATCAAGTATCCAACTACAACTAATTGTCCAACAATGTAACCAATGACAGTTATCCATGAAACCACAAAGATCCAAACATGCTCTCATGCTCCATCAATACTTTTGCAACAACATCTAAGATGTTCGTCGTTCAAGCAACAATCCATGTCATTCACCAACATGCTACCTATGGAAGAAAGGTACAAGCCAAGGTGAATATGCACCAGTCCAATGAACACAATAAAAATATCCTAGTGATATCAACAACAAGAAACTGCCATCATTCCGAAAAAAAAAAAGATAAAAACATCAGCTAGAACAACAATCAGACTTACTACTCCTATCCAACTGATAAACTCACGTGACTGAAAATAGAATCCACAGCAAGTGCTAGTTCATCCAATCATCCACACCTCAAAGGTATCTTACATTAGTAAACTTATTCCCAGGCATAACCAACGCATGCACTTACAACTGCAAGCTCCACATGTATACAAGTCGATGAAGAAGAAAAATTTTTAGGAACTCACACTGCATGAGTCATGCCAAAAGCTTAAACAATTTCAAAGGGCACAACAAGTCTACCAATATGCAACACAAAGAAAGTGTAACCATGTAGTACCAAAGACCCAACTCCACACTGATATGCAAAACCTGCAAACAAGCTGCTATAAGAAAAAACATCTCTTCTAACCAGTTTGTGCAGCTCTTCCATGTACTCCACATTCAACAAAGAAAACAATGTTATGTGAAACCACACATTCAAGAAGATCAATAAAACCAAAGAGAATCTGCAAATCGTAACATGTAGCTCGTCCTTCTACAAAACACCTCCAAGTATCAGTTGTGTCAAGTAGTATCTTCTTTACATCCCCAACAAAAAATCCTTAACAACATTCAACTGATTAAATCACATGAAAATACACTTCTCAAAGAAGATCAAACTACTCTATTTCCTATTTCAGGAAATCAGCCCACTACCATCCCCTATGACATCATAAATGAAAAATTTACACCAAGGAGATAACCTAGTTGTCCATCTCTCACAATGAATTCTCCAGAACCATCTAACCATAGCTCAAGATCCATTAATTTAAGAAATACATAACACACCTAAGAGAAACAATGGGCACTACCTCTCAAGTTATAAACTATTGAGTAAGACCATGAGTGGGAAAGATAAATTTCCTCCAAGATATCCAAGAAAAAAAAGACTCATCCATGAACTATCTCCTCATAGGTCTTTATTGAACTCACGTTTAATCAAGGTGTAGGCTCCTCTGACTTTCTTCTAGAAAACTCAACAAGAGTAACCATTCAATACACTTCTCTTATCTCAAGATAAATTCAGCCTCACCTTATTCTCCATGTATCCATGAGTGCCTACAAACAATCACCTCATGTTAAACTCCAAATGCAACACAACTACATCATGAAGTACCAGGAAAATGATCAATGCACCCAAAGCACAAAGAATATACCAAGATTAGTTTCAAAGATCCAACTATAGAATCGGGAACTTAACGTGACATCATCATATTTTCATCCCCTCTTAGGAAATACCATGCTTCAAGTGAAGAAACCAAGATCTCAAGAGTAATGCATAATTTAAAAACCCCAATGCAAAAGAAAGAGTATACCATGACATGAAACAAACAAGCTTTGAACCAACATCACCTATCAAGCACCATCAACACCTCAACCCAAAGAACACACAAGTCCTCCATGGTTTCAAAATGCTAACCATCTTCAAATAGTGGCCTTGCAAATGCGAAAGAACCCTTCTGAAACAACATGATCAAAGAGTTCCTTCTAGTAACATCTGCAAACTAAAGAAGACAAAATATTAACAGTCACTACTAAAGCTCCCACTGAACAGTGATACCAAGATTTCCAAGCATCATGACCAACCATCTCCAAAACTGAAAAATAACTTCCAGGTCCACAAACATATAGATGTACTGCTAATTATCCCAAGTGAAACCAAGATCTCATAAGTAAGGATATTCACCACGCTATCGGACTCCATAATTCACTTATCATCCATCCTCTAACCTCAAAACAACCACACCAATGCACAAGTGACCATAAACTAGGCCAACTTACAAGTCTTCATAAACACATAATCAAATCGTGTGGATATAAACAATCCACTTCGAGGTTGTCCCACTGCAAACATATGGGTAAAGACAACCCACAACATTGCACAACTCGTAGATCCAATTCATGAAAAATGAAGACTCGCAATCACATCAATGTCTTGCATAATATGAGGTCTCACAAGAGAAAAAATATGTAGACACCCTAACTCAAACAACAAATCAAGTACAAATCTGATTTGCCAATTATGCCCACACCAAGCACCAAAGTCTAGGAATCCATCAAGCATTACCATAGAATGATGAGTGACTAATCACATACCAAACATTTCTATGTAGAGAAAGAATCACACCTTCTCTCACCATGTACATAGCATGCAAGTAGAGCTACAACTATCTCATCCAGTAGTACCCCGAGGAATCAGGGGTCTAGAAAATAGCTCTTCAACAGATCCACAAAACAACAAGTTTTCTTGACCATGTAAAACCTAAAAAACCATAAAAACATGCAAGTACAATACATCTTTAAAAAAGGAACAACAATTCAGGAACCCTAGTCCCATTTCAATCCAACTCCAAAACCAACAATATGCACATGCATCTGAGAAGGAGATAGGCTATTTCAGAAGCTTTCAAATCATCTAATTATTAACTTCATAACCTTCATGCATTTGAGGTTAATAGAAAACAATGCCTTCCAACACCAGGAAATGTCACCTAACATAAGCACTCTCTTCCATGGTTGAGAAAAAATCCAAGCCTCTCCATATTACCATGGAGCCTCTCACATAGACACCCAATATGAAATCTTTACTGCTACACAACCATGAAGCAAATAAATCCACTTCATACATCAAGGTTATACCGTTGCCAACTAGGAGACACAGATCACATCAATTCAACATAACCAACTCCATTGTCTCCATCTTCACCATCCCTCAAGTTGCATGTTGTCTCTGAATACCACAAGACTTCCACTCACCAAAGGATCGATACATCAGCCAATTCCTCCATATTTCCTCAAGCTAGACAAAATAAGAAATCTACATAGGAGAAATACCCAAAACCAGCAACCAAAATAACGCTCTGATACCACTTGTTGGGAAAGATTGGTCATCTCAGATAAGCATCCAAGAATAGTAGTGCCTTCGATAACTTTAATTTCAATTAGATTTCCTCAAAAAAACGTACAACTATGTCACAAAGCGGAATCAGACATAGTTCATTTCCCACATTAATCCTTCTGAGAGAAACTTATGAAAATTCAGTTTCAACAACAAACATTAACAAATTCTAACCAAGAAACATGAAACATGAAATATGAGACAAAACACACGGATTTACGTGGGGAAAACCCTTTCGGGTAAAAAACCCCACACTCCAAAAGCCTAGATCGCCATTGTATTATTCATGCAACAAAACAATTACAAATACAACTCAGGCACTAAGCCTTTACAAAGATTGCATCTTGTTTCATTTTGGAGACAAACTAGATAGCATAACCCCTCATACGATCTTCACACTGTTACAATACTGTCAATACAACATACAGTGTAGATACTATCTCTCATGGACCTTTGATCAACCTCTCGAGTGTTTACAAAACCTCACTCCATTACAACACTCTCTCACAACATAGAAATCATATTCAGATAGAGAGAAGTTTCACATTCGATCCACACAAAGAGGGAGGAGTCACATTCTTCATAACAACATTCCCATCCTCTCCTTCCTCTCCTTTCTCTCCTTTCTCTCCTTTTTCTCGATCATTATAGAGGGTTCCATTTTGTTCACATTCTCAAATGGTATGTTGATCTTCCAATGGCCATGACAGTTCAACTACCAATGGTTTACATTTCTATTCTCCCATTGGTCCACAACCAACCATGTAGGACAGTCGTATGGTAAAAAAAAATTCAATCTATATTGCGTATCGGTGAGACAATAGACTTTGTCTCACTGATGCCAAATTGCCCATTTGACCATCACTTTCTCTACAGTCTTCCAACGTCGCCAAGAGTCCTACCAAACATGTTCATCGATGAGACCAATGCTATCGGCAACAGTCCAGAAGGTTCTACTAAGCCCCGATATCACACCAATGTTCTTCTAGCTTAGAACCTTTATCGGTGAGAGTCCCACCGATGGAGTCCATCGAGCTAACAACCTGCCTTGGAAGAAGTTCTTCAAATATCCTCTGATAGTTCATGTTCCACTGATGAAGCTCCCTACATGTGATCTTGTTAGTAATACTCACACCAATCACTCACCATTGAGCTGACCGACATAGTCGAAACAAGCATCAAAGGCTAGGCTGACAACCTAGGTTGCACCGATGTTGTCCATAGACAAGACTTACGTCGATCCAGACCCATCAATCTGACTTCCACCGTCGGTCCAACCTTTCCAGGCCTCACCAAGCAATAAGGTTAGCTTGATTGAGAACCATCGGCCAGACTCTCGTTGATCATCACCTATCAATCTAACTTCAACCATCAGACAAGAGAGGAAGATCTTCCGCCAACCATTCAGGTCAGGGTGATCACTGCCATCGGCAAGATAGACCAAAGTTCACACTGATATGGTCATGAAGATGCTTCACATAGAGAACTCAGATTGGCCAAATAGCTCAATGGTCACACTAATCTCACATACTATTCAGGATCACTTAAGTAGATTATCGAGACATCTCAATGGTCACACCGATATTGCTCTCTTAGAGGTTTAGGCCAGTGGGATTGAGGCACACAATTCCAAAAAAATCAAATCCAAATCTTTGAAATTATTAGGTGATCCATGAACATTAAGACACCTCATTTAAAATTATACATATCTTCATAATCTAAAATACTACTAGCCTCAAAAGTAATCCTTGGATAATTTAATATTCACTTTTGGATCCACTTTTAATTGAAATAATCTAATCAAGATCATTTAGAACCCTTAACCATCCCAATGCGTAGAATCCAATCCTTAGGACCCTTAACCATCCTAGTGCCTAAATTAAATCCATGGTACCCTTAACTATCTTAAGGATCACAATACAATCGTTGGAACTCTATAACAATTCATCGATTTTAAAAACAAATGATCAAATATAAACATATCTATGATTTAAAAGTGTAACATATCCACTAATGCATGTTTGTAAAATAAATTATTTTAATCCACATAGCTCATTTAGAACATTTGATACCACATTTAGGAATTATCCTATCTATTCAAATCTTATATCCAAGTCATTTCAAAGTCACCCATAATATTACAAAAACTTATTATCCATTTGATATTCGATATTGCTTTTCAAAATAATCATCCAAAACATATCCTTAAACCTTTGAGTTCAAATGGCTTCCCCTTTTCCTCTCATTAAATCCTAATCTAATCCTATCAAATTATCAGCACCTATCCTCTACTATGTCAAATATTAAGTGAAAACTGATGACTCTTCTCACAATAAAAATTTCTACACTTGTAATGCTTGAAGAAAACCCCTTTCATAACTAATCCCTCATTTAATGGCTTCTCTTCCTACGATAATTGCCCTAGCCTTACCATGATAATAGTGAAAATAGTAATTACAATCCTAATCAACATAAATATACTATTGATCCTAATTCCATCCTCCATTTGAACAAGGACATTACCATATAGAGAGATTCATCAAAATAAATAAATAATCCACTCTTATGAAAAATATTAAATCAAGGGAAACTTTACCTCCTAGTTATGAACTCTCCCATCTTGATCACTTACTGTATCTCAACCCCTTGGATCATGGCTATGCCCATGAAAAACTACTAACCACAACTCATGAAACCTTTCATCCCATTCATGATCACACCAACACTTAGACCACAACAATATAGATCTCAAGAAAACCAATCCCTTTCCATTAGGTTTAACCCCCTTTATTATGATTCAATCCCACCTAGGACACTCACATCCCCTCATAATGAGTCCTAATATTGCTAATTTACTAGTCAAACCACATCAACAATAGGCATCTAGTTTGGAATTAAACATCATGATTCCCATGTTTAGTACATTTCCCTTTCCATATCAACCAAAACACCTCTAATTCCTTGGACATCCACTTAAGATCAACCTCAAATCCTTGGGTAACATCAACCAAAAACCACATTCAACTCTTCTCAATATATACAACATGAAACATCATCAATGTACCTATCCACCACCATCCATAACATATTTTGATCAAGAGTTGAAAGCCATAAAAGATGTAGTCAAAGTAATCTAAGGTGTAACTCAATAAATTATACACCAATGAGGAATTATTCTCATATCCTTTTGATCAATAAATATCACAAAAAAAAAAATTGAGCTCTTTTAAAATTCTAAAGTATGAACAATACAAGGGGAAGGGAAATCCTAGGGGACACAAGAAAGAATTATTTATAGCTAGCCAAGAAATGACACACAATTATGTATACATATTATAAATTTTCAATTATATTCTATGAGTACAAATGCTTGAGTGTTTCTTACACCAACCTAATAGGTCCATTGCATCCTTTAGAGAACTTGTTGGATTTTTTTATAAACACTTCCTATTACACATGAAACACAAATTAACCATGACGCACCTATGTAAAAACCAATAAAATAGGTGAAATATTTTCATAATTATTTGCATATGACTCTAATTACAATGCTTGGACAAACCATACTAGGACATGACTATTTTTCACAAATTTCCCTAGTAGAGTCGCCAATCTATTGGTTGTTTTTTAAGAATAAAGTTGGTCTTCAAAGAAGCCTATGGAATTGAAAATTCCAATCCCTAGCAACTTGAAGGGATTAGCCAACGAACAAGTGAAAGAATCAATGCTTTCTTCCCGCACTTTGGACTCTGCAATACCCAAGAGGGTGATCCCACAATGTACCTAAAAACTTATACACTCAATTAACCATATACAGTGTAAATAATAGATGAATTCTCATATAATAGCTCAATAAACAAAATATCTCAAGAAGTTAGCTACTCCTTTACAACATTCAACATTTAGAGCATGAGAATGAAAGAACTTAACATAAAATAATAACATTTTAGTTCATTTGAAAGTTTGTTTATAAATTTTATTTGTTGTTGAACGACCAAGAAGATGTATCATGAATAAAAAAACTTAAATCAGTGCCTTAACCTAGTAAACGGAGTCAATCTCAACACACACATTATTTAACAAGAGATTAATACATAGCAACATAAATTTTTGACAACATTGCATTACAATATGTCGACATTGTATTCCAAACCATTACTTCTTATAAAGATCCTTATACTCAAATTACATGAACTGATAGCTTCATCCAAGAAATTTCATTAATTATTTGAATAAAAAACAAGGACAACACCAAACATCCATTAGAAATCAATGGAGACTAACAAACAAACCCTTGATCATTTTATTAATAGTTCATGAAATGAATACATCAGGAGAAAAATGGCTTTGAATTTGTACCATTTCTATTTAATTTCTAGTACTGTTACTGAAAATTACATATGCATATCAACTAGACTCAAAACCTAAGACAAAAACTCTAAATATCTCTCTATATTCTCATTACAAAATTTTCTATGTGATCAATCAACAACCTATACATTTGGTTGTGAATTCCTTATAGAAATGAAGGAGAAAACAAGCTTCAGGCTAGAATGTACACATATCCATCTCATATTTGATTGATACAATAGATTTCCCTAATATAGTTACATTTGTAATTCAAATGGAGGGAAATATCACAAGGGACAAAAATCCTTTACATTTGTCAATGAAGATCATATCCCACCTTTTAAAAGGCTTCTTTTATTTTTTGTAGCAATATATCCATGTTCTTTCAAAATTATGTCCACACACCCAGCTTGAAGGAAGAAAAGCATGAAATGAAGAAAGAGAAAAATGAAAAATTACCTACACGTCTGTATCCCTACCATCACTTTTCAAACTAGAGAGAATACAATATTTTATTATTACTTTATCAATGGAATAATTTATATTAGTTCTAGGCCATGTGTTGTATTCTCCCAACCATTACTCTCCATTGTTGCAGACTTGAGACCAAAATTGTATTAACCACCCTTTACAACAATAGCTTAATCCTCCAAGATATCAAGGTACTTGTCTTTCCATGATTGAAATTCCTCTTCTGAGGGCCAATTGAATGCAATAACACTATCATCCTTTTCTCTATATGGAGCATACTTGGTTACCACCTAGTTGGCTTCCTTATCAAATTCCTCCTTGAGGCAATCCCTACTTGGGTAACCATATCCATATTGTTCTTTAACATACGCATGCCTATCCCTTCACAAATTAGGGTTGCTTTCTTTGCAATGATATCATTTTCCTACCCCATCCAATCTTACAAAGATTTGATCTCACCATTCACATTCAAGATGTTAGGAAGGAGACCAAAATTCCTCTCATCAAACCCTTTAACCAACTCCCTTATTTTGGCATCCAAAGGCTTAATCTTTCCTTGGAATTCATGCATTATATTCACAGTCTAAGGGTAGGTTGGATTTTTTCAGAATTTTTCACATCATGCTTGGACCCCATAGCCATTAGCCTCAAATCTTGTAGTCTGGGAATCCATTTTTCCATAAGTTGGATTGCCACCTCCTTGTCTCTATCAAAATTATTCACAACATCAATCATGGAAGAATAATTAGCATGGATGTTAATCAATCTCTTAGCAAATCCCTTGTTTAGATGCTCCAGTACTGAAGTCACAATATTCATATTACTGACAAAGATCATTCTTTCATGTTGATTACACCTCTCTCCATATGTCGTCAGCTTCTCAAGTAGATCTTCCTTATTGATTTCCTATGTTTATTGTGCCTCTGATGTACTTGGCTCTTCAACTGAGATAGGCACATTTCCCATATTATATGGCATAATTTCCATTGAAGTATTTATGGGAGGAGCAAGGACAAAAGGTGTTTGTGATTGTAGTGAGGCAGGAGAAGCAAAAAAAAAAATCATTGGCACACCGGATTGCATATTTTGCATTTTGTCTTTTAAGAATGACATTTCAGTTTGTAATTCCATTATCTTTTGTTGGTCCTTGCCATATTCAATTAACAAATCATTGTACATGTCTTTCTAATTTTTTCTCTATGTATTGCCATGGATTCTACTGCTGCCTTTGTGAATTGAGCAATGTTCACTAACATGGTGGTAGCTTCAATGGAAGAGATATTAGAAACCCTCTTTATAATCAACTCTCCTATATAGTTTGCAGATGGTTCTACCACTTTTTGCTTCTTTATGTTTGGAGCTAGAGCCGAAATAGCTAAAGTATCCCATTCCTCACTGAATGTAGATCCTTGCAATGCAATTGTTGCTTTCTCCTCAAAGTTGTACAAGGGCCTATCATATCTCCTTACTATGTCAAAAGCTATTGAAAAGGATAGGTCCCACTCTGACAACAAGAGAAGACCACTACTTCTTACTATTTCTTTGCCCTCTTGTGTTGTTATGCCCTGGAAACTTTCTTTCATCTCCTTAATGACTTGAGCTTGAATGACATTGTCAAGCAATTTTGGATGTAGGCTCCTCTTCTTTGCAATATTATTGACATATTCATCTTTTTTCTCTCTACAAGAAAATTCCATGAATGCAGAGGTCTTGAAAAATGAATCATCATCCTCTAACTACTTACAAGCCTCTTATTTGACATCATCAGTGTTTTTCATGACAAATAGGTCTACCTTACTCAATATAAGGCCCATTTTTTGTGGTACCATCTCCCTAGGGGGAGAAGATGTACCTTGATGCATCTCTTCCTTAGTAACTAGTATTTCATCATCATATTCCTCATCATAATCCACCAGGCTACTTGATTCAACCTTTTGTCTCTTAGGAGGGGCTTCCTTCCTTGGTGTTGAATCAATGTCAACAATCACAAGACCATTTCACCTAGGAGGAGACAATGGTGGCGTCTCATGCACTGGTGAAGGGAATTTTGGTTCCTCTTGTTGAGAAGAGGTAGTCACTATTTTCTTTTCCTTCACCCTGTCCTTCCTCCTTTTCAATACAATCACTTTCTTGGGGGGTTGATAGCTTGGCCTTTCTTCCATCACAAGGGATTCCCCCTCACCTATTTCCTATCCTACAATCACTTTCCCCTTGTCTTGGACTAGCCTTTCTCCTTTCAATTGTCCAACTACTTCCTCAAAATTTTGTAAAACATACTCAATTCTCTGAATTTCATCCTTTATGTTTCCTAGAGCCAAGAATTGTGGGTCCTTAGATTGCATATCCCTCTCCAACTTATTGAAAGCAATCCATTTCATCTTTCTATCATCCTATTTCTAGAAGTCAAAAATATTCCTTATTACATCCTCCGAAAAATAGAAATTGTGGGTGAATTTGGAACTTATGATTCTTGACTTTAGCCATGCCACGAATCCCTCAGTATCATGGTTTCTTGCTCTTACCATATTCATCCCAAAATATTTGAGTACATCATCAAGCTTACACCATCCTCCCTTCTTCATGAAAAAATCAAAGAAACAAATGTACGTAGGGAAAAAGGTTTCCTTACCTTGATCCTTCAAATGGTTAGGCCTCAAAAATTCATGCAAAGCTATAGGGATTCTTGGCAAGTTTAAAATTAAAACTCTCCTCAACTTGGAAGAAAAAAGGTTTTCAAACACCACAAAACTAGATTTGTTGTCATTTCTATCAAGGATTGTGGTCCAACATTGGACAAGAAGATCCATATCACCTTCCTTTTTCTCCAATGTCATATCCTTTCCAAAGTATGTAGCTCCTTTGAAAAAAAAAGTGCATGAACAGGGAGTACCAGTAAAACCCCACCCCATATTGACCTTTCTTCAATGCAACCAAGCCCTCATGTATCTTTTCAGCTAGGTATGACCCAAAGTCATAGATTTTGTTGCATGTAGGGTGTTGGATGTGTGTAGCCATATACATCTCAGCCATGGGAACTCCTATAGATGGGTCATAACATATGATTTGGCACAAATAATAGAAAGTCCTTTGGAAATATGCAACAAAATAATTGATGGGGAATGACTATTTTTTTTATTGGCCTAGAATAATTTTCCCTTGACCTTTGACAAATGCCAAAAAGTGTTGCAATACTGAGATTTTGAAGGTATGCCTCATCTTCTCATATTTAGCTCTTAGTGACTTTGGATCAACCTTTACCATATCTTCACTCCATGCAGTCAAATTAAAAACCTTAGAAATATCAGCCCTAGTAACCTTAACCATTTCAATACCATAATATGTTCTCACAATTCTTGAGATTGGGTCATAATTTTTTGCTATTTCCTTTAGTAGGTCAACATCCATATAGACATTTGGTACTACCACCTTACCCATGTATAATCTGTAGGGGTTGCCAATAGGGATCCCATACTTTCAATTGCTAAACCAATAGTTAAAATATGCCCATCCAGTGTATGTTATAGAGGCATATTTAATAGTGCATTGCTTATCTATAAGCCCCTCTACAATTTGTGTGCCATGGAACAACAATTGACCCTTAAGTTTCTCAGATGTGGAGGGTTTCAATGGCTCAATCAAATCCTGAAGTAGAGGTCTAATTGTAGGTTTAGACCCAGAGAGTTGGTCCTTGGATGCAGATGCTTTGAATTTAGGTACCATAATTATAGGGTTTGTGCAAACTAGAGTTTACTTCTCAACAAATTATAAGCTTACAACTAGGGTATGGGTTTGATGCAAGGAAATAACAATATTAAATAAGCTAATCATTTGAACTGAATGTAAAACCTTAAAAGAAATGAAATCAGACCAGCAACCATGTTGATATAATGATATAGCAAGTAAAATTTATCAAATTTTAAGACAATTACAAAGAAAAGTATCGATTTCACTTACTGGTTTACAGTCGATTTGAAAACCTCAATTTTGGTTGTCAAACAAACTTGAAATTTGCAGCGAGAATTCCTTATATGCATTGAATGATTTAAAAAACTACATTTTTCTTTAAAACAGGTTTTTACGGCTTTAAAGAAGACAAAAATAGTAGTTTGGCATCATATATGCCATTATTGTTTGCTCGTGTGAACCAAAACAACTCACTTGACCTTAATCTCAACTTTGAATTTTAGTTACAGTCAATTTTGCAATGAGATGACCCGATGAATGAACTAGATCTAGTCAAACAAGTTTGAAAAACCCAATTATAGACTACCATTTCAATCAACTAACCAAAATATGCCATGTGGCTTGCCTACAAGCCATCTTGCGGGCTCCACCATCTTCATAAGCCATGAGAATGGCTACATGTCAGCCTCCCCGCCTCCTAGTTGGGTTTAACCCGTGTGCATATTTGAGCAATGGGGAGGTGGGGAGTGGTCAAGATTAAATCTAGCACCTTCAACCAATGTGCTCTTTACATCTCAAGCATTCCACCTTAGTGCATAACTTCTAGACTTGATGAACAACCTAGATTAAAACATCTTTTCCACATTTAAACCACATGCTTAAAAGATCCTTTTAGTATCCTAGGTATTATTCCTCCCAACCTTATGCTAATGTATTTCCATAATATTTGATAGCTCATTATAGTTTTTTTGATGGTTCAGATTGTGCCAGGTGGAACCTCCCCTCTTCCACGTTGAGGGACGAGAGACATAGGTGGGTCCCTTGTGGGCTAGAAGGGAAGGGTCATGATCAAACTGAACCCTTTCATCTCAACCATTGATCTCTTGAAGCTTTATGTCCATTGCCTTTTGAGGGAGGATGGGCCCCATTGACTTGATGAGACACATGTCACCTGCCCGCTAGCCTGTTAGAATATTTTAATGGAAATTCAAATACAACGAGGGTGCGGGGAACGATCAGGATTAAATCAAATGATCGAACCTTCACCATTAAAGGCCTTAATTTGCACATACACAAATTTAGTAACTTAAAAATGGACCCAACTAGGTTGATGAGCAATGGGACACAAATTTAAGACCGAGACTTTATACCAATGTTGAAAAACTAAACCTAGACAAAGGGACCTTAGCAAATATAAAATGCTTGTGACCTACATAAAATAAAGCAATATTTAAAACGATTCAACAGGTAATAATCGGGAACACTAGGCTCAAGGGTCCGATGTGTATATGGATTCAATGGTATAAGACATGGCTTAAGAGACTTGGAGAAGGCATACCTCAGTCAATAGTGAATTAGAATTCTTGCACAGGGATTAACACTTAGGGTTTTTAGAGGGTTCCAGGCATACACATAAACCTTAGAACATGAGAATGACTAAAACCCTAAGCCTTAAGAAACATTCCAAACCAGGACAATAGCCAGATTTTGCAAAAATTATCAATGGAACAAAAAAAATTGAGGGGTTTTGGGTTAGTGCAGGATCATGGGGATCCGAACTAGGCCTTTAAGTGGCAATGATAATTCAAAAAATAGACTTATTCAACTTCACATAAAAATTTGAATAATTTATTAACATAATTTGAAAATAATTTAAGAATTAAATTTGTAGCGAATTGAATTTAGTTTCTAAGATACTATTCTTTTTTTGGAAAAAACTAAATCTATTTGGTGAAAATTTAAAATTTCAATATAGTAGTACCAAAGTTTCAAGAAAAAAATAAAAAGTTGATTTATGTCTGACCAACCTAAGTGCAAGAAAAAAGGAATATATTTATTTGAAACTCTCAATATAAGTAGAGGACACATGCCCAAATGTGCCGCATTTTTTTGTAATTTTTTTGCAAGTAAATAATTGGTTACGAATTTTTTATTAAAATTTTTAAAAATATTAGAACGTGTTTGTCTGACCACCATAACTTGGTCCTAAATTTATGAAATTCATTTTTTCTTTTTTTTAATCATATTTATGGGAAGCATAGAATGTGCTACATCTTTCATATTCAAAAAATGTGAAATCGTTTAAGAATTATATATATTTTTCAATCAACCTATCAATTAGGACTTTATTCAGAATGCGTGTATAAAATCAATAATAATTATTTATTTAATTCCAAATAAGGTGTATCTTATATTATTGGAAAGTTGACAATTTTATCAATAAACCCTTTTCATTTCATCAAATTTGGATTAAAAAATAAGTCGTCGGCCATTTTTTATCATATCACCACTTTTTGGACTCCCATGATCTTGCACTCACCCTTCCACCACTATCCTCAAAAGGAAAATCTCTCCACCTAATCAAGCATTCCTTAATTACCCTATTTCTTAGCCTATTCTCCCTCACATCCAAGATAGCATCAGGTACCAAAACCAATTTTCCCTCTTCATCTAAAGGTGGAAGCTCTAGAGATGGAGTAGTATAATACCTAATTATATTTTAGAAGAAAGATGTACATGAAAAAAATTGTGAATTTTTCTACCTAGAGGTAATTGTAACTCATACACCACCTCACCAACCCTTCTTACAATATTGTAGGGCCCATAGAAATAAGGCTTTAGTTTTTCCAAACTAAATCATTTCAAAATATATTTCCTATATGGTTGTCGGCACAAGAAAACAAGATCACTAACATAAAAATTTATCTCAATTTTGTTCTTATATGCATATGTCTTCTACTAATTTTGACCCTACTACAAATTTACCTTAAGTGCCCTCAAGATGTCCTAATTTTCCTACATCAATTCCATTTCCTTTGGAGCTCTTCTACCATCAAATGCTAAGTCTACAAAAGACATAACATCTTAACCATGAAGGGACTTTAATGATGACATACCTATTGACATGTGGTATGAAGTACTTTTGTAATGCTCCCCTAAATAAAGCCATTTGATTCAAGTCTTTTTCTTCCTTATTTCCTTATTTCATAATTGCACAAATATCCTTCTACTCACTAATTTATAATTTCAATCTAACTATCTATAGATATGGATGGTAACTAGTACTTGCAAACAACTCGATGCCAGTCAATATGAATAGCTCCTACCAAAACAAACAAGAATTCTATTATCCCTATTATTGAAAATGTTTTCTAGAATCCCATGAAGCCCAAATACCTCTCAAAAAAAAAATCTACCACATGAGGAGTCTTGTAGTCAGAATAAATAGAAAAGAAATGTGTATACTTATTTAATATATCAATAGTCACATATATGCAATATCTACCCTAGAATTTAGAAATACCTATGATAAATTCCATCGTACACTCTCCCACTTCTTCTTGGGGATAAAAAATGGTTCTATCAAACTATCAGGTGAATTATGTTCTAACTTGTTCCCCTAAAAATTCATACACTCTCTGACATAACGCAAGAAAACACTCTTGATACCCTTCCTTTAATGTACCCTAAACATTATACCATTAATCTTGTACCCTAAACCCTAAACCCATACCATATGTACTCTAAAACGTGTACCATCAATATTGTACCATAAACCTTATACTAATACCCTAAGCCTTATACCCTATACCCTATACCCTAAACCATATACCTTATGTACCCTAAACCTTGTACCATCAATAGTGTACCCTATACCCTATACCCTATATCCTACACCCTATATCCTATACCTAGATGGGAGATCTAGAGGGGTGAGACAGATAGAAGCAAATAGGGATAGTCCTAATAAGTTTTGAAGCCTGAGCCAATATTCTCTAGGATGAGTGAGGTGGTTGCTATCACTCCTCATATGCCACCTATATCATCAAAATCTTGCAATATGGAGGAACTAACTAATGATAGGTTAAACACTATAAATAATGTTGTCATTGATTCTGAGGTATTTCTATAAGATCATGTTTCTATTTTTTAGGTTATGGCCTCACAAAGTATTATACCTAGGTCCTCACATGGAAAAAAAACAAAAACAAAAACATTGTGAAATGCTTCCATTCCATCACCCATACCTAATTTTTTTGGTAATTGCACCGGAGGTGGTATTGACCTCAAATGACTATGACATAGGCTTTCTCTTAAGGGTTGATTTTATTCTATCTCAAATGCCTCATATTGCACATTGATAATTTCACAACCATCACATAATTTGAGAGGCCCAACATCAATGACTACACCCTTAAACCAAAAAAATTCATAACCAATTTGATTGTTATAACACTCCACCAATCTTCCTCTTCAAAATTCCATTTTACTCCCAAAACACTTCACCCAATATCCTCAACCCTAAGCCCTATACCCTATAACCTTAACCTTGTACTCTCAATGTTGGAAACTATCCCTCAACTCTCTGTTGGAAATTGGAAGGTTGTCATTGATGTCAACAATGGAATTTGGATTTTTTCAATGTTATACATTACTTGTATAGTTCATTACTTGCTCTAGTAATGGAAGTCTGTTGATCTAGTATTTTGCTCTAGATTATCTTAATTTGTATGATTCTTTTAGAAATTGGCATTATGGTATGTATTGACATATTTTTCAACAAGAATTCAGTTGACTAGGCTTTACGGTTAGAAAGATACTGTCACTATTAGTTTGGAAAATAATGTTCTATTTATATACTAGTTTAGTATGTCGGTGTTTTGGTCCAAATTTCACCTCAAAGAAAGATATCTCTACAAGAATTTTTACATAGTATTGTGACTACAAGATGCATCTTAAACACCAAAGCTTTGTGATGTTATGAGAATGCATTGAGAAGATATGAATGATAGTTTTCTGCTTTGAAGACTACAGTGATTTTTTGCACAGTGCATTGATGTGGGAGATATCACATTTTCTTAGGATTAATTATTTTATTTTATAGTGTTGAATATATGTTGCTCGGTGTCATCTAAAGAAGAATTCGAAGTGTTAACAAGTTTTTGTGTCACACATTCAATGAAATGCATATACATTTGGAGGTTTTAGGTTTAACTCTAGCCGACCTAATTATGAATTGGTGTGAATAATATTAAACATGTGTTGTGAATGTTAAATGGATCTATCATAGGTCCATGTTGACTAATATCATGTGAAGATTAATGTTTTTTGAGGTTAAGACTAACTAACTTGGTTTTTTATTTGAAATAAGGTTGCTCCAATTAGGCCAACCTAACTGATGTACTTGATTTAATATCGTATATATATGTGAGCTTTTTTGCGATTGAGATAAGGAAGAAGATAATATAGTGTGTGTGTGTGAGCAAATGAAATGAAAAATAATAGAGTAATCAATAATTTCTAAATTTTGCAAATGCGTGAAGCTGTATGATGGATTGTATACACTTGCATAGAAGTGTTTCATATTGAAACAATTAAAATGGGAAGAGAGATTTTCTATCCTTGAAGAGATACAACTCCTATTTCACTCACAGTTCACTCAAGGAACTTACCCTAGAGATCTCAACCCACAGATGTAAAGAGGAAAGAGATATGCAATAGGGGTGTCCTAGGGTCTAATTAATAATTAAAGAGGGGTTCACCACCAAGCTCAGGCTTGGCAAGACTAATGAAATGCAAGACCTAATGTTTAAACCTAATGTAATGCAAAATTTCACTAAATGACCTAGAAAAGAGGATAAATTTGAATAACAAACTAGAAAAACATAGAAGTGCACATGGAAATATGAAGGAGCTTGGAATCAAATTTGAAATGTTGAAAATTATTTTTTTAGGGCACACTAAGACTCATATGCCACTTCTAGTGTATCTGTCCTAGTCTAGGGTTTCTAGACTAGAACAGGTTTTTGACAGTGTAGATTCAAGATCTTCAAAAATCTAGAAAATTGCCTATAGTATGACTCATACGCCACTTCTAGTGTATCAGTCTCATTCCACTTTTTTGAGAATTCAAAGTTCATATCTATGGTACAATCTCTATTATTACTTCCCAAACTAATTTTTGGATCTGAACCTATAAAAAGACCTACAAATCAAAATATAGAGTTGATTTTCTTATGGGGGATTTACCTCAGTCAAACCCCTAGTTTGGTAATTAAACCTTATAGAAATAATTGATCATGAATTCAAATGTGAACATAAACCCTAACCTTAAGGGTGTATAAGATTAGGAAATCTGAAATGTAATGCAACCCTATTATATTGTGCTAGAATGAGATGCAAGAATGAAGTGTGGACATGAATGACTCACTTTGAGATATCTCTAATCACCCAAGTGAGCCCTAATAATGTATGTACCTTCCTTAGGCTAAATTTAGGATGATAATGGAGGATGGAATCACTTAAGAAACAAGTCATTAGGCTTGGCTTGATAGCTAGTTGCATCTCCCCACCATATAATACATCATGATTCACCATAGGCAACTATAATCAACCCTTGATAATGATATATATTGAATGAAAGTGAGCTTGAAGACATACAAAAATACAATAACGTTGCTCCAAGGCTTCAACTTTGTTCATTACTTCTTCTTGACTGGTCTTGTGAAGAATGCTTGAATGTTCTTGAATGCTTGGATCTTGAAATTGCTCTTCTAGATTCTCGCTTAGATGAAATAATGACTTAGAAGCTTTTTTATATAGGAAATACTCCTAATTTACCATTATTTAGATCTCAAAAGCCAAAATCAACAAAAAATATGAATTAAAATCTTGAATTTCCTGCTCAAACCCTAAAAGGGCCCAAGTGGGACTCATATGCCACTTCTAGCATATGGGTCCCACCTAGGGGGACTCCTATGCCCAAGGTGGCATATGAGGCCCACCCTATATTTTTGGGGTGGGTTGTTAGAAATTTCAATGTTTTTGATGATTTTGTCAATTTTTTAGCTAAAATAATCCTTGATATCTGAAATAAAGGGTCTTAGGGGCCTATTAATGATGATTTAAAAGGGTATTTAATACAAGGGTACTAAAATAGGTCCAAATTAAGTAAGAAATTGCACTATCTCCAAGAAGGGAGTACAATTTTCAATGCCATATTTAGCCCCCACTTTAGCGCCCATATGACTCTACATGCATATGCAAGCTAAAGGACTCTAAATAGTACACTTCATATCATAAAAGGATACTTGTATGGAATTATCCATACTATAGGAGAATGAAGCCCCCACTATAGCTATTTACAAGACCACAATGTTAGGAACCACATCCTACAACACTAACTCATTAGTTGTTCAAAAATCATCTTATCTAACTTCTTCAAGAAACCAAATTTGAGGGTAGATGTATTCCCCCCTTGATTCCACTTGCTTTATGGAGGTGGAATCAAGGTAGAAATCTAGCCACAACAAATTGGATAAGTTGTATCATAGGGTGTTTTCAAGTACCATACCACATAATGATAGATAGTTGATGAGAACGAGAGTGAAATCATAATTCCAATGCAACAAATGATGTCAAAAATAGAGCTCTCTAGCCCTCGGTATGTTAGTTTGAATAAAAGGCACTTTTAACCCTAATATAGGAAAAACCTAATTTTAACATATATAAGAGAAAAAAGTGAAGTAACTTGAAATAGTTTTATATTTTACCTTCTTGTTGCTTGAATTTTTTGAGGAGTGAATGAGAATGTCAAGCCGACGAGAGTACACACCTCCAAGACTCAAGGTCCTATGGGAGGAGGTAGCCCGAGGCGAGTTGTTGCATCAGGTGAGTTGATTTTTTTGTGCCTTAGATTTATCCTTGAGCATTTATTTTATGTTTTTTATGTATTTCTAGGTTGATTTAGGACCTTGGAAGAAAATTTTGCAAAGCGTCCCTTTTTTTTGCAAAGTGTCCCTTTTTTTTGTAAAGTGTCCCCTTTTGTCGCGAAGTGTCCCACTTTTTCACAAAGTGTCTCGTTTCTTCGTGAAGTGTCCCAAAAGGGAACTAAAGTGCCTAGGACCCTTAGAAAAGTACACTAGAACAACTTTAGTACACATTTTTTATTGTTGATGTGTAGGATTAAGGTTTTAGAATACTTGTAGGACATATTTTTTCTTTTTTGTTAGATTCCACCCCAGTCACAACAACGTCTCGGCAAAAAATAATTATGCCACCTACGAGACCTAGTCCTGACATTATTGGACTATACTGGGCATACCTCATGCCTCCTATGAGGTACTATGAGGCTATGTTGATGGAATTGGCTGAGAGTTTGGATTCAAACACACGTGTTTCATCTTCCTATAGGCTAGATGACTATCACCCTAGAGGATGTCCATCACATTCTTTGAGTTATGATTCAAGGCGAGAGAGTATGTTTTGTAGGGGAACAGTCATTTCATGAGATGAAATACAATATATAGTTTTTCCTTGGAGGTCTGATTTAGGATGACATCGGGGGGTCATGCATTGAGTTATCATGGCTACTCTACTCACGAGCATCACTTTTGGTATGGATCATGGTTTTCATAGTGGCACTAGTACTTGTCCCCAATGGCTAGGGAGCACATCTAGATGGAGAACTAGTTCACATGATATGACAAATGGCACAATAGAGGACCATATATGCTCGGGCTCATAGCATCCTTTCACACTTTTATTATGAGCTAGGTTGGTTTGTATACCATGAGGTCAATAGTATAATGCATCGTACACTATTATAGGTGTTGTTCCTAGAGCATATCACATGCACTAGGCTAACAAGGTTTCCATCTATATCAGTCCTAGGATATCTTTGTGCATTCAATTATCCACTGATATGATCATGGCAGTATGGGGATTTACATTTTTAGAGGGTCAAATTCGATCAACTAGATCAAGAGATCTTGTGGAGACCATACGAGCTGATACCACAGTGGCCAAATGAGACCTGACAGTTGAGGAGGATGCAAATGTAGAAATTTATGTTGGGTAGACATGAATACATAGTACGATCATTCTACCATGATCATGCCATGCGATAGTTCAGGTAGATACAGATACCACTAGTGGGATGACCCTTCTACAAGTGATCAATACAAAGTGCTCGGAGGCTTGGGGATACAAGATGATTCACTTCTATAGATGTCATCTTCAGTGACTCAAAGGATGATGACCATGATATGCCCCCGATCTTAGATATTGATGATGTCAATTCCACAGATGCATATGAGGAGTGGTGGGTAGTAGCATAACCAACTCCTATATTCCTGATAGATGAGCCTATAGACTTTGTAAGACCACTTCCAAATTAGAGGGACTAGGAGGAGGAAAGAGCTAAGGAGATAGGACTCAGAGTTGTAGACCTATTCAGTTTGCTTGACTGGGACTGGTTCAGGGTTTTTAGGTGCACTAGGTTGAATGGGAACATCTAGAGGTTCTTCTTCTTCCACAGGAAGCTCAATGATGATGGGTGTGGAAGAGGTTGGAAAAGTAGTTCTTGAATGAAAACGTATGTCACTTAAACTCATATCATATGTAGGGAATTGATTTGGATCAACAAATTATACAAGTTGTTGTGGTTTATTATTTAGGTTAGGTGTGGGTTGAGCTAGTAACTGGGTGGGTTTAGGTGCATTTGAGCTGAGATTAGTAGGGGGACGCATTATAGAAGGTTTTTGGGGTTCAGAAGGTGGCTACATGTAACTGGTTGTTTGGTTTGGCCATTATTGTCCACTTCTCCATTGAGATGTATGTTGCCAGTTTCCTGGTGGTGGCTACCAAAGTCCTTGAAACTTTTACCAATTCCCCTAAGGTTGTTGTCACTGAGGTGAAGAATTTTAATAATTGGGCCAAGCATTTGGAGGGTTACCCCAAGATTATGGTGGATATCCTCCATATTTGGAGGGACATGGGGGCTTCCACTGGTTACCAGATGAATAAGAATTAAAATCTGGCCCAGCAAAAGATAATGGATCTGGTGGCATACCTTGTCTTGGAGCCCATGTCCTTTGTGCAACAAATTAGACTTGATCTTCCTAAGTCTGAATTGGTCTGAACTCGAGTGGAACATACTTGTTGTCAATGTTAGCTACCATCTTGCATCTGCAGTCGCTCTTCTTTTGTCTATAATGAGGACAATATTTTGTTAGCATTGCCTCTGCCTCCTCATGTTTCTTCTTGGCCTAAAGTGTATCAATTTGTGTAGCTAGATTGTTTATGATATCTTGCTTGAAATCTGCTAGTAAATGAGTAATCTCCATCCTTGAAACTCCATTGGTGGATGACTTACCCATAGAGGATTGGTAAGCTCTCCCTTTCTTTGAAGTTACCCTAGAATAGTTTTGGCATATCTTCTTGATATACTCCCAAGGAACTTGAGTGATATCTCCTCCTACCATCAAGTCCAAGACATCAGTTTAGCTTTCATTAATTCCTCTCAAGAAAAGAAGCTTTTGTGAGTCTTCATTGAGTGTATGTTGAGGAGATTTATGTAGACAAAATAGAAAACTTGAAATGAAATACTCTAGGCTCTCATCTTCCTGTTGTTGCATTCTAAAAATGTCATCTCCTCTCATATCACTGCCCCTGCAATACTCTTTTTATTTCTCAGGGAAATTTTTCTTCATGTCCTCCCAAGTCTCCACAATATCTCTACCAAGGCTCATAAACCATCTCAATGTAGCTTCTTTCAAAGTAGTAGGAAATAGCTTAAGCTTGTGGGCATCAGTGGCATATTCATAACTTCTGTAGAGTATATCAAACAAAAACAAGAATGGATCGGGATCTTCTGTGACAAGTCCATAAAACTTAGAAAGGACTGAAGCGGGAATATTTTTGAGGTTGTCTACTTCATTCTGATGAGAAATGGGGAAAGGAAAAGTTGGTTGGTTCTGCCTATTAACCTTGTTTCCATTTGCATCGCCCATGCCTGCTTGATGAATTTCCAAAGTAGAGAGTTCTTCAACTGGATTTTGATCTTCAAGGGAAACTTCAGAACTGGCTAAGTCAGGAAATGTATCAGCAAATGGGTGTGGCTCTTCTTCTTCATTTTTGGAAATATTTGGAAGCTCTACTAGCTGAAATGGTTCAAGATTATTAGGAAGGAATGTCCCATAAGCATCTCTTCTTCTTATATGCATGCGGTATCAACTCAACATCAGCCAACTCACACAAAGAATTGGTGAAATAATAGTGGATCATAACTTCTAAATACTAAGAACAAAATCTATAAATACTACAACAAGAAAAACTAGTAATGACTCCAAATAATTCCCTAGTTTGGCACCATCCCTGGCAATGGTGCCAAAAATTTCGACCTCCTACAATGATTTAATAACTAAGCGTTTACAACCATGATTCAGAGATTGGACATCTAACTTGAATAGTCATTTTAACCATCATGAAGGTGCATTCAAATTATCAACCCAGGGATGTGAACTTGAAATGGGTCAGCATAGTATGTGCACTAGGAACTCAAAGTAGTCATCTTCATTCTACAGCTAAGAAAGATTCAATACTGAAATTAAATTGCATGGAAAGGAACAAAGTAAATGATGAAAATCACTCAACAATTAAACTAAGCTAAACATGCATGACAGGAATGAAAATATGGGCAACAAACAAGAAACTACTTTGTTCGCTTTGGTTGTAGGAATAGTCAGTGCTAGATTCTTAACTAAGTAATAAACCAAAACTAATAACTAATCTAGCTAAACTAAAGGATGAATTGCTTACCAAGTGGCCCCCCTTGGATGAGTATCCTCTAAAATTAATATAAACTCAAATTCTCAACTCAGAGTTTCATCTTATTCATTGGGAAATGCAAGTACAAAAAAGTAGCTTGTCTAGAAATGCTAGTATATTATCAGATCGTATAACATCAATAACTCAACAACTCCTAAAGAAGGAGGATTTGAACCTTATTTATACTATCAACTAAAAAAGGCGGTCAACTCCCACTAACTAAGAGGAAACCATTTAGGGAAAATAGAGAAAATAATAGAAGGGTGGTTACACATGCAAGGAATCTGGTCAGACATAAATGTCCAAACACAAACTCAACACTGTAGTAATGCCCGCATCTTATCAACATCATGAAATACCAAGACAAGGAGGTTGCATGTGGGTAGCATGGGGGATCTCCTATCATCATCCTTCAGTTGACCCCTGAATGATTCCTCTACATGACTAGCTAGTGGTTGCATTTCTCAATTTAGTATCCTCAAGTATGTCTACATGGAAATGTTAGTACACATAATAATTGCACATCTATAACCACCTTAAAGAACATTCATTAACCACATGAAAAATTAATATAGATAGTCCACATAATAGGCTAATGTCATTAAAACTAGCAGAAATAGAATTAAACCCAATGTCTATGGTTTTAGGGAAACTCTATAAAAATATCAACATTTAATATCAAAGTTCATGTCAACTTTAGCAAATAAACTATAGATTCTACCCAAAATTGGACCAAAAACTAGGCTCATCAGGTGGCTATTATCATGATTGCATCATTTCCCTTTCTCATTTCCAAGGGAGGTAGCTCATGTTGTTGGAAGGTAATTTCTACATCAACTATATTCATTCCTTGTATTAGGGCTGCCACATCGTTTACATTTGTACATGAGGGAACCACTACTTGTTGCAAGGCAGTTTGAAGCATAGTGTGATAATTAGATGAATTCTAAATTAGGCCCCATAGGGGTATCTTTGTAGGAGTATTCTTAAGTTTTTCAACAAGATCATACTCCTTCCCACTATGTGAGGGAAAACAAGGAGCACTTGGCAAGATTGGCTTAGCCAAAGGTAAAGGTGTTGTGATTGGTTGTTTTGGTTGCGGATTGCTTCTAGTGTTATATGTATGAGAAATGGTATTATAACTTGATTGTTGCAAAATATTGTTCTTAGGTGGTTCAAGAGTGAAAATGGGTTTGTTTTGAGTTTGAGACTTGTGTTAAGGTGGGTAAAGGATAAGTTGAGGTTAAATCACATTAACTTCTCTTGGTTTTAGTTTTTCATAACAAGCCTTGGTGGATGAACCTTGTGAGATGAAATCCTCAAGGACTTTATCTAACATTTCAAAGTCATCACTACTAAAAGGCTTGAAGGTTAGGTTAACTTAGAAAAAGAGATCTAACATATTGAAATAACTATTCTTTCTACAAGTGGTTCATCAATTTTTAGGTTTTCTTTTTAATTTTCGAATGAGTTACCATTGTAATCTAATCTAATTGAACTATGAACTAATGCTGAAAATGAAAAGTAATGTAATATAATTTTATCCACAATTGCAATGAATGTAAACTATGTTAAATCTAATGAAATGAATGTAACATAAACTTTGTAAATTGAAAATAATAACTATCAACAAAAAATAGAAACACAACAACCGAGAATTCAATGTTGGAAATTGCAATTTATAATTTGCACTGGGACTCAATCGCCCAGAGGGGCATATGAGTCCCAATGAGGGTTTTTTTTCACAAATTTTAGGAAATTTTAAGTGATTTTTATGCTTTTTGGTTTGGATGATCTGTAGAATAAATACAAATGCAATTTCAAATGAAATTTAATGATGTAAAATGAAAAAATGCAACCTATATGCACTTACACTAATTCAAGAATTTGAAACCCTAGATGCCAATTAACTAATGCAAAATGAAATGCAATAACAATGCAAGCTAAATATAGGATGATAATGCACTCCAAATTAGAATTAAGATGTTCTAAATGTAGATTCATAAAAATGAAATAATGAAAATGGGAAAGAGAGATTTTATATCCTTGAAGAGATAGGGATCCTCCTATTTCACTCAAGTTTCACTCAAGGAAACCCTAGAGATCTCAACTTGAGATGTAAAGGTAAAAGAGATCTACAATAGGGGTGTCCTAGGGTTTGATTAATAATTAAAGATGGGTTCACCACCAAGCTAGGGCTTAGAAAGACTAATGAAATGCAAGAACTAATGTTTAAACCTAATACAATGCAAAACTTCACTAAATGACCTATAAAAGAGTATAAATTTGAACAACAAATTGGAAAAACATAGAAGTGCACCTGGAAATATAAAGGAGCTTAGAATCAACTTTGAAATGTTAAAAATGCTACTTTTAGGGTACACTAGGACTCATACACCACTTTTGGTGTATCAGTCCCAATCTAGGGTTTTTGATAGTGTAGATTCAGGATTTTCAAAAATCTAGAAAATTTCTTGTAGTGGGACTCATATACCACTTTTGGTGTATCAGTATCATTCCACTTTTTTGAGGATTCAAAGTCCAGATCTATGCTCCAATCTTTATTCTTCCTTTCCAAACTGATTTTCAAATCAGAACATGTAAAAAGACCTACAAAATAGAATATAAAGTTGATTTGCTTATGGTGGGTTTGCTTCGGTCAAACTCCTAGTTTGGTAATTAAACCTTGATAGAAAAAATGAATCTTGAATATAAATATGAACATAAACCCTAACCTTAAGTGTGTCTAAGATTAGAAAATCTGAAATGTAATGCAACCCTATTCTATTGTGCTAGAATGAGATGCAATAATTTAGCATGGGCATGAATGACTCACTTTGAGAGATCTCTAATCACCCAAGTGAGCCCTAATAATATATGTACCTTCCTTAGGCTAAATTTAGGATGATAATGGAGGATGGAATCACTTAAGAAACAAGTCATTAGGGTTGGCTTGATGGCTAGTTGCATCTCCCCACCCTAGAATCCATCATGATTCACCATAGGTAACCAAAATAAACCCTTGATAATGCTAGATCTTGAAATAAAGTGAGCTTGAAGACCTCCAAAAACATAATAACAATGCTCCAAGGCTTTAGCTTTTCCGATTACTTGTTCTTGAATTCTCTTATGAAGAATGCTCGAATGTTTTTGAATACTTGGATCTTGAGATTGCTCTTCTAGATTCTTGCTTAGATGAAATAATGACTTAGAAGCTTGTTTATATAGGAAATACTCCTAATTTACCGTTATTTAGATCTCAAAAGCTGACATCAAATAAAAATTTGAATTTAAAACTTGAATTTTCTGCTCAAACCCTAAAAAGGCCCAAATGGGACTCATATGCCACTTTCGGTGTATGGATCCACCTAGGGGGACTCATACACCCAAGGTGGCATACGAGTCCCACCCTAGATTTGTGGGTTGGGTTGTTAGAAATTTTAATTTTTTTCATGATTTTTTTAGGTTTTTAGCTGAAATAAGCCTTGAGATCAGAAATAAAGGGTCTTAGGGGCCTATTAATGATGATTTAAAAGGGTATTTAATGTAAGGGTACCAATATAGTTCCAAATTAGGTAATAAATTGCACTATCTCCAAGAAGAGAGTACAATTTTCATTGACACACATATGTTGTGCTTCATCGCAACTAAACTCCAACACAAGGAAGGTGCATTCTATATTAGTTCATCTCTTGGCAATGAGTGTTAGTGTAGGTTTTTATTTCCTAGTTGGGATATTTATTTTCCCTTTATTACTAGTTTTTTCCTACACCTTTTTAATATTGCTTAGGTTAATAAATCATGTTTAACTAGGTGAGAGGATTACGAGGTGTCACCTTCCTACATGTGAGCATCCATTTTCTATCTTGGGAAGATACCTTGCTATCTTTAGTCCGATAGATGGTTGCTCCTCATTGGTCAGTGTTGCCACCTACACCCCTCTCTCTTGCCTATATAAACACGCTACCTAGCTTGCATTTTCAATCAATATGGAATGCATTGTGTAGTTACTTTGTCATTCTCTTGCTTTGAGCTCTTAATGCAATTTTTTCTCTTTGACTTTTGCATGTCTCTTAGAATCGCTGGTTTGCTTTCATTTGCATTTCAGTTTATGTAGCTTAGATCTCTCTTTCAGATTCTGGTTTTTAATCTTATTCAAGATTTCTAACAATGAGCCATACTCTGTTTTGTATTTTAGGCTATGAGCCTTTAAGGACAATGTTTCTTGACAATTATCCCTTGTAATATTCTATATCTAGATATATTATATTGTGAGCTGATTCTCACCATGGTTTTTCCCTTTTTGGTTTATCCACATAAAAATCTAGTGTTGACGTGTCTTATGGTATTTTTCTCTTATCAATGTCTTCATTATTGCTTGTAGTCAAATATACTTTAATTATTGGATGGTTTAATGGAATACGATTCACCCCCCTCTTAATATTATGGGTGTTCAAAACTCTAAACCATATACTTATACCCTAAACACTAAACCCTCACTCCCAACCCTATACTTTGTACCCTCAATGTTATACCCTATGTACCCTCAACCATGTTCCCTAAACCTTACACAGTCAACCTTATACCCTAAATCATATAACATAAACCCTTAGCCCTAAATAGATACCTTATAACCTCAACTATAAACCAAATACCCTCGACCCTATACCCAATATCCTCAACCTTAATCCCTATACCATATGCACTTAGCCCTATACCCTCAACCTTGAACACTATCTTTCAGCCCTATACCCTGAGCACTACACCCTATACCTTATACCCTCGATCGTAAACCCTAAACATAGACCTTATACCTTACACTATAAACCCTAAACCTTAAACAATGAAGGGTGTTACCATGCATGCAAATATTAATAGATAAGAGAAGATTTCATCGGGATTTATGTTTGTTGAATAAATCAACCAATGGAATTTGAGGAAGAAATGTGTTAATGAAACTCTAGATTGGGGAGAAAGGAGTAACAAGGGATGGATGGAGTTAGACATCAAGGGATTGAGAGACCCATGGAAGGTGGAGATAGAGAGGTGATGACCTAGACAGGGGAGGGAGAGAGAAGAGGAGAGAGATGAATGAAGAGAAAGAGATGGATAAGGAGGGATGGAGAGTTAGATAAGGAGTGATTGAGAGACCTAGAGATGGGAGAGGTAGATTGGTGAGGGGGAGAGATAATAAAATGAGATATAATTTCACAAAGAGGGAAAGAGGCTTAAGGAGGGAGGAAGAGAGGTGGAGAGGGAGGGAAATAACTAGAGAGGTGAGAGACCTACAACTCGAGGAAAGAAGGGTGAGAGACATAGGGAGAGATAGAGATGAGAGAGATAGAGGGATAGGCATGTGGGTAATGAGAAAATGAGGGAGAGGTAGATAGGTAATGAGGGAAGGAGGGAGGGAACTAACGATGAGGAGAGAGAGAGAGAGGGTGGAAGGTAAAGGTAGTGATCGAGATAATGGAGGTTGATGGGTGAGAAACAATAATAGAGAGAGAGAGAGAAGAAGAAGAAGAAGAAGAAGAAGTTAGGGAGGAAAGGATAGATATAGAGGTAAGGAGGGAAGTTAAGGTAGAGAGGGAGAGAAGGTGGGAGAGATCTAGAGAGAGGAGAGAGAGAGAGAGAAGAGAGAGAGAGAGGGGGAAAGAGAACTAGGGAAGGAGGAGATAGAGAATTGATTACATAGAGAGGGGAGGGAGAGAGAAGAGGAGAAAGAGAAGAATGAAGAGAAATATATGGATAAGGAGTTATGGAGAGGTATACAAGGAGTTACTAAGAGACCTAGAGAAGGGAGAGGTAGAGAGGTGAGGGGAGAGAGGAAAATGAGAGTGAAGTTAAAAAATATGGAAAGAGGGGTATGGAGGGAGGGATAGAGGTGGGGAGGGATGGAAATAACTAGAGAGGGGAGCTTGATATAGAGTAGAGTGACCTACAGCCATGGGAGAGAGGGGTGGGAAACATATGGGAATGGATAGAGGTGAGTGACCTATAGCCATGGGAAACATATGGGAAGGGATAGAGGTGAGAGAGATAGAGTGGAGAGAGAGATGGGTAATGAGACAAGAAGGGAGAGGTAGAGAGGTGAATAGGGAAAAAGGGATAGATCTAGATATGGGGAGAGATAGATAGAGGTAGTGATCGAGAGAATGGAGAGAGATGGGTAAGAAATTTAATAATAGAGGGAAAGAAAAGAAGATAGAGGTAGGGAGAAATGGATAGAGATGGGGGTAAGTATGGAAGGAAAGGTCAATAGGAAGAGAGGAGAGAGGGTGGGAGAGACCTACAAAGGGGAGAGAGAAGAGAGGGAGAGAGAAAGAGAAGTATCATTAGAGGAGTAATAAGGGATGGAGGGAAAGGTAGACATGGTGGGAGTGAAATACCTAGGGAAGGAGGAGATAGGGAGGTGGTGACCTAGAGAGGCGAGGGAGAGAGAAGATGAGATAGAAGAATACAGAAAAGGAGATGGCTAAGGAGGGATGAAGAAGTAGACAAGGAGTGACTAAGAGACCTAGAGAGGGGGGAGGTAGAAATGTGAGGGGGAGAGAGAATATAATAAGAGAGAAGTTCACAAAGAGGGAAAGAGGGGTAAGGATAGAGGGAACACGGTGGAGAGGGAGGGAAATAACTAGATAGGGGATAGATATAGAGGTGATATAACTACAACCCAAGTAGATAGGGGGAGATAGAGGTGAGAGAGATAGAGGGGGGAGAGAGGTAGATAGGTAAAGAGGGAAGGAGAGAGAGACCTAGATATGGGGAGAGAGAGAGAGAGGGTGGGAGGGAGAGGTAGTGATCGAAAGAATGGAGAGTGATGGGTGAGAAACAATAAAAAATGGAGAGAGGTAGAGATGCAGGTGAGGGAAGAAAAGGTAGAGAGTAAGAGAGGGTTGGAAATACCTAGAGAGGTGAGAGATGGGTGAGAGAGGAAACAAGGAGAGAGAAAGGGAAGTATCATTAGAGGATTAACAAGGGATGGAGAGAGAGAGGTAGATATTGAGGGAGTGAGAGACCTAGGGAAGGAGGAGATAGAGAGGTGATGACCTAAAGAGGGGAGGGAGAGAGAATATGAGAGAAGAAGGAAGAGAAAGAGATGGATAAGGATGGATGGAGAGGTAGACAAGGAGTGATTGAAAGACCTAGAGAGGAGAGAGGTATAAAGGTGAGGGGGAGAGATGAAAATTAGAGAGATAATTTCATAAAAGAGGGAAAGAGGGGTAAGGAGGGAGGGAGTGAGGTGGAGAGGGAGGGAAATAACTAGAGAATGTAGAGATATAGAGGTGACATACCTACAACCCAGGGAGAGAGGGGTGAGAGACATAGGGGGAGAGATAGAGGTGAGGGAGATAGTGGGGGGAGAGAAGTGGGTAATGATACAAGGACTAAGAGGTATATAGGTAAAGAGGGAAGGAGGGAGAGGCCTAGATATGTGGATAGAGAGAGAGGGTGGGAGGGAGAGGTAGTGATCGAGAGAATGGAGAGAGAGATGGGAGAGAAATAATAACATAGGTAGAGAGAAGAAGAGAGACCTGTAGGGAGGAAAGGATAGAAATAGGGGTAAGGAGGGAAGGTAAGGTGGAGAGAGGAAGATATGTTAGGAAAGATAGAGAGGGGAGAGAGAAAAGATAGAGGGAGACATAAAGGGAAGCATTAGTAGAGGAGTCATAAGGGAATGCAAGGTAGAGAAGGAGAGAGGGTGGGAGAGACCTAGAGAGGATAGAGAGAAGAGAGGGAGAGAGAGAAAGGGAAGTATCAATAGAGAGAGAAGGAAGAAAAGAGGGAGTGAAAGCTAAAACATTGAATATCCATCAAAAATCACAAACCCTAAAATATAAGCCTTAATCAAAGTAGGGGAAAGAGAAAGAGAGAGAATTTGTCTCTAGCATTCTAAAAATCCATTTTCATTTGGCTAGCACCGAATTTGGTTTTCACCAAATTTTACACTTGAAAAATGGCTTGCATTAGGAAATACCAACCCTTTGGGTTGGATTTTCCTTGGGCATCTGACCCAAAGGGATGGACAATTGTTTCATGCCAAAGATGTGTTTTTTTGAAAATATAAAAAAATCACACATTTTTGGTTGTGCTCTCCATCAGGTTTGCATGTATTTCAATGAAAATTTATAAAAATACCACAATGACATTAAGATCTCTCTTAGCTATCTAACCATTTTTTTTTCATGTTTTGATTATGTTAAGGTTTCCATCTTTAATTTATTTTGTTAGTGTGTTTGTTTTTTGTCAAAAACCAACATGTGGTATTTTGGGTATAATTTTTTACTCATTAATCGAATTTTGAAATAAATTACATTTTTAGGAACTAGACTCCATTCTACACATATTGAAAAAGAAAAGTTGATTAGTTTTCAAAAAGTTTAGGGGGGAGCACACTCATAATTTCTATTTTTTGAGATGTGTCCACCTCAAAAACTAGTAAAAAATAATATATTCATTAAAAACTTAGCTAGAAATTTTGACATAAACTACATGGTATTAGCTAATTTATCACAAAAGTGAATTTTGAAATTCTAGAAAAAATTTAACATTTTAGGTGGAGCACACCAGATGTTATGTTATGTTTAAAAATATACATATAGGACCACTTTGTGTACTCCTTTTTGAAACCTTTAATATTCACCATTTACAAAAAAGGTTTAGAAATTAGATTCAGAGCACTGCAACTCTTGTTTTTGTTGCATCTTCAAATTTTGAGCATAACTATCTTCATTTTCGCATCGAATATCAGAATTTGTTGATTTCAAAAGAAAAAAAGTGGCATCTTAAGACCCCCTTTCTATGTTACAAATTTGTTCACTTACCCTTAGATAATGGTTTTTTATCTAATGAATTTATTAGAGACTTATATCCATATGAAATGTGTATTGCTATAATATATAGTATTATCTTCTATGCCTATTACATAGGTATGAGCTAGTAATATAATTTCACAGCCAATTTCTTATACTAATATTAATCTTTACTCTAAAATACTTCTTCATGCTTGCTAGAAGAGGAGTTAAGAACTCTAGTTATTGTGCCTACTCTTGAGGAGGACCATGAGAAGAAAATGATGATACAAAGAGACCATGAGATTGTAATAAGTGATTATTTACATAGGTTATTTATAGTATCCATGAACTATAATAATGTCTAAATTGTCTAATTCTATTAATAGGTGGAGCTAAAAGATAGTTAGAGCATAGGAGATCTAATAAGTGAAGGGTAGTTTTCAATTATGCTAGTTGTTCCCCATCTTACTAGATGGGTAAAAGTCATTGGTTGTTCAATCATATTCCCTAGTGATGATCTACATATAGATATTTTATTACATTTCATAATGACATGTAGAAATAGATTTTTCTTTTATTAATGTATATCATTATACACTTATATGCCTTTGTTGAGATAATTATTATATTTCCTTCTTCCTTTTTTAAGGCTACCAGCAATCTAAAAAATATTATTACGACTTTATCCCATCATGGCCTTATTGAGAGTTATATATGTATGTATGTATGTGAACCACCATAAAGAGATGCAATTAGGGAAAGAGGATTCCCCAATTAGGCTCCTAGGGTTTTTCACCTAGGAGCAAGGTTGAAGAATGGCTCTCTTTCGTGCTAATGATGTGTTTCTGGAGTTCATTCAAAGGGGTTGGGGGTTTGGAATAGGTGTGATGTGTGTGTCTAAGTGCTGCAATGTAATGAAATAAACTAACTATGAGATGAAAACTAAATTAAATGTAAACTATATTGGTGAACCCACAAAAGTGGTTTACAATTCGAGTGAGGAAGGAAAACTTCCAAAAAAATCGCCTAAGCAAAAAAAAATTGTTTTGGGGGGTTCGAGCGAACTCAAGGTTCGAACGAACCCCTCTGCATGTGGGATCCCATGTTTCCCATTGTGGAAAGGGGGTTCACTCAAAGCCTGGTTCGAGTGAACTAGGGTTCGAGCGAACCCCCTGTTTCTCGCCTTCCCACCCTCCGACACAAAAAGACACCAGATTTTTGCCCTTCAAAGCTCAGGTTGAGGATGAAAATAGAGGATACTTCACAAACCCAACTAGAAAATGGTAGTCCTCAGAATGATCTATCCAACGAATATAATTTTAATATGTTTTGGTTGTATTATGTATGTGTTTTTATAGTTTTATTAAACATAGGTTTTTCACTGAAGATCAAACCCTTTGTTTTGCACATGTGGAAAAATAGAAGATTATCAAAATAAAATTTTGAAAAATATGTTCGGGCTGGGTATTGATGTCCTTGATCCTTTGAAAAAAATAAATTGAATTTTGATACATATAGAAAAATTTATGTTGTATACAGTTCACCTATGTTTGAATTGTAATTGGTTTGACTTTGAAACATGATTAAGAAAAAAATATTCAATAAAACACTATAAAACCAAATAAAAGTGCTAGATATCATAGTTACAAATCTAAATTCGAAAAAATTAGAATTTTATCCTTTATACAAAAAATGTTGTGTTGTATACGGTGAGCGTGACTCCTTAAAAATGTTTTTTTTAAACTAGTTTTCGAAGGAGATGGAAAAATAAGTGCAATCTGATTCCAAAAATTTTGAAAAAAATATTTTAGAATCTACAGACAAACTGGAACAAGACTCTAGTTTGCATCATCTTCAAATTCCTCATGGTTTAGCCACTATAGGTGCCCGGATGTGAAGATTTTGTTAAAAATAAAAATTTCAGTGTCTAGTTTGGCCAAAAATTATAAACCAATATTGTGGGATGACCCATATGCAATGTCCTAATAATGACCTAAGATGTATGCAATGTATAAATAAATTGGAAGACACAAAAATGGTGAACCTAGGAACTGAAGATCGAAGAAGAGGAGCTTTGGAATCTCTTGGAATCTGCTAAAAATGCTCACTAGGAAACTTATGCCAGAATGGATGACCTAGTCCTCTTCCCAGGAAAATTTATTGAAACAAGTTTCTAGTAAATGGGTATCTAGAAACACAGAAACCACTTTTCAGGCCTGATACAGGGACTAATTTACCAATGATGGCGACCTAGTCTTCCTGGAACTTTCAGAAGTTTTGAGGTTGGAATCTGTAGGTGCCCACTTGTACTTCTATTTTTGACAAAGACCCATGTCTGAATCTTTAGAAAATGACCTGTAAGTTGTCTTTTAGCTTCTTCTAGGGTTTGTTGAATTGGAATGATGACACCTTTTCAACACTTTACTCCTTGACTAATCTACATACAAACCTGTAAAGCACACATGCAAAGAGAAGGAAAAGGTTGGGTTTAGAGAATAGGGGTTTGCCTTAGTCAAATCCCATGATGGTAATCAAACCCAAATGAAATAGAATGAAAGGGAAATATGATTGAATGACAAGAAAATGTAAACACTCACCAAACCCTTGTTGAAGATTTTTGAAGATATGCAAGAACCAACTCCAATGGATGTTGTCTGGAATGCTAAGTGCTTGAATGCTTGCTTGAGAAGATTGAGTGCTTGAGTTCTTGTGAAGATGAAAAGATGTTAAGGGGGAGAGAGAGGTAAAATGAGGATAAAAACCCTTATTTATACATTTTATGCCCTACTTTCGTGAAAATAACACATGATAGGCTGACCTTAGGGTTTTGGAGGCAATTTCTTGTTAGAATTTTGTTTTAATTTTGAATTTTATGCCAAAAGAGACTAGGTCACCCAAGGTGGTGACCTAGTCCACTTGGACAAATTCAAGTGGTGGTTGAGAATTAAGTGGTGTTTAATGATGATTAATGGGTTTGTCTCCCAAAACAAACTTAAGTCAGACCTAAAAATACATTAAGGGTCTAATTTAACATAAGGAACCTGGTTGAATTAGTGATAAAAATCCTAGGAAAGTGTGAAAATGTATTGCAACACCTTACAACACTTTGGCAGAAGGCTTGGAAAGAGGTAAAAAGGGGGTTTTTAGGTGAATTGTGTTGAAAGGGTTTTAGAAAAGTGGGAAGATGTGTGACAACACTTCACAACACCTTTGTAAAACACCATTAGGTTGTTATTGATTTACAAGTGTTCAATACCTAATGTGAATGTATTGTCCACATCACAACATTAGATCAAAGCAAAACCAAGCCAAAATCCAATGGAAAAGGCCCAAGTGAGTGAAAACTATAAAGGCTACACTTTTTGCTAACACATTTAGCCCCCACTTTAGTGAGAGTATGAATTTGCTTCAAACTCACACTAAAGTAGACAATTCATGAATACCAAGAGGAATCTAAATGTATTCATGCTAGTAAGGTGGGATAACTATAATCAAGAGGGATGATCAAGCCCCCAAGATCAAGATCCCATGGAAAAACAAAACATAAACACAAAAGATCACATAAGAAGTGATGTGAAAGAGTGAAGAGAGGAGAAGTCGGATCAAGCTTTGATTGTTTGTCCAACTAGTTATGGATCAGATCTAGGCTATTTGTACGAAAGGAAGTATAATCACTCTGGGGCGATGAGACTTTCGGTTGTTCATTGGGCAAGAAGGCCCAAAAGGTGAGAAACATACGACTGGTATGTACCCCCCCACACACAGGTGGCTTATGGGAAATTTGTGCCACTAGTTGGGCTTCCTGCTCAACCATACCAAAGTTATATCTCCTGATAACTTTGATAAGGCACCACAAAAGACAAGGGTTTGTGCTTCATGAAGCAAGAAAATTTGTGTATGCTTGGAGCTCATGAACTAGTGTAGGATGGTACTATAGGCATGCAAGTTGTGTTATACAAGGTGGCCATATATGCAAAAATGCAAAATGCAACATGTAAAATGCAAAAGGTAAAATGAAAAAGGGATGTTCAAAGGAATCTTATTTAGTTCAAGTGAGGTCTTTGACTTAGGGAAAATTGTGTCTAATGTCTCCAAGAGAGGACCAATCAAAGAATAGAAAATTCACAAATTAGGGGATGCAATGTGTCGCATCAAGCCATTAAGAGGAATGTAATATGCTAAGATAGGTCACTTTCATGAAGGACATTATACCTAATGTCATCCATAAAGTGAGAAACTTGTCGTATGAAGTAATAAGGCTACACTAGGAACCAAGGACAAAGAAAATAAAAATGCAAAAATAAATAATGCCTTGATGTATGCCCCCACTTTAAAGGAATTGCTACACACCATTTTTTGAGCAATTACTTTAAAGTAGAGAAATGCAAAATGCAAAAAAGAAAGAAAAGGACATGAGAGCCTACTTGGAAAGCCCTATGCCAAGTGATATGTCTCCAAGTGAGGCTACATCATGTAAAAGAAAAGGAAAAAGAAAAGAGAAAGGGGTTTGCCCCCAAGATAAGAAACCACAAACACATAAGGGATCTATGGATTTGGGATTAGTATGTTCGTTGCTACCATATTTTTGTAGAGATTTTAGAAATGTCATCATCTTCCCAAATACATAGAACTGGAAGGACACAGAGAGTGAAAACAAAAAAGAAAGAGTTGTTTTGGGTCAACATAAAAGAGACATAGGATGTCTCAATGCTTTGCATAATCCCCAAAAGGACAACAAAAGCAAAAGGAAAAGACAAAGAAAAAGAGTCATTTTGAGTCAACATGAAGGAGACATTATGGTCTCAATGCCTTGCATCATCCCAAAAAGGAAGACAAAAAGAAAAGAAAAGGAAAAGGCCTTTTGGGTCAACATGAAGGAGACATTCTGGTCTCAATGCCTTGCATCATCCCAAAAAGGGAGGCGAAAAGAAAAAGAAAAGGAAAAAATGTGAAAGTGAAGTCATGAAGGTACAAATAGAATAATGTCACAAAGAGAGAGAACATCAAACATAATAGTACGAGGGAGACACGTCACACACAAGAAAACACAAGACTGGTAAGGAAAGTGTAAGTCAACCGTTAAGCAAGTCATCTACTTCCCAATCTCAGTTGGTATAAGTAGGAGGTGAATAACATAGATAAGGGACTAAGACAAGTGCATTACTAGGGAAAGGCTGACAACTTCATGCCCCCACTTAGTGCAAGACAAGAATGAGCCAAGTGAGGTGATGGGAAGGATCATGTAATAGTGAGAAGAGAATGTTATACAACCATTACATGAAGGGGTGTTCGATAGTATTTTATGGTTTGAGGGGGTAGAAATTATCATCACTGAAATGATACTTGCTCAATATCTCTTTCAAATGATGACACTCATCACTTCAATGGGTGAGAAAATAATGGTATGCACAATGCATGACATTAGCATCTCTAGGGAATATCACCAACCTATTCCTAGGTGGCAATGTAATTAGGTCTTTGTTGAGGAGAATTTGTAATTTCATCTCACATTCAGGTGGTGGATGAAGAGGAAAATTAAGTTTTTGTAATTTATAGGGCCTCTAGCATCGACTAGATTCTCCTACTTCATGAGAGGAGAATAGAGCAGTAGGTCCTAATATAATCTTATTATTGTCCATGTGAGTGTGAAGAGATTGTGGGTGTTCTTTAGGAAGGACATTCAGGTCAGGGGGGTTCAAGGATCACCGTGCCATCATCACAAAGCCGAAGATAATCTCGAGTAGGCATACGATGATGAGGAGGATCCTAATTACCTATCCCCTTGGTGGTTTCATCAAGTGAGAGTTGTTCATAAAATTTGTGTATTTCATGTTTATTTGTTGTGTCACCACCTTGTTTACTTAGAATGGTAAAACCTTTTCCATAAGTTTGGTGAAGGTTAATTTGGGGGTTTGTCATTTGGTTATGGTAAAAAGGTTGAGTAGGAACATGTTTAGACGAACTAGGTTCACCTTGGATAGGGAACTTAGGTGTATTATGAGTTTCAGGATGGAGATAACCAAATTATTCAAGGGGTGACATGGTAGGAAGTGGGGGTTGTTGCATGGATGGGTAGAATTTTGCATTTGCTTTGAGATTATCAAGGCATTCATTAAGGAACCGGTTCATGTTAGCATCATCATCTCCAATGATGTCTACTTCACGAGGAGGACAAGCATTAGAAGGTGATTGAGCAGGAGTAGGTTCAAGGTCATTAGGATCAGTGGAAAAGGTGCACTTTGAAATATCCACTAGGGATTTAAAGGACATCTAAAACTTTTTGAAAGACATATCCATAATAAAAGCAAACAAATGACAATAAATTGACTGAAACAAAGAATCTAGAAATAAAAACAGAAATGCAATTACAGAAAGAAGAAGTGAAAAAAATGGTTTGGAAGTGCCAAACATTATAGTGGAAATAGTGTAAGTGGACTAGGTCGCCCAGTGTGGAAAATTAGTCCCAATAGTGATTTTTTTAACACTTTTCAGAGATTTTTACCAGTTTTTATGTTTTTTATGCTTTTCTGATGCAAACAAAGAATGGAAATGCAGATTTTTGGGTACTTTTTCAATGAAAATGCAATGCAAAGTGCAAGCTAACATGAAATTTTCACTAATGCACTTTTTAAGAACCCTAGAATGCAAACAATGCAAAACCCTAACGCAATACAAGCTTTTTCCTAAGATGCAAATGCAAAAAAAATCAGAAGTGAAAAGAAGTGTTCTAAGGATGGGTTCACCAAAATGAACCACCAAAAAGAAATGCAATTAGGGAAAGAGGATTCCCCAATTAGGCTCCTAGGGTTTTTCACCTAGGAGTAAGGTGGAAGAATGTCTCTATTTTTCACTAATGATGTGTTTTTGGTGAGTTCATTCAAAGGGGTTGGGGGTTTGGAATAGGTGTGATGTGTGTGCCTAAGTCCAACAATGTAATGAAATAAACTATGAGATGCAAACTAAAGTAAATGTAAACTGTATGCAATGTCCTAATAATGACCTAAGATGTATGCAATTTGTAAAGAAACTGGAAGAGACATAAATGGTGCACCTGGGAACTGAAAGTTGAAGAAGAAGAGCTCTAGAATATCCTAGAATATGCTGAAAATGATCACTGGGACACTTACACCAGAATGGGCGACCTAGTCCTCTTCCCAGAAAACTTTGTCGAAATAGGTTTCTAGTAAATGGGTATCTAAAAACACAAAAACCACTTTTCAGGCCTGGTACAGGGACTAATTCACCAATGATGGCAACCTAGTCCTCTTGGAGCTTTCGAGAGTTTCAAGGTTGGAATTTGTAGGTGCCCACTTGTACTTGTGTTTTTGATAGAGACCCATGTCTGAATCTTCAAAAAATGACCTGCAAGTTGTCTTTTAGCTCCTTCTAGGGTTTTTTGACTTGGAATGTTGTGAATGGAATGATGACACCTTTTCAAAACTTTACTCCTTGACTAATTTGCATACAAACCTGCAAAGCACACATGCAAAGAGAAGGAAAAGGTCAAGGTTAGAGAATAGGGGTTTGCCTTAGTCAAACCCCATGATGGTAATCAAACCCAAATGAAATAGAATGAAAGGGAAAGATGATTGAATGACAAGAAAATGTAAACACTCACCAAACCCTTGTTGAAGATGTTTGAATATATGCAAGAACCAACTCCAATGGACGTTGTCTAGAATGCCAAGTGCTTGAATGCTTGCTTGAGAAGATTGAGTGCTTGAGTGCTTGTGAAGATGAAAAGATGTTAGGGGGGGAGAAAGAGGTAAAATGAGGATAAAAACCCTTATTTATTCATGCTATGTCCTAATTCCCCAAAAATAACACATGATAGGTGACCTTAGGGTTTTGGAGGCAATTTCCCGTTAGAATTTTGTTTTAATTTTGAAGTTTATGCCAAAAGAGACTAGGTCACCAAAGGTGGCAACCTAGTCCACTTGGACAAATTCAAGTGGTGGTCAGGAATTAAATGGTGTTTAATAATGATTAATGATCTTGTCTCTCGAAACACACTTAAGTCAGGCCTAAAAGCACATTAAGGAGTCAATTTAACATAAGGAAGGGTTGAATTAGTGATGACAAGCCTAGGAAAGCATGAAAATGTATTGCTACATCTTACAACACTTTGGCACAAGGCTTGGAAAGACGTAAAAAGGGGTTGTTTAGGTGAATTGTGTTGAAAGGGTTTTAGAAAAGTGGGAAGATGTGTTACAACACTTCACAACACCTTTGTAAAACACCATTAGGTTGTTATTGATTTGCAAGCATTCAAGACCTAATGTGAATGTATTGGCCACATTACAACATTAGATCAAAGCAAAACCCGACCAAAATCCAAGCGAAAGGCACAAATGAGTGAAAAGTATCAAGACTACACTTTTTGAAGACAAAGTATGCATGCATGCATACATATAGACATAAGTATGTATGTATTTATACACTAAGAGAATAATGAATGAATTCTATAATTAATTATTTAAAATACTAACTTCAAATTATCTCAAGTTTCTTTTTAATTTAAAGTAATGAATTTAAAGATTAATTTTATTTGTAATAGTAAATTTTTATTTATTTTGCATATAGGTTTTTACAATAATTATTGTTATTCATTTATTTTCACTTTTGATTTTATTTTTAATTCGTGGTTGGTTTTTAATTATTGGAGAAGATTTTTTTTGTGGGAGGGATTATTGTGTTGTGTTATCTAAAGAATACAAGAATAGGAAACATAAAAAAAACAACAGCATTAACTTCAACTTTTGAAAATAAGATTTAAAAATAAATAAAGAATAAAATAGAATACAAACATTTGATAGAACTGAAAAACATGCACAATTTAAAGCAAAAACTTTCATTATATTTTAGAGGTGAACTTGTACTCTTAGGTGACAAGTTCAAGTCTTACAAGGGGTAGGGTATGTATGCCTCGTAATGTGGAGCACGAATTAGATGCTTCCTGCATATTGGATGTACAAGGTAGTCTCATATACTTTAAGTCATTTGTAGACCCTAAAACTATAAAAGGACCTTTCCTTTCCTTTTCTTTCATAGATTGTGAAAACTCATACCAACTAATATTCAATAGTCTAATTGTCTATCTTTCAAATGACTGAAGAAATGCACGAGTTAGGTGCTTCCTGCATATTGGATGTACAAGTTAGTCCCATATACTTTAAGCCGTCTGTAGACCCAAAAACTATGAAAGGACCTTTTCTTTCCTTTTCTTTCATAGATTGTGAAAACTCATACCAACTAATATTCAATAGTCTAATTGCCTATCTTTCAAATGACTGAAGAAATATTTTCTATTTTAAAGGCGGGAAAGAAAGGTTAGTATTTTATCCAAAAAATAAAAATAAAAAATAAAAAATACAGAGAACAGAAAACATGGTACAGCAGGAGGACGAGAAAAAACAGCAGCATTAAATCCAACCGTCGAAAATGAGATCTTTTGTTTCTAATAAATAGAGGCGACACGAGATCACACTTTCAACAATAGATTGGATAAACGAGGAGCAAAAGATACACGTAAGCCTAGAAGCCCACAGCCACACAAAATCTTTTGTTTTCATTGCTGTACTATGGAACGAAATCGACCATCAAGAAGCACAAAATATTACTCAGAGCATTCAATGGTGACCGAATAGTTCATTGAAAATTAAGTTCAACGTACACCCAATATAAAGGAACAATAAAGCAAAAATGAAACTTAGAAAAGTTGATTGACTGCAAATCTCCGGCACTGCTCAGAGCATTCAATGGTGGCAGAATGACTAAGTTCAACGTACACCCAAGATAAGGAATTGATACAAAGTAGAAAATGCATATTGACTGCAAATCTCCAGTATTCCAGAGTATTCAATGGTGGCACAAAATGTTTGGTGAAAATTGATTACGTTCAATGTAGACCCAAGATAATGAACCAATAAAACAAAAACAAAACGTGCACAGAATAGTGCGTGGCAATGTGTATTCCAGTCGTTTTTATGTCCTGATTTACCTACAGAGTTGCGAGGGAAGAGTTGTAATTAAAATTTTCGAAGAACATTTTGTAAATTCGACTATACAATTAATGACGATGTGGACTAGAGAGAGACTTACGTGTCTACCGTGACTGTCACATCTTCATAACAATGAAAGAAATCCATGCAACTGCAGCAATTGAAACTCTCAATGTAATGGTCTTTGGGATGTTTGGTTAATTCAGACTATAAGACCGGGTCTTTGGGATGTTTAGGATCTTTGTTCTTATCTACCATTGTAATGATGCTGACTGCTTTAATATTTGTAATTTTTGCATTGATTCAATATAAAAAATATTATGGAAGAAATCTCAAATCATATTTAAACTCTTCAAAATCAATGATGAATTGTTTGTCAAAATTCTTAAATATACACAGATCATCAAGTGCCCCCGTCCTACTGCTAGCATGCCACTAGTATATCTATTGTAAAATTATTGGAACTTAATTTGAACTCGAAACATAATAAAAAATAGAACTTACCTGGCAGAAGTTTTTTGTACCTTTGCTTATGAATTTGTTAAAAGCAACCCAAGCAGGAAAATTATCTACAACATGACATAACGAAAAACATAATATTTCCATGTAAGTTTTCTTACCATTGTTATTCTAATTAAATCAATGTCAAGGAGGGATATTATCATCAAATACGATATAAACACAAGATTAAGATTTATTTTTCAAGGATTCATTTAAAATAATTTTGTTTATAAATTCTTTTTAGAAAATTAGAGGTATTGTAGTTCGCAAAATTAGATAATCAATTTTATTCTTTGTCTTAATAGTCAACACTGACCAACATAAATATATATCAATCAATATTTGATTGATAGAATGACTCGTCAAAGAAAATATAAATAAACTATTTCTTTTATCTATTTCCTACAACATTTTTATCCACTTGTTCAAAACCCACAATGGTACTAAATGTATACAAAGTTAATTAGTAGTGTTTTCTTAAGAAAGCAAAAATATCCAAAATCAATGAATAGGCATTTCTTTCTCTTTCATGACAATTTTTTTAAAAAATCAATATTTCAAAAAGCGATACAAAGTAGGATAATCAAAGAAATTCCTTAAAATATGAAAAAAAATTGTTGGTATTTATTTGAACAATCAAGGTAATAGTGTACTACCAATACTCAAAAATATTTTTCTAAAATACAAACTAGCTTCACAGTCACAAGGTATAATCATCTTCCATAATAACATCGTACAATTAAATAGGTTCCCAATTTTTTATTAATTAATACAATTTCTCTTTGAAATAGCTTTGCTAATATATGAATTTAGAGCTCATTTCAATACAACTCCTCTATAGCTACATTGTCAATTAATAATGTCTAATACAACTTATAATTCATTCATACTTAATCTATTTAGATGCCATGCTAAAATATCAACTCTTCAAATCATAATATTTTAAGATTTCAAATATAATAGTACCATATAGTTATGCTTCCCAAAAAGTAATATCTTCATTCCTTGCCTATAATATATTCTAGAAATATAATGTACATCTAATTAATACAATGAATATTTGGGGCTATGATTTTTGTGAGCCTATGATAATACTATGTATCTATACAATGTTTGCCTTGAAAATTTAGGCTATAAAGATGATTTGGGAACTGATATTTTAATTTATAGCCATTTTATTCAAGTTCATAGATCAATCATATTGAAATCCATTCATCTTTCTAGTTTCTATAACAAGATTATTCATTATGGGAACATTGAAATAATCTAAACACATATATTATAATTCCTTCAAACAAATCAAAGAATACATAAATAGTAAATGATAAATTAAAAATAATTCCTTTCAAAATTAATTAGACGCAATCTAATACATGATTGTTAGATTTTTCTTTCTATACACAACTAACAATAACAATAAATTTTAGCTTCAATATTTTTATTTACTTTCCTCCTCTTTCTACTCCCTTCTCCACCTCAAACTCATTGAATCTTCCCCATCAAATATCCCCTTTCCTTTATTTTCTAATTCTCTCCCTCCTATAAGATACGTGGGATATCCCTTTCTATAATAAGATTTCATGTTATTTCTTTAAACCTCATGTAGGGAGTAATCTATGAAAATAAAAGAAAATAAAATCCTTCCCCACATTTTCTTTATCTTAGTATTTTATTAATATTAAATTATTTTTTAAAATAAAATTCAAATAACTATTTTTTAAAGAGTTACATAATAAGTAAAATAACTTACAAATTTTATGTAAGGGAATCATGAGTCAAGAATTACAAATAATCTAGAGTAATAGTTCATTACTCTAACACTTGTTCATATTGCATTAATTTAAGTTAGGGTGAAATAAGAAATATACATCTATCCATTTGGTCATCTTAGATTTAATTTTCATTGGTTAAATATTGTGCATACACCTTAATTTAAACACATCAAGGGCATTTATATAATAGATATAAATGAATTTGTAGAATAGTAATGATGCAGGGGCATTGAGTTCACATGCCTAATGGTAGCATTTAATTCCAACCCTATGATTTTAGAATCTAATTTTGTCATCTATTTTACTAAGTTCATTCACCCAAAATAATATAACCACATTAATGCTCAATGAAGAACCTATGAGGGTTGTCTAATTCAAATTACTAAGGCCAATCTCCCTAATAGCTATGATCAATTTTCTACCTACATTAAATATTTGGGTGGAGTTTTAGATGATTTATATGAGGTAGATAGTGATTTTGATGTGAAAATAAGGTAGAGAGGAGAAGAATAAGAAACATAAGGTAAGAAGAAGCAACCATCCTCTCCATTATGTGGGATTTTATTTGTATGTTTAAGTGGAACAACAAGTAGGACTAAGTGAAGGAAGAGACAAGACCAAAGAAGATAAAAGGAATAGCCATATAGAAATAATAAAAGAGGTGTGCAACAATAAGTGAAGAAATGAATCCTAATCTCCCTTCATGCATGGTCAAACATTCAAGATAGAAAGGTTGTGCTTTGTAAAAGAAAAACTAGGTAAAACTAGAGAATATGAGATAAGGTAGAAGGAAAAAGAGGTGCATAGTTTATTAGTAGAAAAAAAGTGTGAAGGGAAAGGAGAAAAATGAGAAAGAGAAAAGAAGAGTGATTATATAACAAAAAAGAGGACATGATAAAAATAGTATGGAAAAGGAAGATGATTAAGGATATTCAAGAAGTGAGTCTTTCTGAAATGGTAGGACATGTACAATTATATATAAGAATGGGGAGTATAGATGTAAATAGGATAAATTTAGAGAAAAAGAGAAAAACTAAAAAGGAGAGGCACAAGGGAAAAACATAGATCCTCCATAGTTGAAGAAGAGTGTGTAGGATTATACAAAGAAAAGTACACAAAAATTAAATGCATAATTATTTGATGGATAAGGAGCATGTGAGTGTGGAAGAGGATATGATTTTCAATCTAGAACAAGAAGTAAGAGAATGTGTAGATGAAATTTTACAAGTTAGTACAAGGGTGAATGGAGGTATGAAAGAAATCATATTGGGGGTGAAAACAACAAGACAAACCACACTAATGTGTCCAAGTGATTTCTAACTTGTGATAATTTTTAGTATTAAGGAAGAACATGTCAATTATTTAATAGTGAATAGGGACATGTCCATCCCTTTTCACAATAATTAGTTGATGTATATAGCTATAAATTATTTCCTCCTTTATTTTAATAAATAATATTATTACATTAGGTGCATGATCTTGATTGTTAAGTGTCATTACCTATGTGTGATTTGGGGCTTCTTTTTGCCTTGTCAATATATCTTGGTATGTTTTTTTTATTTTATGTGTTGGGAGTTCTATGTGTACATGTGTGTGCATGTGTGTGTTCTTGGTTCTTGTAACCTTAAGGTGGATATGATTTACAAAAACTAGGTTGAGAATGCTTATTGATTCAAGTCACTTATAAAAATTCATGAGCCTAACTCGATGTGCGAAATTAATTTCAATAGTTTTTTAGTAGTGTGTATCCTAACAAAAATTGACCTGAGTGACTATTATTCTAATTGGAAAATATTTTTATCCTACTCCAATTGACTACAAGGAATGAAATCAAGATTACAAGTACTTGAAAGGTAGGTGGTTATAATTAATTGTTAATAAAGTAGGATACGACTCTAGGAAAAGTGCACTATCCTTGGTCTAAGAAAAACCAAAGTCTAGAGAAGACCATGTGTGTAACTTTACATGGGGTTATAACTAGTAAAAGGTTGCAATGTTAAGAAGTAATTCAAGACCAGTGCCACTAAGAAGGTGACTAGAAAGCCTTGTGGAGAATTTTGAATTAGTCTCAAGGCCCTAAGGGAAAATAATGAAATAAAGAAGCCCTAGAGAATTGCTATTGTAATGACGGAAAAAGGTCCGCTTAACTTGGCCTTGATTTAGTGTTGTAATATGCCTAACATGTTCACATTAGGTCTTGGGCCCTTGTGAACTAAATGAGATTATTGGTGCCTTGTTTGAAGTGTTGTAAAGTGTTGTAACACACTTTCACACTTTTCTAAGGCTCTCATTAATAATTGGGATTTCTTATGCTTTAATTGGCCTTGTTTTGCATCCACAAGCCTCATTTAATGCATCTTTTCAAGGATAATCCTGACACCAATCATTACCCAATTATAATTCGGGTGTTTCAAGCTTGAATGGCCTAGATTTAGTGATCTAGGACTCATTCACCACCTTGGGTGAACAAGTCCCACCTAGATCTTTTGGTCTTCGACTTGATTTCACACATTTCTAAGCATTTTTAAATTTGGTCTAAAAAATTATGCCTGGTACGAATCATTTGCCACCTTGGGTGAATGAGTCCCATGTGGCCCAAAATCAAAATTAATTCAAATTTGGTGGGATTTTATCCTCCTAGATCTGATGTCGGCTTGTAGTGTTGTAATTTCAAGAATTCTTGCATGATTGAGTATAAATGCAAGGTTCTTTCACTCATTTTCACCCCAAGCATTCAAGAATTCATCCTTATAGAAAGTTTGAGTTTACAAGAGCATCCAAGCATTCACAAGAGCATTCAAGGGAATATTATCAAGCTTTTTTAAAGCAACATTCAAGCATCAATCATCATGTCATGGACTTTATGTATCATGTTTGGTTTTGAGCTATAAAATTTTGTGATGCAGGGTTTATGATTAAAGCAAGCACCTCATTCAAGGTCTATCACCTTCAAGCAAGTGTCAAGATCTACATCCATTGGAGCCATTTCATACATGTTTGTAGCCTCTTATTGCTAGGGTTTGGTGAGTTACAACATCTTATTTTGTTCATTCATCATTCTCCATTCATTTTCATTATATTTCAAGGTTTAATTACCAACAAGGGGTTTGACCAAGGAAAACCCCTATTCAGTAACCCAACAACATTTTTTCCCTCTCCTTTATGTGTCATTTGCAGGTCTAGGTTGCATATTTCCCATGGAGAAAGATTGGATAAAAAATTTCAAGTCATTCAAAGTTGTCAAAGTTGTCATCAAGACTTGGAGAAGACCTCTAGGTTGCAAATCAAAGATTCAAATCCGGAAATGAATTAGGAAGGATAGAGAAAAAAAAAGAGTAGGATCAGCCTTTGAAGCTTTAAAAAATCCTAACTAGATTGATTCACCACTTTTGGTGAATGAGTCCCAATTCCAGTCAAAATTCAGATTCAAGATTGCGGATTCAGATACCCAGTTGGTAGATTCATGTTCCTGCACCAAAACCCAATTTTTTGGATTGATTCTCCCAACTTGGTGAATGATTCCTAGTCAACAATAAAAGTAAAATTTCCAGTATTTCAGACCTCCTCCCATCCATCTCCACATTTCCAGGTGCACCCCTTTCATCTTACTAGTTTATGTTTTGTTTCATTTGCAATTCTAGGTCATCTAGTAAGGATTTTTATTGAAGTAGGGTTTTGAATTTCATCTTGCATTTCAAATTACATTTTATTTGTCTTTCCAAGTTCTTACTTGGTGGTGAACCCCTTTTTAGTTTACTTTCATCCCCTAGGACAATGTTATTGCAATATCTCTTTCTCCTTTGCATTGAGATCTCTAAGGTTATCCTTGAATGAAATTGGAGAAGTAGGTAAGCTCTATTTCCTAAACCATATGATAGCATCCATCCCACTTTTCTATCATTTCATTTTGGTGAACCTGCATTTAAAACATTAAAATTATGATTTGGAGTGTATCATCATCCTAGATTTGGCTTGTATTAACATTGCATTAGTTAATTGGCATTCTAAGGTTTCTAATTTTGAATTAGTGAAAGCTCATATAGCTTGCATTTTTGCATCTCATTTCATTGAAAATCAAACAAAATATGCATTTTCACTTAGGAACTAGATCATACAACATTAAAAGCATAAAAAACAATTTTTGAAAATTTTGAAAAAAATCCCTACTAGGACTCATTCGCCACCTTGGGCGAATCAGTCCTTGTGCACATTCTGCACTACATTTTTTGGCATTTAAAATACTATTTCTAAGCTTTTGTTTGTTGTTGTTACCTTTCTATTTTAGTTTACAAATTTTTTGTTTCATCCAATTCATTGCATCTAGTTTAAATTAGTTCATCTTGTACATTCCTTAAAATCAAAATTGCATCCAGAACATTTCATCTCATATTGTTGCATAGTAAATAGAATCTAAAATTTGCATCATGGATATGTGCTTTGGTAAGTTTTGGATGCCCTTGATGTCCTTAGTAGATTTGTCAAATTGTGCTTTTGGAAATGACCCTAATGAAATTGAACTTAATCATGTTCCTCAACTCCTAATGTGTGTCCTCCCCATGATGTTAAAATCATTAGATAAGATGATGACAACATGAATATGTTCCTAAAACAAATTTGTAACAACCTTTAAGCTAATGCATCCTTCTACCCATCCATGAAACAACAAAACCCACCTACGATACCACCTCTTGAGATGTTTGGCTACTTACATCCTAAAATTGAAACAAAAGTTAAACCTAAGTTCCCTACAATAGGTGAACCTAGTTCCTCTAAGCAAGCAAATACTCAACCATTTTATGTTAACAAAGTAACAAACACTCCCATCAATCTAGAGAAACATATGGAAAAGGCTTTACAATCTTCAATAAACAAGGATGTTATACAACAAGTGAACATGAGATCCATCAACTCCTAGAGAAAATACCAACTAATGAAAAAACAAAGGGGTTATGATATCAAGATCCCCCTCTCAACATAAGTGCTCGTAAAGAATACTTAAGACTTCGTAGTGATGGTACGATAGTCTTAGACTCTCCTTCTAATATGAATGTACTTCTTCCTAAAGAATAACCAATGATTCATAACAATGACAAGGATGGTGGGATCACCTTAGGTCCTCCTCAACATTCAATTCAAGAATTTGGTGAATCTAGCAAGCGTAAAAGGCCTTACAAACTAAATAAACTAAAATTTCCTTGCCCACCACCTGAAAGTGAAAGGAAAATACAATTGCTTTCGAAAAAAGAACTAATAACATTAACACCAATGAAACATGGGCTAATACTATATCCTAAAGATGCAAATGTTCCACATTATCAATAACACAAAACTCTTGGACATAGTACTGCTGAGTTTCATGCATTCAAATTAGTATCAATTGAACAACTTTCACTTCAATGGCAATGATTTCCATCGAGTGATTGCATAACATACTCCTTTTCCACCCTTTGTCATGTAATAGTTGTAGATAATTTTATTCTCACTATTACATGACCTTTTCCATCACCTACCTCAACTCATTATTGTCTTGCACTCAATGGGTGCAAGAAGTAGATAGCCTTGTCCTAGTAAGACATTTGTCATTATCCATTTTGCTAGTTGCCCGCCTTCGGTATACAATGAACATGATTGGGAGGCAGATGACCTACTTTAGGTTGACTCACCTATGCCTTACTAGTCTTTTGCATTATTTCATTTTTATTTTCTTTTGTGTGATTGCATGTGCGTGATGTGATCCCCCGTGATTTTTTGTTTGATGTTCTCTCTCTTTGTGACATTCCTCTATTTGTACCTTCATTCTTCTCTATGTCTTATATCTTTTCGCTTTTGTCTTTTGTCTCGTGTTTTCCTTTTGGGATGATGCAAGGCATCGAGACATTCATGTATCTTCCATGTTGACCAAAAATCTTTTTCTTTCTCTTTTTAATTTGTCTTGTGTTTTCCTTTTGGGCATGACGCAAGGCGTCGAGACACTCATGTCTCTTCCATGTTGACCCAAAAGGTTTTTCTTTGTTTTTTCTCTCTTTGTGTCATTCTTCCAATTCTATGTGTATTTGGGGAATGATGATAGTTACAAGCTCTCTAAAAACATTGTAGAAAGAACATACTAACCCCAAATCCATAGATCCCTTATGTGTTTGGTGTTTTCATTTTGGGGGTAACCTTCTCTTTTCTTTTTCTCTCTCATGACGTGGCTTTACTTGGAAACATATGACTTGGCATAGGGCTTTCCAAGTTAACTCTCATGTCTTCTTCTTTGTTTGTATTTATCATTTTCTACTTTAAAGTAATTTCTCACAACATGGTGTTTAGCAAATTCTTTAAAGTGGGGGCATACATTGGTATTATTCTTTTGCATTATTCTTTTTCATGGTTCATGGTGCAATCTTCTTACTTTATATGTGATTCATTTTTCACTTTGTGGATGACATTGGGTGTGATGTCCTTCAAAAGCATGACCTTTCTTAGCATATTGCATTCCTCTTAGTGGCTTGATGTGAAACACTACATCCCCTAAGTTGTGAATTTTCTGTTCTTTGATTGGTCCTCTCTTGGAGACATTAGGCACAATGTTCCCTAAGTTAAAGACCTCACATGAATTAAGCAAGACTCCTTTGAACATTCTTTACATTTTTCATTTTGTATTTGCAGTTATATGGCCACCTTGCATAACACAACTTGCATTCTTGCGGAGCCATCTTGTTTGTTCATGAGTTCTAAGCATACGAAGCTTTTCCTGTCTCATGAAGCTTGAAAATCATTCTTGCGTGGTGCCTTATCAAAGTTATCAGGAGGTATAACTTTGGTATGGTTTGAGCAGGAAGCCCAAATGAGGCATGACTTTCTCCTTAGCCACTCATGTGTGTGGGAGTGCATACTAGTCATGAGTGTATGTGTCACACCCTCTTAGGACTTCTCACCCAATGAATAGCCTAGAGTTTCGTTGCCTCAAAGTGAGTATACATTTTTTCAAAAAAATAGCCTAGATCTGATCCACATCACATTAGACAAATGGTCAAAGCTTGATCCACCTCATTTCCTTTCTATGTTATTTCTTTATGTCTTTGAAAATGCATTCTTGTGCTTTATTATTTCTCTTTATATCATTTTCATGTGTGTTCTTTTGTGCTTATGTTATTTTTCCATAGGACCTTGGTCTTGGGGGCTTGCGCAACCCTCTTGATCATGACTATCCTATCTTACGAGCATTGGTACATTTGAACCCCCCTTGATCGTTGTTGCATTTTTTCTACTTTAGTGTGAGTTGGAAGCAATTTCCTCCTCTCACTAAAGTGGGGGCTAGATGTAATGATGAAAAAAGGTCCCCTTAACTTGGCCTTGATTTAGTGTTGTAATATGCCTAACACATTCACATTAGGTCTTGGGCCCTTGTGAACTAAATGAGCTTATTGGTGCCTTGTTTGAAGTGTTGTAAAGTATTGTAACACACTTTCACACTTTTCTTAGGTTCTCATTAATAATTAGGCTTTCTTATGCTTTAATTGGCCTTATTTTGCATCCATAAGCCTCATTTAATGTATCTTTTTGAGGATAATCCTGACACCAATCATTACCCAATCATAATGTTGGATGTTGTGGTTGTGTTGCTGATATGTGGTTTTCATTTATGTCAACACTATTAGCATTGAATCTGCTTAAGGTTGTATATGTCGAGGATATTGAGAAAATTGTAAAAAATATAGTACAGGCAACCAATGGAGCTAAGAAGGTCAGAATGTTGGAAAGCTCTGTGTGTTGAATATCTGAAGGTGCACTTCAAAGGGTTTGTTTTTGGAGATTTCTAGTATTTTGTCCAAAAGTTTCAGAGGTTCGCATAAATATTTGTGGAAGTTATGAAGATCTATGTGCCTACAGTTACTCAATTTTTGTAGATAGTGTTCTTGGTTGAAGCAAATGAAATTTTGGTAATTTCATGTGTTTCACATGTACCTATGACATTCATGGATGATTCTAGAGCATGCTCTATCCTTTCTTTACATCCACATTGATTGAAGTGTTCGTGATTGGAGATTCTTGTGATGTGTGCCCGAGTTTTCATGTTCTTGGTCGACATGATGATGTTAGCATGTTGCAGATCCATGAGGATTAATATTTTATTGTTTGGCATGTTTGGAGGTTTTTTTTTTGGGTCCTCAATATGTTGTGACCGACTTGTGTTGGTGCACATTGCAATTTATTCATGTATCAAGGTCGATAGTTTTAATTTATTCTTTATTTGTGGCCGATTGAATAGTGGTTGTAAATCAGTGTAGCGAATATATATATGAGATTTTTTTCCTCATTTAGTGTGAAGTGATAAAGTGTACAAGTGATGTACATGTGCAAATAAAGGTCAGATCTTTCAGAGAAGAGTGTGGAAGAGTTTGAGTAGAGGTTGGAAGAGTTTGAAGAAGTTTTTGTGCGCCTAATTGGAACTGTAATCAAGATTTTGTAGAAGCTAATTTCTCAGTTCAACTTCATCAGATGGATTTAATTTGATTACTATATGTAAGGAAGTGATCCTTCCCTTTGAGCAGTGTGCTCTAGGCAGTGCACCTGAATGCAAGTGCATTCCCTTTTTATTCTTCATTATACTTCTAATAGGGTATAATCTTGTGGACTAACTTCCACCATGGTTTTTCCCTTAACAGGGTTTCCACGTATAAAATCTTGGTGTTCATGTGTCTCTGATGTGTTGTTGATTTAATGCTTGCACTGTTAATTATCAGATATGTGATATAAGGTTGATTAATGTTGTATAAGTTTGATTTTGGTAATAGCTAATTCACCCCTCCCTCTCAGTTCTCTATCCTTGTTTTTCTAGCAATTGGTATCAGAGCTAGTTCCTCTGAAAGAAGCTTAACAACTTGAGGTGATCTGAAATGGCATCATTCAAAAAGGATAGTCCTAGATTCGATGGTACAAACTACTCTCTATGGAAATTCAGGAAGGAATGTCATTTGAGGTGCATTGGTGAACCTTTCTGGCAGATGACACAAATTGCATATACTATTCCCTAGAATGGTCATTCTTCTAAAGATGAGATCAAGCAAGAAAAAATTAATACCAGGTCAGTAGAAACACTAGTGAGTTCTTTGACAGATTCAGAGATGACAAATGTGATAATATTGAAGACTACATACTAGATTTGGAAAAAGCTGGAAACACTATATGAAGGATATGCACTAGTGAAAAGTGCTAAGCTACAAAGTCTAAAAGGAAAATGGGAGAGCTTGAAGATGAGTGAAGATGAGAACATATTTTCCTTCTCACATAAGATAAATGAATTTGTGATGGACATTAGATGTGTCGGTGGAACTTTGGATGATGATGAAATTGTGGCTAAGATACTTAGATTTGTGCCCCCTTCTTACAAGACAAAATCTCATGCTATTGATGAACTCGAGATAGTGAAAAATATTACAAAAGACATGTTGATTGGAAAACTTGCTGCATTTGAAATTTTGAACTGAGTGAATTTGGTGAGTCTACTCCTAAGATTGAATCTGCTTTCAAGGCTACTGTATTCAGAAAAAGCAACCAGAGATATGATTCAGGAGAAAGTTCCAAGAGAACATTTAGGTATGAAGATGAGATGAAGCGAATTTAAGATGAAGAAAAGGAATTGGAAGAACTAGAAGCATTGATTGTGAAAAGAGAATCAAGAGGTCATGGTAAGTACAAAGGAAAGTTACATATTAAATGTTTTTCTTGCAGTAAGATAGGTCATTTTGCATCTAGATGTATTGAAAGAGTTTCAAAGTATAAACCTGAGAACACTAGATTTCAAAGAAAGTGATATTATGTTGAAGAAGGTGTAACTAATGAAGAATCTGATAAAGAAACTGGAAATGAAGATGAATGGGTATTTATTGCTATCAAAGAAAATGGTTAGGTGTCCACTGAATTTGCTAGTAATGTGAATGTTGAGAAAGCTCTTGCAGCCAAATTTGAAGAGAAAGATGAGTGGGTGATTGACAACGGATGCTCACATCATATGACTGGTGACAAAAGCAAATTTGTAAGCTTGGAAAACTATGATGGTGGTGTTGTGAGGTTCAGAGATAACACTTCTAGTGTGATTTGTGGCAGAGGCACTATTTCTTTTGGTGGTAAGCACAATACTGATGATGTTCTTTATGTAGAAGGCTTAAAGCATAACTTGTTGAGTGTTGGACAGATGGTAGACAAAGGTTACAATCTGCAGTTCAAGAATGGTAAGTGCAAAATATTGGGAAGTTCAAGAAATATGATTGCTTCAGGAACAAATGCAAAAGGTAATATCTTTCAATTGAGTGTTGCTAGTGAAATTTGTTTGATTGCTCAAATTGATGTAAGGGTATGTGCAAGATCATGATGGGCCAAAAAGTGGCGATATGTAAGTGATATGATGGCCCATGTGGCTAATGACTTTTTTTTTACCCAAAATTGATGAAATGAAAAGGGTTAACTTTCCAATAATATAAATTATGTTTTACTTTGAATTTAATAAATTATTATTATTCATTTTCTATTTGAATTATGACTAAAGTCTTGATTGATAGGTTGATTGAAAAAAATTTATAGCTTTCAAACAGTATCATATTTTTTGAATCCAAAACATGTGTCACATTCTATGCTTGGAATACTATAGGATTAAAAAAAAATTCATGAAGTTTTAACCAAGTTAAGGTGGTCAGACATACAAGTTTTTATATTTTTAAAATTTGTGATAAAAAATTCATAATTAATTATTTACTTGGAAAAAAATTATAAAAAATTATGCATCACATCGGGACATGATTCCTCTACTTATATCTAAAATATTATAACACAATATTAACATTTCATTGTGGTTAGGGTGGTTAAACAGACACCTACTTCTTATTTTTTCCCTAAAATTTAAGTACTGCAACATTGAAATTTCAAATTTTCACCAAATAGATTTTTCTTTTTTTAAATAAACCTAGTAGTTTAGAAACTACATTCAATTTTCTATAGATTTTATTCTTACATATTTTTGAAATAATATAGATAACTTATTCAAATTTTTATGTCAAGTTGCCTAGCTCTGATTTTTTGAGTTTTCATCGCCACTTAAGAGCCTATTTTTTCCATGATGATCCTGCACATACCCATAAGCTAGTTATGGCATAAGAGGTTGTCTCATGTGAAATTTGATAACATTGTCAAGATAATCTCTACTCAAGCAATTAGAGATCTACCTAAGTTAGTGAAGCCTACTAACACTATGTGCAAGGAATGTCAGATGGGAAAGAAAATAAGAAATTCCTTCCGGAGCAAACAATATAGCTCTAATGGAGTATTGATTTTGATACATATTGGTGTATGTGGTTCTTCCAAAATAAAAAGCTTACAAGGTGAAAGGTATTTTATGTTTCTCATTGATGATTATTCTAGAATGATATGGGTCACTTTCTTGAGAGAAAAACATGAATCATTAGAAAAGTTCAAAAGTTTTAAAGCTATGGCGGAGAATGAGACAGGTCAAAGGATAAAATTTCTAAGGTCAGACAGAGGTGGTGAATTTGCTTCACGGGAATTTAATTCTTTTCGTGAAGAGCATGGAATCCAAAGACAACTATCAGCTCCCTAGACCCCTCAACAAAATGGAGTTGTTGAAAGAAAGAACATAACCATTCTAGACACTGCTAGAACCATGATGTTGGAAGCAAATTTTCCTCATTTCTACTGGAGAGAAGCAGTAAGTATGGTTGTGTACACCATTAACAAGGTGAATGTCAATAGTAATTCTGGTAAGACACCTTTTGAGCTATGGTTTGGTTATAAGCCTACTATCAAGTATTTCAAAAAAAATGGAAGAAAATGCTACATCAAGAGAGATGATGATATAGGTAAGTTTTATGCTAGAAGTGATGAAGGAAAATTCCTAGGATACTCTACTAAAAGAAAATCTTACCGGTGCTTTAATAAAAGGTTGAAGAAAATGGTTGAAAGTGCAAATGTCAAAGTTGATGAAGATATTGGTAAATCACCCAGATCTAGTGGTTATGATTCATATGATCAACACGATGGTGCTAACAATGAAAGTAATCAACTTCAAATTGTTCTAATGAACCAAAGGAATCAAGAAGCAAAAAATAGCAGAGGAAAGAAGAAAGAACACAAGAACAAGAGGTAAGAGAAAATTTCAAAAATCCTAAGTATGTAAGAAAAAATCATTGTGATAGTCAGATCATAGGAGACAAGAGAAAAGGTGTGCAAACTAGAAGAATAATTATAGAAGAGGATTGTCTAATTTATAAAGCTAAACCTAGAAATATAAGTGAAGCATGCAAAGATGAACATTGGATGGAAGCCATGAAAGAAGAACTGTTGCAAATACATAAAAATGATACATGGGATCTTGTTCCTAGACCTCAAAACAAAATGTGATTGGAACCAAGTGGGTGTTCCGAAATAAGTTAAATGAACAAGGTGATGTGGTTAGAAACAAAGAAAGATTGGTTTGCAAAGGATACTCACAGATGGAAGGTATTTATTTTGAAGAAACTTTTGCTCTTGTTGCTAGAATTGAAGTTGTTAGATTATTTCTTGCTTATGCTACTTTCAAGAATTACAAAGTTTATTAGATGGATGTAAAGTCAACATTTATAAATGGTGAACTAGAAGAAGAATTTTATGTTGAACAACCAGATGGATTTCAGTTGACTGATGAAAAGGACATGGTATGACAATTGAAGAAAGCTCTTTATGGACTAAAGCAAGCTCCTAGAGCTTGGTATGCTAGATTGGATAAATACTTGTTGAAACTTGGATTCAATAAAGGTATTGTTGACAACAATCTGTATTTCAAGTTGGATCAGAGCAAAGAACTGATCATTGAAGTCTTTGTTGATGATATTATTTTTGAAGGTGATGATGATTTGTGTATTAATTTTTCCAATGAAATTAAAAGTGAATTTGAAATGTAAATGATAGGAGAGCTGAAATTATTTTTAGGATTGAAAATCACTCAGTTAGATGATGGAATCTTTGTATCTCAGTCTAAGTATGTGAAAGAGTTACTGAACAAGTCTAGCATGGAAGATTCAAAACCAATTAGTACACCTATGATGACTAGATGCAAACTTACACAGAAAGATGATTCTCCTAAAGAAAATCAGACAAGATACAGGTCAATGATTGGTGGATTACTCTATTTGACTCAGACTAGGCCATATATAATGAATGTTGTGTGCATGGTTGCTAGATTTCAAGTTGTTCCTAAAGAGTCCCATGTGACTATTGTGAAAAGAATATTCAGATATCTAAAAGGGATAGTTGATCTTGTTCTTTGGTATCCTAAGGATGATGATCTTACTCTAAGTGTTTTTACTGATATTGATTGGGAAGGAGATGTAGATGACTGAAAGAGTACCAGTGGTGGTGCATTCTTCTTAGGTAAGAAGTTGGTATCTTGGTTAAGAAAAAAGTAGAACTCAGTTTCATTATCTACTACTGAGGCAGAGTACATTGCTGCAAACAGTTGTACCCAAGTATTGTGGATGAAGCAAATGTCGAGAGATGTCAGAATTGAGTATGAAGAACCTGTTGCCATATTCTATGAAAATTCAAGTGCCATTAACATTTCTAAGAATCCAGTGTTGCATTCAAAGAAAAAGCATATATCCATCATGTATCACTTCTTGAGAGATAAAGTAAGTGACAAAGAAGTTAGATTGGAGTACATACCTACCAAAGAGAAAATTGCAAATATCTTTACCAAGCCATTGCCTAAGGATACTTTTGAGTGCCTCATAGGAAAGTTAGGGGTGATTTCCCCTCCTGATCAGAACTAAGATGCGGGTATTTGCATCAGTCCATGAATTCATAGTCATATCTCATTCTGGATTGATGTTGTGGTGGCTGCTACTCAGGGGGAGTAGTTAGATGATTCAAATTTGTGATCAGAGAATGTGTACCTTTTGCATTGATTTCAAAGGGGGAGAGAAATAATGTGAAAAATGTGGGAAATAAAAGCAATGAAGGAAACAGGAAAGAGTGCACAATCTCAGGGGGAGATTGTTGAAGAAGAGTTAGTTGGGTTGATGGTATTATTTTCCACATCATGTGTTGCCATCAATACCAAAGGGGGAGATTGTTGGATGTTGTGGTTGTGTTGTTGATATTTCTTTGTCATTGATTTCAACACTATTAGCATTGAATATGCTTAAGGCTGTATATGTCGAGGATATTGAGAAAACTGTAAAAAATATAGTACAGGTAGCCAGTGGAGCTGAGAAGGTCAAAATGTTGGAAAGCTTTGTATGTTGAAGATCTGAAGGTGCGCTTCAAAGGGTTTGTTCCTGAAGCTTTCTAGTATGTTGTCTGAAAGTTTCAAAGGTTCGCATAAATAGTTGTGGAAGTTATGAAGATTTGTGTGCCTACAGTTACTCAGTTTCTGTAGATGGTGTTCTTGGTTGAAGCGGATGAAATTCTGGTAATTTCATGTGTTGTGCATGTACCTGTGACGTTCATGGATGATTCTAGAGTGTGATTTATCTTTTCTATACATCCACATTGATTGAAGTGTTTGTGATCAGAGGTTTCTTCTTATGTGTGCCCGAGTTTTCATGTTCTTGGCCGACGTGATGACGTTAGAGTGTTGCAGATCCATGTGGATTAATATTTTATTTTTTGGTGTGTTTGGAGGTGTTTGTTTGGGTCCTCACTATTTTGTGACTGAATTGTGTTGGTGTGCATTGCAATTTATTCATGTATCAAGGCCGATAGTTGTAATTTATTCTTTATTTGTGGCCAACTGAATAGTGGTTGTAAATCCGTGTAGCAGATATATATGAGATTGTTTTCCTCATTTAGTGTGAAGTGGTCAAATGTACAAGTTATGTACATGTGCGAATAAAGGTCAGATCATTCAGAGCAAAGTGTGGAAGATTTTGAGTAGAGTGTGGAAGAGTTTGAAGAAGTGTTTGTGCGCCTAACTAGAACTGTAATCAGGCTTTTGTAGAAGCTAATTTCTCAATTCAACTTCATCAGATGAATTTAATCTAATTACTGTATGTAAGGCAGTGAGCCTTCCCTTTGAGCAGTGTGCTCTAGGCAGTGCGCCTAAATGCAAGTGCATTCCCTTTTTATTCTTCATTATACTTCTAATAGGGTATAATCTTGTGGACTAACATCCACCATGGTTTTTCCCCTAACAGGGTTTCCATGTATAAAATCTTGGTGTTCATGTGTCTCAGATGTGTTATTGATTTAATTCTTGCACTATTAATTATCAGATCTGTGATATAAGGTTGATTAATGTTGTATATGTTTGATTTTGGTAACAACTAATTCACCCCCCTCTCAGTTGTCTATCCTTGTATTTCCAACACATAATTCAGGTCTTTCATGCTTGAATGGCTCAAATTTAGTGATCTAGGAATCATTCACCACATTAGGTGAATGATTCCCACCTAGATCTTTTGGTCCCAAACCTGGTTTCACACATTTCTAAGAATTTTTAAATTTGGTCCCAAAAATTAGGCTTGGTGGGACTCATTCACAACCTTGGGTGAATGAGTCCTGTGTGGCCCAAAATCAAAATTAATTCAAATTTCTAGTGAGATTTTATCTCAATCTGATGTCATATTATAGTGTTGTAATTTTGGTAATTCTTGCATGATTGAGTATAAATACAAGGTTCTTTCACTCATTTTCATCCCAAGCATTCAAGTATTCATCCTTATAGAAATTTTGAGTTTACAAGAGAATTAAAGCATTCACAAGAGCATTCAATGGCATATTATCAATCTTTTATGGAGCAACATTCAAGCATCAATCATCATGTCATGGAATTCATGCATCATGTTTGGTTTTGACCTAACAATTATGATGTAGGGTTTATGATTCAGGCAAGCACCTCATTTAAGATCTATCACCTTCAAGAAAGAGTCAAGATCTACATCCATTGGATCCATTTCATACATGTTTGCAGTCTCTTATTGCTAGGGTTTGGTGAGTTGCAACATCTTATTTTGTTCATTCATCATTCTCCATTCATTTTCATTCTATTTCAAGGTTTAATTATCAACATGGGGTTTGACCAAGGCAAACCCCTATTCACTAACCCAACAATATTTTTTCCATGTCCTTTGTGTGTGATTTGTAGGTCTAGGTTGCAGATTTCCCAAGGAGCAAGATTGGATAAAATTTGTCAAGTCATTTAAAGTTTTCAAAGTTGTCATCAAGCCTTGGAGAACCTTGGAGAAGACTTACATGTTACAAATCAGAGATTCAGATCTAGAAACTGATCATGAAGGATAGAGGAGAAATAGAAGAGAAGGATAATCCTTTGAAGCTTTAGAAAATCCTAACTGGATTGATTCACCACTTTTGGTAAATGAGTCCCAGTTCCAGTCAAATTTTAGATTCTTGCAAATTCAGATAGCGATTTGGAAAATTCCTATTCCCACACAGAATAAATTTTTTTTGGACTGACTCACCCAGCTTGGCAAATGAGTCCCAATCAATAATAAAAGAAAAATTTCAACATTTTAGACCTCCTTCCAGCCATCTCTAGATTTCTAGGTGTACCCCTTTCATCTTACTATTGTCTATTTTGTTTCATTTGCAATTCTAGGTCATTTAGAAAAGATTTGTATTGAAGTAGGGTTTTTCATTTCATCTTGCATTTCAACTTGAATTTTATTTTGTCTTTCCAAGTTCTTACTTGGTGGTGAACCCCTTATTATTTTACTTTCAGCCCCTAGGACATCCCTATTTAAAGATCTCTTTCTCCTATGCATTAAGATCTCTAGGGTTATCCTTGAATGAAATTGGAGAAGTGGGTATGCTCTATGTCCTAAAACAAATGATAGCATCCATCCCACTTTTTCATCATTTTAGCTATATCAAAAACCATGGGAATGAACCAATTTTACTAAGTAAGAGGCACAAATAGGACGACCAAACAATAATAGAAGAGAAGGGATAATATTTCCTTGAGAGGCAATAAGTAAATGGAGGTGTCATGTGACCAACTCATAAATACAAAGTTGGGTTATTAGAAGCCCATATGATACCTTATGGATAGTTGTGTAGAGGAGAAGAGATTTCTAATGAATGAGGAAAAGGAAGAGGATAAAATTATATTATTCAAGTCACTAGTGTGATAGCCATGATGAATGAAGAGGTTTCCTAATATTTACAAGTAACATAAAGGAAATACATGTGGAGACAAGAAAGGAGGAAAGACAAAGATCCATTTTTTTAATATATTTGTGGTTTTAGGTCTAGTAGATAGCAATAAAGATGAATATATCCTCATGATAGAGGATGAGGCTACAATAGAGGAATTGTAAGAGGAAGTTATAGAAGTGCTAGCATTTAAAAACAAGTTTGAATAGATGATTGATAAAGAAGATTAAATTAGGGTAACAATTGATGAGTGTGGAGAAGAAGTAGTAGCTAAGGAGATTCTAGGGTCTAACCACTTGAGGATAAGGATGAGAAAGGACAACATAAGGAATGCATGAAAGAAGAATGTAGATAATAGGTTGCATGTTAGAATAGTAGGATTAAAAAAATTCTACAAAATACAGCACTAATAGAACCTAATGTGAGGTTAAAGAGGTTATAGAGGAGCTCAACAAAGAGATGCAAGTATGTAAGAATATTATAGGGAGGATATTTTATAGAATATATTTAAGTCGGTGTAGAAATGATGAAATATACAAATGAAGATACATGTGAACCTAATATAACCATAATAGTATAATTAGTGGAATTCGTAGAATATAATAGAGAGATAATACTAATGGGAATAATGAAAGGGGTTGAGAATGAATAAATTAATGAGAAAATAAAATTGCAACAAGTGGGTCTCAAATTGACACAACTAAGAAAACAAGCAACAAATTACAAGTGAGATATTATAGGTACATGTAGTAAAGGAAAATGACTATCTATGTGTTTGTTGACAAAGGAGTTTTTGTAATGTTGTATGTTGGAGTAGTTTGTGATAGTGGAGATATGTTGCAAGAAGAATTTATATATGGTGGTAGAAAGGATCTTCCAAAGGAAGAAGAGAATCAAGGAACTTATATTTTCTTATTTTTTTAGTAGATAAATAAATTATTGAAGAGGAATGACATGTCAATGCTAGAATATGGTCCAAGGGAACTATTTCAACCAAAGAACATAAAATAGGAGGTAGAAAAATACTAAAAAGGAAAGAAAAATAAGAGATAATACATGGTTTTTCATGTGAAGAGAAGCAAGTAATGGTAGAAAGTGATAGAAAATAATTATTGTAAGTGAAAGTAGTTGGTGATAGCTTTGAGGAGTCTCCAAGCATGGAAAAGGAGGTGAAGAAAATATCTATTACTATAAGTATGGAGACTAAATTTGTAGCATTATTTTTTCTTATAAGGGTCAAATAATTATTAATGGACCAAGTACACCCAAGTATAAAAACGTAAAATAAGTTGATATCAACAAGAGAGGATTAAAAAAATACATGAGACATCTAATGGAGATTCAGTTGTATCATAGGAAGAATAAGAAAGATGATAAGTTGTTTGTGTTTAAGGAATGAATAAGATAGAAAAGGTATGGATATTAGGTACAATTTTACGTGTAATAACATAATTTATGAGCTACAACTATGTAACTTTGAAAATTAGTAAGGTCTCATAAGTTTTATATCCCTAGGAGTTTGATGGAAGACAATAATGTTGAAGGGTCCATAAGAAAAAAATAATTATGAATAGGTGGGTAAGTGCAAAAATATGGGGAGCCAAAAAGGGATCTTAAGTGGCCACAATTTTTTTGAAGAAAGATTGACCTTGGATGAAAATTTGAAGATAGATACACTCAAAATTTTAAGATGCAAAAAAAAAAGAGTCATAGTGCTTTGAGTCTAATTTATAAACTACTAATTTGTTTTGAAAATGGTAGAGATTAAGTTTTTTAAAAAGGGGGGCCACACAAATTAGTCCTTTTTAAAAAAAATATAACATAACGTCTAGTGTGGCCCCCCTAAAACGTTAATTTTTTTTAGTATTTCAAAAAATTATTTGGTGATAAATTAGCTAACACCATGTAGTTTATCCTTAGATTTTCTATTAAATTTTTAATGAATATATGATTTTTTACTAATTTTCAAAGTGGACACATCCTAAAAAACATAAATTTTAGCATGCTCCCCCCTAATTTTTTCAAAAATTAATCAAAAATATATATTTCTTGAATATTTGTAGAATGGAGTCTAGTTTATAAAAATGTAATTTATTTTAAATTTCAATAAGTGGTTAAAAATAAAGTGAAAAATACCAAATATTGGTTTTTGACAAAAAACAGATACACCAACAAAATAAATTAAAGGTGAAAACCTTTACATACTCAAAATGTGAAATAAATTACATGGTTAGATAGCTAAGGGAGAGAATACGATTACCATGGTGTTTTTTTTACTTGAAATTGAAACGCGTGTAAACCTAATGTGGAGCACATTTGAGATTATGTCAATTTTTTCACAATCTATAAAACATGTCTTTGTATGCTAAAAAGTCACCCTAAGCCTTTGGGTTTGAAGCCCAAGGAAAATACAAGCCAAAGGCTTTGAAATTTCTAAAGAAAGATAAAACATGAGCATGTTATAACACAACCACATTATTTGAGTGCATTGAAAAAACATGAGCACGTTATAATGTGCTAGCATTAATTAAATGCATTGACAAAACATGAAATAAACATTTAAGTTGACATTTACATATGGTTAGTTACTTTGTTATACTTTAAGTTATATTTTATGTATATAGTATCAGGATGTTTAACAATGGTTTCAGATCTCTAAGAGTTATAATGCAAATTCAAGTTTTTGGAAGATTTTATAATTTTTCAGACAGACAAATTTTAGTAATCAACATGTTAAATTTCAATAATCAGGAGGTCAAATTTTAGTAATTAACAAGTTGTATCATATTCCTTTCTCTTTATCTCTCTCTATTTCAATTATTGTTTATCCCTTACACTCTAGACCTCTCTTTTTCACTATCTCCATCCCTTTATCTAGCTCCCTCTCCCTTGAGCTCAAGAACTACCAATCTACCTACCCATCCTTCTCTCCATCTCTCTATCTTCCTATCCTTCTACCTCTCTCTCCCTTCCTTCTCTACTCTCTCTCACACAACTCTATCTCCCTCACTACCTCTGCCTCCCTCTCTCCTTCCCTCTTTATTTCTCTCTCTCTCCTCTCCCTCTCTCTCTACCTCACTCTTCCTCCCCCTTCTTTCTATCACTCCTCTCCATATCTCTATCTCCTTTTCTCTCTAATTATGTATATCTCATATATCTCCCTCTCTCCCTTACTCCTTCCCTCCCCCCTTCCCTCTCTACTTCTCTATATCTCCCTTCATCCCTCCCTCCTATCTCTACACTCTCTATCTTCTCTCTCCCTCTCCTTCTACTCTCTCTCTTTCTCACTCTATCCTTTCCTCTCTAATTCTATCTCACCTCTCTCTCTCTATCTCCCTATCTCTCACTCCCTCCCAGCCCCCTCTCTCTCTCTCTTTATATACATCTCTATCTCACCTCTCTCTCTCTCTCTCCATCCTGTTACATCTCAAAAATGCAGGTTTTGAACCTTAAGAGGGTGTCAATCTCTTAGTATGTTTTTGGCTAACAAATGGGGGAAATATGATTGATAACCCCCTGTTGTTTAGGCTCTCCTAAACCTAGCTAGGTGTACCTAAGTGTTAAGGAAGATTTGAAGGTTTAAATATGATCTCTAATTTAAGAAATCTACTCATAATGGCACATGGGTGTGAAGTAGATACAAGGCTAATGACTAGTTCCTACTATAGATGTTTCAAGAATCAAATGTGTGAGTAAGGTTTGTATAAGAATGTTCTAAATTTTACTAGTGCCCGATCCTATTGGGTGAAGGGATTTGATGGGTGGATGATGATAATGGAGATAGATATGTGAGATTGGAAAACATATTCATCATCTTAACTCTAACTTGTTGGGCACTTCATATGTTTGCACATTGTACAAACGTGCATATTAGTTAGTTACTACACTTTTCTTTATAAATCCCAGTGTTATCCTCCCAAATTACTGTGATAGCATGAAAGGATTTTTAATTCTTAGCTTGAGGGAAACCAATTAGAATAACCACTTCAAAAGGATTTTAATCCCTAGCAGGAACCAATTAAAATGAATTACTTGAAAGGATTTTAATTCACTCTAACCAAAACCCAATCAAAATTATCACATAACAACAACAAATGTGTCTTGACGAATTATATAAATTTGAATAACTTAAGATAACCTCTTTATAGACAACACAACAACACATAAGAATGAATATAAACACAACAATTGAACACTGGAAGTAAATCACCAATTATAAATAGTCTTCTCCATTATATTGCTTCAAAAGATGTACATTAATAATAGAAGTCTCTGATATATGGAAATGGATGGATGGAATATGCAATACTAATGCAACCTATCTACTACTAGTGACAATGATAATAATAAAATCTTAAAAAATTCCTTGGTTTCCCCTTTTATATGGGAAGCAAACAAGCTTCAGGCCCTTTACAAACTAAGGCAACATTTCTAAACTACACCTCTTTTCATGTATAGGGGAAGCTCGTCACTTTTGTAAGTCCTTCTCAACTTGGTATACTCTTCCTCACTTTTTTTTTGGTTTATCTTAGTCAAGGCCTATTTGTTCAAGTCGAAACACTCAATGATAGTTTTCCTAGTTACCTCAACCAACACCAAACCATTTGGAAACCTCACAATTTTAGTAGCAGGGTGATAATGTTTAGCTAATATTCTGATAAACTCCACATCAACAAACACATTTGGGACAATCAGTTTGGCCAAGTCTAACACCTAGGGTTTTGACACTAGAACTTTCCCATTTCTTTTATTGTAAAAATACCAAAATAAATCCCACCTAGATTTAGGAAAGAGGGCATCTCTATAACCTTGTGTGATATCTATGAGGAATTTCTTATTATCTTCCTTGGTGGACCCTACGAGTATATCTAGAATGGACAGGTGGAGAGGCCTCTATTTTTGTCTTGGGTTCTTCATCCTTAATTTCATTTTTACTTTTATTTGCTTTTGATTGTTTTCTTTTAGGTGGCATGATTCTAGCCTTTTGGTAAAACTTCAAAATGACACAGCTTTGAAAAATATTTACACCAGTCGAGCTTCTTCAGAGAGTTATTCATTTACTTACTTGAGTGTTTGATGTTTGAAGAGCTCCTCCTCTAGTATCCTCAACTCCCCCATGACAATGTATTGAAAATGAGGATAGTAGTTGGACAATGCTCTTATTTTAAATGGTAGTTACATTTAGTCATGTTGGCATTAATACCAACCTTTTGCCAAATATTTTGGAAATAAGCTTATACCTTGGATTTTATTATGCACTGTTGGATTTTTGAGTCAAAGTGACTGATTTGATCTCATACATTTATTAGTGCAATCTATAATTATTCCACAAGTATTACTATACTACCATTGTCACTTGTCACAGTTTCTACAGTATTGCAATATCAGGTTTTATGCCTTTTTATATATGTTGTTTTCTATATTTATGATCATGGGATAGTGATATACATACCGCCATACCATGGCTATATTATCTACCTTATGTGGTATTGTGGTGTCCACTTTTCTTGTTTAACACTTACTGCACTATTGCTCTTCTTAAAGCTTCTTATTGTGGGGTGGTGGTGCGTACCCCTTGACCGCACATGCTAATTAGCCCCTTGGCGGTATGGAGGTTTATGCTTTATTTCATGAGTTAAGAATCGCCAACCTGCTCGGACCTCATTTTGTTGTTGTGGTATTGCAGTAAAGGCATAGATTGTTTTATTAGTGATTATCTAAAAGGATGAATGTATATTTGCAAAGGGAATGCCACTGATTTTATGGATCTTATCACAAAAATTGTTGCATTTCATGTTGAATATAATGTAGAACCAAAGGCAGTAGATCTTTTGATGTAGGTGAAATTTGGATGGGAAAATAGAGATTGGTGGATATTGAGGAGAAATTTTTAGCTCTAACAGTGGCTCCAATTGGGGACAAATGGTCGTGAGGTCATTGCAAGAATCCAAAAGTGATCTATGGGATGTAGACCATGGGAAAATGTGATTGAATGGGATGGAAAATGGGAGGGAAACCTAAACTACTATGCATGGAAAATCATATTTTTTAGAAAAGAAGTGTTTTAGGACTTGTCCATGCACTAGCAATTCTTGATCTTCTCTTGATATATTTTGAAGATAATAAGAATCTTCACCACCTTTACCAGTAATAAAAAATGGTCCCATCCATAGAGCTTCAAACTTACTATGCTTCCCTTTGTCTTGGATTTTTTCATTCCACAAAAGAACCATGTCATTCACCCCAAACTTTCTATCTTTCACCCTTTTGTCAAAAAAGTATTTCATCTATGATTTCATTTTTGTGTTATGCTCCTAGGCCAAGCTTCTGATTTCATCTAGTTCTACCAATTGCTCCATCCTATCTTCCATGGGTTCAGGGATATCCAAGTCTTCCTAGAGCATAAACTCATATACTGGTAAAATATTCTACATGGGCATCCTTTCTTGTGTCCCATAAACCAACTCAAAAGGTGATTTTCCAGTTGATTTCTTTACAACGATTCTATCTGCCCAGACTACCAGCCTCAATTTGGAATCCCAAGCCCTTTTATTATTGTCTAGCATCCTCTTAATGATTTTTAGGATACTCTTGTCTCTTGATTCAACCAACCCATTTGCTTGTGGATGATATGGAGATGGATATGAAATTGTTATGCCATATGTCTCACAAAAAAATTGAACTCTTCTGGCCTAGAACACATAATTGTTTTTGCAACCATCCTTACAGGTGTTCCAAATATAGTGATAATATTCTCCATCAAAAAATTTATCACAACCTTCCTAGTGGCCATGGAAAATGTGACATTGAAAAGGGGTGAAAGCATCAAAGAGTTATATAGTATCCCACACTGCATTTTTCTATTGCTTCAATCTCTTGTTTTTTGTAGAATACTTTTCCCTCTCTTGTGAAACACCCAACTCTAAATTCCCATAAATGGATAACACCTTGATCCCATGCTTTGTGGAAATGTATAACCTAGCAATAATTCCTCATACTCTACTATGTTATTTGTGCATTCAAATGTCAACATAAATGAATACTTAAATGTTGTGTCATTGGGTGAAACAAAAATAATTCCAGCTCCATTCCCCTCTTTACTACAGTCTCCATCAAAATACATCCACCATATGCCATGTTCATTTTGAGGAACATCTATAGAAATTGGATCTATGTTCAACAAATCAGGGTTTGAATGCTCAATTATAAAACTTCCAAGGTCCACATCACAAAATAATTTCATTTGATTAGCGTCAAAGAGCTCAATGACATGATTTGATCTAGGTTCTCTATATAGCTTGACTTCCCTTCCATTCATAGGTGTTGTGGCATAGGATAAATCTAGCTAGACATTTCCACCTACTTTTGTGGTCCATTGTCTTGATAATAACATTCCATAGTAGGGGCAGTTTCCACCATAGTGATGTTTGTCCTATATTTTGCCTCAAGGTATGATTCCAATTTTAATTCTACGTCCCATATTACTCCAACTACTGGGATTGATATGTTATCCATGGTGTAGCACTTTCCATAGGTGTTGTTCACCCACAAACCTAATTCCTTTATGACAACTAGTGGCATGATATTGATTGCTTCTCTTGAGTCAATCATGCAATTTTTTACCAATTTGGTGTAAAATGGATCCACTTGGGAGGGTTTTTTCTAAGGGTGTCTCCTAAGTAGACCTTTGGTGCCTTTGTAGCTTCCTGCTCAATGATATTGACCTCTTTGTCCTAACCTTGTTGCTTATGAGATGTGTTGGTAATCAACTTGAGGGCTATGTATCTGTATTCATCAAATTTCATCAAATCTATCACGGGCTCTACCATCTTTACTTGAGTTAGTGCTTGAGTAATATAAAATTAAGGGGCAGTTGTCCCCTATTCTGTTTTCTCTATTTTAGCAACCCTTTTCCCTTCGGTTTGAACCTTGTTATTGTTTGGTGATTTCTTAGATTCAATATTTGTAGCCTCCTTTTGAACAATCTTTGAGGCTTCTTTGCTTCACCCTTCTTTTGGTTAGATAATACATTCTCCTTGTTCTTTTGTTCTTTTATAAACATACCCCTAGGTGTTCCCTAGTCTACATCTATAGGTTTACTTCTTAGGTTGTATCTATTTATTTTTTATTCAACCACAAATTTTGTTATGATGGCCCTCTTCTCTTCTTTTGTTTGTGTTCTCAACTGAAACTATGGTGTTGTATTGTATGCATAGGCTATTTATTTTTTATTTTCTTCTAAGTCAGAGAACACTTCTTGCTCCATATTAACATTTTTTTTTTATTGCTAACATCATATTCACATCTATCCTCGGAGGATGAGTATCCATCATTGGTTTGATGGGACCCCCATCTTAACATATTTATGGTGTCACCATCCCTATCTTGTTCTTGTGACCGTTCATCTTCCTAGCCACCTTGAGCCTCTACATAATATTTTGGGGCATGGGGTTTATGACGTGGTGGACACCATGGTGTAGTCTCCACTACATGTGCTATGTATTTCTTCGAAGGATTAAGAGTATCTTTCCAATCTGGCTTTCCCACTGGTCGTCCATCCTTCCAAGTGGTGTTATATGGCTTATCATGAAATCTTGGCCATTCATTATTGTACTAGTTTTCTTGTCTATTTTGGTGATTGTTAGGATTTTGTGGGATCCTAAGGTTATCTCTTTTTCCAATCATGCCAACAGCTTTCCTATTGTTTTCAATGGTTATAGCAACCTTTTGTGCTTCAATAAAGTTTCTAAGACATTTATCTATGAGCTTATACCTTGTTTTAGGATCAAAGGCTTTCAAATAGATTCTTAAAGTTGTCGAGTCAGCTAATTTGGATCCATGTGGTATCTTATTATTGATCTTGGGGAATCTCTAGTTGAAGTAAAAAACAAAGTCATTTTGATGCTTCTGAATACTTATTAACTCATGTAAAGCAAATTCAAGAGTACATTGATTTCCATATTGCTCTAGGAATTAATTTTTGAAGTCTGTTGCAGAGGTAATTTAAGCATCTGGTAAGTTGTTGAACCAATCCCTTGCTTCTTCAATCAAGGACATCATGAATAGCCTCATGAGGACATCTTCCTATTCCATGTCTAAATCTTGAACAAAAGCATTGAAGTTTCTTATGTGTTCCTCTATTGTAGTTGCATTGTTCCTTGTTAATTTAGGGATAGTATTCTTCCAATTGCTATCAATGGGGTATGGGTACATTTAATATCTAGTCAAGTCAAATTGTCTCCTTATGCTCGGATAAGGATTTTGAGGTGGTGAATTGGGGAAATATTGGAATCCATATTAAGGTTGGTGTACATTTTGTTGGATGTTTTGTTGAGGATATACATTCTTCTATGGCACATGGTGTTGATAATGTGGAACATATTGTTGTCTTGGTGGTATGTGAGATTGTTGGATGTTACTGTTGTTTTGTGGGGGAACATTTTTTTTGGTTTCCTAGCTGTGTTATGAGGCACCTTTGAAGTATTTGGAATGTTTGTATTCTGAGATGACCCATGTGGATTGATGTTACCCCCTTGCTTATGGGGAGGAACATATCTTGGTGGTTTTGATTAATAGATATTCATCTGGGACATCCTTTTCTTTAGTTCTTCATTTTATTTTATCAACTGCTCCTACCTCCTGATTCCTCCCTCCGTCTTTCCACATGTTCTAATTCTTGAGTGGTCATTTCATCACAATTCTCATCAGGTCCAGAATGGTCCATAAATCCATATTGGGTTTATTCTCCTTGTTTGAGAGACATCTCATAATCATATTCCCTTTGCCTCTGTATCTTTTCTTCATATGCTCGGGCAAAAAACTCATTCATTTTCTAAGGGTCTTCCTTAAAGTGGAAAACAAGATGACCAATGTTTTCTTTTTCAAATGGGGTATGGGGATCTCTACATAGATCATCATTATGATATTCTGATCCATGCAATGGATCAAATCTATTGTGCATTTTAAGAGGTTTCACTGGGATGCTCTCGTGATTGGTGAGTGTAGTGTCTGGCTATTCAAATTATGCCTTGTCTTTAGTACTATTGGATTTTGGGAGAGAGGAGTCACCTTTATCTATCCATTTGCTACCATTCTTCTTTGGACTTTCTTGGTGCAAAGACCTCTTGCCATTCATTTCATAGGATTCTTTGATGCTTTGAACTCTAGGGTTTGTTCTTCTTGATGTATACTTTAATCTCTTATTCATGCATTCACTCCTACAAACTTCTGATAGAGTCACCACTCAATTTTATGAAAATTGAGAAAATTTTACAATCTTTTATATCGGAATGGAGTCTTTTGATGTCTTATGTTGTGCGATAGTTTTAAATGACTCTATGGTGACTTGTTTCAAGGTGAATATCTTCTTAGTTACTCCCTAGTGGAGTTTCCAATCTCTTAGGTCTCAAAAATGTACGTTTTGAACCTTAAGAGGGTGCCAATCTCTTAGTACATTTTTGGCTAACAAATGTGGTGAATATGTTTGATAACCCCTTGCTCTTTAGGCTCTGCTAAACTTAGGCGAGTGTACCTAATTTTTAAGGAAGATTTGAAGGTTTGAATATGATCTCTAATTTAAGCAATATACTCACAATGGCACATCGGTGTGAAGTAGATGCAAGGCTAATGACTAGTTCCTACTGTAGATGTTTCAAGAATCAAATGTGTGAGTAAGGTTTGTATAATATTGTTCTAAATTTGAATAGTGAATGGAGTCGATGGGTGGATGATGATAATGGAGATATATATGTGAGATTGGAAAACCTATTCTTCAACTTAACTCTAACTTTTTGGGCACTTTAGATGTTTTCACCTTGTACAAATGTGTATATTAGTTAGTTAATGTACTCTTCTTTATAAATCCTAGTGTTATCATCCCAAATTAATGTGATAGCATGAAAGGATTTTTAATTATCAGCTTGAGGGAAACCAATAAGAATAACCACTTCAAAAGGATTTTAATCCCTAGCAGGAACCAATTAAAATGAATTGCTTGAAAGGATTTTAATTCACTCCAACCAGAACCAATCAAAATGATCACACAACAACAACAAATGTATCTTGACAAATTATATAAATTTTAATAACTTAAGAGAACCACTTTGGAGATAGCACAACAATACATAAGAATGAATATGAACACAACAGTTGAACACTGGAAGTAAATCACCAATTATAAACAACCCTTCTCCATTATATTTCTTCAAAAGATGTACATTAATAAAAAAAGTCTCTAAGATATGGAAATGGATGGATGTAATATGTAATACTAATGCAACCTATCTACTACTACTAGTGACGGTGATAATAATAAAATATTAAACAAGGCCTTGGTGTCCCCTTTTATATGGGAAGAAAAAAAGCTTCAGGCCCTTTACAAAATGAGGCAACATTTCAAAATTACACCTCTTCATTAAATATTTCTTGATTAACATAATTAAAGAAATATACAAAAATTTGATACATTCAAACATTATGAATCCATTAATCATTGTAGAAAGCCTGTAATCATTGATCTGGCAAAGCCTTCATCTCCCTAATAGACGTCAAAATTCTCTCGTCCCAGTGACCTACTACTGAGAAGCCAGATACTTATCCTCCCATTGATAGATTGTGAAATCTGATGGTCATTTGTATTCTTGGATCCTTGGTATATTTTCAATATGAACCTGCCACCAACTATCTAACAATATCTTTGCATCAGTAACAAATTTCAGATACCCAACATCAAAAGAAATTAATCCATTCATAATTAAATTAAGCTTGTGAAGATTAATGTCACCATTCTTCTATATGTGGGTAATACACCTATGAACAATCTAACCAAACTCCTTTTTCCAATCTTCAAGGTTTCTAAGTTGGCCATCAATTTTTACTATTTCTAGTATATACCACTACATTAGAATATGGAAAGAATCCATTAGTGTCTTAATCCTTTTGTCCTCTCCCCGTATAAATTGAAAGTAATCTATGATCATCTTGACTATTTTCTCAATTTGTTTGAAAGTTGCAAGAGCACCAGTACTCCTTTGTAGAACTCTGCACAATTTAAACAAAGTGTGGTGTATAGGCTGGCACTTTTTGAACAGAGGATCCAACACAAGCATATGTGCTTTCATTTGATCAATAGCTTGTTCAAATAATTTTTAACTATCATATACACTCTCCAATTTATCTACAACCAACTTCACCCTATGTTCAAGAATTTTTTTCTATAGCCTCACATATTTTCTTTCTTACTTCTTCTTGGGCTTTATTGCTGGTCTTCTTCATTTCTTCAAGTTACTTCTCGAGACCTCTCATTTGTTCAAGAAAAATATTTTCTACATCATCTACTAGAGAATTTAGAGGCCCATATAGCACCAATTCTTTTCCCTGTGAATTTCATGCTCCTCTAACTACTCTTTTTGTCTTACATTTTCTATGAACAACTCATTTACTTCATCATTTAGGAAATTTTTCTCCTTCTCATACTCTCATAGTCTATCCTCCAATCCTTTAATAGTTTCATGAGTAAACATGGTTGAATCCACAATCATAGTGGCGGTTTCAAAAGGGCTTGTGTCTTGTAATTTTCTTACCATGGCTACCCCTTTCATTCCTTGTATCGCATCCAATAGCTTTAGCTTTTGTGTATTCTTCTGCTTGATCCATATATCTAGGTTCTCAATCTTGGGATTATATCTTGTACCACTCACTCCTTCATCATAATCAAATTATTCGACTAGCATAGGATCTTCTTGGGCCCGTACTTGATCAAGAAAAAACATCTTCTTTAGTTCCAAACCAAGGAAAATGTGCATGTTACTTTAAAAATCATTTCTCTAGCCTTATGAGGGCTAATGTCAATATTCTCAATTCTCAATTTCTTGAAGGTTTGTGCCACCACCTGATCATTTTTGGATTCTTCAATTCCCATCTTATTTATCTCCATTCTTTCCTCAAATTCTTTCACCTTCATTTTCATCCAAAAATCCCTAAATTCCGGAGTTTTAATAGACTCGTCATCTTCTATGAATCATCTAGTTGCAACCTCCCTTTCATCTTCATGTATCTATGTATTTTATTTTTCTTTATCATCCATCCCTTCTTTAGGATTATGGGCATTGGTCTCATGGACTGGCTGATCAATGTCAACATCACCCTTTAATGATTGTAACACATTGGCTACATCTTCAGTGTCTCCCACCCCTTTAATTTCTTCATAACAAACCAAAGGTTTAGTGCTTTGTGTCTTCTATCTTTTAGGAGGAAATTTCTCCATGGGAGATTTTGAGGTTGTGTTTGGGGTGTGCTTTGCAATTATCATACCGCTATGTTCTTGAAGATGTGAATCCTTTTTTCCATGTAAGTCTTCAAATTTATCAATTATCAAGTCTATTCTTTTCATAGGGTCATTATCTTCAACAAAATAGCCTAGGAAATCTTTGTATTTTTGCTTCCTCTCTTCTTCAAGTTTCCTCATAAGTCACCATTTTTTCTTTCTGTAGAATACCTCTTGAAAAGTAAGGTAGTTTCTTATCACATATTCTTCATAGTCTACTGGTGTGCAACTGTTGACTTGGTGAGGAGGTTATGTCTTATGTGATTCATATGATTTTCAGGATAAAAAACTCTTCCTTTTCCAAAACCCAATGACTATCTTGTCTTCAAATAATATTGCAACTCCTCCAACATGTCTTAGCCTACTGACCAATCTTCACACTTGGTTAGGTTTTGAAAAAAAGTGTCGTTCTTCTATTTATGTATCACATCATTTTCCACTTAAACTCTAGAAATGCTAGTCTAAGGGTCACAAACTTTGGTAGTATGTGTTGAGCAATAGTGCACCCATAAAATCTTATTATTGTGACTTTGGGGAGGAAGAACCAATCACAAAAATTGTGTGTATGACCTTTCTCTTGTTTTTACACCAAATATTCATAGAATATCACAAAGCTTGAGTTTTTACACCAACTGTCCCAAATATAGCACAATTTCTAAATAGGTGTAGGATTCCCTTGTTCATCAATTCTGGCCAAGTTCATTCTTTTGGTCCATTTATCTTGATTCTGGTATAATATCAAATGACACAATAGAGAATAGTGTCTAAATGTAATGGGTGCTTTATCTTCTATGACCTGCAAGAATTATTCATTCAAAGCCTTTTCAAGATACGAAGCAAAGTTGTATTCTATATTAGTCTCAGGATTTTGGATTCTCATGCCCATCATCATTAAGCTTATTGGCATCTTATCTTTAGCATCCATCCCTAGTATTTTTCATAGAGCAAGATATGTATTTAAAAAATAGTATTGAAATCCTACCACAGTGATTGGCTCAATAATGGAAGGGGAAATGGGGATTGTTTTACTGTCAATACCTCTTTCCATGTATAGGGGAAGCTCATAACTTTTGTAATTCCTTCTCAACCTGTTATACTCTTCCTCACTTTTTTGTAGTTTTATCTTAGTCAAGGCTTATTTTTTCAAGTTGAAACACTCAATAGTAGTTGTCCTGGTTACCTCAACCAACACCGAACCATTTGGAAACCTCATAGTTTTAGTAGCAGGGTGATAATATTTAGCTACTATTATGATAAAATCCACATCAACAAACACATTTGGGACTATCAGTTTGGCCAAGTCTAACACCCAAGGGTTTGACACTGGAAATTTCCCATTTCTTTTACTATAAATACCAAAGTAAATCCCACCCAGATTTAGGAATGAGGGCATCTCTATAGCCTTGTGCAGTATCTATGAGGAATTTCTTATTACCTTCCTTGGTGGACCCTAGCAGTATATCTAGAATGGACTTGTAGAGAGGCCTCTTTTTTTTCTTGGGTTCTTCATCCTTAATATTAGTTTTACTTTTCTTTTCTTTTGATTGTTTCATTTTAGGCACCATAATTCTACCCTTTTGCTAAAACTTCAAAATGACAGAGCTTTGAAAAATATTTACACCAATCGAGCTTCTTTAGAGAGTTTTTTGTGCACTTACCCAGGTGTTTGATGTCTGCTGAGCTCCTCCTCTAGTATCCTTAGCTCCCCCATAAAAAAATATTGTAAATGAGCATAGTAGTCAGGCAATGCTCTTTTTTTTAATGGTTCTTGCATTTAGTTATGTTGACATCAATACCAACCTTCTGCTAGATATTTTTGAAATAAGCTTATACCTTGGATTTGATTATGCACCATTGGATTTGTGCGTCAAAGTGACTGATGTGATCTCATACATTTATTACTACAATATATAATGATGCCACATCAAGTCTTACCATACTACCGCTATCACTTGTCACACTTGCTACAATATGGTGGTGTTGGGTTTTATACCTTTTTATATATGTTGTTTTCTATCTTTATGATTGCAAGACAACTATATACATACCACCATACTATGACTATATTATCCACCTTATGTGGTACTATGGTGTCCCCTTTTCTTGTTTAACACTTACCGCACTATCACTCTCCTTAAATCTTCTTATTGCGGGGTGGCGGTGCGTACTGTTTGACTACATATGCTAATTAGCCCCTTGGCGGTATGGCGTTTTATGCTTTATTTCACTATTTAGGAACTGCCAACTTGCCCGAGCCTCATTTTTTTATTGTGATATTAAAGTAAAGGCATATATTATTTTATTAGCAATTATATAAAAGGATGAATGGATGTATATAAAGGGAATGCCACTGATTTTATGGATCTTGTCACACAAATTGTTGCATTTCATGTCGAATACAATGTAGAACCAAAGGTAGTAGATATTTTGATGTAGGTGAAATGTGGATGGGAAAATGGAGACCGATGGATATTGAGGAGAAATGTTTAGCTCTAACACCTCCCTACCTCTCCCTCCCTCTCTCCTTCACTCTATACTTCTCTCTATCTCCTCTCTCCCTTTGTCTACCTACCTCTCTCCATCACTTCTTGCCACTCTTTATATTTCTCTATCTCACCTCCCTCCATCTCCCTCCATACCTTTCCATCCCTCTCTCCTTCCCTATCTACTCTCTATCTCCCGATTCCTCTATCTAATTACCTCTACATCCATCACTCCCTACCAATCCCTCTCTATAACTCTCCATCTCACCTCTCTCTCCCTCCCTACCTCTCCATTTTTCCCTCCCTCATTCCCTCTCTACTTATCTCTATCTTTCCTCTCTCTACCTATCCTTCCTTATCTACTTTTCTCTATCTCCCATCTCCCTGTCTCTACCTACCTCTCCCTACTTCACTCCCTACCACTCTATTACTCTCTATCTCACCTCTCTCTCAACTCTCTCTCAACTCTCTCCCTCCATGCCTTTCCCTCCCCCTCTCCTTCCCTCTGTAATCTTTTTCTCCCCATTCCCTCTCTCTACCTACTCCCCATCCACCACTCCATACCACTCTTCGTACACCTCTCTCCCTTCCTCATTCCCTCTCTACTTCTATATATCTCTCCTCTCTCTCTACCTCTCCTTCCCTCTACTTATCTTGATCTCCCCTCTCCCTCTCTCTACCTATCTCTCCCTCCATCATTATCTATGTCTCCCTACCTACCTCTTTCCCTCTCTACTCTCTATCGCTTCTCCATCTTTGTCTCTCCCTCTCCCATCCCCCTCTTTCTCTCACTCCATCCTTCTCTCCATCTCACCATTCTCTCTCCCTCTCTCTCCCTCTCTATCTATCTCACCATTATCTCTCTATTTCTCATTATCTCATGTATCCCTATTTACCTCTCCCTCCATCCCCTCGCTTTATCTCTCTCTACTTCTTTCTATCTCACGTATCCCTCTCTCCTCTCCCTCCCTCCCACATCTCTCTCTCTCTCTATCTCTCTCCCCCATTCTCTCCTTCCCTCTCTACTTCCCTCTATCACATGACTCTCTCTACCCATCCCAGTATCCCTCCCTCCCTCCCTCTCTCCATCCTTCCCTCTCACTTCTCTCTCATCTCTCTCCCTTGCTCCCTACCTATTCCTCCCTCTTTCCTTCCCTCTCTACTTCTCTATATCTCCTATCCCCCTCTCTCCATGTACCTCTCCCTCCATCACTCTCTCTCTCTCTCTCTCACGCACACACACGCATAAAAAAATACACACACAACTCTATATCCCTCCCTACCTCTCCCTCCCTCCCTCCTCTATCTACCTCTAACTCTCCTCTATATACTTCTCCTTCGCTCTCTACTTATCTTTATATCCCCTATCCTTTCTCTACATACATCTCCCTCTATCACTCTCTCTATCTCTATCTATCTCACCTATGTCTTCCTCCCTACCTATTTCCCTCTCTACTTTCTATCTCTCCTCTCACTCCCTCCCTTACCATATTTCTCTCTCACTCTATCATTCTCTCTATCACACAATTCTCTCTCTCCTCTCTTCGTCTATGAGGTTCTTCCTATATCACCATTCTCTCTCTATTTTTCTTTATCTCACATATCCCTCTTTATCTCTCTCTATCTCTTTGTACTTCTCTTTATCTCACCTATCCCTCACTACCTCTCCCTTCCTCCCACCTCCCTTATTTCCCTTTGTCTCCTTTGCTCTCTACTTACATCTATCTCACAACTCTCTCTCCATATCACTCTCCCTCCCTCCCTCTCTCCCTCCTTCCATCTCTACTCTCTCCCACTTCTCTCACCCTCTATCCTTTCCTCTCTAAAAAAATTATATCTCCCATCTACATATCTCTACCTACCTCTCCCTCCATTACTCCCTACCACTCTCTCTACCCCTCTCTCTCTACCCATATTTCCCTCCCTTCCCCATCTTTCTCTCTCACTCTCTCCTCTTTCTATTCTCTATCTCTCCTCTCTCTACCCCATATTTCCCTCCCTTCCCCCTCTTTCTCTCCTCTCCTCTCTCTATTCTCTATCTCTCCCTCCCTCTCAATTTATTGTCTCTATCTCATCATTCTCCCTCTTTCTCTTCATCCCTCCCCTATCTTTATCTCTCTCTCACACCTCTATCACCCTCCCTACCTCTCCCTCCATCCCCTCTATAATTATCTCTATTTATCCTCTCTTTACCTCTCCTTCCCTCTCTACTTATCTTTATCTACTCTCTCTCTACCTACATCTCCCTCCATCACTATCTCTTTCTATCTCACATATGTATCCCTCCCTACCTCTTTCCCACTCTACTCTCTCTATCTCTCCTCTACCTCCCTCTCTTTCTCTCTTGCTCTCTATCCCTCTCCCTCCCCTTATTTCTCTCTCACTCTCTCCTCTCTCTAATTATATTTATCTCACCTATCCCTCCCTCCCCTCTCTCTCCCAATTTCCCCCCTCTCTCTCTTTCTCTCTACTTATCTCTATCTCACCTATCTCTCTACCTCTCCCTCTCCCTCTCTTTCTCATTCTCTCCTTTCCTCTCTACTTATTTCTATCTCACCACTCTCTCTCCTTCTGACTCTTCTTCCCTCCCTCTCTCCCTCCTCTCTCTCACCTCTCTCCCTCCCTCTCTACCTCTTCGTACCTCTATATCTTTCCTCTCCCTCATACCTACCTCTCTCTCTATTAGATAGAGAGAGGTGGAGGGAGAAGTAGGGAGGGAGAGAGAGGTGAGATAGATGGAATTAGAGAGAGAAAAAAAATTTGAGATAGAGAGTAGAGAAGGAAGGATAGAGTGGGAGAGAAATATGGGGGAGGGATAGGAGAGAGAGAAGAGAGGAAAGGAGGAAGTTGGGGAGATTGAGAGAGAGTGGAGGGAGGGAGAGGTAGAGAGGGAGATAGGTATATAGGGAAGGAGAAGTAGAGAGATAGAGGGAGATAGAATTGAGAGAGAGAGGGGGGATAAAGAGAGGAAAAGATGGATATGCTAGAGAGAGGGAGGTGATAAAGAGAAGTAGATGGGGAAGGAGGAAGGTGGAGAGATTGAGAGAGAAAAGGAGGGAGGGAGAGAAAGAGGTAAAGAGGAATAGGTTAGATAGATATAACTAGAGATTTAAGGTGGGAGATAGAGACAAAGAGAGAGAGGGGGTGGAGATAGAGAGATCTAAGTTGGGAGATAGAAAAAAATAGGAATGGGAGGATGGAAGGAGGGAGGGAGTGATGGAGAGAGGTGAGCTAGAGAGAAGTATGGAGGGAGAGAGAGAAGTAGAGAGGGAAGGAGAGAATAAGCTAGAGTTCTAGAGCACAAGAGATAAATAATGTGTGAGATATAGATCTAGAGAAAGATGATACAACTTTTTGATTATTGAAATTTGACCTCATGATTACTAAAATTTGACATACTAATTATTGAAATTTGATTGTCTAAAAAATTGTAAGATCTTCAAAAAACTAGAATTTGCATTATAACTCAGGTATAGATCTAAAAAAATTGTCAAAAATCCTTAAAATATATACATGAAATATAACTTAAAGTTAAATGTTTATTTCATGTGGATAGTTTCACTGAAATAGGAGGACAAGAAAGATAAAAAAAGAGAAGGAATTTTTTTTAATGTGGAACATAATGCAAGCATGTTATAATGTTCTCACATTTTGTGAAAGCATTCAAATAACATAAGAGTGTTATTACACACATGTTTTTTGAATGCATTCAAATAACACAAGCATATTATAACACACTCATATTTTATCTTGGTAATGATTGAGCCTAGGTTCGGTCACTACCAACCCATAACACAAGTGTGTTTTGTTATAACGCAATCAAATTTTCTCTATTTCGAGACCAAAAAGTGGAGTGGCCGCTTTTTGGTCTCCCATCTTTGTGCACTTACCCATATTTCATATAGACATGGTTGAGAAAGGATACTTAATTTGCGTTGAGGTTCATTCACTACTTGTGGAGTAGGGGAAACAACCATAATGACTATAGGAGATTGAGGAGGCTTGAGGGTAGTGGTTGGAGTAGTAGATGAGACATTGGTACAAGGGATAATTGGGTAATATGAGTAGATTTAAATTTTTGATATGATAAAAAGAGAAATTCCTTATGAGGTCAAATGGGTTGGGATAGTTTTTATGAAAAGTAATCAAGGGAAAAAAATTCATGAAGAGACAAAGGTTTGAATCCACTATGATAAATAGTATGTATTTATCCTTCAAATGGGAATTTAAGACATTTATGGATAATAAACGGAACCCCACTCATGTAAGCAATCCATGGATGGACTAACTTCACATGAAATTCATCTGAGGTAAGGATTATCATAAAAAGAACATCCGACTTATTAGGTCCAACTTGAATGGGTAGGGTTAAGGAACCAATTGTATGATGGGGAGAACCATGATGAGCTTAGAGTGAGACTTTTGGTTGTTCATATTTTCCTTGGTATAATTCATGGACAAAAAGGAATTCTTCTATGATCACATGTGTTTGACATACTAGATCAATGATTGTTCCTCATGTGGTTTTATCATTAATTTTGTTAGTAATGTAGAGAGGACCATCATATGAATGTATAGAAGCATCAATATGAGTGAAAGTGATATCAGATAGTATTTTAGGTTGGTCTTTGCAAGGATTGAAATCTATTATGTTGACTATATTGGGTTCTAGAATATTATAATTATCAAATTCATCATCAGTTTGTTCTACAATATTTTTGGAATGGATTGATTATGGGTTGGTATAAATTTGCAAGTTTTGATTAGGAGGAACAACTAATTTATTCCCTTTATTATTAATATCAGCTATTAGGATGACATTAGATTCAATGAGCTCTTACACTTGATGCTTTTAACATGCATACATCACTCAGTATCATGTCTAGGATATTGAGAAAAAGTTTTTTGCATTAAAATGAGGAGGTAAAAGTTTAGTGGCATCGATGTGATAAATGGGAGGAAGTTGAATCATATTATTATTAAGAAAATGATTCATAATGGAATAAAGAGATTCAATTAATTGTGAAAATTATTGATCCATTGGTTTGAATGGATAAGTTTTTGTAGGTGAGGTTGCTGTAGCAGCTAATTTTGTTTGGATGTGATTGGAAGGAGGGAAGTTTATCTTGATGTTTTTTCCTTGTAAAATACTAGTAATTAGAGGTAGAAATGAATTTGGATTGATTACTAGGAGTAGATGGAGGTGAACCCTCATATTGGCTAACCAATATTTGATAATCACAAAGAGTCATGCATAGATGTGTGAATGAATGATATCTCATTAATAAAATCTTATCCTGAATGTTTGGTTGTAAATTTCTAATAAAGAATCTTTGCACATTGGCATTTGAGTGGGAATGTGAAATTTGAGAATAGAGGGCTTGGTGTCATCCAATAAAATTGGTGACTTTTTCTTTAGCTCCTTGTTTACAATGAGCTAAGTTAGTTAATGTGACTTAAGGTCCAATTTTTTCTTGGAAGTGTTGAAGGAAGTCATTAATGAGTTGTGTAAAGAATGTGATTTAATTATTGGGTAATGAGAGGAACCAATTTAATGACATGTATTTCAATAACTAGGTAAAATAATTAGTTAGGAGAGCATCCTCGAAAAATGAAGTCACTACATAAAGTAGTAAATACATATACATGCTATTTAGGATCTCCCTTCCCATTATATTTTTTAAATTGTAGTATTTCAATGTTTTACAAGATTGGTGTTTTAAGGATAGAATATGATAATGGGATATGGATAGGATATGTTTTAAGTTTGGAATGGGATTGACATTGATTCAACTTGGAAATTTATTGTTGTAATGATGACATGTTTTGCAAAAGTTGGTTTATGACGAGATTAAATTTGGTTACATGTTTTGAGAATTTGTAGAATGTGTAGGACTATCATGAATGGTGGGTGGATTTTTTTAAAATGGATCTCACAAATTAATATTTGGAGAAGTAAATGGAAGCATGGAAGGTGATGGAACAAAGTTGTAAGAATTTGCACATGAGAGCCTCAAACTAGCATTATATTGTGTGGTAGATGTTATGACTAAAGGAATGTAAGTGTGAATAGAAGATGTGATCATGGGAGGGGATACATGTTATCCAATCTTATTTTGAGCATTGTTGAGAATTTATGCACAACTAGTTGTCATAGGGATGTTCAAATCCACTGTATGAGCTAGGTTACATAACACTTCTATTCCTTATGAATTGTTGATCAAATTTTTAGGATATCCACAAGAGGGACGATTTATCAAACCAAAGATCTAGTATTCAAGTATAATTGGAGACTCTCCAAATATTTACTAACTTTTGTAGTTTCTCTTTGGGAACATGTGTAACAATAGTTTCCAAGTCTATATGAATGGGTTGTGGTGAAGATTGTTAGTGTAAATAGATTCATTATCATACCTAGTTATTTAATAACCTTTCTAGGATTGACCTATTCACACAACTTAAGTTCACTTAGGTAACATTTGATTTTGTCTCATTTCATATGGTTGAGACATTTGTCCTCATGAATTGAGACACTTGTTGACACTTTCTCACACACTTTTCAAGTGAGTTCAAAAGTATCCCACCTATGTAGGGGTAGTTAGTGTTTCACTCCTACCTTCTCACCTCCTCATCCTTTCCTATATATGTAAGGATTGATCATTATATTTACACACTCTTAATTTTATATATTGATAGAAATACTATTATGCTTATATTTTCAATTGTGGAATGTTATCAATTTGAGCTCTCTAATCTTAGCATTCTCCAACATGGTATCAGAGCCTTCAAAGAAATTCCTTCCTACATAAATGTGAGTCCCACAGACAACCCTATCAACAAAGCATCATAGAGATAAACAAACATCTCCATTTCATCCAAAAGGCTCGAGAAAAGAAAAAATACATTTTGTTTCATCAATTTCTCTAGTTTTCACTTTTTTTCAAATTTTTGGGCCTTTGTGCTGATTATACAAAAAAAAAAATTAAAATAGTAGAGGGCCAATATTCCCTTTGTACATCTTCTATTTTTGGTAGATATTTACATTTTATAGATATTTTTACCATTTTAGCCTTTTGTACAAGACTTTTTGGCCTATTCGACCTATTTGAAAGGAGGTTTATTTTGCTCCATTTTGTTTTATTGCACACTAACTATTGAAGGTGTATTTTTCCATTCAAGGCCATATTGAAGGTGTGCCCAATGGATCAAACTCTTATCTTGGTGTTTGAAATAATTAATTGTGGTTCATGGCTATTGCATTTGATTTTTGCAACCCCTTCATACTATTAGCACCATAACCTCCTTGATGTATCAATAATTAGGGTTTATTCTATATCACATTTTAGCATGTTATATCTAAGGACTATGTAGCATAGGTGACACCAAACACCTCTACCATATCTTCTTTGTTAGCTTATCTTTTTCATCCTCAAGCCCAACTCTATAGGCACATGCTTTTGTAAATTTCCACTGTTTAAGCATCCACGGATTATCTTATTAATACTACCTATATAGAGAAGCAAGGAATCCATAATCTACATTACCATTAGGAGGTTTCATTAATTAGGTTTCTTCCAAAGATGTTTCAATAGCCTCCATGGGCCCACACAATTGAAGATATCCTTCCACTATGACCCTTTTTGGAGTTCATTTACTCCATGGCTTCTACTCACAAGGCATCTCCAAGTCTGCCACATGGTCTTCTCTTGGTGTGAAGATCTATTCCCTAGAATTCTTCACACCTGCACACATCTCCATTATTTACTCCCCTTCCCTGGCTTCTATATGGTTTAATTACCAATGGTTTACTCCTACATCACCCTTTGAAGTAGGTAGTTATCTCTACCTTGTTTCCATGTAGCCTCCTCAATTTTTTTTTCCCTTGGCTCGATCCCTTAAGGGAGCATCAATTCTACATTTATTCAATTCATCATAATATTTATTTATTCCCAACACTTAGAATGTTATTGTGGCATGAATATTCCATAGTAAAATAAATCTTGCATTATATAAATAGGTAATAATTATTTTCTAAATTCACAATTAATACCTAAACCACTACTTAATGATAGTTCTTTTGGTTTTACCAACATATCATGTAAGAGGGGGTTTTTTCCATTTTTGCATAACTTGCAAATGAGGGGTCAATTTTTCAAGCATGAATATTCAGCAAGAATTTGGTTTCATCATTGACAAAGTAGCACTGAGACAATTTTAAAATTGTATCTTTTCAATATATTTTTTGTAAGGAAGCTAAGGTAGCAGAAAAAACTCTTGCACTAATATTGAGAGGAGGATAATGCAAAAAATTTCAGATCTTTAATAGTTATAGAAACTTAAATAAAAATAAACATAAATATCATGCATACCACAAAATAGTGATTTATGTGGGGAAAACCCTTTTAGGATAAAAACCCCCCACTCCAAAAGCCACCCAATATATTATTTAAAGAAATAAAAAATATTACAATATACTTGCAGAGCAAGCTTCTCACATGAGTATCGCCAACCAAAGATCTAGAGGCAACATAACCGCTATCAAACTCTCAAAATGCATAACAACACGCAACCATAATACAATGCCCTCATAAAATAGGGTTTCCTTCTAGGGAAAGTCAAGCCAACAAAATATTGACCATCAGATATGAGACATAATGACGAATGGCCCAGATTTACAATAATAAAGTGAACATAAAATTTGGCTTCTGGGGGTGTTCCCCTTGAGTCCCCCGTCAGGGCAGATTGCCCCCTGGATCCCTAGCCAGGGGTATGATCCTTGTGGATCCCCTGTGCCCCACCATCATTGTTGTATGAACAATACCTTATGTTATGTAATTGCAAGGTTGAGACACATTTTCCCTACATTTTTTAACCCCTAAAATCAATGCAATATTGTGCAATTTTTGACATGATATTACTTTCACCCTATTTGTCAAAGATTGACAATTTTTTTTTAAAAAATTATTAGAATTTCACAAGGATTCTAGATTTGTAATCAAAATCAAGTTTAGGAAAGCCCATTTTCTATATGTTTTAAAATACATGTGGGTTACAAATGGACAATTTAGCTTCCAAATTTTAAAAAAATTGTAAATCATGTCTTGCATATTTTTAGGGGGTCTATGTTTAGATATAAAATAATTTTGGGGGGTTTGGCAATGCACAATTCAAGTGCCTTGTTGTATGTGCATCATGGATTCAAAAAATGTTTTTTGAACACCACATAATTTTCAAACATAGAAATTCAAAGTACAACAACTACTTCAATCTAATGGATTATGAATAATGATTAATGGACAACAATATAGTTTACTAGAGAGTTTTATTAGCTTACTTATCATAAAAAGTTAGATGAAGTAATGGGACTATTAGGTCTTCCTGTTTATGATAATTTGAAATTTCACATTTCTAGTTGTCTAACTCCTAAGAAAATATGGAACAAATTTTTGGTAAAGCTAATGAATTCAAGATTCTACAATTGGATGTAGAATTAACAATATTGTCTCTTGATGCCTTCTCTTTTGTTGAAGACTTATTCGTTCAATTTAAGTCTTTGTTTTCTAGACTTCAAGGTTGTGGTACAAAAAAAACAAACAAAGAATGTCTCTTCTTGATTTTGTCCAAGATAAGAGATCCTTATCAGATATTTTCTTCTTCTTTTCACTCTACCATGGATGATCTTTGAACTTCACATGTAATGCCTTCTTTTTAACACTTTTGTGAAAAACTCACAAAGGAATAATCTATATTAATTTGTATGGATTCTATGACCTCTTTAAAATTCAAGCATTAATTGCTCAATAATCCAAGGGAAAGAAATAAATTGAAAGGAAGAAAATTGTTTCTCTTTCCCTCTCTCTAGGGTTTATGACCTAGAAGGATAATTTTCACTAACTTTCATTCAAGAACAAACCCTTGAGATCTTGATGCAAAAGAGAAAGATATCTTGCAAGAGGGTTGTTCTAAGGGATGAATAGAAGCTAATAAGGGGTTCACCACCAAGTTTAGACTTGGAAAGACAAATTAAATGTGAGATGCAACACTAAACCCTAACTGAATGTAATGCACTACAAAATGACCTAGAAATGCAAATGAAACAACACAAAAAGCTACAAAAAGGAATATGTGCACCTAGAAATATGGAGATGGTTGGAAGGAGGTTTAAAATACTAGAAATTTTGCTTTTAATGCTGACTAGGACTCATTTTCCAAGGTAGATGAATCAGTGCAAAACTTGGGTTTCTATGCGGGAATAAGAATCTGCCAAATGGGTATCTAAATTTGCAAAAAATTGAATTTTGATTGGAACTGGGACTCATTCGCCAGAAGTGGCGAATCAATCTAATTAGGGTTTTCTGAATATTCAAAGTCTAATCCTACTCTTCTTTGTTTGCTTTATGCTTCCTAATTGATTTCTGGATTTGAAACCCTGATTTGTAACCTGTAGGTATTCTCCAATAGTATTGAAGGCTTTATGACAACTTTAACAACTTTGAATGATTTGATAACTTTTCTCCAATCTTTCTCCTTAGGAAATCTATAGCCTAGACCTGCAAATCACACACAAAGGAGAGGGTAAAATTTTCTTGGGTTAGTGGATAAGGGTTTTCCTTGTTCAAATCCCTTGTTGGTAATTAAACCTTAAAATAGAATGAAATAGTAATAGAGAATGATGAATGAAAAATATGTGATGTCGCAACTCACCAAACCCTAGAAAAAAGAGGTTGCAAACATGTATGAGATGGATCCAATGGATGTATATCTTGACTCTTGCTTGAAGGTGATATATCTTGAATGAAATTCTTTCTTGAATCATAAAATCTTACATCACAATTGATAGCTCAAAACCAAACATGATGCATGAATTCTTTGACATGATGATTAATGCTTGAATGATGCTCTAGAATGCTTGATAATATACCCTTGAAAACTCTTGAATTCTCTTGTGAATTATTGAATTCTCTTGTGAACTCAATCTTGCTATATGCATGAATACTTGAATGCTTGGGATGAAAATGAGTGAAAGAACCTTGTATTTATACTCAATTATGCAATAATTCTCAAAATTACAACACTACAAGCTGACATCAGATCTAGGAGGATAAAATCCTGCCAAAAATTTGAATTAATTTTGATTTTGGGCCAAACGGGACTCATTTTCCAAGGTGGCAAATGAGTCCCATCAGGCATAATGTATGGGAGCAAATTCAAAAATTCTTGGAAATGTGTGAAACCAAGTTCAAGGCCCAAAAACCTAGGTGGGACTCATTCGCCCAAGGTGCTGAATGAGACCCAGATCACTAAATCTAGGCCATTCAAGCCTAAAACACCTTAATTATGATTGGTTAATGATTGAGTCGATATTATCCTCAAAAGATGCAATAAATGAGGCTTGTGGATACAAAATAGGGCCAATTAAAGCATAAGAAATCCCAATTTATTAATCACAAGCCTATAAAAGTGTGAAAGTGTGTTACAACACTTCACAACACTTTAAATAAGGGGAGATTAAGATTAAAAAGAGGTTTATTAGGTCCAGTTAATTAATAAAACCTTAGAAAAGTGTGAAAGTGAGTTTCAACACTTCACAACACTTTAGCAAGGTACCATTTAAATTCATTAGTTCACAAGGGCCCAATACCTAATGTGAATGTGTCAACCACATTACAACATTAAGCTCAATTCAGCAAGGAGGGCCCAAACAAGTGTGAAAATGTCCCCAACAATATTTTTCGACACTACACAAAGTAAGGATCAAGCTAAGGGATCAAAATCACACACTTTATTAGATTCATCTCCCTCATAAAAAGGGAAAATTTCTAAGGAGAAGCCCAAGTGTAATTTTTGTAAAAGACTGGGGCATGAAGAACACTTATATTATAAAAAAGGAAATTGGTGATTTGTGAAATGAAGGAAATTAGGTGCTCCACCTTTTGGGAGGTGGAACACAAACTAGGTGTTTAGGGACCTAGACCAATTCTCTTCAAGTTTAATTCAAGGAAACCTTAGAGATCTCAATCCAAGGATGGAATACAGGAAATAGATCTGCTTGGAAGGGTGTCCTAGGGTGTGATTAAAGGATAAAAGGAGGTTCACCACCAAGCTAGGGCTTGGAAAGAAAATAAATGAATGTAACATGCAAAACCTAACTAAATGGCCTAGGAAATGAAACTGAAATATATAATGACAAACTAAGAAGGAATAGAGGTGCACCTGGAAGAAAGATGAGGTCAAAAAAAGCTCCAAAACCTTGAAATCTTGTTGTTTGATGCCCACTGGGACTCATATGCAATTCTGGGTGATTTACTCCCAAACTAGGGTTTCTATACCAAAACTAAAATCTCACAGGGGAAAATTTGAATCCTCTAAAATCTAGAAAGAGTGTTAACTAGGACTCATATGCCACAAGTGGTGTATTACTCCCATTTTGTCATGAAGTGTCCTAGGAGTAGAATTTTGAATTGAAACTTTGTGAGCCTCTGAATATGAATCATATAAGCACTTTCCTATTGATTTCATGCAAATAGGTTGGATATATTACCCTAGATCTAAGTTTTAGTGAGCCTTGACAACTTTTCATGACAACTTTGATAACTTTGGAAAATTGTCATTTTGGTACTTTTGAAGGCTTCAAATCCACTTTTCTTCAACCTATAGACCTACAATCACACAAAGAGAGGGAGAGAAAAAGTGTTTTTTTGCTATGGAATGAGGGTTTTATTTGGTCAAACCCAATTTTAGTAATCAAACCTTAATGAGAAACTAAGCATGAATGAAATGAAACATGAAATATAATATGAAACAATAGAACCTTGTTTGAAACCTTATGGATCTGCAAATAAGCATGAAGTTGCCTCAATGAATATAGATCTCGATCTTGAATTATATGTAAGACAATGCTTAATCTTGGACCTCGAATGCTACATCACAATGTACTAGCTCAAAAACATGCTTGATGCTTGATGACTTTGATATGATGATGGATCTTCAATTGTTGCAACAAATGATGAAGAAATCTACCCTTGAATGTCTTAGAAATACTCTTGAATACTCTATGAAGAACTTATAAAGTCTTAGGATGCTTAAATCTTGATTTAGTAGGATGATATCATGAATTTTTAGGTGAAATAATGATTTTAAACCTTGTTTATATAGGCACTCCATCTAATTTACCATTTATTAGATCCCAAATGTCGACAGTCATGGAATTTGAATTTAAAACCTTGATTCCTTGCTCAAATCCCTAAAAAGGGGCCAAATGGAACTCATACGCCACTTGTGGCTTATAGGTCCCATTTGGGTGGGACTCATATGCCCAAGGTGGCGTATGGGTCCCAATAGGCCTTTTTAGATAGAGGAAATGTTGGGGAGTTAAGATATTAAGTCTATTTGTTGATTATGTCAGGATCCCGATTAAAATAAGCCTTGAGATGCATAATAAAGGGTCTTAGTGGCCTATTAATGATGATATGGAGGTCATAAATGCAAGAGGGCCAAAAAATTGATGTGAAGGTGTAAATAAATACACTTTACAACATTTAATTAAGGAAAAAATAGATCTATTTAGTTTTAAATGACCCTAAACCTATTGTGAATGTGTAAAATACATTACAACACTAAATCAAGGAAAAATTAGGTTTATTTTAATGTTATTCATTCTCAAATTAAGTGTGAAAATGTAAAGGGATGCATTTTTCTACACTACAACTTGAATAGTCTTCTTCAACAAACTCAATTTAAATTGCCTACATATAAGGCATATGGCTCTTCCATTTCTACATCCACATTGTCTACATATTCATCAAAGGATAAGAATAAGGGTATGACACATTGATTCTACAAACAACACATCACACATGTGACTTCTTGATTTCAAGACATCACAACATATGGATGCATATAGTGAACTATTTTCTACATTTGAGTCTTGTTCATTTACACCCATATTGATGGTGAATAACTCCTCTATGTCAACTCTTCAAAAAGGATCTATTGAAATTAGAGAAAGAACATTCAATGATGCACTTTATGTACCTTTCTTATCTAATAATCTCCTTTCCATTTACCAGATTACACATAGTGGCCCAAGAAAAAGAGTTGAGTTCACACCAAATTTTTTGATCATTAGATATTTGTAAAGTAGAGATATTATTGCCACAAGTCATGTTGATCATGATTCTAGATTGTATTCATTTTTTCCTTTGGTTCTATCGACTTTGATTATAGTTTTTGTATAGATGAAACTAATACCTTCAACATGCCTAAGGAGATATAATTTTGTTAAATTTGAACCTTGGAGTTCTATCCTTCTTATTGGATCCTTCACCTTACATTGATATCACATATCCTTCATATTCTCCTTCTTCAGTATTATGTGTTCCTACATCATTGGTTTCTCATTATTTAGGGTAGAAGGATATTCAGAGTTATGTTTGAACTACAATTGATTAGGATGATTACTTACATGGCATATTAGACATGTTTAAATAATTCCATTTTATAGAATTGGTAGGATCCTTTGATGACAACCAAACCAACGATGTTGTCAACCCATCTACATCTTTGGTCTTTGTTCTTCATTAGCCTTCACATAGAGCATTTGATAATATTTTAGATATTTCACCATTTTATTTGGATATTATGCATAATTTAAATAATTTTATTCTTCTCATATGGGAAGATGTTATGTACATATTTGTAGTTCATCTTCTTCCATGAGGAAGAAATGTTGTTCAACATTTAGGGATCATATTCTACATTCTTCTTTGAGCATCACTTAGGACTAAAAGTTGTATGATCTAATGATGGGGCTCCATAGTCTCTATCTCTCCTGTGGGAAGAAAATTTCTTGTAATTATTCGATATAAGTAGTCCTCAGGGGGTCATCAAGAGTTTTTTTCACTTGTACATTTTTATTTCATTGGATCATTTCTCTTTTGGAGAGGGGTTTTTATTTCACTCTATTATTTTCTCCATTACTCCACCTTATGATAAATTTCTACACAAGTACCTAACATGGCCTAGTAGTCGAGACTCATCATTAGTGCATAAATTACTCCCTAAGTTACACCTAAGGGGGGTTTTAGTGTAAATAGATTCATTATCATACCTAGTTAGCTAATCACCTTTCTAGGATTGACCTATCTAATACACCTATCTTAAGTTTATATAGATTTATTTTTGACACTTTCTCACACACTTGTCAATTGAGCTCACAAGCTTTCCACCTATGGAGGGGTAGTCAAAATTTCACTCCTACCTTCTTACGTCCTCATCCTTACCTATATATGGAAGGCTTGATCATTTATTTACACACACTTCATTTTATTTTATTTTTTTGATAGGTGAATGCTTTTTTACTGGAGCTATGAACCAATGAGGCCACATTCGGGGGACTTCATCCTTGATATTCTCTCCATATCTTCTCCTTCTTCTTTCTTCATGCTACTTTTGATCCTCCTCCCTCTTCATCCTTACTCCTATCCTCCTCCTCCTCTCATCTCCTCTTCTATATCTTTGACACTCCTCCACCTCCTTACTCCTCCTCTCCTCTTTTTCTCCTCCTTATTTCACCTCTCCTCCTCTACTATTCCTCTCTTCTCCTTCTCACCTCCTCTACTCCTCCTACATCTCCTCCTCCTCCTCCTCTCATCTCCTCTCTTCCTCTTCCTCCTTCTCTCCTCCTTCTCCTCTCCTCTGACTCTTCCCTCACCACCACACCTCTTCCACCTATCGTTGACCTGGCAACAACACCCATCATTGTACTCTTTGTAACTAAGTGTCTTCACTACATATCCCATCATTGATACTCCTACTACTTGTCCTCACCACATTTTGACCCTACAACCGACACCACTAATGATGGTGCATCAATCACCTCCATACACATCTACCATCGATTACGCCACTACTACCCAACAACATTTATCAGTCTTCAACATGTGCAACAACCTTTCTTGACATATTTGTAATGCCCATTAGGCTCATTAAACATTGTAGTTGCATTTCTTTACTTTTTTGTTTTGCATTTAGTATTATGGTTGAGTTATTGGTCATTGTGGTTGTGTTCCATAACTCACTTGTAAATCTGGAACTCTACTTATTGATGTCCCTGCCTCTTCTTCTCTAAGGCGATTTGGGGCTTTTGTATGTTTTCTTGTTTTGTGATCAGCAGATCACTATTTGTCTATTTTGCCTTCATCTGGTATGAGAGCTAGCTCAAAATATTGTAGTCCCTCATATCTATTTGCCCAGTCAAGAGGAAATTACTATATTTGTTTTGTGTTTCCTACACAATGAAAGGAGGCTCGTGGAAGGAGGTATGCAGACTCAAAAAATCAGAACTGTTGTGTGAAGAGGCATGAATCAATCACTAATTTCTACTGGAAGGAGGTGGCTATTTGAAGGTTTAAAAAAAAATATTGGTGTGTGAAATTTGTATTGCTTGTGTGAAGAGGCGTACAAGTGCATATAAGATAGTGAGAAAATTTTCCCCATATGCAGTGCATAGGAGGAAGTTGTGTATGAAAGCTTCTTCTTTTGATTTCCATGCAAAAAGTCAAGATTTTTTTTAAGCATTAAATATTTTATTTATATGTGGAAGTTTTCATATATTTTTAAAAAAAACCATGCCCTCCTTTCTTATGATCTATGTTAGGAAGAATATAAAAAGTCTTAATCTTTATAAAGCCACGTGAGAATCCTTTTTAGTTAAAGTCTTCTATTAGTGAACCTTTTATGTTTAGAAAAAGGTTTTTTTAGTTGATTATTATAAGAAAAGAAAATGCATAGCAATTTTTATGATATGTAATATGGGAATGAGATTTTTTTAGAAGGGTTTTAACCTTGAATCTCTTGAAGTCTTTCTTGTAAAAGTGATAAGGGAATTGTTTGGATTTTAAAGGCATTATCAGTTGAAGCTGACACTTATTCCAAGACCAAATAATATATATATATTTTTTGGTGTGGGTCCTATTTGAAAGGATGGGAGAGTATCCATTTGTAGAGATCTCTCTAGGTTTTTTGTGTTGAGTCATTGACTTATTGTGCACATTACTCTTATGACAAATATGGCAGGAAATGTTATGTCTAACATGCTAATTCCCATATTTGAAGGAGACAACTTTACATATTGGTGTACTAGGATGCAAACCCTACTCAAATCCAAAGATTTGTGGGAAATTGTACAAGTAGGGTATGTAGAACTAGATACAACTGCATTTAATTCTTTAAATGATCAACAAAAAAGAGAATACAAAACAAATGTGAAGAAGGATAATGGAGCCTTATTTCTCGTTCAAAGTGCAATTAATTAAACAATTTTTCCTAGGATAAGTGGTGCTAGTCATTCTCAGCAAGCATGGAAAATACTAAATAATGCATATCAAGGTGCACAAACTACAAAATTACAAACAATGAGGAAACTTTTGAAAATGTAAAGATGAGTACTAGTGAATCTGTGAATGAATTTCTAACAAAGGTAGATGGTCTAGTGAGTCAAAATGAAAGTTTTAGGGGAAGATGTAGATGAAAAGCATGTCATTGAGAAAATTTTAAGTAGTTTGATTTCTAAATTTGATGGTGTGGTTTCTACAATTGAGATTTCCAAATATCTCACAACTATGCACATAGATGAACTAAGTGGAATATTGTTAGTTTTTGAAGAAAGGATGAAAAGTAATGAAGAAGGTCTAGAACAAGCATTTTCCTCTAATGCAAGCATAAGAGGAAAAAGAAACACATTTTTTAGGAATAAAAATAAAAATGAATACAAAGGTGAATCTAGAAATTCTAGAGGAAGAGGTAATAGCTTTAGAGGAAGAAGTAGCAACTTCAGAGGAATAGGAAGAGGAAGAGGTAGAAACAATGGGGGAGACTAGGATAAAAATAATGTTCAATAATTTCATTGCAATAATTTTGGACACTATGCATCAAAAGGTTGGATTAAACAAGGTGAAACGAGAAAAGGAAATGCTCATAGTATTGTTGAAAGTAAACAAAAATATATATTTCTTTCTTTAATGTAAATGGTAGTGAAAATAATGTATGATATATTGATTCTAGATGTTCTTCACATATGACATCTAATGAGAATTTATTTTTTAATTTGGATGAAAAACATCAAAGTACAGTAGTACTAGGAGATAATCAATCTCATGAAAGCAAAGGTAAAGGTACAATTGAAGTTACAATAGAATATGGTGAAGTTAAACATATAAATGAAACACTATTGGTCCCAACACTAAAAAAGAATTTTTTGTTTGTTGGACAAATGCTAGAACAAAATTATCAAGTGACTTTTGATAAGAATGAGTGCATAATAAGAGACAAGTTAAAAAGGAATGCAGTTGTTGCAAGAGCAAGGATGACAAGTGATTGGATGTTTCCTCTTCATTTCACTCATGGAAACCAAGCATTGAGGTCTAGTGAAATGAATGAAAGTAAAATTTGGCACCAAAGATATGGTCACCTCAGTTTTAGTGGGTTAATCTTACTCAAGACATTTAAAATGGTTGAAGGTCTACCTTTCATTGAAAATAAAAAAGAAGTGTGTGAAGAATGTGTTATTGGAAAACAACACAGGGTTAGCTTTCCAATTGGAAAATCTAGTAGAGCTAAGAATCATCTTGAGATAATCCGTAGTGATTTTTGTGGTCCAATGGAAACACCTTCTTTGAATAAATCTAAGTATTTTCTAACCTTCATTGATGATTACTTAAGAAAAACTTGGGTATATTGTTTGGCTACAAAATCAGAAGTGTTTGAAAAAATTGTAGAATTCAAGAAGTTGGTTGAAAATCAAAGTGGTAAGTACATCAAAGTGATAAAGTCGGACAATGGAGGTGAGTACAAATCAAATCAGTTTATAGATTTTTGCAAAAATCATGGAGTCAAGAGAGAGTTCACTACTTCCTACACTCCATAACAAAATGGAATTGGTGAAAGGAAGAATATGACAATTGTTGAAATGGAAAGGAGCATGATGAAAGAGAAGAACTTAGATAAAAGTTATTGGGTAGAAGCAGTATGCACAATAGTGTACCTTCTAAATAGAAGTCCTACAAAAGAAGTTAAGGGAATGACTCCTGAACAAGCATGGTCTGGAATAAATCCAAGTGTTGATCACTTGAGAGTATTTAGTTGTATTGCTTATGCACACAAACCAAAAGAGAAAAGGTATAAGTTAGATGATAAAGGCCTAAAATGTATTTTTATTGGGTATGGATCAGAAAATAAAGTATATAGATTGTATGATCCAATGGGAAAGAAACTTGTTATAAGTAGAGATGTGGTATTCAATGAAGCAACAAAATATAGCAAGGAAAATGAAACAAAGGGAAAAGAGATAATGATTGATGAAGTTGAAGAAGGAGAAGAAGAAGAAAATGAACCTGAGTCTTCTAGTACAGGAGCAAGAAAGTAGCAAAAATATCAAAGAAGGACAAAAAAGAATCATTCATCAACTCTTATGTTGGATTCAAATTTTGAGAAAATGACAACAAGATCACAAGAAAAAGTGAATTATTCTTTGATGACTCAAATCATAGAAAGTAATGAACCACAGACATTTGAAAAATCTCAAGAAAAAGAAGAGTGGATTGAATCAATGCATAGTGAGATAGAAACAATTGAAAGGAATGACACATGGGATTTAGTTCAACTGCCTCCCAGTAAGGAAATTATTGGTACAAGATGGGTGTATAAAACTAAGTATAAATTTGATGGAAGCATTGATAAGAATAAGGCTAGATTGGTAGCCAAAGGATACACTCAACAGGAAGGTATTGATTACACTAAAACATTTTCACCTATAACATGAATGGATACTATCAGATTGGTTTTCGCTTTGGCAGCTTAGCAGAGTTGGATAGTTTATCAAATGGATGTAAAGAGTTCTTTTTTGAATGGATATATTGATGAGGAAGTGTATGTTTCTCAACCTAAAGGTTTTTAAATTCCCTCTAAAGAGAATTATGTTTACAGATTAAAGAAGGCCTTGTATGGTCTTAAGAAAGCACCAAGAGCATGGTATTCAAGGATAGACTCATACCTACAACAAAAAAATTTCTTAAGAATTCAATCAGATCTGAATCTTTATATTAGGATCTCAGTTAAGGATATTTTTTTCTTAGTTCTCTATGTTGATGATCTTATCTACACTAGGAACAATTCAACTTTATTTGTAGAGTTTAGAGCAGCTATGATTGTTGAATTTGAGATGACAGATTTGGGACAAATGCACTATTTTCTTGGTATAGAATTATGGCAAAATAAAGATGAAATATTCATGTCTCAAAAAACATATACTTCAGACATCCTACAAAAATGTTAGATGAAGTTGCAAACCTGTTGCAACACCCATTAAAGTTGGACTTAAGTTGTCTAGCTTGGATGTGTCAGATGAAGTGGACCCCACTATATACAAATAATTGATTGGTAGTTTGATCTACTTAACTACTACTTGACCAGATATCACATATGCAATGAGCTTGGTATCTAGGTTCATGTCATAACCTAAGAAAAAACATTGGAATGTAGCTAAGAGGATTCTTAGATATGCTAGAGCGACATTGAGTTATGGTCTTAGATTTCAGTATTCAGAGGATAGTAAGTTGATTGGCTATACAGATTCAAATTAGGCAGGTTCCATAGATGATCAAAAGTCTAGTTTTGGTTATAATTTTAGTCTTGGTTATGTAGTATTCTCTTGGAAGTCCAAGAAACAACCTACAACAGAGGCAGAGTATAAAGCTACAACATTTGCAACATGCCAAATAGTGTGGTTGAGATGACTATTGGAGGATTTTCACCAAATACAGAATGGACCTACTTTGTTGTATTGTGAAAAAAAGAGAGCTATACAAATGACTAAGAATCCAGTGTTTCATAGTAGGACCAAACATATTGAGATTCAACATCACTTCATCAGAGAGTTAGTTCAACAGGAGTTGATCGAGATTATGTATTGTAGTACAGAGGATCAGATAGCAGATATCTTCACGAAGCCTCTAGCTCATGAAAGGTTTGAGACACTTAGAGATCCACTCCAAGTTCTTCCCAATGGTCATTATGGGGGAGAATGACAACAATTATCAGTCTTCAACATGTGCAGTAGCCTTTCTTGACATATCTGTAATGCCCATTGGGCTCATTAAACATTGTAGTTACATTTCTTGAATTTTTTGTTTGCATTTAGTATTATGGTTGAGTTATTGGTCATTGTGGTTGTGTGTCATAACTCACTTATAAATCTGGAACTCTATATATTAATTCCCTGCCTCTTCTTCTCTAAGGCAATTTGGGGCTTTTGTATATTTTCTTGTTTTGTGATCAGCATATCACTGTTTGTCTATTTTTCCTTCACTACCACTGACCCAAACACTCTTCACTACCTACTCCTTGCTTGATCCACCATCCCTACAACACTTTGCAAGATTCGAACCTATGGTAGTGCATTTAATACCTTTGCTACTTACTGCTGCATTGTGGGGTCAACCCACACTTCATTTTATATTGATAGACATATTATTATGCTCATATTTTTATTTTTGGAAGGTTATCAATTTGAGCTCTTTGATCCTGGTATTCTCCAACAAAGATGAAATTGGTAAAGTGGGAGTAAGAGTTGGATCAAATAATTATTATATTGTTGTAGTTTCTTGAGTGAAAGAGTTAATGAACTCATGCTCAACACTAGAGCTAATTAAAGCACGAGAAGCCATAAGTTGATAGTTACATCTCAACAAAGTGTTTGATATAGAACACCAAGTTGTGAAGCTTATAAATTAATTACAAACTCTAAGACATATAATCACTCCTAAGATGAAGAGAAAGAAAGATAATGATGAAAGGAGCATAACAGAATATCAAAGATAGAAGATAAATCTCAAAAGAAACCAAAGAGATGGAACTATCACTAAAATATGGAAAAAAAATTGTCAAGAAAAGGACGATGGCATTCTAGTCTAGAAATGTATGGTTTTATAGTTGAACAAATTTGAACAATTAAAATCACATTTATAGATCTCATATTGTTACAGTTTAGATCTGAAACTAAACATAACTCAAATAATTTCAAGATTCCCTAAATTATTTACAAGAAGCACATGCATGCATTAATTTAATGTTTTAAAGCCTTAAAATGAGCATAATAAGTTCAGTTTACTTGACAAATGAATATTTCCAAGATATAAAATATGATAACCAATTGAATCTATTTTTTTAATGTTGAAAATAAAATGCTTTAGGTTTATGAAAGGAACACATAATTGTAAGGATTTACTTTTTCAAGCTTTTAAACATGACATGAATGCACTTTGAGCAATATAACTTTCAAATAACCTATTATTCAATCAAATTTCATAACAATAGCTATGTAAATTAGAATTTTTCAAATGTAAGACATGTTAGGTTCACCAAAATATAAATTAAAAATGGGATATAAGGCTAGGAGCTAACCTAAATTACATATTCCATCATTGAAATTTATGTGACACAAAAATAACCAATAAAAACTATTAGGCTATGGTCCTCAAGCAAGAGCCTGAATAGCTAGTCAGGTTTTTGGTCCCCTTTTTGTGGAATGGATAGATGAGTGATTTTATGTGTGTGATTTATGGCAGAAACTATTTAAAACAATAAAAATGTCAAAAAATGTCACAAAATCTAAAAACAAAGAATAAAAGTGCAGAAACAAAAAGCAAGGAAGCATAGTGCAAGAAATATGGAACTTGGTATTAAATTTTGAGGAAAAAATGATTGGACAAGGGTAATTTTTATATTTTAAAAGTCTACACAAGAGCATCATAGTATGTAGTTTTTACCCTGTTAGAGTTAGCTTTTGAATTCTATAATTCTATGGGTAATCAATCTTGCCCTAATTTGATGAAAGAAGGTGTTTGAATGCTTGACCTAGGGCTTAATACTTTGAGGTCTTCAATATTCTACGATCCACTTTAGAACTATAACCTGCAAGAAATACAAGGAAGGCATGGTTTTGATGTATAGGGCTTTCCTTAGTCAAACCCCATTTTGGTGTTTCCACCTCCATAAATGGGTATGATGTTATTGATAAGGAATGATTACTCTAGGTTAGGCATAGGAAAATGGATAAAAATAAATAATAGATCACTATTCTATAACTTACCACTCAAATCTACATTCTTTGTTGGACTGAGGTCAATTAGCTCATCTCTCACAAGGATAATTTGATAGTTTCTTGAAGATTTTGCAAAGGTTAGTGCTCGTAACAATGAAAAACATAAAAAATGAAGTATCTTACTATGCATAAACATGGATTTTATGATGGTTTGTGCAGTGTAAAAAAATGTATCCCTTTACATTTTCACACTTGTTTGGGCCCTCCTTGCTAAAATTGGGTTTCGCTATTCCTTTTTTGGTCCTATTTTGCATCCACAAGCCTTAATTAATGCATCTTTCCAAGGATGATCCCAACATATATTAATTGATCAATCATAATTTAATGATTTATTTTTGTATGGCCCAAATTTAGTGATCTGGGACTCATACACCACCTTGGGTGTATGGGTCCCACCTAAGTTTTGGGGCCTAAACTTGAATTTGGCAAAAATTAAACCTTTCTTGAAATTTGTGTCTCGAGCTTAGCCTACTGGGACTCATATGCCACAACTACCATATGAGTCCCTCTTAGTTTGGACCTAATTTTGAATTCAATTCTTGGCAGGATTTTATTCTCTTAGATTTGATATTAGCTTGTAGTTTTGTAATTTCAAGAAATTTGGCATAAAGAAGTATAAATACAAGGTTATTTCACATATTTTCTCCTAGAAATTTTATGAGATAATTCATATAGAAAATTTATGATTACAAGATCATTCAAGATCATTTTGGAGCATCATTCAAGGATCATGCATCATGCCAAAGTCATCATGCATCATTTTTTTTTAGCTAACATTTGTGATGTAGGGTTTCATGATTCAAGCAAGCATTCAAGTCAAGATCTATATCATTCAAGAAAGAGTCAATATCCACATTCATGCTAGCCATTACTTAAAAGATTGCAGCCTTTTGTTCAATGGCTTTGTGAGTTGCAAAATTACATATTTGTCCATTCATAATTCCTTCCTTTTATTTCATTTCATTACAATATTTGATTACCAAAATAGGGTTTGACCAAGGCAAACCCCTATCCACTAACAAAACAACATTATCTACTCTCTTTAGTGTGTGATTTTCATATATTGGTTGAAGATCCATTGGAGAGCAAGATTGGAGAAAATTTGTCAAGTTGCAAGTTGTCAAATCTGTCACCTTGTTTGCAAGATCATAGAAAGTCACCTACATAGCAAAATTCAATGTTTCAAAACTAGAGATTTGGCATGAGGGAAGTTACATCAGAGCACTAGAGGATATCAAAGTTTCAGAACAACCCTGATACTGGGACTAAATTGTCACTAGTGGCATATGAGTCTCAATATACCTATTTTCAAACTTTTTCTATAGATCTTGATTCAACAATTCCAGATTCTGGTTTTAGCCCAAAACCCTAAATTGGGACTAAATCGCCCCTACTAGCATATGAGTCCTATTGTATATCAAAAATTATTATTTCCAGAATTTTAGACATTCACCCAAGGTTTTTTAGTTTCTAGGTGCACCTCTGTACTTTATCAGTTTGTTATTCTATTTTGAATTCATTTTCTAGGTCATTTAGTGAATTTTGCATGCTATTTACATTTCTTGTCTTTCCAATCTGTATCTTGGTGGAGAATGGTCCCATTTTAATCTTTAATCACACCCTAGGACACCTTATTTCAAATCTCTTTACCCTATTCTATCCTTGGATTGCGATCTCTAAGGTTTCCTTGAGTGAAAAATAAGGAAAATAAGTGGAAAGGTCCTAAACCCTAGTTCTAATCTTCCAAAAAGATTATAACCCCACTCCATTTTTCTAGGTTTTAGTTTGTAAATATGTTCTTGATTTATAAAATAATGCATATATATGTTACTTATTCTACTCTTGAAATTTCCATGATTTATTTTTGAATTTTCTCTACAGATCAAAATTTTGTTTAATTTCTTAGATGCTCAAATAGAGGGAAATATTTATATTTAGATTTTGGATTTGCAAACATAATGAGGCTAACAATAAAATATTAAATTTTAGGCCAAAATAAGGCAGAAAAGGGCAAGGGCGCCCTAGTCTTGATCTATTTTGAAGTTGATGTGGTCATTAAATTAATATTTAATTTAATTTCCCAAAATTAATTCAATTTCTTGAAGATGGAAATAAAATGGATGAATAATAACCATAATTGGGCTTAAAAACTTAGGGGCGCCAAATATAGTGTGCAATGATTAAGGGCAACAATTTACGATGCTACCAAATCTTAATAAAAATAGCTAAAAATATGATACCATTTGTTAAACCTATCTTGTTACTACATTATGGCATATAATAGTAGCATAAACACTCCTACTAGATTTAAATATTTCTCTTTTGTGTATGGTATAGAGACCATAATGGTCATTGACCCTTATAATCAATAATTGTGTACCTTCCTCTATGAAATCATTTATGATTATGTATATAATAAACATTAGGTACAAGAGCTTTAAACCCTTGATAAGAGACGAGTTAACACATTAGGTAACCTATTTATATACAATTGATAACTAAAAAAAAAAATAACGAGGGGATCATCCTATGAGACTTGTAACTAGATGACTTGGTCCTTTCCATGAATCCATAAAACCCAAATAATAAGTCATTTCATGCAAAAAAATCCTAACTGTATAATATTCCTTTGATCATCACTTCCTAGTTTTGCATCAAGGCTTTTGGAATTTCAATTTCAAACAAAAATCTACCAAATGACCCATTTAACATCATTAGTTTAAAATGATATACTATTTACCACTATACATAGGGGTGGGAGGTATGTGGTGGCTACTCATTATATATTACGTGTCTCAAGCCTCTTTAAGCTTTTGATATGTATTGCATTATCCTATCCATATGGGGGATAACTAGCTATTTATGTGGCTTTATAATCAAAAAATTATCTATTTTATACTTACACACTTATTAATCAATATGATTGTATATTATCAATCATTACATAAATTAATTGAGCCAATATGGGAAACCATATTTCACTATATGTGAATTATAAATTATTTTTATCCTTTTCCATTATGCAACTTATTACACTACATTATCTATGTGGGGTAAGTTACATTGACATGATCCCTCACAATCATAGTTGTACATTGTTATGTAACATGACCTAACCATAAATTTTCATGCATCATGCCTTTACTATTGAATTCGTGTACTAGGTGTACTTACATAACCTAACCATTTTTGAAGAGTTATAGCGAGGATAGTACAACCATTAAAACCCACTTTATCAACTGAAGGTTATCCCATGTATTGAATTTAATGTCACATTGGGGACACTATACACCTTCTTTACATTATCAACTACATTTTATGCCATATAGAAAGATCTTTCTTACCAATAGGGACCTATCACCTTCCATCGATTTCTCATACTACCATAATAGAGACATGTATTTCCTAGTGTCTAATGCATTTAAACATAATTTTTCTTTCCTTTGAGGGCCACATTGTTCAATATTTATCCATGCTATAATCAACCTCTTTCCTTTACATTATCTTTGACCCATATGTTTATGATGAATATCATTGAGCATATTTTATATCCTTGATACATAATTCATTCATTTATATTTATTAATTTACATGATTACTTTCTTATATGTCTAGCCTACATTTAAATTATGTTTATTATATTTCTTCTTCTCCAATTCCTTGTATCCTAAAAATATAACCAATTATATAGGGTCATATTATATCATTAAGTCTCTCATGTTAGGTTTCACGAAAAATTAAAAACTCATATAGGAACTCATCATTAGAAAATAAAATATCAACACCTCATGTGTCTTGTCACCTAATGATCACCAAACAAGGTGGAGAACTATGACTTTCTATTTTCCATACAAGAAAAATATACATAACCTTGTTTCCTCCTCTAGTCTATTTTGATCACTCATAATAATATTTAAACTACAATTGTTAAAATTCTACTTGTGTTACAAAATCTATTGATATTATATTGTATGTATCTTTTGTAGGTTCCCACAAAGAATGCATGCTAAAGGATGAACCTACACAATCACATTATGCAAGGTTCATTAATTTATATGAAACTAGAAGTCTAATATCATTTTATGTTTGAATATTAACTTTACATGTGCATTTTTTCAAGTGCTGCATACTTTAAGATACATGAATATTATAAGATTCACATGCACATCAAAGTGGGAAAAATTTTATGCTTAAATTTTTATATACCATTCAATTTTTTTCGTATTTTGAGAAAATTCCTTCATAGATTTATATTTAAAAATGGTGTTATCTTGTTTGAATTTAGGGCTCTTCACCCTTGAATTTACCCATCCACTTATACACATTCTCATGCACCCATCTTCCACCTTATTCACATAGACACATGTTATAATATACTCACCCTAATTAAGCATTAATTAAACTTATGCATGCACATATCCCTATGAACGTTGTTATCAACTTGATTTGATCATTTTTATGTCCCATGCCATTTTCATAGATGCATGGTAGGTTGTACAACTATAGATTTTGGTAGAGCTTCTAGGTTTTGCTAAATTTGAGTTGGTTATTTGCTCTACCATTCTTTATTGCCTTTGTGTTCAAGGGTAGGGTTTAGGGTTTTGGTCTAAAAAAATCCTTTGTTTCAAATTACATGGTCTTAAAACCTTGGGAATTTTAATCTTTCATTGACTCGTTAACATGGTTACCAATCAATTAAGTTACAACCTGAGCCATCACAAACATTATTTTACTAGCCCCCTGGTCTGGGTGTATTAGTCACCAAATATTTCCTCATTGTTTTAATATTTCCTAGGTTAGGCCAAAATATTTCAGATTATTGACTTATGTCTTAAGTCATTAATTCTTAAGGGTCTAGGTCCCATTGACCTAGTTGGGTCCCTTCTTTAAAATTAACATTTATGCATGAGCAGGTTTTCTAGTCGTTTCATCTGAAGATTAAATCCTAGCCACTCCCCACCAACCCTGCGGGATTAAAATAATGATTTCTAAAAGTAGTGAGGTAAGTGGGCTAGTGACATGTGTACCTCTATATGTGTGGGGCTCGATCTCCACTATTATGCCCAACACTTTAAGCTTCTAAGTCAATGGTTAAGATGCAATGCTAAGATTTATTCTTAGTTGTTCCCTACTGCCCTATAGGAATAAAATATTATTTTTTGAAATGTGGCAGGGCCAGCATGTTGTTGATGCATGTCAAATCAAGAAAGGTGGGGCCTAGTCCCCACTAACATGTCTAGCACTATTAATTGAGAACCAACAATCGAGATCTATCCTTGAGATTTAATCTTTGCCATTCCCTATTGGCCTCATGGGATTAAAATAATGTTTTTCTAAAAGCAACAGGGTCAGTGGGTTGCTGCCACATGGATTCTCCTATCATTTCATAAGAAGGAGGGTGGAGCCCATGGGGCAAGTGGATCATCATTCCAGATGGTATATTTTCATTGGCCAAAGAATGGGTGACCGATGGCGATGAAATTTTAAACTTTAATGACTCAATCTGAGTCATTGAATGTGCCATCTTAGAAGAACATCAATGGATAATATTCAAAGTGGAATATATGAGCATCAGAGTTGTTTATGCTTCACATAGGCAAGCAGTCTTGATGAAGGAAACACCTAGAGCTACTCGATTTTGATTTAAATACATATGAGAGTTTGGTTTTTCACACAATTGAGAATTGCAAGCGAATTTGGAGCCTCCAAGAGATTGAGAAGAGCATTTCAAACTCTAGCGCAACTAGAATTAGGGTTTCCTATGTGCGTAAAAGCCATAAGTTAAACAAAGGCTATTGTCTGTGTTGTGTTCAAACTATTTTCAATTAGGGTAAGAATTTGTTGTGTTTTCCAATCAAATTGGTTTGTGTGCCTTTTGATTGTGTAATTGTGATTTGAATTTTCTTTGAAGAGTTGAAATATTGTCAAACCCTTTGAAATTGTACCTTCTAGTTGTACCCTAGGCTTTGAATTAGGTTTTGAATTTCTTTGTATTGAAACCCTAGATTAGTTTGAACCCACCTTATTTCTAATGGCACCCAAAGCACAAGCTCTAGGTTTGGAAACCACATCTAGACCCCTAGCCCAAGATATTATCGATCAATTGGAACCCTCAACTAATAAAAGGTCCAAGGGAGTTGCTTTATTTTATGGCTATCAGGTTTAGGAGGGGATAGTAGATAAATAATACATAGTATCAAAGATGCAAATGTGTTGTACACAGGATGGAAATTATTCCAAAATTGGTTTGGGAACAAGAATTTTGGACTCCTCATCTGCAACCCTTGGAGATTAGATTTTGGAAAATTAGTGGTGCCAAATGTATACTAGGATGTGGATTTGTTGAAAGATATTGCTGCAAGGTATGACCCTGTTTCAAGAGTAATTAGGGCATATGATGGTCTAGAAATGGTTAAGATAACCAGAGAGGATATTGCAAAAAAATTCAACCTACATGAATGGAATAAAGATAGGATTCCTATTGACCTTAAATCTTTCAGAGAAGAGTATAAGAACATGAGGGCTTTGTTCATATTGACAATGTTTCCCATTCACACTACAAGTACTACGATTGTGAAGAAGAGGAAACAAATAAAGATTGGTGAGAATGAAAAGGAGCCTTTCCCTATGAGGTACTTTTCCAACTACTTCTAGAAAATAGTTTTATCCTTGGTGTTGATGCACTAGCCACCATGCAAACATATTTCATGTATATGGCAGCACACCTCCAACACCCATCTTACAACATAGTGTATGATTATGCTACCTATGTGGAAAATAAAATGCATAAGGGTTTGTTTGCACTGAAGAAAAGAAAAGAATCAGTATGCTTGAGATGGTATTCTCTCTTAATGCACATGTTCCTATACAAGGGAGAGAATAATTTTGGTAATGATATGACATTGAATAAAGTGGAGGATGATATTGAGCTGGCAGTCCAATGTTGGACTCAAATTTTAAATAAAGATGAGTTGAAATTTGATTATGTTGTTTTCCATAATATTTTTTCCTCCAAACTAAGAAGTTTTTTGGTTTTCAATCCACCAAGAATCCCAAAGGAAATACATGACTTTTTGAGGCCTATTGAAAGGAGACCTAAATTGAAATTGACTCACAATTGGGGGATATAATCCCATACTATAATACAATATTTTTTAGGGTTTATGGCACTAATTTGATTCCATATGCATTACCAAGGGATGTGCCATTAAGGATTGGTTTCATTGAAATAATGAGGCAGCTAGGTGGGGCACATATGGCACACTTTCCAAAGCAATAGAGGAAGGGTTATTTCTCTCCTAAGTGGATAGTATTTGCAGACTTTATAATGGAAAAGGGAGGATGGAAGAACCTAGGATAGCTTCTTTCCCCATATAATTTAAAGAAAATTCACCCAATGAACCATGACCCTAAGGGATTTATTGTTGCCTTCAAGGCAAAGAATAGAAGTGGATCCTTTTTGCACAACTTTTATTATCCTAAAGATGGCATCAGGAATGTCTTTGATTTATAGGAACAAGAGGAGAGGAAAGCAAAGTATCTTTCTTTAAAAAAAAGATGGATAAGGCTAAAACAAAATATCCCAATTATGACCCTATGCCTGGAATATTAAGGGTGAATTAAATAGTGTTATGTATGTTCTTAACAATTTTGAGAATATAAAGGGTGTCTTGAGGGAAGAACATATGATATCTAATAAGGGGAAGTCAATGGAAGTCGAGGAGGATCCCACAGTAGAATGGGAGGAAAGACCATCTTATCATCCACCACAAAAAGTTAGAATTTACTCTAGGAAAAAGGAGACAATAAATAAAAAACAAACATTGCCAACCCCTGCTACATTAGAGGGGTCAAGTGCATCTTCTCAAGAGAGTCCAACACCATATCCTCCAAGGAAAAATTTACCTACTATAATTTATCTTGACTCACCCCCAAGTGGTCCTTCTTCGTCAGAGCAACCACCAATCAAAAGGAAAAAAGTAGAGATGAAAGGGGTAGTTGATTACCCTGAAACAGATGAAGATGATATTTTCATCACACCTGATGAGATGCAATAAGGAATGCCTTCTCCCCCAATGGAGGTTGCATCAAATTTGGTAGAAGGTAGCCTTATATTGGGAAAGGAATATGTGGATGCTAAAATCTGCAAGAAGATCGACTCAAACTGTTTCATGCTATTAGCACGAAAGTTAGTTTAAATCAGAAAATTTAATCATCCCTATGAAATACTAAATCATGTCCAAATATGCAACTAATGAGAAGAAAAACAAGTTAAACATAAGCATATAAGAAACATAATTAAACCTTTATCTCATAGTGGATTGGTGCCACCTTGTTGTGTAGTAAGTAGCCCTTTCCCAATCCTTGAACGAGTTGAATTATGTTATGGGCAAGATTAATTCTCAAATGAAGAGAATAACCTTGCATGAAATCTGTGAAGTGAAGTGAAGGTAAATCTGAGCATAATCAGTTTACTCAAAGTTTGTGGATGAAATGAAGTATAGTATACTTGCTTAAAATTGTGGATGAAGAATGAGGAAGGAAGCCTCCAATTTATAGATTTCCAAACTAGAAAAGAGAATGAAATGGAGCAATGTGGGATCATTCAACATCCAATGGCCAAGTGCCACTTGTCAAAATGTGAATGGTTGATGGTTGTGCACATTTTGGTCAAAGTGCCAATAAATGCAATTAGGTGGAATTTCGAATTTGAGAAATGACATGTGAGAGGGAAAAAGGAATGAAATAAATGCCACTTGGCTCAATGCACAAGGACATGTAAGAGGAGTGAATTCCTTGTTGGATGTACAAATCCATTTGGACTTTTTGAATTCAAATTGAGGGAATATTCCCTTTTGATGCTATGTGAGGGAAAATAGATGAATTAATAAATCAAAGTAATTGATTTATTGTGCAAGTTGCATTCTCTAGAGAATGTGACATAGATTAAGATTAAATTAATCAAAGTTAATTAATTTAGGAGATGTGACAATTTAGACTTAAATTGATGAATTAATTTAAATTAGAATTGAGAGGAATTGATTAATTAAATAAATGATTTTGATTTATTTAACTAAGTGGGAGAATGTTAGGTTGAATCAAATAAGGTTTTATTTATTTAATTTGGTAAGAGGATTTTAGAAACTTTAATCAAATAAAATGATTTATTTAATTAAACAAAGATAGAAGATTAATTAAATTAAATTGATTAATTTAATCAAAGAAGGAGAAAGACTTAATCAAATAAACAATGATTTATTAAATTAAGAGATAGAATATGATGAAAAGCTGAGAGTATGATTCTAGAAGAAATGTTGTTAATAATCAAGATCAAATGTATCGAACTGAATTTGCACATTTTCCATGTCTACAGAATATATCAGTGGTTTGAACAATGTTGATGATATGAGGCATGAGGCCTGCAAGGCTTTCATTGAAGATGATTCTTTTATTCAAACCCCAACATTTAAAGATTTTTTATGGAGAGCCAAAACTTGGGAATATGTTGAGAATGTGGCAAAAGAAAGGAGCTTCCACCTTGAACTTCCAGAGGACGTTGTGCGCGAAAATGTGAGGAATACAATGAAGAAGGAATTCTTGAATATGATAGCTAATGAGGGCAGGGCACTTGTGGGGAAAATTGGTGTACTATTGTTGCCTGAATGGGATATTATGGATACTGTGGTGTTGGATCAATAAGGAGGTCTGAGAAGCCCTTATTCCAAACTGAAGAAGAAGCCAAATTGGCATTACAAGGGTCAAAATTTAGTGAGGAGTGGGATGCTTTGGCTATATGGTCACTATCTTTGGGATCAAGAAAGACAAAGGTTGATGAGTCAATTGACTTTAATGGGAAATTAATTGTAAGGAGATAATCTAATACACCAGCTCTGGAAGCAGAAAACATGACAATAAATGTTGCTAAATTCACTAAAGCAACGGTGGAGAGTCTCATTGTTGATAGAGACTCATACAGGAGTGAACATAATGAGCTTGTTATTGAGTACAATAAGAGTCAACAAAATGTTAAAATGCTAGAAATAGATTTGGCATTGTAAAAGCAACAAATAGAGAAATTGAGGTCTCAAGCCCAATCAACCTCAAGTCATGTTGCACCCACCTTTCCAATAGAATATCCTCAGCCTCCTCCTCCTCCGCAAGAAAATTATTTGGAAATAATGCAATATAACTTGAGTCAGGAACCAATTGTAGTTGAGGAGCCAAGTACATCAGGTGTAGCTCCATCAAGTGGGCCCTCCAAGGAATTGTTATTGTTGCAAATTGAAGTGTACAAGAAATTATTTGCAAAGGTTCAAGATACAATGTATGAGAATAATTCAAAGATAGTTAATACTATTTTGGAGCATTTGAATAAGAAGATCCAAAGTAAGTTAAACAATATTCATGCAAATTATTATTTAATGTTGCAAGCAATAAAATTGTCTCAAAGATACAAGGAGTTACCTACCCCAATCTTGGATAAATGGATCCATAGGTTGGAGAACCTGAGATTTATGGCATTTGGGGATGCACATCAGAAAAATAAGTATCTAGATATTGGCCCAATTTATAGGTTCTTTAGTGAACTTAAAGAGAAGAAGTTTCAAGGGTACATTGCTCCATTGGAGGTGAAGATTGTAGGATTTGAGAAATAAAAATCCACATAACCCAATGAACACCTAAATGCAAGAAACTTGTCATAGAGAAAGAGAGAGAACAAAACAAGGGTTTGGCTCTAACAATGTGCAAAATTGTATTATCAAAAAAATGAATGAATCAAAAAAAAGATACAAGAGATCAATCCTTATAAAAGGAGATCTAAACCTAAAGGAAAACCTAACCCTAAAGGTGAGTGCATTTAATAATTAATATTAATTATTAAATGACTAATATATGTGCATAAAGTGAATTCTTAAGAGGAGAGTAAAGTTAATTAATTATTTTACTCTAACACCCCCCCTTAAGATGAGCAAGAGTGCAGCTACAAACATGTGCAAAAAAGAAAATGTTACTACAATTTATGAAAGTAAAAATTGGGTCCCGGGAACTAGGCTTGATCAGGTACCCGAATACAACCAAATCTCAGTAAAGCGAAGTAAAGGAGAAAACCCAGTGGGAAAAAACTCCTCTCCAAAAAGAGATAAAGAAACATGCTAAAAAAAAGCATGAAGGAAGGAAGGCCTCACTAAGACCCCCCAAGGACAACTTCCTTCACCCCAAGCATGGAGCGCAACTGAAGATAGCACAGAGATGCCAAAGGTTTAGTGAAGATGTCTGCAACCTACTCCTATGTAGGAATATACTCCAAGATGAGAGAACCATCCTGAATCAACTGCCTGATGAATTGCATGTGGATTTCAATGTGCTTAGTCCGTTGATGCTCCACTGGGTTGCGAGAAATGTGAATGGCACTTTGATTGTCACACCAAAGAATAGTGGGACTATCAGGAGGAAACCCAAACTCTATCATCAATTATTGAAGCCATAAAACCTCCTGACTGGCTAAGAATGTTGCTCGATACTCAACCTCTATAGACGATAATACAATAGCAGACTGTTTCTTGCAAGACCATGTGATAGGACCAGAACCAAGGCAAAAAACAAAGCCATAAGTAGAATTCTGATCATTGACATCACCAGCCCAATCTGAGTCAGTGAAGCCAATGATGTGAGGGGATCCTGAAGTGTAGTGAATGTCATAATGAGTGGTGCCCCGAATGTACCTCAAAATACGTTTGGCTTCTTGCCAATGGCTCTCATGAGGATCATGGGAGAACCTAGAGACAAGGCCAACTGCAAAGGAAAGATCAGGACAAGAATGTGTCAAGTACAACAAACTACCAACCAACTGCCTGTATAAAGTGGGATCCACTGAAGGAGTAGAACAAGTGGAAGACAAAACAACACCTAACTGAAATGGAGTGGGGGCAGACTTGCAATCAAGCATGCCGAATCGTTGAAGCATATCAAGAGCATACTTCTCCTAAAATATGGAAATCCCATCCGAAGACTGAATAACCTGAAGACCCAGAAAGAAGTGCAGAAGATCGAGATCTGTCATCTCAAACTACTCCATCAAAGCTCTCTGAACACTCTGAATCATGGAGGATGAGCTACCTGTAAGAATGAGATCATCTACATATAGCACAAGAATCAAAAGATCACCCTCCTGACATTGAGTATACACTGTGTGATCGGAATGACAGCGTGTGAAGTGAGAGGAAAGCAAGAAAGAGTCCATCTTCTCATACCAAGCCCGAGGGGCTTGTTTAAGACCGTACAATGAATGCCAAAGTCTGCAAACCAAAGAAGTGTCCTACAAAAATCCCTAAGGCTGCTCCATATAGATCTCCTCATGTAGGTATCCATGCAAGAAGGCACTCTTCACATCCATCTGAAACACTGTCCATCCCTGTGAAGCTGCAAGTGAAAGTGCAAGGCATATAGAGTTCATCTTGGTGATAGGAGCAAAGGTCTCAGAGTATTCAATACCCTCTACCTGAGAAAACCCCTTCGCAACAAGACGTGCCTTATACTTATCAATAGAACCATCTACAGCATACTTGGTATGGTACACCCACTTGCACCGAACCAACTTTCTTCCCTTAGGAAGAGGACAAAGATCCCAAGTATGATTCTTCATCAAAGAAGAATACTCCTCATTCATGGCCCTATCCCACTCAAGGTGACCTGTCACCTCTGAAAACTTTTGAGGATCATCTGAAATGGCATGACTCAAAAGACTAGAACCAGATGTCTAAGCACGAGTACGACGAGTATCTAAAGGATCACCTACCAAAGAACTAGCCGCCTCAACAGTAACACGGGCCCACCTAGGCAAATGTGGAGCAACTGGTGGTGGTGGAGATGGTGGATCATCATCTACATCATCCTCAAGAGATAAGTAATCCTCAAGAGATGAAGAGGGAGGAGTAGGCAATGAGGGAGAAGCTGGTGATGGAGAATCCATTTGCGGATAACGCTCATCAAACTGGACATCCCGTCAAAACAAGACCTCTCTGGAATTAGGATCAAACAATCTATACACCTTAACATCCTCACAGTAGCCAACAAATATGAGTGGTAAGCTTTTCCTCTCCATGGCTTTTCGCTGAGCATCAGGAATAAATTCCAAAGCCTCACTACGAAAAACTCAAAATGTAGAAACATTAGGCTTGACATGGGTCCAAGCCTCCTCAGGAGTCATATGTCACAATGCCTTATGAGGCATCCGATTCTGAATATAATTGGCACAATTGACTGCCTCAGCCCAAAATGAAGAACTCATAGCTCGAGACTGTATCATACAATTGGCCATCTCTCGTAAGGTTTTGTTCTTTCTCTCAGTGACACCATTCTGCTGAGGGGTGTAAGGGACTATAAACTAATGTTGTAAACCATGCTCAGTGAAAAAATCTCTGAAAGCCTGATTAACATACTCCCCCCCATTATTTGTGCGTATCCTCCTGATAGGAAGTCCAGATTGCTTCTCCATAAATGTCTTAAAAGTCCTGAATGAGTCAAAGACATCAGACTTGTACTTAAGAAAGTACACCCATGTACGTCTAGAGAAGTCATCAATAAAAGTGAGCACATAGCGGGCCCCTGAAAAAGGAGTCGGAAAGGACATAAGATCATTGTGTACCAACTCTAGGGGTGCCTTAGCATGAGTGGCTAGACCCTTAGGAAAAGGATCTCGATGATGTTTTCCAAGGGCACAACCTCGACATACACCATCAGTACAAGAAATCTGTGGGATCCTGATCACAAGTGCCTGAGTACTCATCTACTGAAGATATCTGTAATTGACATGGCCAAAACGCTCATGCCAAAGCCTGATCACTAAATTTGCATGTGCTATAAGAGAGGAACCAACAGTGTATGAACTCTCAAAGCCATCAAATCTGTATAAGCATGATGCAGAATCCACACTCTAGTAGCCACAACCAAGTCAAGATCATGAAGGTCTCGAATAACCACATCATATGGTGAGAACTCAACTGTCTTACCAGAGCCAGAGTGGAAAATCTGATAAACGGATAGAAGGTTTGTCGAAATGTCAGGAACCAGAAGCACATCTTGAAGACAACCACCATTCAATGAAACAGTACCTGAAGCTTGAATTGAAAGTTGTGCTGAGTCACCAACTGCAATATGTCTAGTGCCTGTAGGGGCAAGAGTGGTGACCAAATCCTCTGTGTGTGTCATATGGTGAGAAGCACCAGAATCTAGAATCCAAGTGGATTCTGAGGAAAATGCTCATGCAGAAAGAGCATGACCTTTCCCTATGGGTTGTGAAGGAGGCTAAGGTGCAGTGATATTATGCTACAGCATGACTTCCTCTAACGCCTCTAAACATTTCCAACACCTGGAAACTAGATGTCCTTCCTTGCCACAAAAACTGCAAGGATCTCTGGATTTCTTCTTAGTCTTGGAGGAAGACTCACCAAACTTTAAAGATTTGTTATGTTTGGGCTATGGGTTTGAATTAGACTTAGGTGGTGGCTTGGAGGGATGCTCACTAGCCCCTGAATCTTTTGGGCTTCAGTTTCTGCTTCTATTTTCCCTTGGAGGACTGGGCTACCAACGCTTGGTTCTGTGAACCTAAAAGTGAATCCATCTGCTTGAGCTTGGCTTGCTCACGAGTCAGACAATCACAAAATACCTCAAAGGTAGGCATGGCATGGCAAGCACCCAACGCATCCATGGTGGAATAGAAGGTCGAAGAGAAGATCTAAAATGGACCTCGAAGCTTGGAGAGGATCAGGAAGATGCACTATGTATCAGTCTTAGTCTTGCCATAGCCCTGCAAGATAGATCTCTATTGTTTAAACTTTATCAGAAAGTCCTCAATGGAAGGAAACGAATCAGGTACCAAGGAAGTCAACTCGGCCTCAAGCTGCAATGCTCTGAACTGGTTGATAGTGCCAAAAATTCCATCAAACTTGGTCCAAATGGCTCTAGGTGTGAGACACCCTTCAAGATGAAATAGGAGACTGTCTAAAATGTGCAAAGCCATCAATCCCATAGCTTGATCCATATTGTTCCTGTGTTGGATAACCTCAAAGGGGCGAGTCAATTGAGGTTGAACCTCATCCAAACAGGACCATACCCTCAAGACTAGAGAAGTGTCATCATGTGACCCTTCCAAGTGTGATAATTATGCGGTGTGAGAGGCTCAATAGATCTGTCATCCATGTTGTGAACTATGCCTCAACTACTCTGAATTTTTTTATTATTATTTAGTGGTCTTTCAGAACTAGACAGAAGATGCAGAAGGGGGTTTTTTTGTTTTGGTGTTTATAGATTCTAGTTTTCTAATGTAAATGATACAAAGCAAGAAAAAACACCCCCCCACAATGCAAAAAACCAATCCCTAGTACAAACTGAAAGCCAGAAAACAATAGAAAGCAGTAGATGTTTGAGACAACTATTTGTGTACCTGAATAATTTTTTGATGAAATAAATTATAGATCTGGAAAGATCACAGAACCACCTTTCCGACGCCTGTTTGATTTCGAAAAATGGAGCAAAATTGAGCAAGTTATGCCCCTCAGAGTACAAAAATATCATCTGACTTTGATTGCGAAAAAATGCAACCAAACTAGAAAATTTTGAAAAAATTCCTACACTATCAAGACAGGCTCAGAGCCAGCTTTCCAACGCCTATTTTTTTTTGAAAAATGGAGAAACAATGACCATTTTATGCCCGATTGAGTGAAACAGTTTCGAAAAACTCAACAAGGACCTCCAGAGCCCTCAGGGGCTAAAAAAATTAGACCCCTAGTCTATTGGGCAACCAGGGGCTAGGCGGGTGGCACGCGCATGGGGCGACTGGGCGGCATGGCTGGCGTTTGGCCATTGTGGTGGAGGACGATGGGTCGGTGCAGGTCGCAGCCAGCAGGCTGGCCCTTGGTGGCCGATAATGGCCCCATAAACATCGGCGTAAAAATTAAAAAAAACTTTTTTTTTTTAATTTTTTTTTTAATTTTTCACCTTGTAGATCGTGCCTTGGGGCCGTACGCCTTGGGCTAAATTTTTTTTTGCCTCCCTGATCGGCTGAAGCCAAAATTGATGAATGAACAGTCGATTTAGGGGTTTTTCGATGCTGTGAGCTCAACGGTGAGGACTGTTTGAACTCAAAGTGCACCAAAAAAAGAAACCTCCCTATTCCAAATAAAAACTAGAAAACAAACACAGATCTGATGCAACCAAAACCTAGATCTCTAATTCTTTCAAAAACTAAACAAGTTGCAGCAGATCTGGCTCTGATACCATGTAGGATTTGAGAAATACAAATCCATAGAACCCAATGAACACCTGCATGCAAGAAACTTGTCACAGAGAAAGAGAGAGAACAAAACAAGGGTTTGGCTCTAACAATGTGCAAAATTGTATTATCAGAAAAATGAATGAATCAAAAAAAAGATACAAGAGATCAATCCATATAAAAGGAGATCTAAACCTAAAGGAAACCCTAACCCTAAAGGTGAGTGCATTTAATAATTAATATTAATTATTAAATGACTAATATATGTGCATAAAGCGAATTCTTAAGAGGAGAGTAAAGTTAATTAATTACTTGACTCTAACAAAGATCAACGAGTTAAACACAAGGTTTGATGAGGAAAATTTGGTATTGCTTCCTGATATTCAACATACATATGATGAGGTAAAACCTCTGCAAGCATGGGAGAATCAATTGGATACAACAATTGCCTCCCAAGGAACATTAATATGTGAGAGTGTTAGTATTGATGTGTTGAAGGACACTCTTGAGAACCTGTCATTCACTATTAGCTTCCTGGAGGATTTTCATAAAGAAGCACATTCAGTAATGGAAAATTATGTTCTGTATAGAAATAAAATGGATGAACTTATTACATCTAATTAGCCTTTTGATACTGAATTTGAGCTATGGAAGAGGGTACTTATGGATGAAGTGGAGTTGTAAATGCAGGAGTGGAGAAAAATATATACTGGGTCGAGTATAAAATAGGTCTAGTATAAAATAGGTCTGGCCTCAGAAGATTCAATGTATAAAAGATATGTTTCGCTCAATTTCAAATATAACAGGAAAGTGTTGAGTATTGATGACTTGGATTGGTTACTTGGATGTTGATCTAGATTTTGATCCACCGTTTCCCTCCTTTTGTATAGTTTTTGTCACTTTGCTGAAAATAATAAAGATGATGTAATGGTTTAAAGGCTACTCATTACAACAAATTTCCTTTTGGAAGGTGCAGGATTATGCACCGACTAAAAGGAAACCTTTGTTTCAATTATGAATATTCTCTTAGTTTGATGTAACATTTCCTCAAGGAATAACTGATAGAGTTTGTCAAATGAAAATGCGACATGTGTGTACATCTTGGCCCAAAGCTTTATTTTCTCCCTTGTTTCTATAAAAGGGAATTCAAGTCCATTTGTGTGGGTCTCTTTTTGAACTCTAGATCTGAAAATGCAAATTGAGAACATAGAGAAAATACATTTTGAGGTTGTATCTTAGGTTTGAGTCGACAAAGTAGATTTGGTAAATTGTATAGCTTCCAACAATGTATGAATGACAATGCAAATATTTTGAATCTTTTTTCTCTTCAGCTTTCACATTCTATATGAGTTATTAATAAAAATTCAATCATAGATCATTTCATTAATCTTCATTGTTATCCTATATTGATGTATGTTTTAATTATGGCTCCAATTTAATGAATTAGTTAAAATACCTAAGTTAAAGCATGAATTCATATGGATGTTTAGTGGATCTTATAAGTAGTCATAGAATTTGAGCAATTGATATGTGAATTGTAATGCAATTTCACAAAGATCTTGAATGTTTGGAATTAAAATTGCCTTGCAATTCATTTTATTGTGTTTTGACTCCTTGCCCTGAGATAAGGCACTGATCTAAAAGTGTTGAGTGCATTTCCTATGGTTCTGGTCCTTCAATTTGAGAACAAACTTTATAAATAAACTTTTAATCAATCTAACTTTGTTGAGGTTAGTGTTGTGTGAATTCTTAGCTTTAGATGTTTCATCTTTCAAAGGAATTGCAATTTTCTTTAAAGGTTCCATCTATTTAGCATTAGAGTGAGAATGTATATGTTATTGTGAATTGTGTGGTATAATTGTGTAGCAAGGTTATAGGTTACACATTGTGTGATCACCCTCCCAAGTTTTGTAGAGCCTGAAGTGTAGGAGGGAAGCATCTTATCTTCCTCTCATTTGTTGGCCAATCATCTCCTAACTATTCAAGAATTGAATTTGGCAAATTCATAGATGCTTGGTGAGATCTGCTTGGTTTTTTAAAAACCACCAATAGATTGGCGACTCTACTTGAGAGTCAGGTTTGATTATATTTTCTCCAATTTTCTTGCCATTTTTGTGTTTAAAAGACATTGCTCAAAGTTCAACCAAAATTGCTTCCTATTTGTCAAAGCTTGTTCAGGTCTGTAAGGATCTTGCAAAATTTGCAAAAATTGTAACACCATTGCTACAAATTTGTCCCAATTAATTTAGGAAGTGACTAAAATCTTTGTACCATTGTGTGCCAACATTTGAAGATATCAAAGAAGTAAAGAAGAAGAATAGAAGAAAATTTAAAAGGTTGATGAAAGCAAAGAAGATTCAAGCACAAATGTGAGGAACCCATGACCACATGAAGAAATGTCCAGAGAAAAATTTGGAGGGAGAATTGCAAAAGAAAACTCATGGAAAATGGGTGAAAGAAAAGAAAACATAAGTAAGTAAGTCTACCCCTCATCCAACTCCTAAACATGAAATGAATTATATTTTTGGTTCTGAACATGAAAGAAACTTGTTAGATATGAGTGATAATGCTTCTTCTGAAAGAGGGGAAGTCGTAATGAAAAGTGTTGTGAATGAGAAATTCTCAAATCAGGTCTTAACAGTTAAGTAGAGAAAGGAGAGAGAAAGGATCCAACAAGATAATATAAATTCCAATCATGTTATGGTTGTAGGTAATTTGGTCATAGCTTCTATCACAAATACTCTTCTTCCTCAAGATCTATTGACTAGTTTTGATGAGTATATCTATGAAAATACTCATGCCCATGTTGAAATTGTAGTGACATATGATGTTGATACTACCTTACCAGATGAGGAAGAAGTTTTCAATGATATGCAATAGCTTAGAGCCAGACCATTAAGGTGTGATGAAAATAGGAGAAGGAGAGATAAGGAAAGAGAAGAAAGATTAAGGGAAGCCATGATTGAAAGAGGCATTCTCCAAAGAAAAATTGAGCAAATGGAGGAATTAGAAAGGTTAGCGACTCAATCTATCCAAAAAAATGGTCCTACAGTGGAAGAAAACCTATCTAGGGACCCTATAACTGCGTCAGCCAAAAAAATTGTGTAAGTTCATGGACTAGTGCTTCTGTGAAAGCTTCTCTTATAGCTAATCCTCCCCCTAGTCATAAGACTATTGATCCCATCCCTAGAAAAACTAAGGAAGTTCCCCAGAAGGATGATAAGGGAAAGAAACCTCTCAGAGGTATAAAGATAAATGAGGTAGGTTCCTCTCAGAAGGATATACCAAAGAACGATGTTCTTTCATTGGCTAAAAGGTTAGAAAAATAAAATGAGGAACTGAGAAGAAAAGTGAGTGAGATGGAGTTGCTAGTTGTGAACATTGAAATGAAGAAGAAACTAAGTTTCCTAGAATCTACCATAAAGGTTGTCACTCCTAAACCCCAAATTCTTCAAGCCCATGCTTCATCTTCAAATCCCCATTTGAATGAAAACCCTTCATCCAATAAAAGTTATTTCACTTCATCATCACAACCTGAGAATAAGGCTAAGACAACTCAACAATATGATTCCCAACCCAAAGTGTTTGAAATTGTGAGGTATGAAAAAAATTATGATAGGAGAAGGAATCATGATAATCGGTATGAACCAAAGGGACCTATTGGAATAAGACAATTGAATACTGATAGGTATAGGAAACTATGCTTTGACACAATTCCTGGGTACCCAAACCCTGTTCCTGATAATGTAAGAAATCATTTTCCAAAGTTTACTGGTAATAATTCCCTGAGTGGTGAAGATCATTTTAAGGCCTTTCAATTTTTTGTGGAATATTTTGAGCTTTGGGATGATGATGTTGCAATAAAGTACTTTATGCATTCATTGATAGAAGATGCTAGAGATTGGTACAAGAGCTTGCTTGATGCAAGCATTGATTCAAGCAATGCCTTCTACATAATTTTCATAGATCAATATGGAGATCAAACCGATTCTAGGTCTAGGCTGAATGATTTTAATAATATCACAAAGGGACATAATGAAATGGTAATTGAATTCAATGCAAGGTTTCAAAAGGAAATGAATAGAGTCCCTGCTTATTTAAGGCCTAATGAAAATGTGTGTCTAGTTGTATACTATAATGCATATGATTCAAGGATGTGTTACTTACTTAGAGATAAGAATACACAAAATCTGAGAGAAGCTTATAAGATGGTAGTTTACATAGAGAATAATAGGAGAGCATCTAGTAAGATAGGGAGAATAAATGATTCCAAAGCCTTAAAGAATCCAAGAGCTCAAAATGAAAGAGCTGGAAAAGATGCAACTCCTAAGGAGAAGTTGGATAAGATTGTTAGTTTGTTGCAAAAGGAGAAAAAAAATGAAAAACCTTTGTTCCAGAGAAATGAAAGGCTACCAAGATTGTAGGATTACCCTTATCATACTAACTAGCACAATGGAAAGCTAGTTCAAAATAATCAAAAAAATACTCAAGGCACACCTGACCCATTGCAAAACTACTCGACAAATGTTACTAAAGATTTTCCATGGTGTGGGGTATGTCAATTTCCTCACTCGTCACATCAATATTTTTTGCAAGATCTATGGAAGAGTCATAGGATGATCAAGGGGGTTATGATTCTCCTCATGATCAATATGAATTAACTAATGTTTTCATGACTAAATCAGATCTTTCTTGTGATGATTACTCTTCTGATGATGAGCTTGATAGCATTGATGTGTATGTGCAAAGGTAGGAAGAAAGTTTGTATCATCAACAAGTGTTTTCAAACGAAGAGAGAGATGATGATTGCAATGTTCACAATCTTGAGTCAGACAATATTTCTCTGAGAAGAACTAAAAATGAAGAGATTGAAAATATGATCATTGCATTAGCCACTCAAGCAAGAAATAATATTCATTTGAGAAATAGAATTGTGAATGGTGATCAAGGTAATCCTAGCAACATATTTATCAAAGAAAAGAGTGTAGAAAACAAAGAGACATAGACAAAGACTATGAAAGAAGAGACAAAACCTAAAGAAGGTAAAGGAATCAAAATTTGGGCCAAAAAGAATGATAAGGTCAAGATAGATAAGGAAGTTACTTCCCAAACTATGAAGGCTAATTATTATAAGCTAAGTGTTGAGAAAGTTGAAAAACAAGACAATAGGGTAATCACCAAGGAAGTAATACTTCATAAACTACCAAAATATGCTTCTATAGATATGTTCCAATTGTTGCCTCAAGTTAAAGTCATAGTCCCATTGTTAGAAATGATGAGATTTGATGAGCATAAGGACAAAATAGTTGCTCCCATCAACAGTGTTGCTATGGTTGGAAAAGATAAGGTGATGATTGATCCACCTAAACCGAGCAAGGAGAAAGAAAATAATGTTGAAGTGGAAGCGATGATTAATGAAAACCCTAAGATATACATGGGAACAATGATCAGTGCAATCCCAAGTCAGGTCAACCCATTTTTTCTAAGCTTGATTATTGATGGAAAGATACTTAAAAACTACATGATTGATTTTGAGGCCTCAAACAACATGATGTGAGTGGAAATCTTGAAGAAAATGGGTTTGAAGATTGATAACACTTATGGAAAGTGTTATGCCATGGACTCAAGAGAAGTGCATGTTATAGGAGTGATCAATAGAGTCCCATATAAGCTTGCAACATTTTTTGAGAAGGAATTGTACATGAGTGTCACAAGGCTGGATATCCCTATTATAGGAGTGATCATTAGAGTCCCATATAAGCTTGACCAAAAGGATGTCAAGATTGTCAGGGAATCAAGAACTCTCCATATGGTTGAGCCACTAAAGGAACCAGTGATAATTAACTTTGTGGATACTGGTTTGGACACTTTTTAGGTTGAAGAAGTGAAACAAGAGGAGGAAATCAAGCCCACACCAATTCAAAAGGAATTCTTGGATGCATCACAAGGAGATGCTCTCTGGACCATTTACTTCGATGGAGGTTGTTCCAAGGAGGGCTTAGGTGTAGGAGTTATTCTCATTTCCCCATAAGGTAAAACATTCAAATACTCTTTCTTGTTAAAATTTTCTTGCACAAATAATGTGGCCGAATATGAAGCCTTATTTCTTGGTCTGAAAATAGCTTCAAACATGGTATCAAAATGTTGAAAGTATTGGGTGAATCTAAGCTGGTAATATCCCAAGTTAGGTTTAGATTCATTTCCAAAAATAAGAGACTTAAGTAGTACAAGAATGTTGTTTGGGATACAATTGAGGCTTTTGATGCTTTTAATATTAATTGAATAGAAAGAGGAAATAATGTAACAACATATTTGTTAGCAATTATTGCTTTCAGATTGGATGATGTTACTTTTGATGGCATTTCAAAAATAGAGGTGCAAAGATGGCCTATAGTGCCTAATAATATTTGCAGCTGGCAAGTATTTGATGATGACAATGATATTTTGAAATTTTTGCACTGTATTGACCAATATGAAAGCCAAGAAATTGATTTGGGTGCATTAGTGGTGGAAGATGATGGTAAAGAAACATTGTTTGGGAAAGAAGTAACCCAATTGAAAACCAACAAGATTCCCAAAGGATTGGTTGCACTAGAAAGGGTCTTTGATAGCCCTGATAAAACAAATGTTAAGCATACATCTTCCCACAAGTAATATTTGGAAGAGATAAATCTAGGAATTGAGAATTCTCCCAAGAACGTATACATAGGAAAGAAAATGAAACCACATGTTAGAACCATATTGATTCCCCTATTAAGAAGACATGTGTTTACCTAGTCATATGATGACCTAAAAGCTTAAAGGGAAGATATTTTCCAAGATGAGATACCTTTGAAGCCTAATGTAAAACCTTTTAGGAAGAAGCAGGGACCAATAAATCCCACTTTGTAGCCTAAAATGCAAGAACTCACAAAGTTAAGAGATGCCGAAATGATCAAACCTATAAGACATTCTTCATGGGTCTCTAATTTGGTTCATGTAAGGAAAAAGAATGGTGACTTGAGACTTTGTATAGATTTTATAAATTTAAATGTGGAATCTTTGAAAGACAACTACCCATTGCCTAACATGGAGGATATGTTACAGAAAGTGATAGGGTGTGAATTGCTATCGATGATGGATGGGTTCTCAGACTATAACTAGGTCATGGTGAAAGAATCTGAACAATATAAGACTGCATTCACTACACCATGGGGAACCTATGTGTATGTGAGAATGTCCTTTGGACTAATTAATGTTGGTGCTACATCTAAAGAGCCATGGATGTGGCCATTCCTAATTTTATTGACCTATTCCTAGCTATATACCAAGATGATTTGACTGCACATAGCAAGAAAGAAGAAGATCATTGTTCCCATTTGGAGAAGATTTTTGTTAGAGATTTGGAGTATGGGATTTATTTGAATCCTAAGAAATGTTTTTTTAGGGTTAAATAAGGTAAGCTGTTAGGACACATTGTTTCTAAAGAAGGGGTTAGGATTGATCCTGAATATGTAACAACAATAGACAAAATCCCAAAACCTAAAAATGCCAAAGGGATATAATCATTTTTTGGGAAAATTAATTTTGTAAGAATATTTTTTACTAACTTTGCTGAGATTGTTAGGCCCATATCCAAAATGTTAAAGAAGGGTGAAAAGATAGTGTGGAAAGAAGAGTCATCTAAAGCTTTTCAAGATATAAAACAAGCCATCAAGGAGGATGTTGTGCTTAAATCTCTTGATTATGCAAATCCATTTCAATTATTTAATTTTGCTTCATTTCATACTGTGGCAAGAGTATTATTACAAAATAATAATGAATCCTTTGAGCAACCTATTTCTTTCTTCAATAATTCTTTGTAGGCAATTGAGCTCAAATATGACATGATATAAAAGCAAGCTTATGCATTGGTTAAGGCTGTGAAAAATTTTAGATCATATCTAATTGGAGCGAGTGTGGTAGCATATATTCCAAGTGTAGCAATCAAGGATAATTTTAATTAGCAAGAGACCACAGGCCAAAGATACAAATGGATCAATAGGATCGAAGAATTTAATATTGATATCCAAATTACAAAACTGGTAAGAGGCCAAGGTTTGGCTAAGTTGATGGCTGAGACTAACTTAGAAGCAAAACGGATAAATCAAGTTGAACATGTAAATGTTGTACCTTTGTGTGACATGCAGACATGTGGATGGTACCGCAGAATTATGGAATACCTATAGACTATGCAATGCCTTGAAGGAATGCCTCATAATGAGAAAGGAACTCTAAAGTTGCAGGACATTAAGTACATCATTATTGATGATGAAATCTAGTGGAAAATCTTGGAGGGTGTGTTGTTGAGATGTGTGGATGGAGATCAAGAAGAGGAACTTTTAATTCAAATGTAGAAGGGAGCATGTGGAGGTCACTACATGGCAAATACCACTACTCATAAAATATTGAGAGTAGGATTCTGGTGGCCAACTGTATTTAAGGATGCTCATAGATTTGTTAAGAAGTATGATGCTTTCCAAAGATTCCCAGGTAAGTTGAGGTTCTTTGGTAATATTTTGCTTAGACCAATTCCAGTTGAGGCTCCTTTTCAACAATGGGGCATTGATTTTATTGGTGAGATGTTAGAAAAGTCAAGTGGGGGACATTCTTGGATCCTTGTTGCCATAGATTATTTTACAAAGTGGGTAGAAGCAATCCCCAAAAGGAAAGCAACAAGCAAAGTTGTAATTAATTTTTTGATGAATAATATATCGATTAGATTTGGAGTCCCTAACAGAATTATCTCTAACAATGCCATGTGTTTTAGATCAGAGTAATTTATTGACTTTTACAGTAAGCATGGTATAAATATCTCCTATTCATCTCCCTATCATCCTCAAGGGAATGGACAAGCAAAATCCAGCAACAAGAGTTTGATGAAGATCATCAAATGGATGATTGAGAAGAATAAGAAGGCTTGGGATTCAAAATTATAGCTTTCATTATGGGTTGATCAAACCACTATCATGAAGGTCATTGGAAAATCACCATTTAACTATGTGTATGGTGTAGAGGCAAAGATACCCCACAAAAACATGTTAAAAATGTACAAGTTTGTTCAAGAATATGATATAGATATCTGTGATGAGATGCAACACAAAATGAAAGAGTTAATTGAGCTTGATGAAACTAGAAGAGAAGCTCATAAAAGAAATGAGAGGTTGCAACTTCAAGTTAAGAATATGTATGACAAGAAGGCCATTGAAAGAAAATTTGAAGTTAGATGTATGGTCTTGATGTGGAATGCAAGAATGGAAGACAAAGGAAAACATGGGAAGTTTGATCCTCTATGGTTTGGTCCATATTTGATTGCAGATACAAATAGAGAGGACTCTAATTTCTTACAGTCCTTGATAGGTGAAATCATAGAGCTTCCAATACATGGACAGTTCTTGAAGCCCTATTTCTCTTGTAATAGGATGTTTTCCATTTACATTGTATAGTCCTATAATTAGTGTAAATAGGTTTGGTGTGTTTAATTTGGGTTACATATGCTTGCCTTGTCCAAGAAAGCTCCTAGTTTCTTGGGTTTCTCTATGTTGGTATGCTTCACCATGAGATCTGAATTATTTCCATACCCGCTAGGGGTATGCATCCCCGAGCTGGAGCCACTAGTAGAGCTTCTAAATTTTGCTAAATTTGAGCTAGTTCTTTGTTTTTTCATGCTTTATTGCCTTTGTGTTCAAGGGTAGGGTTTAGTTTTTTGGTCTAAAAAAACCTTTGTTTCAAATTACATGGTGTTAAACCCTTGGGAATTTTAATCTTCTATTGATGCGTTAACCCGATTACTAGTCAATTAAGTTACAACCTAAGCCATCACAAACATTCTTTTACTGGCCCCTTGGTCTGGGTCCGTCGGTCACCAAATATTTCCTCATTGTTTTAATATTTCCTAGGTTGGGCTGAAATATTTCATATTATTGACTTATGTCTTAAGTCACTAATTCTTAAGGGTCTAGGTCTCGTCGACCTGGTGGGGTCCCTTCTTTAAAATTAACATTTATGCATGTGCAGGTTTTGCTAGCTATTCAATCTGAAGATGAAATACTAGCCGCTCCGCGCCAACCCCACAAGATTAAAATAATGTTTTTTTCTAAAAGTAGTGGGGTCGGTGGGCTAGCGATATGTGTACCTCTATAGTTGTGGGGCTAGTCTCCACTATTATTTTGAGCGCTTTAAGCTTCTAAATCAACGGTCAAGATGCAACACTGAGATTTAATCTCATCCATTCATCGCTCACCCAGTAGGGATACAAAATTATTTTATGAAATGTAATGAGTTCAGCAGGTTGTTGACGCATGTCAAATCAAGGAAGGTGGGGCCCAGCGCCCACCAACATTTTTAGTGCTATGAATTAAGAACTGACGATCGAGATATCTCCTTGAGGTTTAATCTTGGTCATTCCCTATTGATCCCGTAGGATTAAAATAATATTTTTCTAAAAGCAGCAAGGTCAGCGGGTCGTTGCCACGTGGATTCTCCTATTGTTTGATAAGGAGAGTGGAGCTGAATAGGCAAGTGGGTCAACATTATAGTCAGCAAATTTTCATTGGATGAAGAGTGGGTGATGGATGGCGATGAAATTTCAAACTTGAATGACTCAATCTAAGTCATTCAATGCACCATCTCAGAAGAAGATCGACCACTGATATTCAAAGTTGAATATATGGACATTAGAGTCATTTATGCTTCTTGCGAGTGAGTAGTAGTGTTAGAGGAAACACCCATAGCTACTCAATCTGGACTTAAATGCATATGAGATTTGGTTTTTCGCACAATTGAGAATTGCAAGCAAATTTGAGAGCCTCCAAGTGATTGAGAAGAGCATTTCATAATCTAGTGTGACAAGAATTAGGGTTTCATGTGTATGTGAAATTCGTAAGTTAAAAAAATGCTATTATTTATGTTGTGTTCAAACTATTCTAAATTAGGGCAAGAATTCATTGTGTTTTCCAATCAAATTGGTCTACATGCCTTTTGATTGTATAATTGTGGTTTGAATTTTCTTTGAAGATTTGAAAGATCATCAAACCCTCTAAAATCGTACCTTCGAGTTGTGCCCTAGGCTTTGAATTAGGTTTTGAATTTCTTTGTATTTAAACCATAGATTAGTTTAAACCCACCTTATTTCTAATGGCACCTAAAGCACAATTTCCTAGTTTAAAAACCGCATCCAGACCTCTAGCCCAAGATATTATCGATCAATTGAAACCCTCAACCAGTAAAAGGGTCGAGGGAGTTACTCTATTTTATGGCTATCGGGTTAAGGAGGGGCTAGTAGATAAAAAATGTAGTACCAGAGATGCAAATGTGTCATACACAAGATAACAATTATTCCAAAATTGGTTTGGGAACAAGAATTTCAGAGTTCCTGTATGCAACCCTTGTAGATTAGATTTTTGAAAATTAGTGGTGCCGAATATATACTTAGATGTGGATTTGTTGAAAGATATTGTTGCAAGCTATGACCTTGTTTCAAGAGTAATTAGGGTATATGACGGTGTGGAAATGGTTAAGATAACTAGAGAGAGATTACAAACGTTTTCAACCTGCATGAATGGAATAAAGATATGATTCCTATTGACCTTAAAGCGTTTAGAGAAGAGTATAAGAACATGAGGGATTTGTTCAGATTGACAATGTTTCCCATTCACATTGCAAGTATTGGGATTGGGAAGAAGAGGAAATAAAAAAATATGGCGAGAATGAAAAGGATCCTTTCCCCATGAGGTACTTTGCCAACTACTTCCATAAAATAGTTTTCTCCTCATGCCAAATCCTTGGTTTTGATGCACCATCCACCATGCAGACAACTTTCATGTATATGGTAGCACACCTCCAACACCCAACTTACAACATAGTGTATAATTATGCTACCTATGTGGCAGATAAAATGGATAAGGGTTTCTTTGCACTAAAGGCATGAAAATAATTGGTATGCTTCAGATGGTATTCTCTCTTAATGGGCATTCTCCTATACAGGGGAGAGATGGGTTTTGGTAATGATATGACATTGAAGAAAGTGGAGGATGATATTGAGTTGCCAGTCCAATGTTGGACTCAAATTTTGGATAAAGATGATTTGAAATTTGATTATGTTGTTTTCCATAATGTTTTTGCCTCCAAACTAAGAATGTTTTTGGTTTTCAATCCACCAAGAATCCCAAAGGAAATACATGACTTTTTGAGGCCTATGGAAAGGAGACCTAAATTGAAATTGACTCACAATTGGGGGGATATAATCCCATACTATAATACAACAATTTTCAGTATGTGATGGATAATTTTGTACTTAGAGCAGTACAAGCATACAATATCTTCAATGGAGATGGGTACATTATTGGCCTATTTCCTAGGGAATTTTTGTAGTGTCGACAAGGGTTTGAGGAAGTTTATGATGCCATCAAACTAGCTCTACAATATCAGAATTAAAATATTCTGCTAAGGGCTCTGAGGAAGCATCGTCGATGCATATGCACAGTGATGGAGGTGGATATAGGAGAAAAATACTGTGCCCTAACTTCCTTAAGAGTGCATGTTTAGCTAGTGCCAGCCTTTGTTTTTCATTTGGACTTGTAGTTTAGGGTTCCTTCGTCGGCTCAGGTTTTCCAACAAGTTCAGCTTGTTCGAAATGTTCAACCACCAAGCAGTGTTCTAGTGAATTTCAACTTTGTAAATGCAAGGTTGGTTCTTCCAATGCATTTCCCTACCTTTTCTGTAAGTCGTTGAAACATGTTCGAGAGAGGTCTTTAGTTGACTGAGAGGTTGGAATCTCAAGATGAAAATTTGGTTCATGGAGATTTTATGGAAGAGTAGTATGTGTAGTTTCTAGGGTTTTTTTGGTTTTTTGGCTCCTTAAGAATTTATGAATTAGCTATAAAAAATATATGTCTGGATTTTAGCAGTAGTAGGTATAAGGGTGATGGTGAAATTAGTATATTTGATGCTAAATTTTGATCTACTATCAGCTCATTTACATATATGTTCTGAAATGGGACTTTCTGAATCTATGTAAAAATCATATTTTATAATATATATAGGCTTCTATGCCTTTTGTCTAAAGAAACAATTTTCAGCGTTTATGGCACTAATGTGATTCCATATTCATTACTAAAATATGTTCCATTAAGGATTGGTTTCATTGAAATAATGAGGCACCTAGGTGGGGCACAGATGGCAGACTTTCAAGAGCAACATAGGAAGGGTTCTTTCTTTCCTGAGTGGACAATATTTGCAGACTTTGTAATGGAAAAGGGGGCATGGAAGAACCTAGCATAGCTTCTTGCCCCATATAATTTGAAGACAATTCACCCAAGGAACCATGACCTTGAGGGATTTATTGATATCTTGAAGGAAAAGAATAGAAGTGGCTCCTTTGCACACAACTTTTATTATCCTAAAGATGTCATTAGGAATGTCTTTGATTTATAGGAACGCAAGGAGAGGAAAGAAAAGTATCTTGCTTTCAACAAAATCATGGATAAGGATAAAAGGATAGATCTCGATTATGACCCTATGCCCAATATTAATGGTCAATTGAATAGAGTTATGTATGTTCTTGACAATTTTGAGAATATAGTGGGTGTCTTGAGGGAAGAACGTATGATATTTGATAACGGGAAGTCAATGGTAGTCGAGAAGGATCCCATAGTTGAATGGGAGGAAAGACCATCTTATCAGCCACCACCAAAAGTTAGAATTTACTCTAGGAAGAAGGAGACAGTAACGAAATAGCAAACATTACCAACCCATGCCACATCAAATGGGTCAAGGGCATCTTCTCAAGAGAGGTCAACACCATCTCCTCCAAGGAAAAATGTACCTGCTATAATTGATCTCGACTCACCCCCAAGGAGCCCTTCTCCATCGGAGCAACCACCAATCAAAAGGAAGAAAATAGAGGTGAAAGGGGTAGTTGATTAACCTAAAACAGATGAAGATGGGGTAAAAGTACAAATTTGTGTCACACTTTTGGCCAACTTATCAACACAAGTGAATTTTAGTATTTATAACTAAATATCAATTTTGGTCAAACATATGATCTAGTAATATTCATTCTAGATAAGGTAAATATGTCCACAACTTTTCCAACTAATTTTTTTCCTAAATGCATATGCAGTAGCACTCTAAGGCCAATTTACTAAAAAAATGAAATTATTTAAACAATTTAATGTTTCAATACAAGACTCATATAAATAACATTTTTTTTAAACGTAAAAATACCCTTTTGTAGATCCATAAGTGTAGTTTTCAAATATATATTTATTTTAATAATTCAATTATTTTTTATTTTTTACTAGAAGTAGGTTATCAGCACAAAAATATTAGGTTGATTACCATGTCAAGAAAAATACTAGAACTTATTAAAAAAAAAAAATACGATGCCCTAGATAAAAGAATCTAGATTAAGATAGTATAATTTGTTTTCTATTTTAGATAAATATTTAATATAAAATTTGACATCAAGTGGACATAGTTGTGCTTTAATACACGCACATTGAAATATTTATTTTAAAATATATATTTATTAAAATTGTAAAAAAAATATATCCATGCCCTAAAGTTTCAAGTTATAAATATATACAAAAAAATTGAAGGAAAGAAAAGATAATTTACTATATAAAGCTTGATGTCTCATGTAACGTCATTTTTCAACATTTTATCAACAACTAGATTATAGTGTTAATTTATAAAAAAAAAAAATCAAATAATCTTTTAATTTTGTCAAAAAAATACAAACATAAAATATACTAAAAAAAAATCATTTTATTAGTTTACATCATTTAAAAATTCAAAACATATATGCCACTTTCCAGTGATTCAAGTTTAAAATTTAGATCGGTGTTGGTCGGTTCCTTTATAAAAGTGTGACATAGCTTTGTACTTTTACCCAATGATATTTTGGTCACACCTGATGAGATGCAACAAGGAATGTCTTCTCCCCCAAGGGAGGTTGCATCAAGTTTGGTAGAAGGTAGCCTTAGATTAGGAAAGGTAGATATCAGTGGTTTGAATAATGTTGATGATATGAGGCATGAGGCCTACAAGGATTTCATTGAAGATGATTCTTTTATTCAAACCATGACATTTAGAGATTTTGTATGGAGAGCCAAAACTCATGAATATGTTCAGAATGCAGCAGAAGAAAGGTGCTTGCACCCTGAACTTCCAGAGGAAGTTATGCAAGCAAATGTGAGGAAGATAATGAAGAAGGAATTATAGAATATGATAGCTAATGAGGGCAGGGAACTTGTGGGGAAAAGTGGTGTACTTTTGTTGCCTGAATGGGATATTGCAGATGTTGTGGTGTTGGATATAATAAGGAGGTCTGAGAAGCCCTTATTCCAAACTGAATAAGAAGCCAAATTCGCATTAAAGGGCTAGCCTTTAGTGAGGAGTGAGATGCTTTTTCTATTTGGTCACTATCTTTGAGATCAAGAAAGCCAAAGGTTGCAGAGTCAGCTAACTTTAAGGGGAAATTAATTATAAGGAGAGTATTTGATACTCCAACTTTGGAAGTAGCAAACATGACAATAAATGTTGCTAAATTCACTAAAGCAATGGTGGAGAGTCTCACTACTGATAGAGACTCATATAGAAGTAAACATAATGAGCCTATTATTGAGTACAATAAGAGTCAACAGAAGGTTGCAATGCTAGAAATAGAGTTGGCATTGTACAAGGAAAAAATAGAGACATTGAGGGCTCAAGCCCAATCAAGCTCAAGTCATGATGCACCCACCTCTCCAATAGCACATCCTCATTCTCCTCCTCCTCCACAAGAACATTCTTTGGAAATAATACTATATAACTTGGGTCAAGAACCAATTGTAGTTGAGGAGCCAAGCACATCAGGTGTAGCTCCATCAAGTAGGCCCACCAAGGAATGGTTATTGTTGCAGGTTGAATAGTACAAGAAATTGTTTGCAAAGGTTCAAGATACAATGTATGAGAATAATTCAAAGATAGTTAATACTATTTTGGAGCATTTAAATAAGAAGATACAAAGTAAATTAAAAAACATTCATGCAAATTATTCTTTAATGTTGCAAGAAATAAAATTGTCTCAAAGAGACAAGGAGTTATCTACCCCAATCTTGGATAAATGGATCCCTAGGGTTGAGAACTTGAGACTTATGGAATTTGGGGTTGCACATCAGAAAGACAAATATCTAGAGATTGGAAAAATTTATAGGTTCTTTAGTGAACTTAAAGAGAAGAAGTTTCAAGGGTATGTTGCTCCATTGGAGGTGAAGATCAAAGAGTTAAAGGCAACGTTTGATGAGGCAGATTTGGTATTGCTGCCTAATATCCAACATACATATTATGAGGTAAAACCTCTGCAAGCATGGAAGAATCAGTTGGATACATCAATTGCCTCCAAAGAAACATTATATGTGAGTGTTGATATTGATGTGTTTAAGAACACTCTTGAGAACCTGTCATTCACCATCAGTTTCCTAGAGGATTTTCATAAAGAAGAAAATTCAGTAATGGAAAATTATGCTCCATATAGAAAGAAAATGGATGAACTTATTACATCTAATTGGCCTTTTGATACTAAATTTTAGCTATGGAAGAGGTTATTTATTGATGAATTGGATTTGTAAATGTAGGAGTGGAGAAAAACATATACTTGGTTGAGTATAATACAGGTCTGGCCTCAGAAGATTCAATGTATAAAAGATATGTTTCTCTCAATTTCAAATATAATAGGCAAGTGTTGAGTATTGATGACTTGGACTGGTGACTTGGATGCTGATTTGGATTTTGATCCACCATTTCCCTCCTTTTGTACACTTTTTGTCACTTTTTTGAAAAGAATAAAAATGATGCAATGGTTTAAAGGGTACTCATTACAACAAACTTCCTTTTGGAAGGCATAGGATTTTGCATCGACTAAAAGGAAACCTTTGTTTCAATGATGAATATTCTTTTAGTTTGTTGTAACATTTCCTCAAGGAATAACCAGCAAAGTTTGTCAAATGAAAATGTGATATGTGTAAATCTTGGCCCGAAGCTTGTTTTTCTCTCTTTTTTCTATAAAAGGGAGTTCAAGGCCATTTGTGCGGGTCTCTTTTTGAATTCTAGATCTGAAAATGCAAATTGAGAACACAGAGAAAATACATTTCAAGGATGTATCTTAGGTTTGAGTCGACAAAGTAGATTTGGTAAATTGTATGGCTTCCAAGCATGTCTGAATGACAATGGAAATGTTTTGAGTCTATTGTCTCTCCAGCTTTGACATTCTATATGAGTTATTAATGAAAATTCAATCAAAGATCATTTCATTAATCTTCATTGTTTTCTTGTATTGATGTATGTTTTAATTATGGCTTTGGTTTAATGAATCCGTTAAAATACCTTAGTTAAAGCATGAATTCATATGGATGTTTAGTGGATCTTATAAGTAGTCATAGAATCTGAGCAATTGATATTTGAATTGTAATGCAATTTCACAAAGATCTTGAATGTTTGGAATTAAAATCACCTTGCAGTTCAGTTTATTGTGTTTTGACTCCTTGCCTTGAGATAAGGCACTGATCTAAAAGTGTTGAGCAAATTTCCTATGGTTTCGTTCCTTCAATTTGAGAACAAACTTTATAAATCATCTTTTAATCAATCTACCTTTGTTGAGGTTAGTGTTGTGTGAATTCTTATCTTTAGGTGTTTAATCTTTCAAAGCAATTTTCATTTTCTTTAAAGGTTTCATCTATTTAGCATTAAAGTGAGAATGTGTTTGTTATTATGCAATGTGTGGTATAATTGTGTAGCAAGGTTGTAGGGTACACATTGTGGGATCACCCTCCCAAGTTTTGTAGAGCCTGAAGTGCAAGAGGGAAGCATCTTAGCTTCCTCTCATTCATTGGCCAATCATCTCCTAAGAATTCGAGAATTGAATCTGGAAAATTCATAGATACTTGGTGAGATCTGCTTGGTTCTTTAAAAACCACCAATAGGTTTGACCTTGACTTTTCAAAATTCATTCAAATTTTGGCTAATTCCTCTCTATTCCTTTCTCAAAAAGGGTTGACTAAACACACATTCTACATTATTTATTCCTATGTACTCATATTTAAGGGCAATCAATTATGTTCATTTTGATAATAAAAGAGCACTAAATATCGCTTGCATTTATAGAGGAACATGCTAGAAGCATTTTGGTTTAGATGATTTAAAAGAACCTAGTTTTCCATCACACCACTCTAGAGCACGACATACAAAAAAATCATCGCCAACAATTGACCAATGGAAAATTCATTGCCACGGAAAAATTCACTGATGCAAAATTCACCGCCAAGTAAAATTCACTGATAGCAATTCACCGTAGCGGAAAATTAATCGCATTAATATTTTAATAAAATCAAAGTTTTTGAAATATAGATTAAAAAATATTAATTTTATTAATTTCCGCTATGGTGAATTTATGGCAGTGAATTTTCAATTGGTGAATTTATCATGGCAGTGAATTGCTAGCAGTGAATTTTCAATCGGTGAATTGTTGGCGGTGAATTTTCCTAGAGCCCTAGAGCACGTGTAGGATCATTTTTTTTTTGTCTTTGCTCCCTTACCTAATTTTTTTATGGGTTGATCTAGGAGAACATGTTCCCCAATAACATACCAACATCCTTCTAAAGATATTTTAAAATATTGTCATTCTTAAAAGTAGAGGAAAAGATGAGAAAACAAAGGTGGGAAAGTGAACCAAAAAGAAACACACATTTAGCACAACTGTATTGGCATAATAGAGAAAAAATCCATAGAAAAATACATGATCTAGTCCCACATACTTGACAAAGGACAAATTATAAGTCTTACACAAAATCTAAGAAGTTCTTTTTTTATGATCAATGGTAATGTAGGGTATAGAATATTCATCAAAGGTAATAAATATTTAATTATTGAATAGAATATCTTTATTTCCCTTCTACAAATTTATTTTTCTAACTTGACATTTGATTCAAAGTTGCAAATCTCAATAATTATCACTAATTATGTACATATTCACATTCTATTAAATTAGACTAACTTAACAAAAGTTACATCTTTATTACTAATTATAAAATAATATTACACATATTAAAAAATGTTAATAGATAAAAATTACATCTCTAAAATCCAAACAAAAAAAACCAAAACAAAGAAATTAAATGGTGCCTTATTTAGGGTGTTGTAAAGTGTGTATTTACACTTTCACACTAATCTATGGATTTTATTAATTAATTCAGGTTAATTTTCCTTAACTGGTCCCTTTAATTCAAATCCAAACTAATTAATCACATATTTCAAGAGATAAATCCTAAAATTCTTAAATGATATTTCACAACACTTAATTTTGTGAGGTATGAGTCCTAGGCTAGTGACCTAGGACCCATTTTCCACTTGGCGAATGATTCCTCACTAGGTCCTAGGACCCCCTTTTGGCATATCATTTACATCCCCTAAATTTTGTCCTAGTTGAGTATGCTAGGACCCATTCACCACTTGTGGCGAATCGATCCTCACTTAACCCTAGGACCCCCTTTAGGATATGTTTTTGGTGGTATTTTGATTATTTCAAATCCTAGATCTGATGTCAACTTGTGTAATTTGAATTTTAGGAATTCATGTTAAGTTATGTATAAATATAAGGTAATTCACTATGTTTCATTCAAAAAAAAAGATTAGAAGACTTTATGCAAGCTAAGAGAATTTTCAAAAGATCATTATAGAGCAATCAAGAGCTTTCAAGAAGGCATTCAAAGGAAAATTTATAGGAGTTTATTGCAGAAATCAAATATCACATCATCATGTAAAATTCTTGCATGTAGTTGAGCTAATGTGATGTTGTAGCATTGTTGATCAAATTCAAGTGTTTGAAGCCATTATCTTATGTCAATTTCATGATTAAGATCTACACTCATTGAGGCCACTTCATGCTAAAATTCAGATTTGTAATCCAAGGTTCAATTGAGGATTGGTGAGTAGTAACATTTCTTTTTTCAATTATCTCTCCTTTATGCATTATTTAATTTCAAGGTTTAATTACCAAAATGAGGTTTGACCAAGGCAAACCCCCATCCCCTAAAAAACAAAATTTTCTCCTCTTTGATATGTGATTGGAGGTTTTAGGTTGAAGAACAATTGGAGATCAAAAAGTTGCAAAGTTGTCATCTTTCTTGCAAGATCATGGAAAATAAGCTACAAAAGTTATTTATGAGTTTCCAATAGTGTTCCGGCAGGATCTGGGAGTGCAGCATCAAAGAACATAACCTATAAATTGATTTTCCAGAACCCTAGTAGGGACCGATTCACCACATAGGGCGAATGAGTCCTCAATGAGGCTCGAAAAAATCACTTTTTCTAACAATTACACATCATTTTTCCCTCTTAAAACCTACCGTTTTTTTGTTATAACAATTAGGTTTTTTTTTATATTCATTTACATCATATAGTGCATATATTGAATGAAATTAGGAAGATAGGTTTATTAATTCATTATGAATAAAACCACCCCATATACCCTATTTTTCTACGTTTCATTATGGTGAACCCAACATGAAGAATATTGTATTTTTATTTATTTTAGGAGTCTTTTGCATCTTAGGTTAGATCTTGCATTCATTTGCATTGAATTAGATCTCATTTGAGGTGTTTAGTTTGCATTTCAAACTTGCATCTCATATAGGGTTTTAGAATTACATTGTTTGCATTCTCTAAATTTGAAAAATACAAAAAAATCTGTCATTTTGCATATCATATTGCATCATAAAAATTTGCATTTGAAAATTCAAAACAACATTGCATATCAAACTAGGGGTTTTAGCTCATCATTTTGTCATAATTTTCACTCAAAATTCACATTGCATTTTTAGAAATTTGGACCTAAAACTTACTATTGCAAACTAAATTTGAAAACCACTAGAAAGGACTTTAAAATCTGTAAAAATAAAATTCAAAACCCTAATCTAGGACCCATTCACCACATAGGGTGAATGAGTCCCTGATGAAGCCTAAATCGGCATTTTTGAAATTTAAAATCTTCATTTTTTGCTTTTGTTTGCTATTATCAAATCTTTGTTATAGTTTGTTGTCTTTCAATTTCATCCATTTCATTAGGTATAGCTTAATTTGCTTCATTTAGTGCATTGTCTAAATTAAAAATTATGTTTACCACATTTCATTTTTAGATTGTTGCATAGTGTAATCAGCAAATTAACTTGTTTTAAATCTGAAATTATGAAAATGGACAAGTGTTTTAGCAATGTTTGGAAGTCCTTGTTTTCCTTGGTTGATGTTTCAAGTTGTGTTTTTGGCAATGATCCTAATGAAATTCAACCCACTCATGCTCAATCAACTCCTAATGCATGTCCTCCTCATGAAGTTGACATCATTGGAGAAGATGATGACAACATGAACAATTTCATAAATTATCGCCTTAACAATCTTGAGACTAATGCATCCTTTTATCCTTCAATGAAACAGCCAACACAACTTGAGATGTTTAAACTTTTACATCCTAAAATTGAGACACAAAGTAACCCTAAACTTCTTGCAATGATTGAACCTAGTTCTTCTAACCAAGCAAACATACAACCATCTTATGTCAGCAAAGTGACCAACACTCCAATCAACTTAGAAGAGACTTATGGAAAAGACTTTAACATTTTGATGAACCAAGTATGTGACATATCTATTGAGCATGAAATTCATAAACGTTTAGAGAAAATTCCTATTGAAACAACCAAAGGATTAAGATATCAAGATCCTCCATCTAATATAAGTGTCCTCCTTCCTAAAGAACAACCAATGCCTCCTAGGGATGATAGGGGCATCTTAGTTCCTCCTCAAAATATCCTACAACAAATTGGTGAATCAAGTAAGAAAAATCCTTACAAACTCAATTAATTCAAATTTCCTTATCCTATGTCTGAAAATGAAAGGATCTTACACATGCTTCTACAACAAGGAATTATAACATTACCGTCCATTAGAGAAAATCAACATCCAAATCCTAAGAATACAAATAGGTCTCACTATCAATATCATAGATGCATTGGACATAGTAGTAATGTGTGATTATTTAAGGCAGGTATTTAAACAATTAGATATCATAGAAATATATCTTAAACCATAAAATCCACTCCTTGACATGTAATAGTTGTAAGATCGTAGCATCCTCACTATTACATGCTTTACATTCATTGAAAATCATTTTCTGTATCACACCTAGAGCTCATTCTGATCACCTATCTCAGTTCATACTTGTCCTGCACTTAGTGGGGGCAAGGAGTTAGTTAAGCCTTGTAACATTTTTGGCACTTGATGTTGTCCCTTTGGCTAGTTTTTCGCCTTTTTTTTATATCGATCGAGATTGGGATGAAAATGACTTATTGTAGGCTGACTTGCATGTGCCTTACTAGTCTTTTATTTCATTTTTCTTTTCATGTGTCTTTATTTGATTGCATGTGCATAATGTGATCCCACGTGATGTTTCATTTGATGTGTATCTCTCTCTTTATGTGTATTCCTCTATTTTTATCTACATTCTTCTATATTTCATAAACTTTTTACCTTTTTTCATTCATCTTGTGTTTTCCTTTTGGGGATGAAAAAAGGTGTCGAGACATTTAGGTTTCTTCCATGTTGACCCAAAATATTTTTCTTTTTTTTCGCTCTCTTTGTGTCATTCTTCTAGTTCTATGAGTATTTTGGGAATTATGACATTTTTGAGCTCTAAAATAACATTGTAACAAAGACACACTAACCTTGAATCCTTAGATTCCTTACGTGTTCTTGGGGGCAACCCCTCCCTCCTTTTTCATGATGTATCTTTATTTAAAAAATATATGAAATGGCATAGGATTTTTTGAGGAAATATCTCATGTTGTAGGAGTTGAAATTAGCTACTTTAAAGCAGTTGCTCACAACAATAGTGTTAGCAACCGCTTTAAACTGGGGTTATACATTGATGACATCTTTCGAAATTTTGCATATTTCATGTGACACATCCTTTACTTGGTGGTGTCATTTGGTTTCACATCCTCCAAGAGTGTGATATTTTTTGATGTAGGAATTTTCTCTTAGTGGCTTGATGCAAAGGCAAGCATCCCATAAGAGGCAATCTGTTACACTTGACTTGTCCTCTCTTGGAGACATTAGACATGATGATCCCTAAGAAGAAGACCTTACATGAAGCAAAATCCCTATGAAAAAAATTATTTACAAAAGAATAAATTGTTCATAAGTGTTTATCAGTAGACTAACCTTGTGAAGCTTGAACCCTATATTTAAGGACACCTAGCAAAACAAACCTTGTTGGTGGAGCCTTTTGACATTGCATTGTGGTGCCTTATTGAATTTTTTAGGAGGATAACTTTGATATGGTATGGGAGCCTAATATGATTCTCATTTGCCACCCTTTTTGGATAGCCACCTAGCAGACAACCCAAAGTTACATGGCCTCAGAGTGAGCATGTGCATGTTATGAATAAACAATTGTGTTCCACATCGTGTTGAAACTATCATCGATTGATCCTTTATTTTTTATAGTCTTTGATAGGGTATGATTGTGTATCTTTGTCATTGTTGCATACATAAGTGTCTTGAATGTCTACTTTAGTGTGATTTTGACATGGGGTCACACTCTCACTAAAGTGGGGGAAAAATGTAATAACAGAAAAGGTATTTTTTTTCCTTTGTTTGGAAATAATTAATGAACCTAATGTTGTTTTGATTTAGTGTTGTATTTTTTTTTACACATTCACATTAAGTCTAGGGAATATCTAAACTAGATAGATTTATTGGTGCCTATTTAGGGTGTTGTAAAGTGTGTCTATACACTTTCACACTAATCTAGGGCTTTATTAATTAATTGAGGTTAATTTTCCTTAATTGGCCCCTTTAATTCAAATCCAAGCCTAATTAAGTGTAGATTCTAAGGGATAAATCCCAACATTCTTAAATGATATTTCACAACACTTAATTTTATGAGGTATTCAAGTCTTAGGCTAGTGACCTAGGACCCGTTTTCCACCTGGAAAATGGGTCCTCACTAGATTCTAGAACCCCCTTTTGGAATATCATTTACATCCCCTGAAGTGTGTCTTGGTTGAGTATGTCATGACCCATTCGCCACTTGTGGTGAATGGGTCCTCACTTAACCCTAGGACCCTCAATTAGGATATTATTTGTGGTATTTTGATGACTTCAAATCCTAGATCTGATGTCAGCTTGTGTAATTTGAATTTCGGTAATTCATGTTAAGTTATGTATAAATATAAAGTTAATTCACTATGTTTCATTCCAAAAAGGAAAAAATATTCTAAGACTTTATGCAAGCTAAGAGAATTTTCACAAGAGAATTATAGAGAAGTCGAGATCATTTAAGAAGGCATTCGAAGGAAAATTTATGGGAGTTTATTGCAGCAATCAAAGATCACGTCATTATGTCAAATTCTTTCATGTAGTTGAGCTAATTTGATGGTGTGGCATTGGTGATCAAATTCTAGTTTTCAAATCCATTATCTTATGTCAAGTTCATGATCAAGATCTACACTCATGGAGGCCACTTCATGCTAAAATTCAGATTTGTAATCCAAGTTTCAATTGAGGGTTGGTGAGTAGTAACATTTCTTTGTTCATTCATATCTCCTTTATGCATTATTTCATTTCAAGGTATAATTACTAGAATCCCCTAACAACATTTTCTTCTCTTTGATGTGTGATTCTAGGTTTTAGGTTGAAGAGAAATTGGAGATCAAAAAGTTGCAAAGTTGTCAAAGTTGTCATCTTTCTTGCAAGATCATAGAAATTGAGCTATAGAAGTTATTTACAAGTTTTTGATAGTGTCCCACCAGGATCTAAGAGTGTAGACATCAAAGAGAAGAACCAAAAAAATAATTTTCCAGAACCCTAGTAGGGACCCATTCACCACATAGGGCGAATGAGTCCTCAGTCAGACCTGAAAAAGCCCTTTTTCTAGTAGGTACACATCATTTTACCCTCTTAAAACCTACTTTTTTGTTATTATAACAGTTAGGTTTGTTTTTTTATATTTATTTACATCATATAGTGCATATATTGAATGAAATTAGGAAGATAGGTTTATTAATTCATTTTGAATAAAAACACCCCATATACCCTATTTTTCTATGTTTCACATCTAAATGTTCATCTTATTTTACATTATATCCCATGACCTATAAGCATTAGTATCCTCAAAATTTTCACCATTACATTATAAATTCCTCTTAGGACCTAGCATCTTTTGCATGTATCATCTAACACTATTCTATACCACCTTAACAAATAACATGTAGTGTATAATTTAATATAATATAGTTGGACCATAACAACACTTATCATTTACTATCACATACTTTATGGCTTTAGTTGGATCCATTTGTAATATTTAATTGAAATTAAGTAACAACATAAACCCATAATTAGAAAATGCATATTATAACCAAAGGTCAATTGATCCACTTACCTGCAACATTTTCTAAGGGTGTATTTTATACATTCCTTTACCATTTAATTTATCATTCTTGAAAAACACACCCTCCAATGAAATATGATCCACACACTCACCACTTTGATCTAATATAAAGAAGATTATAGAATTTACAAATTTGGTTCAAACCAAAGTTCATTCATTGAAGTTTTCTAGGGAAAGAAACATCTAACTTAGAAAGAAGATGCAATTCCAAGAAAAATCATCGACGAATTTCAAGATACATCTTGCATAAAATAGATAAAGTATTTAGATGTCACATATCTAATATGAAAAAATGTTATGTATTTTCAAAGACATTCTAGTCTTTGTCAAAAATATTTGGTGATTCTTCTTAAGGAACATATGTCTCTCACACATCCTTAGAGAAGAAATAAACATGATAGACTATCCACAATATTTACAAAACTCATAAATTGAAATATTCTTAATTTATCTATATATTAATCTCTCATACCATAGAAAAACATATTCATTTGTCTCAGCTACAAAATGAAATACCCCATTATTCATAATGTATGCCAAGACATAGTAAGATTTCAAACCTTGGCTCTCTAATCAAGTTTACCAAATTCTAATAGTACTTGAAACTTTCCTTTCAATATACTTCACCATAGCTTTATTAATCTAGAACCGGAATTTCTTCATTTCAAGTAAGTGTTTAATAGTAAAAAAAAAAATTTACCATTCCAATTAGGTAAGTGATTAATAATGGACAAAAAAAAATTCAACATAATATTTACTCCAAGTTTCTTATACCAATCCATTTTCATCATGTCTAGAGAAAGATTGACTTGTCATAACATTTGTCAAATGAAAAGAACAAAGTACCATAATTGGCCATATAATTTGACTACATAAAGAGTCCACTTGATTCTCTCTAGAATTATTTATATTGATTCAATCACAATTTATTATATTTTTTAAATTTATTACTTTGACATTATTCATAACTTAGAACTAATTAATATATTAATTTTTCTTCCTCAAGATATATCCTATTCTTAGTACCAAATCAATTTACAAATTTCTAGAGAGAGTAACCTTCTAGTACCTAGTGAAATTAATAGAAAACATGAAAAACTAACCTCAATAATGAAAGTGAAGTTAGTTTACCTACTACACTAGTTGATTCCCTGGCCTTGATTTTGTAAAGTGTGACAAACCTCATAAAACTCATTCACAGTGATTTCTACAATGGTGTTACCACTATATACCAATGTGAGGTCAAATAAAGTGATGTATACCTTAAATGATTAAAAATAATACATCCTTGTCTCAACATGCTTGTCACATCTATTCATAGAGGTTTTATAGCCTTGGTTCAAGGTAAAGAAACACATTAGTACTTTGTGATAGCTAAATAAGGGTTTCTTATGTTTTGGATATGGTTTACCTCATGGTCTATTTCATGATTATTTATTTTTAGTCTTTTCAAGAGGTAGAACCTAGGGAATACCCCCACAGGTTTAGAAAATATTAAAGAAGGAGATATCAATCCATATCCATCAGCCCTTTCATGCCATAATTTTATCATAAGTATTTCTTTCACCTCTAGTGGCATATCATTGGCCCTAGATGATTTCAAACTCCTTTAATATTTTTAGAATTACACATGTTTGATCACAAATAAACCTAATTTTTATGAACAAGATGAATTATTTATTTGTGTATGTAGTATTCAATATAGAAGGATAAAATCAATATAATATAGTTGGACCACCACAACATGTCCCATTTATTTTCCCATTTCTCATTTATTTTCCCATTCTTCGTGGCCTTAGCTGGTGCCTTCTTCAATATTTAATTGAGATTAATTGACATCAACCCAAGAATAAAAAATTTCATATTGTAACCAATTGTTGATTCTCCCACTTTCCTACAACATGTTCTTAGGGTTTATTATATATATTATTTTACCATATAATTTATCATGCTTTGAACACATACCCTCTAAAGCATCATGATTCACATAATTGCCTATTTCATATAATATGAATAAGCTTATAGAATTCATAAATTATGTATGGAACAAATGTGTTTATTTAATGAACCTTTCCAACGAAAGAGACATCTAATATGGAAAATATATGTAATTCTAACAAAAATTCATCAAAGTATTTTAAGATGTATCTTGCATAAAAAAGAAAAAATATTCAAATGGCACTATCTAATATGCATAAAAGTTATATGCATTTTCTAAGACATGTCTCCCTTCTCAAATATATTTTTTGATTCTTATTAAGGAAAATATATCTCTCACACATCCTCAAACAATGGATAGACTTGATAGATAATTAACCATATTTAGAAAACCCATAAATTGCAAGCTTATTAAATTATATATTTTAATCTCTCATACCATAGGAGTGTTGGTGTAAATAGGTGTTTTATATAATTAGTTCAGTAGTGGGTCATATTTTCATGTTAATATTACTTTGTAAGAGTTAATGGTGACTCCTCAACACCCCGATGAATAATTGCTAGACCAAAATCTCTTCCACAAGACAGAAAATGACAAGAATATCTTGTTATGATAATGGATAAAATATTACAAGATTGAATATATAAATGTACATGAGAGGCCTTGCTTATAAAGGAAAAGTGAGAGATAGGATTAGACAAGATTGCGACAAGTGTCTTAATCCTATCAACGAGACAAAGATCTCATAAAATCCTAAGATAAGATAAGATCTAGAAATATCAACTAATACTTCTAGAAGGAATCTTAATTCCTAAGTAAACTTAACATATGAATATGTCCCCTAAGTTCCTAGTAAGGTAATTAACTAGGTACAAGACATTTATTCAGACCATCTCTCCCCCTTAAGTGAAACTTATGAATAATATTATGAAAACTATGTAGAGATACTATGGAGATCATGGGTCTTAGCTACAAGGCCATGTCAGGTACCCATTTACAATACAAATACAATCTCTCACAAATGAATAAAATGAGAAAACCCAATAGGACAAAAATCCTCTCTAAAAGAGAAGAAATAAATAAGATGATGTATAGAGGACTCAATTATACCCCCCAAGGAATACATCCATCATTTATATACAATCAATGAGCCCCCCCCCATAAGAGAGAAAAAGAGAGATAATAAATTCCCCATTAAATAAAGAATCTCCAATACCAATGAAGAATGTCTAAAAAAAAGGCGCAAAATGTATACAATAAACAAATCTTCCCTTAGGAAGAAACAAATCCATAGGTTAATGAAGAAGCCACTCCATATCCAATTGAAAGGAGGAAGAATGAACTCTCAACATGTATTCCTCCAAACTTGAATTAGCCACAACATAATCATGGTCAAAATTAGCTAAGAAACATGACAAATAAAGAGAATGAGGAGAATCATGAATTTAAATCTCTAAAGAAAATGAAGATGGGAAAAAAATTATTCTAAAACTATTGTCAAAGAGGACAGAAACCCCTCAATTGTGTCCTCCAATTTTCAAGTATGAGACTCCACAAATAAGTTAGAATTCCTTGTCAAATACTAATCCCACAAAGCAAGATTTGAAAAACTATGATCATCTTATTGAATAGAAGCATTGAAAGCTAAAGAAGTTGGAGGTGGAGTAGAAATCTCAGCATTGGTCTCTAGAATACCAAGGTTTAGATGACCAAACATCTCACAAACATGATTCACACATGACGAATAAGTGTGATATGCAATAAAAGGAACATTATCTTCAACTAAAGTAAAATTTGAAAAGGAATATAAATGATATGAATGATCAACCATCTTGATATCATCAATATCCCCAGCCTCCAACTCCCTCATGTAGACTCTCTCAGAAGTGATCTCATTTGTTTTACCTTGTGGGCGGGTGCAAAAAGATGGAGGCCAAAAATTGTCCAATTCACTTTTTCATCCAAAAATAGTGAAAACGCGAGCACATTTTACTAAAACATGCTCGATTTATGGGTTGGTAATGACCGAGCCTATGCTTGGTCATTACCAAGCCAAAATCTGAGCGCATTATAATGCACTCACATTTTGGTCTACATTGAATTTTTTTCTTCTCTTTTTTTATTTGTCTTCTTGTTATCTTTCAGGGAAACTATATACATGAAATAAGCATTTAACTATAAGTTGACATTTACATATGGAAACTTAATTTCTTATACTTTAAGTTATATTTCATGTATATATTTTTAGGATGTTTGAGAGTGGTTTCGAATCTCTAGGAGTTATAATGCAAATTCTAGTTTTTGGAAGATCTCACAAATTTCAGACTTAGTCAAATTTTAGTAATCAGCATGTCAAGTTTTAGTAATCAAGAGGTCAAATTTCAGTAATCAGCAAGTTGTATCATATTTTTCTTTTTATCTCACTCATTTTTTATCCCTTATTCTATAGACCTCTCTCTCGTGCACTCTCTCCTTCCCTCTACACTTCTCTCTCTCTCTCTCTCTCTCTCTCTCTCTCTCTCTCTCTCTCTCTCTCTCTCTCTCTCTCTCTCTCTCTCTCTCTCTCAAGTCTATTCCTCCCACCCCTTCCCCCTCTCAAAAGTCTCTCCCTCCCACCCTAACTAAATAACTCTCTCTCTTTTTACTATCCCTCCCACCCTAACTAGGTAACTCTCTCTCACACACCCTCTCCCTCTCTCTCCCTTTATCCCTCTCTCTCAGGTATCTCTCTCTCTCTCTCTCTCTCTCTCTCGCTCTCTCCCTCTCTCTCTCTCTCTCTCTCTCTCTCTCTCTCTCTCTCTCTCTCTCTCTCTCTCTCTCTCTCTCTCTCTCTCTCTCTCTCTCTCTCTCTCTCTCTCTCTCTCCTAATCCTCTATCATCTAGCTCCCTCCCACTCCCTCTCTCTCTCTATCTATATATCTCTCTCCCCTCTACTATTAACCCTATATACTAAACCCTTAATACATAAACCCTTAAACCATCTACCCTAGCTTGCCAAATTGATGAAATTGGCAATGTAGTGGTCAGTTTGAAAAAATGGGTCCAAGATATGGGGTAAATCACCGGGAGACCCCATTTCATTGACTCGTTTTTTCAAATAGGTCAAGTTAGGTTACGAATTTCATCGATTTGGCAAGCTAGTGGGCCCACTAGTTTGCCAATTCGGTGAAATTGGCAATGTAGTGGCTTGTTTGAAAAAAATGGGTCCAAGAAATGGGGTCTCTCGGTGATGTAAATTTTCATGAGACCCCATTTCTTAGACCCAATTTTTCAAATAGGCCAAGTTAGGTTGTCAATTTGACCAAATTGGCAAGCTAGTGGGCCCACTAGCTTGCTAGTTCAATGAAATTCGGCAAGTTAGGTTGCCAATTCGATGAAATTGGCAACCTAACTTGGCCTTCTTGAAAAAATGGGTCCAAGAAATGGGGTCTCCCAGTGATTTATATCACTGGGAGACCCCATTTCTTGGACCCATTTTTTTCAAAAAGGCCAAGTTAAACCCTCAACCCTTAATCCCTCAACCCTCAACCCTCAACCCTCAATCCCTCAACCCTCAACCCTTAAACCCTAAACCCTCAAACCCTACACCCTCTACCCTATGCATTAGACCCTCAACCCTAATCCTTCAACCATATACCCTCAAACCTATACCCTAAACCCTCAACCCTTAACCCTCAACCCTTAACCCTAAACCCTTAAACCTTCTACCCTCTACCCTTAACCCTAATCCCTCAACCCTATACCCTCAACCCAATACCCTAAACCATCAACCCTATAGGTCCTCAACCCTAAACCATTAAACCCAAGTAAACTCTCTACCCTAATCCTTCAACCCTTAACCCTTAATCCCTCAACCCTAATCCCTCTACCCTCAACCTTAAACCCTCAACTCTTAAACCCTAAACCCTTAAACCCTCTAACCTCTACCCTATACATTAAACCCTTAGCCCTCAATTCTCAACCCTCAACCCCCAACCCCTATACCCTTTACCCTATACATTGGACCCTTAACCCTAATCCTTCAATCACGTACCCTCAAACCTATATCCTAAACCATAAACACTCTACCCTCAACCCTAAACTCTCTACCCTAAACCCTTAAACCTTCTACCCTCTACCCTCTACCCTCATACCTCAACCCTATACCCTCAACTAAATACCCTAAACCATCAACCCTATAGGTCCTCGACCATATACCCTCAATTCTCAACCCCCTACCCTATACATTGGATCCCCAACCCTCATATATCTTAGTCCCCCCATCCTCTTCTATCCTCTATATCTCACGTATCCCTCCATCTCTCCATCCATCCATCCATCCCTCTCTGCCCTAATCCCTTAACTGTATACCCTCAACCCTTAAACCTTTAAACCCTTAAACACTCAACCCTAAACCCTAAACCCTCAATCCTCAACCCTCAACCCTCAACCCTCAACCCTTAAACCCTCTACTCTCTACCCTCAACCCAATACCCTCTACCCTCAACCCTTAAACCCAACTAACCTCTCTACTCTAATCCCTCAACCCGCAACCCTTAATCCATCAACCCTCAACCCTTAAACCCTAATCCCTCAACCCCTATACCCTCTACCCTATACATTGGACCCTCAACCCTAGTCCCCCAACCCTATATCCTCAATCCTCTACACTAAACCTTAAACCCTCAACCCTCAACCCTTAAACCCTCTACCCTCTACCCTCAACCCTATACACTAAACCCTCAACCCTCAATTCTCGACCCTCAACCCTTAATCCCTCAATCCTCAACCCTCAAACCCTAAAACCTCAACCCCAATACCCTCTACCCTATACATTGGATCATCAGCCCTAATCCTTCAACCATATGTACCCTCAACCTTATACCCTCAACCCAATACCCTAAACCATCAACCCTATAGGTCCTCAACCCTATACCCTCAATTTTCAACCCTCTACCCTATACATTAGATCATCAACCCTCATATATCTATGTCCCTCCCTCCTATTCTCTCATTCTCTCTATCTCACTTCTCCCTCCATCTCTCCATCCATCCATCCCTCCCTCTTTACCCTAATCCCTCAACCCTAAACCCTCAACCCTTAAACACTCAACCCTAAACCCTAAACCCTAAACCCTAAACCCTAAACCCTCAACCCTCAACCCTCAACCCTCAACCCTCAACCCTTAAACCCTCTATCCTCTACCCTCTACCCTCTACCCTCAACCCTAATCCCTCAACCCTTAAACCCTTAAACCCAAGAAAACTCTCTACCCTAACCCCTAAATGCTAAACCCTTAATCCATCAACCCTTGAACCCTGAATCCTCAACCCTCAACCCTTAAACCCTAATCCCTCAACCCATCTACCCTCAACCCTTAAACCCTTAAACCCTCAACCCTCAACCCTTAAACCCCAATCCCTCTCTCTTACCCTCTTTAATTTTCTTTATCTACCCTCTCCCTCTTTCTATGTACCTCTCACTTAATCAATCCCTACTCCTCTCTCTCGCTCCATCTATCTATCTCTCTCTATCTCCCTCCCACAGCCTCTCCATCACTCCCTCTCTCTCCCTCTCCCTCCCTCTCCCTCAAGTCTCTCCCTCCCACCCCCTCTCTCTCAGGTCTCTCCCTCTAGCACCCTACCTAGGTAACTCTCTCTCTCTCTCTCTCCCCCCTCTCTCTATCTATCCCTCCCACCCTACCTAGATAAGTCCCTCTCACTCCACCCCCTCTATCTCTCCCTCTCTATTATCACTTCAATTCTCCCACACCCTCTCCTCTCTCAGGTCCCCAATTTCACCCTCTCACTACCTATATCTCCCTCTGCCTCCCTCCTGCACCCTACTTCTATTAACTCTTTTCTCTCCCTCTCTCTCTCCCCTCTCTCTCTCTCCCTCTCTCTCAATTCTCTCTCTCCCACCCTACCTAGCTGGCACCTCTCACTCCAACCCCCTTCTCTCCCACTCCTCTCTTAGGAATCTCCCTCTTCCACCCTCTCCCTCTTCTCAAGACTCCTCTCACTACCTCTCTACCTCTCTAGTCTCTCTCCCACCCTCTACCTAGACAACTCTCTCTCTCTCTTAAAATTCCCCCTCCCTCTAAAGACTTACATAAATGCATACAAGCATAATACATATGTACATACAATCCTACATACATACAATCATACATGTACATATTTAGATACAATATTACATACATATAGGCATACATACATGCATTGATACATACATACATACATACAAGCATGCATACATACATACATACATACATATGTGACATACAAGCATACACGTACATACAAACATACAAATATATAAACATAAATTCAATAGAGTAGCATTTAACATAACGTGAGTGCATTATACTACGCTCGCATTATGTCTTGCTAGACATGTCCCACCCAAATGAAAAAACCATGTCAAAACTAAGATATAACATGAGTGGGTTATAACATGCTCATGTTATGTCTTTCTTTGGCAATCCCCAAGCCTTAGGCTTGGTATTTTCCTTGGAATACCAACCCAAAGGCTTGGAGGGCCTTCCTAATGACCAAAGATGTGTTTTTACAAATTCTACAATGTTTCACATAATCGGGTTCATGCTCATTGTCAGGATTGCACATGTTTCAATGTCAAACAAATTGAACACCTAGGTAATGTTAGTATCTCTCTCAACTATCCAACGATGTAATTTTTTTCACTATTTGACAATGTTAGTCCTTTCATCTATAAATTTTTATTTTTTTTTGTCTCTTTTTTGGTAAAAAGCAGTGTTTGGTGTTTTTTCATTCTAAATTAACCGTTCATCAAAATTTCAAATAAATTACATTTTTAGAAACTAGACTCCATTCTACAATTTATTTTTATATAAATCAATTAGTTTCCAAAATTTGTAGGGGTATCACGGCCAAAATTTTGTTTTTCAGGAAGTGTCCACTTTGAAAATTAGTTAAAAATCAAATATTCATTTAAAAATTATCAAAAAAATCATGCATCAACTACATAATGTTAGCTAATTTCTCATTGGAGCGATTTTAAAAATACTAAAAAAAAGGTCACCATGCTAGGTACGCACAAAAGTTTCAATGTTATGTTTTTCAAACAAAAACAACACCAATTTATGTGCATCCCTCTTTTGAACCCCTTAGTCTCAACCATTTTCAAAATAAATTAGTATTTTAGAAAGCAAATTCAGAGCACTACGATCCTTGTTTTTGTTGCATCTCGAAATTTTGAGTGTAGTTGTCCTCAATTTCACGTCCAAGGTCAGTATTTCCTAATTTCAGAAAAAAGTGGCCACTTAAGTCCCCTTTTTTACCCCCCATCTTTTTGCACTTACCCTTGTCTAGTATGGGTAATTTGATAAATAGAAGAATGATTTGGTGTCAAATAAGGAAAAAAATTACATCATCAAAATTACCTTCCCCCATGTATATAGAACCCTTACCACATACCTTTTTTGCAAGTATGATGGTGTTGTCATTAATGTCAATAGATTTTTCTACAGGTTGGTGTTGTCATTGATTTCAACTATGTGTTGAGAAAGTTTGTTCTTGTTTAAGTATTGAGGATATTGAGAAAATTGTTGTGCATGTGTAGTTGAGATATTAAGGAAGTGTTATGAGCACATGGAGCTATCTTTATGTTGATATGTTTGGAGATGTGTTGGAATGAAGTAATGAGCTGAGATGATGTCTCTGGTACTTGGTTTCCAAGTATTTTTGAGAAAAATTGATAAACAAAGAAAACAATATTGTTCAAGTGTTCAGAACATGCTCTCGGTTGTGTTGAACGCGTTTCTTTTCTATTGATGGTATGCTTGTGTGGATATGATATGTTTTTCAAGGATGTTACTAGTTGCTATGTTCAGAATTTTGATTTCTAGATCATTGTACAGAGCGATATCTTTTCACCAATGTGTGAACCAAATTTTCAGTAGTATTTTCCGTGGTCTACGAGAAAAATATTTTCTCTACATTACTCTACAGTACAGTTTCAAGTTGTGAGGATTTGGGAAGTTTCTTATAATGTTTGTATCTTTCATTATTTGAGGTTTCACTTGATTTGGTGCAACACAGTGTGTGTTTCATGCGATAGTGTGCAAATAAGGTTTAATAGTTGTTCTGAGTTGAAGTATTTGCATGTTGTGATTTTGAATAAAGACTTTGATGAATTTCTAATGGTTCATGGATTATTCTAGATCGTGTTCATGTGAATTTTGTTGTCAAAAAATTTCAGATTAATTTAAGTGTGGACTTAATGTTTTATGGTGTTTAGCACAGGTATTGTCCAACCTTGTGTTAGCACTACATGTGAAGCTTGGGTGGGTGCATGGAAATGGATAGCCATTTCGTGGCCACATTCAAAAAAAAGTTTTGAAAATTCATAACGTGAGTGTGCTATAACGCGCTCTCATTATGGCTCGGTGTGCTGAGTCAGAGGCTCAGAAACAACAAGCCAGTAACGCGAGTTCGTTATAATGCGCTCACGTTATTGCTTGTTAAAAGAAAAAGTGAAATGCTGTCATTTTCATTTCGACTATTTTTTTTCTCCCCACGGCCAAAACCCCCATTTTTCGCATTAGCGTTCTAGGAGGAGCCATTCAACAAAATTATTCACCAAAAATTTTTATTTATTCGCAATGATAACACCACCACGATGAATAGGTGTGAGAGGTAAGGATTGTTTTCTTTTTGTTTTGAATTAGTTAGTTTTAGGTTGGATTTGATATATATTTGTTTGAATTTTTAAGAGATGCAAATAAACCTGCAAACCCTCAAGATCCTCAATAGGAAGAGCAACCAAATCTTCAAGAACAAAATCCTCAAGATCAAAATCAACCACAATAACAACCTCGTCCACCAATCACTCAACCCCCTCCTAGCACTCAAAAAAATTTAATGAGTGAAATTGAGAACAACAAAAAGAAAATTGAGGATTTAATCAATAGGTTGAGTGATCCAAATGGTTCAACCGCAAAAAGAATGACCCTAGAAAATTCATTGAAAGATATGCTAACAAATGTAGATTCAATTAGCAAATAAATAATAGATGGCAAGATAGGAGGCAGGCGGCTAGGGATTATTATGCAAATAAACTATCATATAAAGATGTAAGGGATTTAAAAATTACAAAAGGTGATTTGTGCTCACTATTCACTGACCCATACACAAATCAAAATCTTACCTTTAATGTGAAGAGGTTTCTTATTCATTGGTGCCACCACCAACAAATTAGGGACCAGTTTTATGATAGGTGGTACATGGTCTTCGATTACCCACCATGCAAAAATTGCGAATTCCCACAATATTTCCTTAGGAAACTATACAGTGAGTTCAAATTGAACAAAATCCCAAATTATTTTGATATGAGGGATTTTCAAGGGAGAGGTGGGGGGTCAGCTTAGGATAGACCCAGTGCACAGCCAGATCCTACGTGGTAAGGTAGACGAGCTCTCGCTAGGCCACCTTATGAGAACATTGTTATGCTTTTTATCACGAAGGAAAGTGTTGACGTAGAGACATTATAAGCGATCAGCAGTTTGACCTAGATTATCATCCATCATACTAGACTTATTCTACAACGCCATCCAGGGGAGTCTTCGAGTGGTGGCCTTCGAACGCATGTGTGTCAATCTTGCGAGGTGACTTGTTCATATGACCTCACTGACACTCAAGAGGCTGCTACATAGGATTCATCTGCAGCTAAGGAGATGGAGAGGGCAGCTAACATATTGCATGAGGCATATGACATTGATAGTCAGGTAAAAGTTAGCATGTTCATTGAATTTAATTTATTAAATTTTGATTTTGAAATGCAAGATTAACTAAAAATGTTTTATGATTTTAATAAAATTACAGGGTCACAGTGTTGAGACTAGATACACCGACCCCCACCTACTTATTTCTATAGTACACCTATCGTTGGGGTATGTAACTAGTAAACAATTATAAATTTATTACATGTTAATTTAGCATTGTTTTACGAATGGTATTTCAATATGTGATTTTGGATGTTGAACAGGCTAATATTGGAGGTTTCGAGGGAACACTTCCCAGTGGTAGTGGATTTACTCAAACCTACACAAAGGTAATAGAATAAATAGTTTAACTAATGAATTGTACTTAATAGATTTGTGTAGTTTATATGCACATCGTTGATTACATTGAATAATTTGTTGTTTTATTTTCAGATGTTGCAAGCTAAAACACCTCTGAATGTGACGAGGGCAATGGAGATTGGTGTGTCATCTTCTCTACAATCCTCGATGGCTCTGACAGGGGAGGTATGAGGAAAATTAGTAAATTTACATTTACATTCGTTGTTATAGATGTTAGTTAGTGAAAAATCAAACCATTATTGATTCACATAGTTTAATTTCTATTTGTATGGTTTATGCAGGGCTTGAGAATGCCTAAGCATGGGTGTGAGAATATTTCCCTTGTGGAGAGAGATCATGAGATGGCGGTAAGTGATTATTTTGTCAAATATATCATTTTTTATAATGTAATTTCTATATATTCATGTCTTTACTTCTTATTATAATAGTTAAAACTTCACCATGAACTAAACCCTAGGAGGAGCAGTAAGAGCACTCCTCGAGCGTAGCAAAAATGAGTGATAGACCTATCACCATCAGATCGAAAAGGAAAGGGAAATAATTTATTTCCAAAGCATGGAGAGCAATGACTTTTGATTCGAGAGCCCTTTGTTGTATGCCTACATGGCAGTTTTGTACATATTTTGTATTGGACATATTTGACATTGTATTCCTATATGGCATTCTCATAAGCCTATATGGCTATTTTTTACATATATTTCATATTTATATCGACATATATTGATGTATACGTACATGGCTATTTGGTTAATAAAAAAATCTGTTATCGATGGTGTCCATATTTGCATTCTAAATTGATTCAATAGATATGAGTTACATGTATTTAAGTGTATACTTTACAACTTATGTTTATACTTTGTGACTTAGTGTGTTCCAATGTATACTTTGCATCTTACGTGATTTCATGCATGTATACCTTTTATTCATGCATATACTTTGTATTAATTTGTGTATACTATGTATTCATGTGTATACTTCTTGAGGCTTACGCATTTTTGAGTACTTGTGTTCCCCTTATTCACATGTACATGGTTGACTTATTCACGTGTATAATTATTAGTTGGCTAGCCCTAGCATTGATCATTGTTGTCCTTCATGGTTTGTCTTGAATATTAATTGATTGATGCTAAACAACTTTATCTAAAAGAAAAAAACACTTTTTCAATTGGTATTCCATGAAATGATTCATAAAAAGATTTCAATATGTTCTTGATGCATCACCATACAAACACGTCGAAAGATTTATATGTCAACTTTTTGCAATATTATTTCTTGTATACAAAATGGACTCGGGAGAAAGCAAGTTATAATTTATAATACAAATAAGAAATGGACTCAACATTGTCCTAGACCCCCGAATAGGTCTATTTAACAAAGCAACACACTCTCAATCACTCTTCCAATTGCAAAGCACCATTGGTGATGCATAGTGTCTCAACCAAATTGTGATTTGACACAAATTCTCTCAAATATGCCCACTAAGACTCCAACATTCACTTGACTCAACAAGGTAACTCAACTACCCAACCATGAAATCTATCAAACCAGACATGACCAGAACTTGGAGCAGACTTGGAAACCTCCCAACATTACCAACCCAACTCAACACAACTCACCTTATGCTTGGGAACCACCTCTGACCTATCGCTTCCAAACTAGGTCTCTTATTCCTTGCAGCCTAACCAACTAGGACAACCAACACAAGAACCACTCAAAAGGAATTAACCAAACCAAGGAAATTGGTTCTAGGAATCCTATACCAATTCCCACAATTCCTCAAAGACCCATGTCTTGATAACAAAAGACAAATCCATGATAGGCCAAAACAAAATGCTATAAGGTAGGCCTAATTAGGCTACTCCACACAAGGAGTCAAGTGCCTTGGCTCATCCCAACACCCCTGAACCACAAATAGGTTCTTACAACCTTTTCTAACACATATTAAATGCTCCCAAGAACCCTTGTCACAAAACACTTATGAAAACAATCAAAAATCATATTTTACACAAAATCAGGGTTGTCACATAGAGATGGCAAACCTAGAATGCCAAAGATCTCTCTCCCACCTTCAAGCCATTCTCTGAAACCAAAATGGAATCAAAATAAATATTGGTTCTCTTCCATTCCACCCAGATATATCCTTAGCACATGGTGGAGATGGAAGATATGAGGGAATTTCACTAAAACCCTAGTTTTTGAGGGTTTCAAACCACTTGCAGAAAAATGATAAGAACTCTCCTATTCCTTTATGGTTTTGCACCAAACCACCACCAAAAGAAAGAAAACTCAGCCCTCTTTCAATCCATGTCATCCCTGGGACTATACAGGAAAGCTATAGGCTGTACCAAGTATGGGATTAGCAAGTTTGTATCAAAAATTTAAAAACAGAGAACAGTGTGAATAATTCTTATTAGATATTCTCCAAAAGTTCAACCAAAACCTCCATTCGATCCTCTCAAGCCTTTAAATAGTTTTTTAAACCCTTATCTAACTGATCCACACCCTCAACTAACTAAAAACCAACTTTCAAAACAAGTAACTGTTGCATTTCAAATTTGTTAATTTAAGCAACTTACAAATTTGCAACTTTAGACTCCTCCAACCTAATGACTACAACTAATGACCTCTAAACCCACAAAAATGGCTTAGAAATAGTATTATTACATCAAAAAAATTCCATTCTTGTACAGTCATATACAAATTCACAAATTTTCCTTCAAAGGCTACAAAGACAACTTCTAGTGCAAGATTGAAATTTTCACATTTTTTATCACTAGACCCAAAACTCACCCAAAAACATACCTAATGGTCTTAATTGACCTTATTCAACACAAATCATGCTGAAAATACCCACAACAACCTATTGACCAACCTGTTCACCATCCGATAATCAAATATTGAGGATGAGGTGTAGGTTCTCCTGCACCAATTGGGCAACATTGATCATACGATTTTTGTGTGGAATACTCAGACTTCTCAACCATCATTTGTATGTCTTTTTTCCATTGTTTTGCATGTCATCATAAGGGATCAAGTCGGTTGAATGCAACTCAGATCAATTCCACGTGTTTGGGTGTGAAAGAGGATCATGCCTAGCTAAACCTACCTATCGAGATGTGTTGGAGCAGTTACTTTAGTCACACAAATTCCAAAATAAAAGTTGCACCACTTTGCAATTTTAAACTGCTTCAATTTGACACTTTTTCCATCAAGTGAAAACAGGAGACCATAGGAAAAATGACTCTGAGATAACAAAAATTGAGAGAGGTTACTGTAGAGGGGCCCAATGCGATCCTGTAGGCTTAGATGGAGAGGTCGTAAGTGTAGACATGGAAAATGTAAAAATTCGATTCGGCACACTTGATCCTAACTACTAATGGCATTTCCTCTTGAATCACACTCTTAGCTTATCATCACCTTCTTTCTCTTAATTAGATAAATCACTACTTATTTAATTAGGTCTTTTTCCCCTGTTGATTAAATTAATCAGTTTAATTTAATTAACCCTAAAATCCCTTTTAATTAAATAAATCATATTATTTGATTAAAATCCCTAAGGTCTTCTTGTTAAATTAAATAAATTAAAACCTTATTTGATTTAACCTAACATTATCCTACTTAGTTAAATAAATCAAATCATTTATTTAATTAATCATTTCCTCTCAATTTTGATTTAAATCAACTCATAAATTTGAGTCAAAAATGTCAAATCATATAATCCCTCATTAATTTGATCAAATCTTGATTAAATTAATCCCTATCACTAAAATCCTCTAAAGAATACAACTTGCACATGAAAATGGATTTAATTCATTTATTAATTCTCTATTTTCTCTCAACATGGAATAAAGGAGGAATATTCCCTCAAGTTTGAATTCAAAAAGTCCAAATGGATGGGTACTTCCAATAGGCATTCACTCCTCTTACATGTCCTTGTGCATCGATCCAAGTGACATTAACTCCATTTTTTTCTCCCTCCAACATGTCACATTCAAATTTCAAATTTGAATCCAATGGCATTTATCATGCACATTGACCAAAATGTGTTCATTCCTCAACCATTCACATCTTGACAAGTGGCACTTGGCCATTGGATGTTGAATGATCTCACATTGCTTATTTTCACTCTCTCTTCCATTTTGGAAATCTATAAATGAGAGACTCTTCCTCTCATTCTATCATCCACAATTTGAGTAAACTTACTATACTCAACTCCATCCTCATCCACACTTAGAGAAAAGTTACTCTCTTCACATTGAGAGTTAATTTTGTCCATTTCATAGCTAGGTTATTGCAAGTTTTCTCAAGAACTCATCTTGTTCTTCATCAACAAAGTGGATCAATCTCCATAAAATCGTCAAGCTTCCAAAGGAGTTGGGAAAGGGCTAATTTCGACATATCAATTGGAACCAACTCCCCCATGGGATCAATAGTTTGCATTGCTTAATTAGGATTTCATTTATATTTACATGTTTTGTTCTTCATTTCCTATTTTAAGTATTTGTAAATGTATTTCATGGGGAATCCCTCTTTTATCTTGCATATCAATTAATTGTTGTGTTTGTTTGTCATGTCTATGCAGGAATAGGATTGGGGTTCATAGCAAGCATCACAGTTTTCGAGTAATAGTCTATCAAAGTTTGCTTCCCTTTTGCACTTTGGACCCTTAAGAGATCGATTTGGTTGAACATAGCTTGAAGTGATTCAACATGTTTGGGTGTGAAAGAGGACCATGCCTAGTGTAAAAATACATATTTGGATGCATTGGAATAGTCTTTTTGGTCACACAAGTTGTAGAACGAAAGTTGCACCACTTTGCAACTTTGCACTACTTGCATTTGACACTTTTTCCATTAAGTGAAAATCCGCTGCCATGGGAAAACCACTCCAAGATAGCCAAAACAGAGAGAATATTTTGTAGAGAGGCCCAACGCAATCCTATAGGATCAGACAAAAGGTTTCTAAGTATCACGGTATCTGAGTAATAGCATGTTGAAGATTGCAGCCATTTTGCACTTTGGACCCTTAAGGGATCGATCCGATGGAATGTAGCTTGGACTAACTCCGCATGTTTCAGTGTAAAAGAGGACCATGCCTAGTGTAAGAATACCTCTTCAGACATGTTGGAACAGTTTGCTTGGTCACACGAGTTGCAGAGCGACAGTTGCACCACTTTGTGCAACTTAAATTTGACACTTTTTCCATCAAATGAAAATCCTCCGCCACGAGAAAACCACTCGGAGATAGCCAAAACCAAGAGAGGTTTTTGTAGAGGGTCCCAACATGATCTTGTAGGATCAAACAAGAAGTTTCTAAGTGTCATGATATCTGATTAATAGCATGTTGAATTTTTCAGCCATTTTGCACTTTGGACCCTTGAGGGATCGATCCAGTGGAACATAGCTCAGAGTGATTCTGTGTGTTTTGGTGTGAAAGAGGACCATGCCTAGCCTAAAGATACCTATTCAGAAATTTTGAAATAGTCCGCTTGGTCACACGAGTTGTAGAGAGAAATTTGCACCACTTTGTAACTTTGCACAACTTGAATTTGACACTTTTCCATCAAGTGAAAATTTATTGCCACGGGAAAACCACTCCGAGATAGCCAAAACTGAGAGAGATTTTTTTAGAGGGGCCCAACACGATCCTATAGGATCAGACGAGATGTTTCTAAGAATCATTTTATTTGATTAATAGCATGCTAAAGTTTGCACCCATTTTGCACTTTGGACCCTTAAGGGATCGATCCGGTGGAACGTACCTTGGAGCGATTCCGCGTGTTTGGGTGTGAAAGAGGACAATTCCTAGCATAAACATACCTATTTGGATGCACTGGAATAGTCCAATTGGTCACACGAGTTGAAGAATGAAATTTGCACCACTTTGTAACTTTGTACTGCTTGTATTTGATGCTTTTTCCATCAAGTGGAAATCTACCGCCACGGGAAAGCCACTCCGAGATAGCCAAAACCGAGAGAGGTTTTTGTAGAGGGTCCCAACGCAATCCTGTAGGATTAGATGATAATTTTCTAAGCATCATGGTATCCGAGTAATAGTATGCTAAATTTTGTAGTCATTTTGCACTTTGGACCCTTAAGGGATCGATCCAGTTGAACGTACCTCAGAGCGATTACGCGTGTTTCGGTGCAAAAGAGGACCATGTCTATCATAAAAATACCTATTTGGATGTGTTGGAATAGTCTGCTTGGCCACACAAGTTGCAGAGAGAAATTTGCACCACTTTACAACTTTGCATAGCTTGAATTTGACACTTTTTCCATCATTCGAAAATTCGCTGCCACAGGAAAACTACTCTGAGATAGCCAAAACTAAGAGAGGTTTTTGTAGAGGGTCCCAACATGATCTTGTAGGATTAGATGAGAAGTTTCTAAGCATCACGATATCCAAGTAATAGTATGTTGAAGTTTGTAGCCATTTAGCACTTTGTACACTTAAGGGATCGATCTGGATAAACGTAGCTCAAAGCGATTCCATGTGTTTGGGTGAGAAAGAGGACCATTCCTAGCATAAACATACCTATATAGACACATTGGAATAGTTTTCTTGGTCACACGAGTTACAGAATAAAAGTTGCACCACTTTGCAACTTTGCACTGCTTGCATTTGACGCTCTTTCCATCAAGTGAAAATTCACCGCCATGGGAAAACCACTCCGAGATAGAGAAAACCAAGAGAGGTTTTTGTAGAGGGACCCAACACAATCCTGTAGGATTAGATGATAATTTTCTAAGTGAAATGGAATAATTTTTATGGGGTTTGTGTTGTTGCCCCTATAGATTTTGATGGAAAAGGGCATGAAAAATGAGGTTTCACCCTAGGGTTTGATAAAATATTGCATGTATAGGTTAGATTTTTATCTTTTGAGTTTTTGTAGGTGATTTTAAGAAGGTATGATGTGGTGGCATGTTCTGGTAAGGTGTGGAACCATTCCTTTCAATAAACCCTCTTTATACTAGCATAAAATAAGGGTTTTGGTTTGGCATGGTGGAGTGAGTTTGTCCTAAGAAAAATTGTGGATTTGAGGGTTTGGATACATGATAATTGCTTCCCCAAAAAGTTTTGGGGGTTGTTGAATGTTTAAAGGTATCTTATTTTGTAAATTAGGCCTAGTTAACCTAATGAGGATAGTGAAGAAGGTCATTTTTTATGCACATGTTCCAAGACAGTCATTATTGATTTTGAAGTATGTGTTGTAAATCAATAATATCTATCTAGATCAGTCATTTTTTTGTGAATTTGTTTGAGAATTTTTCCTCAAAACACCACTTGGAGCCACTTTTCACTTGGAAATTCATCATAAAACCTTGTAGCAGCAACTCCACCTTTGTTTCTTGAATTCCCCTACATAGATAAACATGCACACACCTAAAAAATCCTAATACTAACTTACTCCATTGATCTAAACTATCAAATTTGGTGGAGTAGTCATTATTGGTTATCTAAACTCTCAAAACCCCAATCTTGAGGGTTTACAGACCGAGTTGAGAAAAATCAATTCAAACTAATGATAAACTCAATGGATACCCTCCTAAATAGATTCAAATGAAAGATAATTCACTATTCTACCTTAAACAATAAGATTCAAGGCCTTAAACTACTGTACAGGTCGTACAAGTTAATGAATATTGGAAAAAATCATAAAATCAGTAAAATAGGAACTTTATTGATTGTGAATATTCAAGATTACAAAAGATTTTTGTTTTGCTCGACCTTACATGCTTTATATCACTTCTCTAATCACCTAATGACCTCTTTGAGAATTTTAATACATTACATATGACCTTCACATGACCTTTTTCACATTGTTTACATTTCAAAATTCATATTTTGCAAATTTTCCTATTGAAGGCATTTAGAGAACAAGGTGCTACTGCACCAAACATGAACTCCAAAATTATAGCATTTGAGTAAATCTTGTTACAGTTAAATCTCATTACAATGCCTTAGGTACTTTGTTTCATAGATAGTTTACAATGTCACCCATACATTTGAGATTCTCTTTAAATGTCTACATCATACGTGCTCATTATGAGGTTAACTTCAATTGAGTAACTTGAGATTCCCTCGCTAAGCTTCACATGCTCTTTTATAATGGCTTGAAATTAGAATTGAGATTTTTCAATATCATAAAAATAAGGATGTTGCATTGATTTTTTGGATGATATTCTCTTTGATGGCTCATAAATCAGCATTTTTTGCAACGAGATCAATCAGTTTTTAGTAGTTTACTTACAACTACGCAAAGTAAAAGAGAAAAAGAAAGATAATCCAAAATGGAAATGAAATGAAAATATATGGAAGGAACTTATAGATAGGCATGTAGGTCTCACAACTTAGTCACTTTTGGTCATACATCTTCACTAGGAGTTCGAAGATACCTATTGCACACAACACCTCTCATGAATAGAGTAAGTTCAAATTTGAGATGTTCTTATAATGTCTAAATCATAGCTGCTCACGATAAGGTTAACTTCAAATTAATAACTTGAAATTCCCTCACCAAGATTTGCACACACTTTTCTAATGGCTTAAAATCATGATTGAGATATGTCAAGATCATCAAAATAAGGATGTTGCATTGCTTTTCTGGTTGACATTCTCTTGGATAGCTCATATATCTGCATTTTCTGCAAGGGGACACCAATCACTGTTTAGTAGGTTACTTACAAATAAGAAAAGTAAAAGAATATGATAGCATTGGAATCAAATAAATTAATGTACATACAAGTATAAATTAATAAGAACCATTCTGCATATACTTACAAATTAATCCAATGAACCATCTGGGTCTTCTCTACTCTTTATTGTGTCAAGTATTGCCTCATGGTCAGACTCACAGACCTTCCACAAGGTCTTTTTCAAAGGTCTACCCCCATATTTGGTCAAACGAACATTGGATGCCACAACAAGGTTTGAGTAATGAAGAATCTTACGATGTGTTTCAAAGTCCTGAAATAGCCAATGTTTAACACTTGAATGTGGGTACCTTCTAAGCCACGTTCCAATAACCACAACTGAGCTTGTAGGGTATTCGATGTTTTCTCCATCTATAACTAGGGACTCCAATTTATTTTTTTCCTCAACACAATGACACAAGTAATAGTATGTTCCCTCTTCATTGTCTTCATCTGCAATAACTACATAAACATGCCCTGCATTGATATGTGCAACAAATCTCTTGAAATTAGTCAACATTAGGAATACACTACAAAGTAAGATAACAATATGGAATTTCAACAACTAAGCAAGTAGATATATCACCTGGTTGAACTAGATCTGATACGTGGTCAAAGTTGATCGATGATTCTATCTGTGTCAATTCCAATACATTCGGAGGGCGATACGTGTGAAGTGGGCTAAGATAACTTGTCAACCATTTGTCAACCCACTCCCCTAACTCACAATCATTCCAGGCTTGCATTGTAAATGAAGAACAAAAGCATGCCATCTTTCAAGTATCGATACTCCATGAACTTGCATTTTAGCTAAGGAAAGAGTGTACCTCACTCAATCTTGTTATTGTACAACAATCCTCATATGGTGCAATGTTAGTATCATCCATCAACCAAAAAAATCTACGAACTGAAGATGTACTTTCATTACCTGGACCCATCGAAGCATTACACCACTCAATGATTGATTTTGCATCTGTCAACTTTGCACTATTTGTATACTTTAACTCTTCTCGTGCTAATTTTCTTTTCATGCATGCTCCTGCATCATCATGCTCCCCCTTTCCATGCCCGGCCTCACAAAAGTTCCACATATGTTGAACACTTGTAATCACATGCATCCTGCACAAGTTCTTGAACTGTGTTGCACAGTTATCCTACCGTATTATATGTCGATTGTATGCTATGCCACTCTAAGCCAAACCACTGTAGAACATCTAGAAGAAACCTTGCACAAACTTTGGAGAATGTGTGTAATCATCACTAATGTAAAAGTGGTACTCCCTCAATACCTTCCTTTGGTCATTTGTACTATAATATGCATGAATGAATGTTATGTGCACAAATATCGAAACCTGTGTGGAGTTGTAATATTGTGATTGCACCTCATGTTGTGGTTGTAGAGTGTAGTTCTTTGCAAATTCAACCATTGATACTATGTTGCCAACTAGAAAGGTGTCCTTGCATAGCTTGAATTGTGTGTCCAATCATTAGGCTTTATGGGTATACATTGCATACTCAGATAGTATATTGTCATGAAACATGGACATAAACTGGTACACTAGAATCTTCTCAATAACCAAATCACACCTTTTTTCTTGAGACCCATCTTTTGTAGCGTATGCCATTGTTTTATACTTCCTGAACTCTACTAGTTTATGTCCCACCTCATCTGTGCTTTCCATATGTTGACATACTGGCATACGCTTGAAGCCACCGCAATGCTCGCATGAACCATCCAAGCATGTTCTCCTATAGAATATCTGGTCATCCTCTATTTCACATAAATTTTTTGATAATAACTCTCTTCAAGATTTTGGTGGGGCTTTTGTGCCATAATCCTGCAAAACATCGTTAGTATGCAAATCTAAACATATAGAACGATAAACATCATAATGGTTAGAGAATTAAATATGTAGTCTACAACAACAAGTAGTGTGTGTGTAATTTATCTTGACATAAAAAGGTTTAAGAATTTCAAAAAATCTTTGACAAATACTGATTTGAGGATAATCATTTTCAAATTTATGAAAAATTTGGGTTTGAGTCATATCCAAAAAATGCTTTGGATGTGGCTCACAATTCTAACAACCGATTCTCCTTCTTACCACATACCTTTGATTTGGAGATCGCCTTGTGTTATTCTTCCAATACTCTTCAATTAGTGTTCTCAAGGCTTCGACAACTTCTTTATCTTTTCGTGATAGTCTCCCTGAGAATGCTCCTAATTCATTTGAATTAGTGCCCTCAATTATTTTCCGCCTGTGAATGGCTCTTGATAAAGTTTTTCTACTAATTCTCATTTTTTCACTCATCTTTCTAATGAGATGAGCTCTCTTTGTTTGACAGCTTACCAAAGTCAATGTAATGACACGTCGGGTGACATTACTATCCTTTGAGCATGAGGTCTTACCCACACTCTCATAAGCATCCATTAGATTCTTCACAATAGTGTCTTCACTCAATGCATTCGATGTTCTCAGCCCAAGAGTCTTCATGATGTTCCTATACTTTACACCCCGCATCATTTCACGAAATAGTTGACATCTTGTGGTCTCATTTAGCCTTTCAAAGAATAATTTCCAAATCTTATCAGCATATCTTCTACAAGTGCGTGTTGGAATCTTACCTTCCATGTGCTGCAAAATATCCTCATCAATATTAATCAAATATGTTGGATTTCTACGCAAAATTCTAGGTGGTGTTCTCCTAGGTACATACATCTCAACATCAGGAATTTCATCAATATTTAATTGACATGGGCTATATTGTGTACCTTCAATCGAGGGTGGATAAGAAGACATACCTTGAGGTTCACATGGGGATGATGGCATACCTTCTTCATCAAATCTGAGTGATGATGTACTCTCAACTTGAGATGTGTTGGATGGTGTCCAACAATATTCACTTGCGGTAGATGGTGTCCCTCCATATTCACTTGTAGTAGATGGTGTCCCTCCATATTCACGTTTGGTAGATGTTTTCCCTCCATATTCTCTTGTGCTTAATGGTGTCCCTTCATATTCACTTGTCTTAGAGGGTGTGTCTCCAACTATGGTATCTGAGTCTGTCTTACCATGATGCTTTCACATTCGTGCCTTTTGTGTTGCCAATTCCTTTTCTCTTTTTAACGGTTGAGGTTCCTCTTCAATTTTTTTGTTTTCGTCAATCATTCCCAATTTCTGTTTTTTAGGATATGCCACCATCCGAACTCTCCCCTTTGCTTTGAAGGTTTCCTTCTCTTCGTCTATTAGTTTCCTTTGTCTTTTTCTTTGGCATGGCAGATAATTTTATCTATAGCATGGACAAGCATACAAAATTTCAACTTATGTCATATATATGTATACAAACTGTGGAAGCATAAATGGTGTGGGAGCACCATTGAATGAAAATTTTCAATTCAAGAAGTTGTTGTCTAGGCTTTACGAAAACATCGATGCATGTGAAGATGGATAAAAGCAATGTTCTTGTTGTTCTTGAGTTTAAGATCTTGATCTATGTTAAATAAGGTCTATGAGACCAGTCTTAATATGTATTTAGTTCTTTTGATTCATTCTAGGTGTTTAGGGGGGAGATTTGGCTTGACATTTGCAAAAAACTATATTTTTGGCAAAGTTGTAAAGAGATAAGTTAGTTAAGAAGTTACAAAAAAAGTTAGATAAGTTGGGGGAGTATGTTGTGTGCTTGGAACTGGGTTGATTCAGAGTGGTGAGAACCCAAGATACAAATTGACACAACTTCTCTCAAATATGCCAACCAAGACATCAACCTTCAATTGACTCAACGGGACAACAGGGTTACCTATCAACCATGACTCTTCATTATGACTCCAAATTGAAATTTGATGCAGGAAAAGAGTGTCAAAACCTTCAATATTTCATCATCTTTACATTCAACCACCTACAAAAAGAAGATCAAACAAACTCTTATTAAAGCCACTTTTGACCCAAAATTGTCTTATAGGCTTCACAAACCAATTTTAGGGATTTTTCTCACAAACCTCCCAAAACACCTTTCAAAAAAATTATTGATATATATATCCATTTCAGTGGTATGATACATATAAAAAATCCACATATTACTCTTTTAAGACACTTTCCTCAAAATGACAAATTTCACTATTTTAGGGCCCAAATTAGCCAATTTTACAAAGGGACCCCCTCAAGAACCCACCACCAGGACTCCATGACTGAAAAAATTATATTCTTATGTTTCAAAACTAACAATTATCAAGGTTCGAGGACCCCAAGTACTCATTCCATCAACAAGTTTCAAAACCCTCTTTAGAACCTAGGAAACAAGGGTTTTTAGGCCTCCTTATTGAAACTCTACCTTCCACAACTTCCCAATTCAAACCAACTACCTAGACACCTATGTATAGTTCCTCCCAAGCTTAAGGAACCCTCATATTCCCTCTAGAAATTTTTCACCCCTCTTTCTTAGGTCTGCACCATTGTTTTCTATGAGAAAATAGGGTATTTCCCCTTAAAACAACATCATTCATGAGGAAAATTTAAACTTCTCTACTCCTAAGAACATCGTAAGTAAATCCTACATGGTCACCCCACTTATTCATAGATATCACAATAGGTAGGATGCCATCTAAGACATTAAATTACCCTCAAACCCTTGACTGTCCAAGAACCGGGTTTCTAGAAATTTATGAGTTCTGAGCACAAAGTTCAATGAAAACCTCTTCAAAGGGAGCCAAATGAAAGTAGGAACATTCATTTATGGAATAATATCAATTTCACACCGAGACCTTCATTTGTCTTAAAAATTGCTAACATTGACAACTTTTGCTAAATGGGCAACATTATGCAACTTTGTTGTCCAAGACACCTAAGACCACTTGTAGACATGGAAAATATACCGACACACTTGATCCTGATTACTAACACCGCTTTGTCCTAAATCATACTCTCAGCTTATCATCACTTTTTCATCTCTTAATTAGATAAATCATTATTTATTTAATTAGGTCTTTGTCCCTTGTTGATTAATTTAATCAATTTAATTTAATTAATCCTCTATCTTTGTTCATTTAAATAATTCAATTTATTTAACTTGAATATCTAAATTCCTCTAATTAAATTGAATAAATTAAACATTATTTGATTAAATCTAATATTATCCCCTTTGGTTAAATAAATCAAAACATTTATTTAATTAAACCTTTCCTCTCAATTCCGATTTAAATCAAATTTAAGTCTAAATTGTCACATCTCCTAAATTCTTCATTAAATTAATCAAACTTTGATTAATTTAATATTTATACATGTCACATCCTCTAGAGAATTCAACTTGCTCAATAAATCAATTACTTTGATTTATTAAATTGCCTATTTTCTCTCAACATGAAATAAAGGAGGAATATTCCTTTAGATTTGAATTCAAAATCCAAGGCGATGGGTACTTCCAACAAGGAATTTAAGGCCTCTTATGTGTCTTTGGCCTTGAGCCAAGTGACATTAACTCCATTCCTTTTTCCCTCTCACATGTCATTTCCTCAATTTCAAATTCCACCTAATGGCATTTATCATGCACATTGACCAAAATGTGCACAACCTTCAACCATTCACATCTTGACAAGTGGCACTTGGCCATTAGATGTTGAATGATCCCACATTGCTCAATTTCACTCTCTCTTCCAATTTGGAAATCTATAAATGAGAGATTCTTCCTCTCATTCTATCATCCACAATTTGAGAAAAGTTACTCTCTTCACATTGAGAGCTAATTTTGTCTACTTCATAAAAAGTGTTCATCATTTTTATGGTTGCATAGCTAGGTTATGCCAAAATCTCATCAAGGAGCTACAATCTCCATCAAATCATCAAAGCTTACAAAGGAATTGGGAAAGGGCCAATTTCGACACACCAATTGGCGCCAATTCCCCCATGGGATCAAGAGTTTGCATGCTTAATTAGGATTGCTTTAGTTTTTCATGTTTTGTTCTTGTTTTTCCTGTTTTGAGCATGGTAAACGGATTTCATGGGGAATCATTGTTTTATCTTGCATATGAACCTAACTATGTGTTTGCTTCTTGTCTTTGTGTAGGTATAATATTGTGGTTCACACCACTCAAACACCTTTATTTCATCCCTTATCAAACTTCTAGACTCTTGTCTTGCACTTCCATCTACAATTTGAATAATTTGCCTTCAAAGATTATATGGCAAAATTGATAATTTTCTGAAGCAAGAGTGCATTCTTGCACATTTGATCACCAAACTCACAAAATCCCTAAATACATGAAATATTGGTCTATTTAGACCTTATTTTCAATAAAAGCTATGAAAAAGTATCTAAAAACTCTTGAACTCGCCCAAAGACCTTAAAACAAATTGTCACCAAAGTAGATTTTGAAACATGGTTGTAGGTGCCTCTGCACCATGGGTTTGGAATACTGCTAGGGGAAGCATGCTGAAAGGATGAATTTTGGTGAGATATTTGGAATGTGTATTTGGTTTATTTCAATCAATAACATGTTGATTATAGTGTCTTGGATGTCTGGATAAAGGTTGGTAGTTACCTTCCATGATTTTTTGTTATTTTGCCATGTAAGTTACAACATTGAGTTCTTCAATTAGTGAATCGTGAACGAAATGAATGGTTTTGAGTTTCTAATCAAGTTTATGCTATGTTACAATCAATTTTATGATGGTTAATCTATATTTGATTCTGACAAAGAGTTGAAGCCAAGTTCTAATGTTTTGTGGAAATATGAAATCAAGTGAAATTGAAGGATTTTGATGAAAAGATGACTGAGTTTGTTGGTTGATCTTCCTCAATTTAAGTTAGGGTCAGAAGTAACCTTGATGATTTTTGGATCCTGGTAGATGCTTTGCATCAAGTTTAAAATGGTAATTGGAAATTTTATATAATTGTGTAATTTAAAATGTGCATTGACAACCTAAGGTTATAATGACAAACAAACAATGATCAACATGGAATATGTAAAATAACCAAAATGAAAGCAATCCATAATAGAATGAAAGAAAATGTGTAAAGACTTCACATACCTAAAAAACCAGACTTTCAAATGGAGGAGTTCAACCCAATTATGTAGCCTTATATTCTTCTTTCTGCAAACTTCACAAAAATTTGACTTTTTCAAAAGCCTATTCCCCTCCAAACTACAATTGTATATCAGTTTTCAATGGAATTCAAACTTGAATATGTCTTTCAACATGGAAACTCCACTATTTCATGCAAAGGTGGTGGAATGTGAATAACATGCTTACACACTTCACAACATCATCAAAAAGCTACTTTTTGTCGGAGCACGCGTAGAACCAGGAGAATATGCAGAATGTGGGCCTTGACATCACGGGTATATTGAGTTTTTTTACCGTTTTTAGTGGAAGATAAAATGTGCTTGTGTTATAATGCGAGCGCGTTATTTCTTGCTAAAACGGTAACATATCTACTTCTTCAAAATGCACTCGTGTTATATGAAATATGGTTTTTTAAATATATTTATTTTCTCCCTCTTTGTCTATACCCTCTATCCTAACTATATATCTCTCCCCTGTACCCTTATAGTAGAGGAGATAGAGGTGATTATGTGTGTTTGTGTGGGAGAGAGAGACAAAGAGGTATACAGAAAGGAAAAATATATAGTAGAGAGGGAGGTAGGGTTGAGGGTATAATTGTTTTAGGGTTTAAGGGGTCAGGGTTAAAGGTAGAGGGTGTATGGTTGAAAGAAAGAGAGTGGGAGAAAGAGAGAGTGGGAGAGAGAGATATATATATGGAGGGAGAGAGAGAGGGGGAGAAAGAGAAAGAGGGAGAGAGACGGAGAGAGGGAGGGAGAGGGATAGGGGGAGAAAGGGATAGTGGGAGAGAGTGGGGGAGAGGGGGAGGGGGAAGAGAGAGAGGGGGAGGGAGAATGAATAGTGGGAGAGATGGAGATAGAGAGGGAGGGAGAGATGGACCGGGAGAGAGATAGAGGGTAGAGGGTTAAGAGTTAAGGGTTTAAAGGGTTAAGGGTTTAAGGGTTAAGGGTTTAAAGGGTTAGGGTTAAGGATAGAGGGGAAAGAGATAAGAGTGAGAGAGAGTGGGAGAGAGGGAGAGAGAGAGAGGGATATGGAGGGAGAGGTAGGGAGAGTGAGGTAGAGGGAGGGGGGAGAGATGGGTAGAAAGAGATAGCAGGAGAGATAGAGAAAGATGGATAACAAGAGGGAGGGGGAGAGGGGGAGAGTGGAAGAAAAAGAGAGTGGGAGAAAGTGGGAGATTGGGAGAGAGGGAGAGTGGGAGAGAGATAGAGGGTAGAGGGTTAATATTTTAAGGGTAGACCCTCTTAATACCTCAACCCTCAACCCTTAAACCCTAATCCCTCAACCCCTATACCCTCTTAATCCCTCAACCCTCAACCCTTAAACCATAATCCATCAACCCCTATAACCCTCAACCCCTATACCCTCTTAATCCCTCAACCCTTAAACCCTAAGCCCTCAACCCCTATACCCTCTCAATCCCTCAACCCTTAAACCCTAATCCATCAACCCCTATACCCTCTTAATCCCTCAACCCTTAAACCTAATCCCTCAACCCATATACCCTTTTAATCCTTCAACCCTCAACCCTTAAACCGTAATCCCTCAACCCCTATACTCTCTTAATCCCTCAACCCTTAAACCCTGATCCCTCAACCCCTATACCCTCTTAATCTATCAACCCCTATACCCTCTTAACCCCTCAACCCTTAAACCCTAATACCTCAACCCCTATATGCTCTTAATCCCTCAACCCTTAAACCCTAATCCCTCAACCCCTATACCCTCTTAATACCTCAACCCTTAAACCCTCGACGCTTAGACCATAATCCCTCAACCCCTATACCCTCTTAATCCCTCAACCTTCTGTTAGGGTTAGAAGACAGATATCTAACAAGTTAAATGCAGATTTGATCAATAAAACACACAAGAAATTATAGCAAAAACAAGACAACACAGAGAATTTAACGCGGTTCACCCAATTTGGGCTACATCCACAAAACTGCAGCCATCCAATGATTTTATTATCCAATGCAAAACATATTACAATATCGCAAATAATTACATGCTACAACTCTCCAACCCAGTCGCTTATAACAAGCTTTTAGAAGCTTCTAGAAATTAGGGTTTACAAAGTTGGTTTTTTTCTTTTTCGGTGACAAAGCAAAAAAAGGTGAAAACAAAAATTTCTTGAGGGCTGCCACCCCCAAACCCCCACCCAGGGCCTTGCCCTACCCCGGACCCCAACGAGGATACATGAAGAGTGTAAAGTACTAAAAAGTGTACAGTATAGCATGATTAGTCGCCTCATACCAACAATCTCCCACTTGGAGACTGATCATGCTCTAGACCAACACAAACTCCCACTTGGAGACTAATCCTAGATGACACCACTACACTTACAGCTCCCACTGGAAATAAGCACCTTGGACCTTGCTACTCTATTACACTTTTAACCTTGAAGACCAACTGAAGTTGAAAAGGAGCTCAGCTCCTCCCTTGTCGCTGCCTTTGTAAACATATATGTTGGATTGTCATTTGTATGTATCTTTTCTAGCTTTACATGTCCATCCTCCAATACTGAACGAATGAAATGATATCTTAGTTGTATGTGTTTGGTTTTAGAGTGCAAGTTAGAATTGTTTGCAAGATGTATACCACTTTGGCTATCTGTAAACAAGTGATTTTCAGCCTGTGTTTTTCCCAACTCTTCCATGAAAACTTGCAACCATCTCATCTCCTTTGTTGCCTCTATTGTAGCCACATACTCTACCTTTGTGGTGGATAAAGCAACCACCTTTTGCAACTGATAAATCCAACTCACTGTTGTCCCACCAACTATAAATACATAGCATATGGTACTTCGCCTAGTATCTATATCCCCTACCAAATTTGAGTCAACATAGCCTTTATAATTAGTATTAGAGCCCCCAGAACATAGAAATTTATTGGATGTTCCTCTCAAGTACCTGAGAATCCATTTTCTCGCATTCTAATGCTCAACTCTAGGATGACTCAAATACCTGCTAACAACTCCTACATCATCTGCAATATCCAATCTCGTGCATACCATGGCGTGCATTAAACTGCCCATAGCTAGAGCATATGGTACCTTGGACATTTTTCCTTCCTCCTCTTGTGTCTTTGGACACATATCCTTAGTCAATTTGACATGACTGGGAAAATGTGTGTTGACAACTTTTGCATTCTCCATATGAAATCTCTGCAACACCTTTTCAACATAATTAGCCTAAGATAAAAACAATTTCCTATTTTTCCTATCTCTTGTAATCTTCATACCAAGGATTTGTTTTGCTGCCCCCAAATCCTTCATAGCAAATGGATTTGCTAACTGTTGTTTTAACTCCTTTATGTGATCCATGTTAGACCCCGCTACAAGCATATAAACATAAAATAATGTCGCTATCTTCACCTAACATCTTAAAATAAACACAATGGTCTAAATTACACCTATTGTAGCTTTGCTCAGACATAAAACTATCAAATTTAAGATACCATTGTCGAGGTGCTTGCTTCAAGCCATATAAATGTTTCTTCAATCTACACACAAGTTTCTCCTTTCCTTTGACCTCAAATCCTTGTGGCTACTCCATATATATTTCCTCTTTCAAATCACCATGGAGAAAGGCGGTTTTAACATCAATTTGTTCTAAATGCAAATCTTCAGCAACCACAATACTTAAAATAGTACAAATAGAAGTTATTTTAAAAACTAGGGAAAATATTTCATCAAAATCAATACCATTTTTCTATGCAAATCCCTTTACAACTAATTTGTCTTTAAATCGTTGCTTACCTCCATCCTCCTCTTTCAGCCTGTAAACCCATTTGTTTAGTAAAGCCTTTTTACCTGCAAGCAACTTGCATAATTCCCAAGTCTAATTTTTTAGCAAGGAGTCCATTTCTTCTTCCATTTCATGCTCCCACTGAACCTTGGTATCCACTTGAATAGCTTCATGATAACATTTTGGTTCACCAACATTAGTTAATAAAATAGAATAAAAAGAGGGAGAAAATATTTTTGGAGGTCTACTTATCCTTGAAGATCGCCTAAAATTCACTGGAGTTTGTGGTATTTCTTCTTCTTGTTGTTGCGAAGCATGAGGAACCACTGGAACATTGTTGTTTGTAATATCATCCAGCACTGCATAATCCTTTTTTGTCTTCTCATTCTACTGTAATAGATCTTTGTACAACACTTTCTCATTGAATATGACATCCCTGCTTCTCACAATTTTCTTATTTTCAAAATCCCAAAGCCTATAACCAAATTCATTAATTCCATATCCAACAAATATATATTTCTTTTATTTTGCATCAAGCATGGTTCTATTTTCAGAATCTACATGTGCAAATGCTTCACAACCAAAGGTTTTGAGAAAAGAATAACTCACCTTCTTACCTATCCATGCTTCCTCTGGAATACCACAACCCAAAGGATTAGAGGGGCCTCTATTAATTAAATAAACAAAAAAATTTACAGCCTCTTCCCACATGTTTAAAGGTAGGCTAGCATGCAATCTCATAGTTCGTGCATGCTTCATTATTGTTCTATTCATGCGCTCAGCCACTCCATTTTCCTGCGGAGTCCTTGGAACCATTTTTTGCCTATGAATACCATTAGAGGAACAATAATCTTCAAACTCTTTGCTACAATACTCACCACCATTGTCAGATCTAAGAAATTTTAGCTTTTTACCTGTCTCATTCTCAACCAAGCTTCTCCATTTTTTAAAAGTTTCAAATACATCAGATTTTTGCCTAAGGAAATAAATCTATACCTTCCTAGTTGCATCATCAATGAAGGTAACATAATACTGAGAGCTACTGAGAGAAGATACATGAGCTGGTCCCCATACATCTGTATGCACAAGCTCCAATTTCTCATCTTTCTTTTGTTTCCCATCCTTGAGAAAACTAACTCTCTTTTGTTTTCCATACACACAACTTTCGCAGAAATCCATATTAACATATTTTAGACCTGGTAAATCATTCTTTGAATGAAGTACTTTCATACCTTTTGCACTCATATGCCCAAGTCTATTATGCCATAGTTTTGATTCAAAATCCACAACAATTGTTCCTAAACATTTATTTTTATCTACAATAGCTAAAGTGGAAGGAATAGTATGACCTATACAAAGATATAAGGTTCCTACTTTCACACCTTTTTCTACCACTAAGGCACCTTTTGTAACCTTCCAATTTTTATCACTAAATGTAACAACACAACCTTCATCATCTAGTTGCCCTATAGAAATTAAATTTCCTTTTACATTTGGAATGTGCCTTACCTTATGTAGTAGCCAATGATTCCCATTCTGCAACTTAATCTTGATTCTTCCCTTTCCAACAATCTGGCAGGGTTTGTTATCTCTCAAATAAACTAGCCCAAAATCCCATTGGACATAATCAAGAAAATAATTTCTATGGGGTGTAGCATGAAAAGAAGCCCCTGAATCTAACACCCAATAATTATCAGCATTGTCAAGGGAAAGAATCAAAGCATCCTCATCATATTTATTACTTATCACATTTTCCTTTTTATTTCCTTCTTTTTTGTCTCCTTTATTTTTTCGAGACTAGCAATATTTCTTTAAATGACCCGGCTTACCATAGTACCAACAATCCCTCTTATCTCTAGATTGGGACCTTTTGTCCTTTGATTTTCCTCGTGACTTCCCATGACTTCCAGAATTGTTTCCTCTCTCCTTTGTTTTGCCCCTGCTTTTTGCATTCAAAACACTGCCTGATGTGGATGTTCCACCTGAGCTTTTCCTATGAATTTCCTCGCTCAAAATAACACCAACAACATCATCAAACTTCAATGTATTTGAACCAGAAACAAAATTGCTAACAACCATTACCAAGCTATTCCATCTTTCAGGCAAAGAACACAAAATCAAAAGATCCCTAACTTCTTCATCAAAGTTTACTTTTACAAAAGTTAATTGACTGGTAACATTATTAAACTCATTTAAATGATCAATGATTGACCCACCTTCTACCATTTTCATATTAAATAAACGCTTCATAAGAAATACCTTATTCAAAGCGGAAGGATTTTCATATAACTTTGCTAAGGTTTCCATCAACTCTTGAGTTGTCTTTGCTGTTGTAATATTGAACTCCACCAATTGTGCCAAGCATAGACGAATCCTACCAAGAGACTTTCTATCCAAAATATTCTAGTCCTCATCCAACATTGTTGAGGGTTTCTTGGTTTTCCCTTCCAATGGCCATCATAAATCCTTTTGATAGAGGTATTCCTCCATCTGCATCTTCCATAACTGATAGTTCTACCCATTGAACTTCTCAACCTTCAACTTACCCTTGTCTGCCATTGCTCCCACTTAACCGTGAGACTCCCACTCAACCGTGAGACCTTCGTGCAGACAATAATCAAACACAACCCACTTTGATACCACTTGTTAGGGTTAGAAGGAATATATCTAACAAGTTAAATGCAAATTTGATCAATAAAATAGATAAATAAAACACACAGTAAATTATAGCAGAAACAAGACAACACAGAGAATTTAACGTGGTTCACCCAATCTGGGCTACATCCACAAAACCACAGCCATCCAATAATTTTATTATCCAGTGAAAAATATATTACAATATTGCAAATAATTACATGCTACAACTCTCCATCCCAGCCACTTATAACAAGCTTTTAGAAGCTTCCAAAAATAAGGGTTTACAAAGTTAGCTTTTTTTCTTTTTCGGTGACGAAGCCAAAAAAGGTGAAAATCATTAGGCTGCTTCACCCCTGTGGCTTCTGCCTACACCTCGAACCTAGTGGGATACATGAGGAGTGTACAGATAGCATGATGGGCACCACATGCTACCTTGACCCCCTTAAACTCCTAAATCCCCAACCCCTGCTGCCTCTTCCTCAGCCCTTAAACCCTAATCCCCACCCCTATACCCTCTTAATCCCCTAACCCTCAACCCTTAACCCCTAATCCCTCAACCCCTATACCCTCTTAATCCTCAACCCTCAACCCTTAAACCCTAATCCCTCAAGCCTATACCCTCTTAATCCCTCAACCCTTAAACCCTAATCCCTCAACCCTATACCTTCTTAATCCTCAACCTATACCCTCATAACTCTTCAGCCAAACCTAATCCTCAACCCTAATCCCCCTAAAAATTCCTCCCCTAAACCCCCTCTTAATCCCTCCCAACCCCTAAACCCACTTAGTAAACTCCTACCCTAATAATCCAACCCCTTGACCCTTAATCCCTCAATTCTTAAACCCCTAAACACTCAACCCTAAACCCTCAACCCTTAAACCCTAAACTCTTAAACCCTCTACCCGCTACCCTCTACCCTAAACCCTAATCCCTCAACCCTTACACCCTTAAATCCAAGAAAACTATCTACCCTAATCCCTAAACCCTCAACCCTTAATCCCTCAACCCCTATACCCTCTACCCTATACATTAGACCCTCAACCCCAATCCCTCAACCCTATACCCTATACCCTATACCCTATACCCTCAACCCTCCACCCTCAACCTTAAACCCTCAGTCCTCAACCCTCAACCCTTAAACCCTCTACCCTCTACCCTCTACCCTCTACCCTCTACCCTATACATTAAACCCTCAACCCTCAATTCCCAACCCTCAACCCTTAATCCCTCAACCCTCAACCCTTAAAACCTACACCCTCAACCCCTATACCCTCTACCCTTTACATTGGACCTTGAACCTAATCCTTCAACCATATACCCTCAAACCTAAACCCGTTATCCATTACCCTCAACCAAGTAAACCCTGAACCCTAAACCCTTCAACCCTAAACCCTTCAACCTTCTACCCTATACCCTCAACCCAATACCCTCTACCATTGACCCTATTCCCTCAACCCTCAACCCTTAAACCCTAATGCCCTAGAAACCATCAACCCTATAGGTCCTCCACTCTAATCCCTCAACCCTATATCCTCAACCCCTATCACTTTCTCTCTATCTATACATCTCACGTCTCCCTCTCTCCCTCCCTCCCTCCCTCTTACCCTCTCTAATTGTCTCTGTCTACCCTCTCCCTCTTTCTACATACCTCTTGTTCAATCAATCCCTACCACCCTCTCTCACTCCCTCTATCCATCCCTCTCTATGTCCCTCCCACTCTCCCCCACTCTCTCCCACTCCCTTTCTCTCCTCCCATCCCCTATCTCTCTCAGGTCTCTCCCTCTGGAAACCTACCTAGGTAACTCTCTCTTTATCTCTCTCCCCTCTCTCTATTTATCCCTCCCACCCTACCTAGATAATTCACTCTCACTCCACCCCCCTCTTTCTCTACCTCTATTAGGTCACTCCCTCCCACACCCTCTCCCTCTCTCATGTCTCTCACTCACACTCCCTCTCTCTCGCACTCCCTCTCACTAGCTATCTCTCAAGTATCTCCCTCTCACCCCTTCACACTCTCAAGTCTCTCCCTTTGGCACCTTACCTACATAACTCTCTCTTTCTCTCTCTCTCCCCTCCCTCTCTCTCCTCTCTCTCTCTCCCTCTCTCTCAATTCTCTCTCTCCCACCCCCCTCTCTCTCTCTCCCTCCCTCTATCCCTCCCACCCTACATAGCTAATTCCCTCTCATTCCAACCCCTTCTCTCCCATCTCCCTCTCTCTTAAACTCTCACTTCCACCCCCTCTCCCTCTCTCTAGACTCTCTCTCTCTCTCTAAATTCTCCCTCCCTCTAAAGACATACGTAAATACATACATACTTACATACATACAAGCATAATAAATTTGTACATACAATCCTACATCCATACAAGCATACATACATACATGTGTAGATACAATCTTACATATAGTATAGGCATACATACAATATACATGCATTGATACATACAGGAATACATACATGCATACATACAAGCATGCATACATGCATATATACATGACATACAAGCATACATGTACATACAAACATACAAATATATCAGCATACATTCAATAGACTAGAATTTAACATAAATGAGGACATAACGCGAGCACATTATAACACACTCACATTATGTCTTAGTTGACATGTTTCTCGCAAAAGCAAAAAACTATGTCAAAACTAAGATATAACGCGAGCGCGTTATAGTGTGCTTGCACTATATCTTGCTTTGGGAATCCTCGAGCCTTAGGAATTGTATTTGCCTTGGAATACTAGCCCAAAGGCTTGGAGGCCATTCCCAACGACCAGAGATGTGTTTTTACAAAATCTACCATATTTCACATAATTGAGTCTGTGCTCACCATCAGGATTGTATGTGGTTCAATATCGAAAAAATTGAACACATGGGTAATGTTGGGTTCTCTCTTAGCTATCCAACGATGTAATTGTTTTCACTTTCTGACAATGTTAAGCCTTTCATCCATAATTTATTGTGTTTGTATGTGTCTTTTTTGCCAAAAAGCAGTGTTTGGTTTTTTTTTCCGTTATAAATTAACCATTCATCAAATTTTCAAATAAATTACATTTTTAGAAACTACACTTCATTCTACAAATTTAAAAATAAAAAATAAAAAAAATCAATTAGTTTCCAAAATTTGTAGGGGTAGCACAGCCAAAATTTTGTTTTTCAGGAAGTTTCCACTTCGAAAATTAGTAAAAAATCAAATATTCATTAAAAAATATCATAAAAATCATGCATCAACTACATATTGTTAGCTAACTTTTGACCGTTGCAATTTTAAAAATACCCAAAAAAAGTTCACCGTACGAGGGTCGTACAAGAGTTGTTCTATTAGGTTTTTCTAACAAAAACATCACCAATTTGTGTGCGTCCCTCTTTTGAACCCCTTAATCTCAACCATTTTAAAAATAAATTAGTAGTTTAGAAAGTAGACTCAGAGCACTTTGATCCTTTTTTTGTTCCATCTCAAAATTTTGAGTGTAACATCCTCAATTTCACATCCAAGGTCAGTATTTCCTAATTTCAGAAAAAGAAAAAGAAAAAGTAGCCACTTCAGTCCCCTTTTTGGGAACCATCTTGGTGCACTTACTCACTTTTGGAAGCGTGTTAAGGTGTGTTGGGATCTATTTGGGTCCTAATTAAGGATTTATATTGGGTCGCCTTTGTTCCTATCCACCACAAGAATGTTTGGGTGCCAACCTAATTTGAAATTTCAAATGTAACTACTACTTGTCAACCTTGCAAGGGCTTCAAGGTTGAATATGGTATAAGTATGAGTCGATTTGATGAAGGAGAGTGTTAATATGCAATATAGAGGTAAGATAGATGCAAGATAAATTTCTATGATGTGAATGATGCAAATTTGAGCAAAGTAGTGCAAGTTTCAAGTTTAGGACTTTATAGGATATTTAGTTGAAGGTGTCCTCAATATTTCAAGCAAGACTACAAGAGTGTGTGAGAAATTTTTGTGGAATATATGTTGCATTGTGATAGTCTTCTATGTGTAAAATTTATCTTCTATCTTCTTTTTATCTTCTAGGCAGTGAACCTTGGTTGTGAGCCTTTTTGGATAGTGTGTCCTATTCTAGCAGTGAGCCCCTTGTACTGGTTTTGGAATTACTTATATTGTGAGCTAATTCTTACTATTTTTTTTCCCTCATTGGTTTTTCCACATAAATCTGGTGTCGTCTTGTGTATGGTGTTGTTATTTCAATTTTAGTTATTTGCATTTCATGTTTAATCATTTTAACATAATAAGGGTTTAATAAATGCATGTGGATTTGATTACTGTTGAGGGTTTTAGTGTTTTAAGTTGCTACAACTAATTCACCCTCCTCTCAGTTGTCTTGTTCACTTAACATTTGTTATCAGAGAAAGGTTCTTTGGAGAATACTTTAACCACTTAAGGTAGATTTGGCATGGCGAAGAAAATTGATTTCCCTAGATTTGATGGAACAAACTATGCATTCTGGAAGACAAAGATGGAAGGTTATCTATCATACTCTGGGTATGAGGTTGAAAAGGAATTAAATAATTAATAGGTTCTTCCTACAAATGGTCCAAGTACTACTACTAAGATCAAATCACATGAAACAAGTGGTAAGGCAAGATATATTCTTTTGAATAGTCTTTCACATTCTGAATTAGTAAAAGTTATGGATTTGAAGATTGCTAAAGAAATTTGGGATAAGCTAGAAATAATTTATGAAGGGGATGACAAGGTTAAACAAGCAAATTTGCAGAATCTGAAGGTATAATTTGAGACCTTGCGAATGGCTAAAGATGAAACAATTAAATCCTACATGTAGAGAGTTGATGAGTTGGTAAGTGCAATGAGAGGTCTTGGTGCACAAGTAAAAGAACCTAGAGTATTAAAGAAAGTTCTCAGAACTCTTCTTGATTCATATAGTGAAAAGGTATCTACTATTGAGAAAGTTATAAATTTCAATACTTATTCTAGAGATCAGTTGATTGGCACACTAACTTCATATGAAATGAGAAAGATTGGTTTGACAAATGGATCAAAAGTAGAGACTGCTTTTAAGATTGGAAAATCAGAAAAAGTTGAAGATTCTAATGGAGAATATCTTGTTGATGTGAAAGCTAACTTTGTAAGAAGAATGAAAAAGGGCTCTGATAAGTACAAAGGTAAACTACCTTTCAAATTTTTTAGTTGCGGTGAAATAAGTCACTATGCTTCAAGATGTCCAAAAAGAGTCGAGAGAATTAAAATAAAAGAAAACAAAGGAAAGATGATTAAAAGAGCTTACTATGCCAATGAAAATGCTGGTATTTTTTATGATGATAAATGCTTTTTCCTAGCTATAAAATATGATTCTACTACTACTAACTCTAAAATTTGTGTGAAGGAAAGTGTTTCGGAGGAGAAGAATAAGATTGAAGCTACTTTAGTTTCTTCTTTTCATGTTCAACATGATAAGAACTACTAGGTTGTTGACAGTGGTTGCTCTCATCACATGAACAGAGACAAATGTAAGTTTGTTAAACTTGAAAATTATGATGGTGGATTAGTAAAATTTGGAGATGATTTTAGAGCTAATATTTTTGGAATAAGATCTATCAGTTTTGATGGCATGCATAATATTGATGATGTTTGTTATGTTAAGGGTTTAAGACATAATCTTTTGAGTGTTCGAAAAATATGCAGAAAAAGATATGATCATGTGTTTAAGGATGAAAAATGTGAAATTAGAAAAGCATCTAGAACTGTGATTTCTTTTGGTAAAAGGGTGAGTGCAGGATCATGGGGGTCCAAAAAGTGGTGATATGATAAAAAGTGGCTGATGAATTTTTTTTTATTCGAATTTGATGAAATGGAAATGGTTTATTAAGAAAATTTTCATGTTTCCAAAAATATAAGATATGCCTTATTTAGAATTAAATAGATAATTATTATTAATTTTTTACGTAAATTCTAACTAAAGTCCTAATTGATAAGTTGATTGAAAAAAATCTATAATTCTTAAATGAATTCACATTTTTTGAATCCGAAAGATGAATCACATTCTATGATTCTCATACTATAGGATAAAAAAATAAAAATTGAATTTCATAAATTTTGACCAAGTTATGATGGTTAGACAAACACGTTTTAATATTTTTTTAAAATAATAATAATAAATTCATAACTAATTATTTACTTGCAAGAAAATTACAAAAATAAATGTGGCACATCCAAGCATGTGTCCTCTACTTATATTGAAAGTTTCAAAAAAAAAAATTATTTTTTTCTTTTACTTAGGTTGGTCAAACATGCACTTGCTTTTTATTTTTTCATGAAAATTTAGTACTACTGCATTAAAATTTTAAATTTTCACCAAAGAGATTTACTTTTTTGCAAAGGGGAATAATATCTTAGAAACTACATTCAATTTACTACAAATTTTGTTTTACATATTTTTTAAATTATGTTAATAACTTATTTAAATTATTATGTCAAGTTGCCTAACTTCATTTTTTTGAACTTTCATTACTACTTAAGGGCCTAGTTTGGACCCCCATGATCCTACACTAACTCAAAAGGATAGATGGAAACATCTATCAGCTTAAGGGTGATGATGGTCATTGCTTAATGTATCATATTAATTATTATTAGTTATGGCACTAGAGGATGTGTCATACGAATTTTGATAATTTGGTTAGAATCAGTTTAGTTCATGCAATAAGAGACCTACCAAGGATCATAAAACCTATCAATGTTGTTTGCAAGGATTGTCAGTTTGGAAAACAAACAAGGAGTAGCTTCAAAGGAAAGGAACAATCTGCTACCAAACTACTATAATTAATACATATAGATCTTTGTGGTCCTACAAGGGTGATAATTCTTCAAGGTGACAAGTATTTCATGATTTTGATTGACGGTCACTCTAGAATGAGATGGGTGACATTTCTTAGAGTTAAATCAGATGCATTAGATAGATTCAAAGCATTTAAAGTTATGATTGAAAATGAAATGGATTTGAAAATCATGTTTTCGAGGTCTGACAAAGGTGGAGAATTCACCTCCAATGATTTTAACATGTTTTGTGATGTTCATGGTATAAAGAGGCATTTGTATGCCCCTAGAACTCCTTAGAAGAATGGAGTTGTTGAAAGGAAAAACTAGACTATTCAATAATCTACAAGGACTATGATGAAAGAAGAAAATCTACTGAAAGTTTACTGAAAGTTTATTGGAGAGAAGCAATTCATATTGTTGTTTACATACTTAACATAGTTCAAGAAAAAGCTAACATCACAAAGACTCCCTATGAGTTATAGTATGGAAGGATTCCTATTGTCAAGTACTTTAGAGTATTTGGAAGCAAATATTATATCAAGAGAGATGAAGAAAAATTAGGAAGTTTTGATGGAAGGTTTGATTAAGGTATCCTCCTTGGATATTTTACTAGGAGAAAATCTTTACAAATGTTACAATAAAAGGTTGAGAAATATTGTTGAGAGTGAAAATGTTAAGGTTGATGAAGACTTTTAGAATTCAATTGTAATAGATGGATATGTGTCTGATGAACTTGATTGCAGAATGAATAAGAAGAAAAAGCTATGAAAAATGAAGTGTAGAATGAAGAGGAAGAAGTTACAGAGAAGACCCCTAAGACCCCTAAGTATGTGAAAAAGAATCATTCCAAAGAATAGATCATTGGAGACAAGAGGAAAGGAGTATTGACAAGAAGAATAGTTGTTGAAGTTGAGGTAAATATATGTTTGCTTTCTAAAGTTGAAGTGTGAGTGTAGGATCATGGGGGTCCAAAAAGTGGTAATATGATAAAAAAAAAGTGGTTGATGACTTTTTTATATCTGAATTTAATGAAATGAAAAGGGTTTATTGAGAAAATTGTCATCTTTCCAAAAATATAAGATATGCCTTATTTGGAATTAAATAGATAATTATTATTAATTTTCTACATACATTCTAACTAAAGTCTTGATTGAGAGGTTGATTGAAAAACATCTATAATTCTTAGATGATTTCACTTTTTTTGAATCTAAAAGATCTGACACATTCTATGCTTCCCATATTATAGGATAAAAAGAAGATAGAATTTCATAAATTTTTGGCCAAGTTATGGTGGTTAGACAAAACAAAATTAATACTTTTTAAAAAAATTAATAAAAAAATCATAACTAATTATTTACTTGCAAAAAAATACAAAAAAATGTGGCACATTCGGGCATGTGTCCTCTACTTATATTGAAACTTTCAAAAATATATATAATTTTTTCTTATACTAAGGTTGGTTAGACATGCACCTATCTTTTATTTTTTCCTCAAAATTTAGTACTACTACATTGAAATTTCAATTTTTCACCAAATAGATTTACTTTTTTCTATAAAAGGAATAGTATCTTAGAAACTAAATTCAATTTTCTATAAATTTTGTTTTACATATTTTTCAAATTATGTTAATAATTTACTCAAGTTTTTATGTCAAGCTGCCTAACTCTATTTTTTTGAATTTTCATTGCCACTTAAGGGCCTAGTTTGGACCCCCATGATCCTACATTGACTTTGAACCTAAAACAGTGAGTGAAGTATGCAAAGATGAACATTGGATGAAGGAAATGGAAGAACTTATGTAGATAAAGAAAAATAAAAGTTGGGAATTGGTCCCTAGAGCAGCAAAAAAGAACATAATTGGAACTAAGCGGGTACTTAGAAATAAACTAAACGAGAATGGAGAAATGGTGAGAAACAAGACAAGGCTTGTGTGTAAGGGTTACTCACAAGTGGAAGGAATAGACTTTTAGGAGACATTTTCTCCTATGGCTAGGATGGAAGCTATTAGAATTTTATGGCATTTTCAACATACAAGAACTTTAGATTTTATCAAATGGATGTGAAGTTTTCTTTTTTGAATGGTTAATTGGAAGAAGAGGTATACATGGAACAACCAGAAGGATTTTAGTTGTCAAATCAACCAGATATGGTTTGTAAACTGAAGAAGGAATTATATGGAATGAAGCAAGCTCCAAAAACTTGGTATGCAAGATTGGATAGATATTTGATACAACAAGGATTCAGTATAGGCACTATAGATAATAATCTTTATTTCATAATTGAGGAAGACAAAATATTGATAGTAGTTGTGTATGTGGATGAAATTATCTTTAGAGGCAATGAAGCTGTGTGTAAGAAATTTTTTGAAGAGATGTAAAAATAATTTGAGATGTCTATATTTTTGGGAGATGAATTTCCTCCTTGGAATACAAATTAATCAAATAGATAAAGGGATTTTCATTTCACAATCAAAGTATGTCAAAGAGATGCTAGAGAATTTTTGAATGGAAGACTCCAAACTAGTATGTAACCCTATGTGACTGGCTGCAAATTGAGCAAGAATGTCAATTCACCTAAGGATGATCAGAGCAAGTAAAAATATATGATTGGTGGACTACTTTACTTAACTTCTACTAGATCGGATATTATTCATGTAGTTTGTCTTGTTGCTAGATTTCAAGAAGATCCTAGAGAGACACATGTTGCAGTTGTCAAGAGGATATTCAAATATTTAAAAGGAACTTTGGATCATGACTTATGGTATCCTAGGGATACTGATTTTACAGTAATTTCTTACACAGATGTAGAATGGGCAGGTTGTGTTGATGATAGAAAATGTACAAGTGGTGGTACATTATTTCTTGGTTGCAGATTGGTGTCATCGTTAAGTAAAAAGAAAGATTCAATTTCATTATCCATTGAAAAGGTTGAGTATATTGTTGTAGTATCCTATTGCACACAAGTTTTGTGGACGAGATATAGACATTCAAGGATATCAAAGTAATATATGATGATCCCATCTCTATTTTTTGTGATAATACAAGTGCAATTAACATGTCAAAGAATCCAGTGATGCACTCAAGGATAAAGCATATATCAATAAGGTATCAATTTTTGAGAGATAAGGTCATGGATAATGAGGTAAAGCTTTAATATGTACCTATAAAGGATCAGATTTTTGACATATTTACTAAGTCTCTTCCTAAAGATACTTTTGAGTATATTTGAGAGAAATTGGGGGTTGTTGCCCCTCCTTGAACTAGATGCATATGAAAATGCATCATTCGAGTGGATCCATGGATCTATCTCTTGACTGGACTGATGATGGTGACTACCTCTTAGGGGGAGTAGGTAGTGTCATGTGTTGTAATTTTGTACAATTGCTAAGTTGATTGGGTGTACTCCTAAAGGGGAGTATTCAAAGAAAGTATATGTGTTCAGTGTCAAAGGGAGAACAATGTAAAAAAAATTATCCTTTATCATTGATTTCAAAGGGGGAGAATGAAGCTTGTGAAAAAGAGAAATTACAAAGGGGGAGAAAGAGTCATGTGAAGAAATTTATCTACTCAAGGGGGAAGAAAAGGAAAGAAAATGTGTTCAGAGTTGTGTTGTCTTTGATAGTTTTTCACATCATGTGTTGTCATAAATGACAAAGGGAGATTTTTTTGCAAGTATTATGGTGTTGTAATTGATTTCAATAGGTTTTTCTACAGGATGGTGTTGTAATTGATGTCAACTATGTGTTGAGGAAGTTTGTTTCTTGTTGAAGTATTGAGGATATTGAGAAAATTGTTGTGCATGTGTAGTTGAGATATTAAGGAAGTGTTGTGAGTACATGGAGCTATCTTTATGTTATTTTGTATGGAGATGTGTTGTAATGAAGTAACGAGCTAAGATGACATCTTTGGTACATGGTTTCCAAGTGCTTTTGAGAAATTTTGATAAATAAAGAAAACAATGTTGTGCATGTGTTTAGAATGTTCTTTGGGTTGTGCTTTGCGTTTCATTTGTATTGATTCTATTTTTGTGTGGATTTGATATGTTTCTCATGGATGTTACTAGTTTCTATGTTTAGAATTTGGTTTTTTGAATTTTTGTATAGAGTGAGATCTTTTCACCAATTTGTGAATCAATTTTTTCAGTAGTATTTTATGTGGTTTGGTAGAAATGTATTTTCTCTGCATTTCTCTGTAGTGCAGTTTCAAGTTGTGAGGATTTGGTAAGTTTCTTATAAATTTTGTATCTTTCATTATTCAAGGTTTCACTTGATTTGGTGCAATACAATGTGTGTTTCATGTGTTAGTGTGCAAATAAGGTTTACCAGTTGTTCTAAGTTGAATTATTTATAGGCTGTGAGTTTGAATGAAATCTTTGATGAATTTTTGATGGTTCGTGGATTATTCTAGATCATGTTCAAGTGAATTTTTGTTGTCCAAAACTTTTGGATTGATTTAAGGAAGCATGGACTTAATGTTTTATGGTGTTTAGCATGGGTATTTATTGAGCTTGTTTTATCACTACATGTGAAGCTTGTGGATGTGTGTTAAGGTGTTTTGGTATCTATTTGTGTCCTAATTCAGGATTTATATTGGGTTGCATTCATTCCTATCCATCACGGGAATCTTTGGGTGCAAACCTAATTTGAAATTTCAAATGTAACGACTAGTTTCCAACCTTGGAATGGCTTCAAGGTTTAAGATGGTATAAGTATGAGTCAAGTTGATGAAGGAGAGTGTGAATATGCAAGATAGACGATAGATAGATATGAGATCATGTGTGTGATGTGAGTGATACAAATTTGAGCAGAGCAATGTGAATTTCAAGTGCAGGACTTCCTAAGATACTAAGTTGAAGGTGTCCTCAATCTTTCATGCAAGACTACAAGAGTGTGTTATAAATTATGGTGGAATCTTTGCTGCATTGAGATAGTCTTCTTTGTGTGACATTTCTCTTTTATCTTCTTTGTATATTCTAGGTAGTGAGCCTTGGTTGTGAGCCTTTTTGGGCAATGTGTCCTATTCTACCAGTGATCCCCTTGAACCAATTTTGGAATTACTTATATTGTGAGCTAATCCTCACTATGGTTTTCCCTCATTTGGTTTTCCATGTAAATATGGTGTTGTCTTGTGTATGGTGTTGTTATTTCAATTCTAGTTATTTTCATTTCATGTTTAATCATTTTAGCAGAATAAATGTTTAATGAATGCATGTGGATCTGATTACTATTGAGGGTTTTAATGTTTTAAGTTTCTACAACTAATTCACCCCCTCTTATTTGTCTTGTTCATTTTTCAACCTTCATATATGTATTGTTACCTATCAAAATATTAGGTGAATTACAAGGCTCAAAAGAAGATAAATTTCCCATAGATGATGCCATATAATGAGAAGCTTGTTGGACACTCAAAACTAAGCAGGGGGGTGAATCAGTATTCCATTAAACCATTTACATAAAATCCAACCAAGTAATAACACAATTCCAACTATGATAATATATGAATGCATAGAATCAACACAAGACACATCACACATGAACACCAACATTTTTACGTGGAAAACCCAATGAGGGAAAAACCATGGTGAGGATTAGCTCACAATATAATATATCCAGATGTAGAATATTGCAATGGCTCACTACCAAGACACATTGTCCTTGAAGACACATATCCTGAAATAATTACAAAATAGAATATGGCTCACTGCCAAGATGAGACTTGAGATAGAATTCACCTTCTTTTTTATGGAGTTCAATTCAAAAGAAGCACTAAATACAAAAAAAATCTTTGTATAGTATGCACAACAATTTTGAACTATTTTGCATATTTGCATCATACAAGAACTCTTATTCTCTGTATCTCTCTATGATATTATTTTTGCACTGTCTTTCATCATCATCATTATTATTTTTCATTTTTTTCTTCTAAAAATTTATTGCATACATATACTGTATGCATTCACATACACTAATTAGGTCGGCCTAATTAGGGTAGCCCTATTTCAAATCAAAACTAACTCTTTCAGCTTCATCCTTGAAACATATTCATCTTTGTTCCCAACACAAGTGTGTAATACATGGTATAGGTTGGCATGGACCTAAGATAGATCCCTTTAGAATCCGCAACACATATTTGATCCTCTTATCACAAATTCATAATTAGGTCAGCCAGGGTTAGACCTAAAACATCAAAGAATTCAAACGCTTATGCAATTCACAAAACGTGTAACCCAAAAACTTGTTAACACATTGAAATATTATTTAGACAACATCAAATAACTTATCTTTAGGTCTGCAAGGTAAAATAGTTAATCATGGGGGAATGTGGAATCTCCCACATCAGTGCAGTGTACAAAAACCTATTGTAATCCTCAAAACAAAACACCGTTACTCATATCTTTCATATATGTTCATATATCATCATAAAAATCTGAGGTAAGATGAGTCACATAGTCATGAAACTATGTAAAAAATATTGTAGAGATATCTTTTCTTTGAGGAAGAATCCGAACTAAAAAATTGATGCATTGAACTAGTATATAAACTAAACACTGTGTACCAATCCACTGCTAAAAATAAATTTCCAACCATATAGCCAATCCAACCAAAATATTGTCAGTAGATGTGAACAATGTCAAAATAGAATATACTATTAGCTTTTGAATGAATCTTACAAGATAAGATAATCCAAACCAAAATACTAGATCAATAAACTTTCAGTATCAGAGTAACTGTGGTTGAACCATTATTACCGGAGTGACTATTAAGTTATACAAGTAGTATGAGTAAGGTATGTTAATGTAGATGATGATATCAATGAAAATATTCCAATTTCCAATGTTGACATCAATGAAAACCTTCCAATTTCCAACAATCTCCCCCTTTTTCATTGATGGAAACACATGATGTGAAAAATTATCAAGAGAAAAACACTACTAAACATAATTTCTTCTTTTGATCTCTCCCTCTTAATGCATATATTCTCCTTTTCAAATTGTACTCTCTCCCCCTTTGCCATCAATGGAAAATAATAAAATATATTGTGTTGTTCTTCCTTTTGAAACAAAAAAAAAAACTTTAGCAATCTTCCTTTTGCATACCCGAATACTCCCCATTAGGAGTACATTAAAAATAGTAACTATGAGTAATTAACTGGAAGTGGTTGTCCCTTGGAGGTTCTAAAGATTATTCATCCATGAAGATTTTCTTTCATTCCATAGTCTCTTTTCTTCTATCAAGGCTCTGCACAGATACTCAAGTTCAACTAGAATATCTTTCCCTTCAACCAAAGTACTGAGAGTAACATTCGAGTTCAGGATTCTATCAACAAGTGAGAGAGCATAGAAGACAGGTGAGCACTTGACTTTTATTAATTCTCTAATTCATCCATATTATTCAATCATTTCTCCTTTCTCCCTATGTAATGTGAGATATTCTTCATGTAGCTTTATCAGACCAAACCAAGTTTGGTCATCCAAATCCAATGCAGGATTAAAAGTGTTAGATGCATATTTTATTTGTGTTTCAATTGTATCTATCATCAGCATCTTTGAATCGCAGGAAGTCATGTCCAACAAAATGAAAATAGATTTTTGGCCTCTGATTCACAATCTTAAACTTATTTTAGTTTCTCAAGTGCATTGATATATGTAGACTTGCACCTTTCTCCAATTTCCAAAAATCCTTCTTCACGGACCCAAGTAAAAACTTCACTCTCAACTTGTTTTCTCAATTCTTTGAATGAATTTGTCAAGACTTTTGTACTTTCTATAATGGTCTGAGAAGAACTGATGTAAATTTTAGGAATTGACTGAAGATGCGTCATTATGGCTAGCTTCTTGAGTATTCTTGGAGTAGGCTTTGTTTGAGATATTAGTTGATGAACCTCAGTAGATTTTCTCTTTTCTCTAAAGATAGTTATTGATTTACCAGAGATCCCATCTAATTTTTCTAGAGTAGCCTTGATTACATCCCTTGATATGCCATATTCTCTTGCATACTTCTTTGCCTTTGTGGCAATCAACCTTTTTTCTTGTGCCAACTCATATTTCTCATGAATTTCTAAAGCCTTTTTTGTATAATTTTTGAATCTTTATCTACTAAGATCTCTAGGATAGTTAATTAACACTTCAATACAACCTACAACATAGTCTTTCTCAATCTCATATCCTAGCTCAGGAATCCATATGGTTCTAGGTTCATCAGCCTTGATGATACAATGGTCAATAGATACCAAAAAGGTTGTCATTCTTATACCTTGTCAGTAAATCTCTTGGAATTCTTCGCCTTTTATTCATTCTTCTCCAAAATTTCCCAAAGAATGCAGCAAGGGCATCACCCTATGAATCCAAATATCCAATATTTTTTATTATATCTTTGATTCGATGTGCAACTAGTTTGGTATCCACCCAAATAACTTATCCTACATTAGGAATTTCCCTCATAAATAAAAAGGTCAAACATATTATCAATGTTCCATAACGAAAAGAACACTTATTCTTCTTGATATTATTCAAATTCTCCAATAGTTGTTTCTAGAGCAACTCACAAAGATCATATTTAGTTTGTTTCTCAACCATTTCTAAATCTATGTCAATTATAGTGGCAGAAACATCATTGTCACCAAAAAAAATGTGCAATAACCATACTCACATATTGAACAACTAAATTATTGATTTTTGTACCTGTATTCTTCATCAATCCTTTTCCTTTGTCTGGTTTGCAATTGGAGAAGGGATGGAGGAAGATAGACCAGTAACATCTCTAAATTCTTCTCTGGTTATCATATGAGAGCCATTAAGCCATACAAACTAATTATGAAACTTTCTTAGTGCCAATCTAATGCATTTTTCTTTGTTGCTAAAGTTATAAAACCGATGCCACACATCCAATTTCATCTTTGTCAATACATTGTGTTCCAGTTTCAGAGTGTAATATTCTCCTATTAATTCTTCAAGCCACAATCAATGTGTGTTTCCATAAGAAGGCTCTTCCAACTTCCTATGAATGTGCATCCCAATGTCTTAGATCGGAATGACACCAAGGGGAATTTCTGAAAATGCACCCATAGGATCAAGTTCGAGGATTTTAGCAAGGTATCCTTTAAATTTTGGTTTTGGTCTCTATGAATTCTCCACAATTAGAGGTGTATCCATTACATTCAATTGAATTTAATAAATAATTCATAGAGAATAATGTATAATAGTAATCACTTACCTTTTTCTTGCACACCAGAGCCAAATGCTAAAATTTTGCAATATGAAAATGCTTCAAACTCTTCAAGCTTTCTCCACACTCTACTTATCTTTCACAAATTCCTTTAATCGAATGATTTATTCTCAATATACTTAAATTTGTTTCTTTGATCCCATTTGTTTCAGTAATAAATGCTTCATATCACAAGTATATGTCCTCAAAATTTGTGTGTACTTCCATCTTTTCAAGCTCTACAATATTCCTACTTCACACATGTCCACCTAAAATTCCTTTTGCATGGGATCTTTAATTCATCATCTTCAATAAATTCACTTGTGTCATGCCATGACACCATATACTGGTAGGGGGATATTAAATTTTCTTATGTGTCTCCCCCTAAGCCATTTCCTAGGTTTAATTTTTGATGGGATTATCTACACTAGAGGATAGCACAGATGCAATTGAAACTTTTGATTCTTCTCACTTCTTAGATTCTCCTTCCTTCTTCCAATTCTTTTCCATTTCCTTCTTAACTTCTATTGGATCAATCTTAGTGAGTAGTTCATATCTCTTTACTGGATAGTTCTTTTTCATATTTCTACTTCTATAATCTCCGAAAAATTGTCCTAATTTGCTACAATTATAACAAACAACACTCTTCCATCCAAATTATCCTTTATTCAATATATATATGCACTGATCATCCTTGTGTCAAAATAATTTATAGTGATAAAAATAACCTTTGAAGGGACAGATCATTTTTTTCATCATCTGACTTCTACATTTTGTAGCTTTATGTCCAATTCTTTTGCACTTAAAACATTGATTGGTGAATGGTAAACCATTTTGATCCATTCCATCATTCTTTTTTATCGTATTTCTACAATCTTTTTCTCTTTATGTCCAAATATATTGCAGAAATAACTGACACCATTAAAATATGACTCTTGTAGACATGGAAAATGTACAATGTCATTTGGGCACACTTGATCCCGATTACTAACAACATTTCTTCATGAATCATACTTTCAGCATTTCATCATATTTTGTCCCTTAATTTAATGGATCATTATTCATCTAATTAAGTCTTCTTCCTCCAGTGATTAAATTAATAAATTTAATTTAATTAATCTTACTTTTCTATTTAATTAAATAAATCATTTTATTTTATTAAAATCCCTAAAGTCCTCTTATTAAATTAAATAAATTAAACCTTATTTGATTTAACCTAACATATTCCTCTTTAAGTTAAATAAATCAAATCATTTATTTGATAAACCATTTCCTCTCAATTCTGAATTAAATCAATTCATCTATTTGAGTCAAAATTGTCAAATCATCTAATTCTTCATTAAATTAATCAAAACTTTGATTAAGTTAATCCCTCTCACTAAAATCCTCTAGAGAATGCAACTTGCACAATAAATCAAATACTTTTATTTATTTAATTCTCTATTTTCCTCACATGGCATCAAAAGGGAATATTCCCTCAATTTGAATTCAAAAAATTCCAAGTGGACTTGGTCCTTCCAACAAGGAATTTAAGGCCTCTTACATGTCCTTGGCCTTAAGCCAAGTGACATTAACTTCATTTCCCTTCCCTCTTCAACATGTCATTTCACAAATTCAAATTCAAACTAATTGCATTTATTGGCACTTTGGCCAAAATGTGCACAATCATTAACCATTCACATGGTGACAAGTGGCATTCAACCATTGGATTGAAAGTTAGTCTCACATTGCTCAAATCTTTCTCATTCTTCCAAATTCAAATCTATAAATTGGAGGCTTCTCTCCTCATTCTTCATCCACAATTACATGCAAAGTTACTCTCTTCACATTGAGAGCTAATTTTTCCCATTACCACTCAAGCATTCATCATCTTCAAAATTTGTAACAAGGTTATTCTCAAATCTCTTTGGGAGATTTGACCATTTTTAAATCACTCACATTTGCAACATAGGAGTTGGGAAAGGGCCAATTTCAACATTTAATTGGCACCAATTCCCCCATGGGATCACTATTGTATTTGCTTAATTAGGATTAACTCTCATTTGTTTAAGTTTTGTTCTTCATTTCTTCCTAGCTTAAGTTAAATAGATGGATTTTATGGGGAATCTCTCATGCTTGTTTGCATATGAGCTAACTATTTGACATGTTTGTTGTTCTTGTGCATTTGCAGGTTTAGGGGTTCACATTTTGGTGCTAGAAGGAGGGCGATCTCGAATTCTAATCACGTTTTTCTTAAAATTCCATGTTTTTTTCTTTTTTTTGCAAGTCACAAGATATTGCGTTGCTTAACAGTTCCACGGTGCTATATTGCGTCCCTTCCAGACTTGCGGCTCCATACTGCACCGCCTGTAGAGGCACGGTGCTATACTAAACCGCGAAAATTTTCCTAACAGTGTCGCTTCTGCTTTCCCGCCTGTAAAATTTTAAAATTTCTAAAAGCGTCGCTTTCATCTTCGCGGCTCCATACAGCACCGCTTTTATTAGTGTGGCATCATATTGCACCGCGTTTTTCCCAAATTGCATCGCTCTGTTCCCGCCTCCAAAAATTTTAAAATTTCAAGCCTGGCCACTTTACAAACTGCATCGCTTGACCATATTGCGCTACATATTTGGTCTATGTTCCTACAAACTGCCGCTCACAGTCAAATGTGCGGCGCTATATAGTGCCACTTTTTGTCCAAACTGCATCGCGGAAAATAGTCGGGTCTGAAATTTGGCATGTGCTTTTTGAATTTTGGATTTTCTAATTCTTGATCTTGTTTAATGTCTTTTTGCTCCCTGGTTTTCTATCATTTTGCAGGTTGGAGCGAAGGAAGAAGTTCATCATGACATCATGGTCATCATACCCAAAGTGTTTTTAAACACTAAAGTGTTGATCAACACTTCTTGAAGGATTTTAAATTCTTCTTTTTAAGAGAAATTTTTTAATGTCATTGGCCTTAGAAACACTAGATTGATTTAGGGTTTAAAAAGAACAAGCAAATTTCCTTTTCCAAACAAAGTAGGAGATTCATTATGCACAAAGTGTTTTTAAACACTAAAGTGTTCTTCAACACTCTTTAAGGATTTTAGATTCTTGTTTAAGAGAAATTTGTTAATGTCATTTGCCTTAGAAACACTAAACTTCTTTTGGGTTTAAAAAGAACAATCAAATTTCTTTTCAAAAGTTTCAAAAGGGCTAAAAAGAACCTTAGGAACAACATACTAGATTTTGTTTAAAGGTTAACAATTGAACAAAGCAATCTCACATTTTCTTTGGTGCTTAAAAGAACTCATTATTGCTTTGAGGGATTTAAAATGAACATGTGTTTTTTGTGCCTTGTAATCTTTTTTGCAAAGTAGTGTCATTTAAAAAGGTGTATGCACTTCTCTCGCACTTCACGGCAATCTTGAGAATCAAAAGTCTTTTTGGTGACACTAAGTTACATAAAATATTGCCTCCACATTTCAATTTGGGTATCTAACAATTGAACAAAACATGCGAGTGTGAGCACAGCATATTGCGAAGGTTCTCCCTTTGTTTTTCAACAAAGGTTGATTGAACAACGAGATATGCTAGCTTGCTATTGTTTATCTTAGTGGGCCTGCCTTGTGGGAAAAATTAATCACCCAAGGGAATGACCCAACCAGAAACACGCTAAAGCCAAGCGACTTCCAATCGGTATATAAGTGTGGATTCTTGAGGAAAGTTCAAGAATCACGAGGATTATTCCAACGAGAAGGGAAGCAATGGTCTCTCACCGTACTGGATAGTCCCTCATAAATGGAATGCCCGCATTAAAACCCTTTGTTTAGAAAAGGCCAAATCCTTGTCTATATTGTTGGTGCAAAAGGTCATGTCCTTTGAAGCCGCCCCACGTTATACATGTGGTTTTGTTGTAGAGATGGAAAGTATGCCATGGGAGATTCATGGGTACTAATGCTTGGCTAGCTCGAGAAGTGTGTGTCATGGAGGGGAGCCAGTGTGGTCAAGCATTTAGCCATCCACACAAAATATGCGCAGCTGGATTCATCCAAGTGGGAACCCAAAAAATTATTGTCTCATCATCCTAGGGTTGTAAAAAGTGCTTGGAAGTGAAGAATACATTGCTTGGTCCTCAAAACATTTGAAAACAAACATACACAAAGAAATTTGAATTTCAAACCCCTTGGAGGAAACAAATACCTTTTGACAAATTTAAGTACTCTTGCTTTCCCTAGGGATCATATCCTTAGAGGTTTCTAAGTGCTTGGATTCTATCATCATTTGTTTTCAATAAGGTTAAACATAGGAGACTTTTCCCCTATTTTCCTTGATTTCCACATAATGGACCTTGTGGGATGAAAAAGAAAGTGGGACATTAGACATACAGTTTGAAACATAAGCAAACAAGTGCCTTTGGTAAAAAGAATTCATTAAGCCAAGATAAAAGACAAATTGAACCTCATATGTGTTGTTCCAAATAATTTCCCGAAAGGTCAAGATTCCAAAACCAAGGTTCAAAAGGATAAGTCTAAAAGCCCATGAACAATGCCTTAAAATGCTCCTTGAAGTCAGAGAAAGACTAGTATACAACTTCTATAAAAAGGCTTCAAGGAAAAATCCAACTTTGTATGCATTCTACTATCAACAAAATCCTGAACTTTTTCAAAGGTTTGCTTTCCTCACATAGGAAGTCTAGCATGTTCTTCAACACTGAGGTTTTGTAAAAAGGAGTCGTGTCTAGGTCAAGGTCCAAAATCAAAGTCATCATCCTCATCCATCTCTCCATAAATCAAATCTCATTCCATCAACAAACTTCTTGAGAACTTTAGAAAAATCACTCATGCTAAGCTTAAAGGGCTAAACCAACATCACCCTATCTTGGCTTAACACACCTAGCCAAAATAGTCAAAACTCTTGGATGAATTTACCTCTAGGATAACACAACTTCCTAAAGGTCTACTAGTTCGCAATCACCTTGATTTGGCTTAACACACCTAGCCAATTCATCCGCTTGTGCAAGTTCCCCTAGGATAACACAACTTCCTAGGGACTACAACTTCACTACAATCTTGTATGACTTGATACACCTAGTCAAACCATCACAAATCAATCTAAGTCCTAAAATTTTAGCATAACCCTTCAAAATTTCTTCAAAAGGTTTCACTCACTCACTTCATCCATTTATCCCATCATCATTACCACCCTCTTTGATCTTTGACTTCCCTAGTTCTTTTCTTTTGGGCCTAAAAGGTTAGGATCAAACGATCCCTATTTTTTATGGTCCAAACAAGATCACAATACAAGAAGAACATAGAAAATATCAGCGAAATATCAACTTCTATGGACATGATTCAGGTAACCTCCAAAATAAACCTTGTGGGATCAAGCAATCCCCCGAGTAACTCTCCTTTACCATCACAAAATCCCCAAGAGGAGAGTTGTGAAGAGGACATCACAAACGAAGACATGGGGATGACACAATCTGGAATGATGAAAATGGTTCAAAATCTAGAGAACCACAAAATTGCCAGTGCCATGTTCAAATACTTAAGCATGTTAGCGGAAGGAGGGGTCCAATTCCCTTCCAACCTTGACGCAGGCACTAGTATGGACATGCCTCTTACAAACGCATCCCCAATGTCAAATGTCAATCAAGAAATACCTCACACCACCTTGGCCATCACACCAACCTCGCCGAATGTAAACAAGGGGAGTGCCATGTTTCAAGAGTTACAAAAGCATTGGCTTGTGGCCAACAAAGAGGTGGTTGTCAACACCATACCGGATAATTCTGTCCCGATAAATCCATCACACCCATACGTCCCACTCACCTTTCATAATCTCGTCAGTTCATCTTCATTCCATGCTACACCAGCATGTCAATCAAACATACAAACTTCTCTACCACAAGGAGAAGGTGGTTTGTTTGGAACAACCAGAGTTGCTAATCCTTTTTCTTTCTAGGGTAGCATACCATCTCTTCCCCTATTTCCATTCACAACCACATCACCTCTTGGATTGGGTTTTCCTCCCCTAACCATCGATAGTTTCTCAAATCTAGGCAATGTAAACATCACATCAAATTCTCTCTTTTTTCCCGTAGCATCACAACAACAAATCGCAACCATTCAGACTGCCATGACCAATACATCAATCGGTCCTTAAGTATCCCAAAGCATACCTCCTCAAGGATTGATCATCTCAACCACCCCTCCAATAACCCAAATCCCAACCACAACCATAACCCTTTCACTTGTCACAACGGTTGGCGTAATTCTCATTCCACCACCAATCCCACCAAAAGCCAACATGGAAATTTCATTCACCACTCTAATCCAAACCATTCAAAAGGCCAACCAACAAAGGGTACTCAAACAAAAGTAGCAAGATCAAGCACAAGCACAAGCTCAAGCTCAAGCACAAGCACAAGCACAAGCCTAGCAACAGGCGCAAGCACAATACTGAGTGTAACTGCAAGCATACCAACAAGCCCTGTAAGACTTTCAGGTACAACAACAAGCTTTGATAGCACAACAATAGCTCAACCAACAACAAGCTTTGTTGGTGCAACAATAGCTAGACCAACAACAAGCTTTGTTAGTGCAACAATAGCTTGACCAATAGCAGGCTTTATGGGAACAACAACAGATGGACCAGCAACAAGCGTTGTTGGAAAAACAACAACAAGATCAACAACAAGCATTGTTGACGCAAATGCAAGCATACCAGCAAGCCTTGAACGCACAACAAATCTTGCAACAAACTCCCACTAGTACTCCTCCCACCAATCAAACACCTCAAAACACATTCATTCCACCTCCCGATCTGAACAAAGATTTCACAACACAAATCAAACTGCTCTCGCAGCAAGTGTTGGACTTACAATCAGGAAAAACAACAAGAACACTGGGTAACTTATGCCCTTATCCTTTCGACAGAAGTCTCACCATGGTACCATTCCCAAAGGGATTCGAGGTCCCAAAATTTGACAAGTATAATGGAACAGGTAACCTTGAAAACCACATTAGGGAATTTCAGGTGCATTGCATGGAGGTTGCTTATGATGACACGTATCTAATGCGACTATTCCCCCGAAGTCTGACTGGTCCAACCATGGAATGCTTTTCTCACCTACCCATGGGCATTAAAACATTCGAGGAAATCATGGAAGCTTTCCTTAAGAATTATGCTTTCAACATGGGTGTGGATGTTAGTTTGGAAGAACTATCAACCCTCAAACAAAGAAAAGGAGAGCTATTCGCATTTTTCTTGCAAAGATGGCGATCCAAGGCCAATCAGAGCAAGTGGACCATGCCAGAAGAACAACAAGTTTGCACCATCATATCCAATCTAGATGAAAACTTGGCGTTCTACTTGAAAATGCAATGCATCACATCATACGATCAACTAATCCTAAAGGCGCTCAACATCGAAAGAGCCCTTACTGTGCGAGGAGGTGCATCAACAATCACTCCACCACGGGATAACCACTCGTCCAACAACTATAATGATAAACCTCGAACATGTTCGAGGAACAAAAATATCATAAATGATGGTGTGGTCGACGCTAAAGTGGTCATCAGTACCCCTAAGCAGAACATCCAAACCCATCATCAACCACAAAATCATAATCGCAACAACATGCAAACTAATGAAGTAGTGGCACAACAGCCACTTCCCACCAATCAAATCAATAAATTGGGTAATCAAGGAGGACAACATCCCCGAGGCAAATATCCCCCCAAGCAGAAGTTCACAGCTCTTGGGGAATCTATCGAGTCCATAATGAAGACGTTGGTCAAGGAAAACCTGATCAAAGTCTCTAACTCTGAGCAATACGCGGAACCCATGACCAAACCACCATGGTATAAAGAGAACCTCCTTTGTGAATTTCACAAGGTCAAAGGACATACCACCGCCAATTGCATGAGGCTAAAGAACATCATCCAAGACCTCATTGAGGATAAGATTATCAATGTCGAGCAGTCAATTGGAAACCAAGATCTGAAAATATACACAAATCCGATGCCGAACCACAATCAAGGAAACAATCATGGGAACAATAAATGCAAGCAAAAATATGCTAGTGCTAATCTAGTGTATGAGGAAATATTCAAATGTGTCGATGAAATGGTCACAGTCATTAATGTCAAAGGAACCAACAATGGCTATGGAGTTACCACACGTGGTGGGAAGGTCACCATTGTAGGGGCACCAGCTAAGACCCCCATTTCTAATACAAAAGTCATCCCCTATGACTACAATGTCATTGACCAACTGAAGAGAACCCTCGCCCAAATCTCCATCATGGAACTATTGAAAATTTTTTCCACCCATAGGAAGATCCTTGATGAAGCATTAGATGCATCCACCATCTTCGTCACCCTTGACACAGAGCAGTTTTAGGCTATGGTTGGTAACATCGTTACCCCAAATCTCCTTACATTCTCTGACCAAGATTTCCCCCCGCAGCCATCTCATAACCATGCACTTCACCTTCAAGTGTTAGTCCATAAAAAGAAAGTTAAAAGAGTCCTAGTGGATGGAGGTGCAGGCCTTAACATTTTCTCTCTCAAACTTATAAAAAAATTAGGATTCGTCGAGGATTCCATTAACAAAAATAAGAGCATCACAATAAGGGTGTATGATGATCAAGAAAGAGTGTCTCAAGGCACTATCAAAATCCCCATCCAAGTGGGACCGGAAACTATGGAGACCACTTGTCAGGTCCTCGACCTTGACCTACCATATAACATCCTCCTTGGGCATCCATGGATCCATGGAATGAAGGCGGTGGCCTCGACATATCACCAATGTATCAAGTTCTCACATCAAAATGAGCAATTCACTATATATGGGGATCTCGAACCTTTCGCCTACTGCAAAAAATTGGAAGCCAATTTTTATAAAATCCCCCAAGTACCAAAAAATGATGAAGGCCCATCCACTTCATACATCAACCCAGCTAACCTCGCCTCCACTTCTGTGACAGAGACAGCCACCATCCCTGACATATTCGACATCAAAAACATGATCCAAGACAATGGATGTGGTGACTATAGATTGAAAAGGAATGCATTTTTTGTAGGAGAGTTACCACAATCTCCTAGGTCACATGGGAAACCTCGATCAACCAAAACACCCATCCGCACCCTTAGGGAAGATCCTTCTGGATTTCACCATTGGGGAGATCTAATTCAAGAAAGTGTTGACGAAGAAGATATTGCAAGCTCAATATACCATGATGTAGAACCCACACCCACCTTACCGATGGAGGAAACCAATAGAGGGCTACAAATGATGCTTGGTATGGGCTATAACAGAAATGAAAGCTTTGGAAGGAACAATGATGGACGCCTAGAGCCCATCATTGCAGAAAGAAGAATGCGGAACCTTGGCCTCAGTTGTACTTCTTTGAGTATAACCATACGTGGTAGAGGTACTCTCAATAGGGCAGTCAGGTCCTCTCCTCAAATATCAGCAACTACCCTTAGACCACCAGTATGCCTAGGTATCCCACTTGACAACTTCACCTTTGAAGTCACTGATGTTTGTGCCAATAGTGACGATGATGATACCACAGTAGACCTTCCCAAGCTCTTTGAGGATTCCACCCTACTAATGATTAGTGCCTCACCAGCCGATTCAAACCAACAAACCCACCAAATCACCTTAGTATACCCTCAACTCATCGATCACAACCAATGAGGACCGTTGATTCTAGACTCATTCAAAAATGATGAGGCGCTTTCAGAATTCATGGGAATAAGAGATACAATTTCGTGTGGGGATCACAAGGCAGGCTTCAACATCACATTAGACACCCGGGCATATTATGGGGAGACGATTGAGTCCTTTAGTCGCAAAAGAAAAATATCAAGAATAATTTTGGGGTTATTGAGTGAAAACCACACTGTGGCGCTCTCTAACCACAAAACAGTAAAAATAAAGGACGCATCCAATGGTGAAAACCTCTTTGAGGCACTAGGGGATGAAGGATTCAATCTCCCCCCTATTGCTCTACATCAAGAAAAGTCAGCAGTCCTGGCAGAGCAGTGCAATCCTGTCAACCTGGGAACAAAAACAGAACCGCAAATCACTTTCTATGTTGAGTCTCTCCTAACAAAGGAACAAGAACTGCTAGTGGCATTTCTAAAAGAAAGGAAGGTAAACTTTGCATGGACATATGTTGACATGCCAGGTCTAGATCCTGAGGTGGTGGTTCATGATTTGGTTGTTTACCTTGGAGTGAAACCAGTTAGATAGAAGTTAGGAAAATGCACCCGCAAATAGCCTTGCTAGTCAAGATTGAGTTACAGAAGCTCCTAGATGTTGGCTTCATATTCCTGATTGAATATCCAGAATGGGTATCTAACCTTGTACCAGTCTCAAAACCAAATGGGGGCATCCGCATCTGCACAGACTTCAGAGACCTTAAAAAAGCATGTCCTAAGGATGATTTTCCACTACCCAACACTGACATGATAGTGGATATGACGGCCAGACATGAGATGCTATCCCTGATGGATGGTTTCTTAGGGTACAATCAGATAATGATCGCAAAAGAGGACAAGCATAAGACGGCCTTTACATGTCCTTGGGGCACCTATTGCTGGAATGTGATGCCATTTGGGTTAAATAATGAAGGAGCTACATACCAAAGAGCCATGACACAGATCTTCCATGACATGATCCACAAAACTTTCAAAGACTATGTGGATGACATATTGGCTAAATCAAAGAAGAGATAGGATCACATAGTGACTCTAAGTGCAATTTTTGATAGGCTGGAAAAATACAAGGTTAGACTCAACCCAAAGAAATGTGTCTTTGGGGTACAATCAGGAAAGCTGCTGGGGTACATAGTTTCAATGAGAGGGATAGAAATGGATCCCGCAAAGGTAAAATCAATCCTTGATATGGGAGCACCAAGAACACTAAAGCAACTCAGAGGATTACAACGTAGACTCTAATCCATCTAAAGATTCATAGCACAACTGGCAGATAAGCAGATTGCCTATTCACACCTACTCCACAAGGGAGTAGCATTCAGGTGGGACGACAAGTGAGAACAAGCATTCAAAAAGATCAAGGAATACCTACTTACGCCACTAGTGCTAATGCCACCAATCATAGGGAAACTATTGATTCTATACATCTCAACAACGACGGCCGCCCTTGGTGCCCTTTTAGCCCAACATGATGAAAAGGGAATCGAGCGAGAAATTTACTATATCAGCATAAAAATGGTAGGGCATGAGCTCAATTACACATCAATAGAAAAATCTTTCCTAGTAGTGGTGTTCGTAGCCTAGAAATTCAGACACTACATGCTAGCTCATCAAATTAAGCTACTTGCCACAATAGACCCCCTCAAGTATCTATTGTCAAAAGCAATGCTTACAGGCAAAATGGCTAAATGGGTTATGATACTATCTGAGCATGATATTGAGTATGTAGAGCAAAAATCGATCAAGGGACAAGTCATTACGGACCAGCTAGCAGAGGCTCCAATATATTCAGACAACTCGCTCATATCAAAGTTTCCAGATGAGTCCCTTTTCAATCTTGATGCAACCGACCACTAGAAACTATACTTTGATGGTTCCCACACACAACATGGATCAAGAGCCGGTGTGTTCTTCATCACCCCCAGGGGGACTGCATACCGAGATCCTACAAGTTAGCATTCCCCTATACCAGCAATATTTCATAGTATAAGGCTTTAACCATAGGTCTCAAGATTGCAGCACAGTGGTGAATCATGGCATTAAAGGTTTATGGAGACTCACAACTTATCATCAACCAAGTCAACGGTGAATAACAAAATAAGGATGATAAGATTACACCATACAAGAAGGTGGTATAAATCCTCAAGGAATCATTTATCGACATCACTTTTGAGCATATACCAAGGGCAAACAACAGAGCAGTTGATGCAATGGCAACAATTGGATCCTTGCTAGATATCCCTCGCAATGTCTCGAAACACGAATTCCTAGTAGAGCAGCTTCTCGTACCCACTTTCGAGGTACCAAAGTTGGAATATGCATGTGAACTCGTTGGTTCCAGTGATCTTTGGTACCATGACATTTACACCTACCTAAGATTAGGAATTCTCCCAGCCAACATTACCCTGAACATCAAGCAAACCTTTGTCAAAAGGTCCTTACGATTTGTCATCCTAGGAGAAACCCTCTTCCATAGAAGCATCGATGGAACCTTGTTACATTGCTTAAAACCTGAGGAGGCCTTGACTGCCTTGACTAAGGTACACAATGGCACTTGTGGTTCACACTCGAGTGGTATGACCTTGGCTAATAATTTGCTAAGAACCAGGTACTACTGGCCGACAATGGAGAGAGAGGCACATGAGTTTTTTAGAAGGTGTCTACAGTGCCAACAGCATGAAGACCTCATTCATACACCAGCTCAAGAATTACATCCTATTGTTACACCTTAGCCCTTTTCCCAATGGGGGTTTGATCTCATAGGTAAAATCTCACCCACCTCATCCAATGGTCATAATTTCATTATCACTGCTACCGAATATTTCACAAAGTGGGTCGAGGCAATCCCCATGACCTGCATCACTGGAAAATAGATATCCAAGTTCATCCTGAACTACCTCATTTTTTGATATGGTGTTCCCCAATCCATCATCTCAGATAACGGGAAACCCTTCAAGAATTAGGATGTCCATGACTTGTGTGAAAAATTCAAAATCCAACACCGCTTTTCCACCCCATATTACCCACAAGGCAACAGCCAAGCAGAAGCTACCAACAAAACCATTCTGAAGATCCTTAAGAAAACAGTCAATGACTCCGGTCGTGACTGGCATCTGTAGTTAAATCTCACCTTATGGGCCTACCGCACCAGCATCCGCATGCCAACAGGCGCCACCCCATTTTCCCTAGTCTACGGATCAGAATCCATACTCCCAATTAAGATCGAGCTCCCGTCCCTAAGAATATCTTTGCAAAACCTCATCTTAGATGAGGAATACATGGTTACAAGACTAAACGAGCTGGATTTACTGGATGAACAATGCATGGATGCTTTAAATCATCTAGGTTTACTAGAATCGCCTGAAACGGAGCTACAACAAGAAGATCAAGCAACACACCTTCCAAGTCGGTGACCTTATGCTGAAAGAGAACCAAAAGAATGTACCAAACCCGGATAGCAAAGGAAAATTTGAACCCAACTAGCTGGGACCCTTCATCATCACCGCAAGCTATAAATTAGGGGCATATCAGTTGTCAACACCAGAGGGTGAGCCTCTGCAGGAGCCCATGAATAGTTGTCACCTCAAAAAGTTTTATGCCTAAATCTTACAAGTTATAGAACCAAAAAATACAAAAACAATCAGAAAAAGTCCTAAAAAACTGGTTACGTTGTTGAAAACCTAGCAAATAGGTGTCTTGGCGACAACAAAAAAATACAAAAATCCAAAAAAATTAGAAAATGGATTGATAATAGTAAAGAAAAAAATTGTCCTCTAGTGAAAACCACTGTGGTGGCGCTTTGGACAGGTACCTTGGTGAAAACCTGGAAAACAGGCACCAAGTGTAAATAAAGCACTCTCTATCCACCAAGATTTGCATGACTCACTCGCCCATTCCATCGCATTCCATTAATCATCCATCCACCCATTCGCTCGCATACATACCATAGCCTGAGCTAGTGCCCATATCATATTCCACCATGGTACTACTTGGCATATTCCTAAGGTCAGTTTGTCCTGCCTATTTGTAGTCTATTGCCTAACGTTGAGGGCATTTTCTTGAAACTAGCGCTGGATCGGATTTGTGTATATTTTGTGCTCTTCCCAAATCATCAGAAAATCAAAACATCTAAAAACATGTCAAAATATCTCAGAAAATCTTCAAAAAATTCATCATCGAGTCTTGTCAGTCTTTCACCTTGTCTAAACTATGTTGTCTCTGAGCTTGAACATAGGCAAGGTTGATCTTTAATCATCCCCCAAGACATTTAGGTCGGTCCTTTAGGCATCTGTCGAATTGGCAATCTGCTTTCCCATCTAGTTTCCACATTTAGGTCACTCCTTTAGGCGTCCGTCGCATTGGCAATCCACTTTCCCATCTAGTTTAGTCCTTTAGGCATCCGTCACATTGGCAATCCGCTTGCCCATCTAGTTTCCATTTTAGGTCATTCCTTAGGTGTCTGTCGCATTGGCAATCCATTTGCCCATCTATCTCATCATTGAGCCAAGTTTGTCATCAGTCGAACTACGTGATCTCTGCATGTATAACGTAGGCAAGGCTAATCTATGTGTCATCTCTCAAGACCCCTATGATAGGTCTTTAAGTTAGTCTCTTTGTCATAAATCTTGAAAATACCAAAAACATTTGTAAAACACTTCAAAAATACCAAAAACAACCTCAAAACATTTGAAAAAACCCAAAATGGTGCATCCATTTCATCTCACTTTCACCAGCGATAATCATCACTCATAATAAATCAATCATCATTGTCACCCTTTAGTGAGTCAATTAGAATCAAGTTTAGCAGGTTCAAAAGTGAACACCCAAATTGTCAAATTTTTAAGTCTAAGTCAGTAAGCAAGCAAGTTGGTCAACTTGGGGTATCAATAGCTTATCACCCAATCAGTCCCACCAAAACCTTGATCACTACATGTCCTAGGATGAATCCTTCCCACGATGGATATAGGCATCAGGTATCCCATAGTATTTTAGTCTTGGCTAGTGGTACGAAGAACATTAGCTTGTTTGTTCACTCTTTCTTGGTCTTTGTTGACTTATCTTATTTTGCGCTCATTTCAAGGACCTCTCGATGATGCCTAGATAAAACAGGTTTAGAGAGAAAGGAATGGGGGAAATGATCATTATCTTTTTATCTATTGTGCTTGTGGGATACCCTTGTAAAATAACTTAGTCATATATGCTTTGTTTGGTTTGTGGAGAGGATGTTTTAGATATCTTGTTGACCACATGGGAAGGCTTGTTTTTCTATGTTTTGGCCCGAGATGTTTAGAATGTCTAAACTACATCCTAAATGAAGTATGTATGTTAAGTGAACAAGAATAATCCTATCTGATTGTCAAGTCAAATTCCATCACACTGGGTACAACACCATCCTGGTCCTTTATACCTTGATGCATCATACCTATATGTGTTATCAAACATAACATAATTGACCCTTTGAAAATCCCAACTCCTGAAAAGAAAAATCATCATCATCCTAACTAACTCATTAATTCTGAAATTCTTCTATCTTCCTTCCACACTAACATGGTATCATGATATTAATCAAAGCATTGCCAATGCATACACTCTACATCCACATGATCATTAGCATAAAAAGGCACATTATCATTATCTTAAGTTATGAGGAATAATATAATTTTTTTATTCTAAGCATCTTAAGAAAGCATTACATCATGATTAGCATCCATTACCATTTGCATCCATTAGGCACCATCATTACCATACATTACATTCACAGGACCATCATTAAAAATGCATGAAAAAGATATAAAAATAAATACATTCATTAGAAGCATACATCATAAAGAATAGGAACATCTCATGGAATCATTATAAATTTAGAATGCATATCATACATTTGCAAAACATCTCATAAAAAGGCAAGTCATCTTATAAATATCATCAAAAAATACACTGTTATGATACAAATCGGATCAAGTGTACATCGAAATACATGCTACAATAGGGGCAACAATTTGGACCACAAATTAAAAATGCAAAACTGGTTGTGATCAAAAAGTGCTAGCCTTGCTGGTTGTTGCCCTTCCCCACCTGCCTATCACCGTGATCCTCCGACGGCCGCATCCCTATCTGTTGGGAGAAGTCTAGCACTCTGCCTGTTGTTGGCACTACCTGATGGTAATACTGTCGATAGTACTCAGCCTCCCTGACAACCTCTTTGTATGCCCAAAGATCAACTGATCAGCCTTGGGATGTGGAGGTTGTGCTCTCTAGCTATCTCTGACGGCCCATCTCCTGATCCCTCTTGGATCATGCTTGATATCTCTCGGCTATAACTACAGCAACCTGCTACCGGGCCTCATCCCGCTCTGTTGTCAAAACTTGCACCTGACCCTACAGCTGTTAAATCAGTGCATCCCGAGGATCTGGTTGTGCTGTTGGTTGTGCTGCTAGTTGTACTACTAGCGGTACTATTGGCTGTTGTTGTGGGACTACCTGGGGCTGCCCATCCTATCCTACTGGTAGTTGTGTCGGTGGTACACCTCCTCCTCCCCGACCTCTGCCTGTTGCCCTGCCCCTGGCCCTCCAATGAGGGATCACTGCCCCAGGAAATGTCAATCTCAATGGCGGTCAGAACCATGCCCTGTATGTTGGAGTGACCCTTGCATCTGCTGGCCCCTAATCATATGGCCATGGTCGAGCCACTAACTGTCTGAATGAGGACACTGCCTCGGCTGCTGGAATAGGCTGCCCCCATGCTGTCTCCTTAACGGTACGCGTGAAGATGGCCATGTACTAATCATCGGGCTTGTCCTGCATCTCACCGAACTGTCTAGCTACCCTATCAGGAAGATACCTCTCTACCATAGTATGCTTTCGACCCTGTATGAACCTGTCCTGATGAGCAAAGAAAAGTTGTTGTGCATCATCGTACCATGGACCTATACCCATCCACAGCCTCCATATGAACACTGTCATCTCATCCAAAACTCGCTGCCAGTAGGTCGCACCATCCGTACCCATATGAGTAAATTGGATCTTTGCCCCATTGTACCACCACACAAGGGGATCATCAATATCTATAATAACAGATGTCACATTTGGGTGGAACACCGAGAGCCACTCCCATACCCAAACATGTAGAAGAGTCACTCCGGCCCCGAGAGCCCGACCATCCAGGTAAGCAAACTCGTGCAAATCTCTATACAAAGAGGCTAGCAATACTGGTCCCCAAGCAAAGCACTCTCGGCGAATGCACATCCGTTGCCATGCCAATCCCCAACCTGGACTAAAATATCGGCCACACCGATCAAGAGCTACAACACCATAAATAATAGCAGCCACAATCAACCTATAGGTAGGAGCCCTACCCCGATACCACTCCAAGTCTATCTGACAGTCACAAAGGATAAGCTCATCAAGGCCCATAACATCAAAGCAGGCATCCCTACCCTCCTCTAGATCATAGATCACTCAAGCTCCATGAATAGGTAATCAAAGGATGCGCCAAACATCCTCGAGGGTAACGGTGGCCTCGCCAGTAGGAAGATGAAAGGATGATGTCTCGTTCTTCCATCGCTCGGCTAGGGCAGTCATCATACCCAAATGTGTCTAAACAGCGGGAGCATACGCAATGTGCCAGAGCCGGAGAATCCCAAGCTGCTCCTAGAGATATACGTGCATACCCTATAATCTTTCAAGTACTGTCCACCGGTGTTCCCTCGAGTGAATTACCTCAAGACTCTCCTGCGCAAGGAAAGATGTCACATCAGTTTCCCTAAAGAAAATATGCTACCCGTATCATATTTCACTTTTGGAACAGAAAAAGCGGCGTTGTTCTCAAAAGTGGCATAGTTTGTAATGTTCCAAACTACGTCGTGCGATTGACTTTGGTGCACCCTTTGGACAAACTGCGTCATGCGGTGCAACTTGTGTGCGTGGCCGGGTTTGGAGCCGAAACCCTAAATTCTTAAACTGCGTCATGTGGCGCTCTAAGCATAAATGATTCTATATAGGACCGCGCAGCCCCAACTTAGCAGTTTTTGCGGTGCTATATAGCGTCGCACCACTTCAACCTAACCTAAACCCTATTTAATGCACGAATAACAAGAAATTTGAAAGTTGGATAGGGGTACGTACCACAGGTTCTGCGGTGACTGGTCACTGATGCACTCATACCCACTCCGACACATGCCTAGGAAGCTATCATTGTGCCATCTTGTCCAAGACTCGGAGCTCAAGGTGTCAAATTTTTAGAGGATTAAGATTGCAAATGCATTAAAAGTGACCCCTCGAGGTCTATTTAAGCCTAAAAATTAGGGTTCTTTTACCTAATTTGACCCTCCAACTAGGGTTTTCATCCCCCGATCTCATCTTCATCCAACCAAGAGCCATTATGCATCCTTTTTGGCATTTTAATGCATTTTTTTGGTATTTTAGGGCATTTCTGGCCTATTCGACACTTTATCCACTTTTTTCGCGAGATCATCCAAAAAATCAAAACTTTCGTCCGATCTCTTGAGGGGGCAATATCTAGCAATATCCTTCCGCTGGGGCAATAGTGGGGCATCTAAAAAATTTGAGAAAATTTTGAACTTTTGATGATAGCAATTTATCTTTTAATCAATGCAACAAGTACATTGCTTCAAAGAGAAGCAAAATGTAGACATGGAAAATGTACAATGTTGGTTGGGCACATTTGATCCCGATTACTAACAACATTTCTTCATGAATCATACTTTTAGCATTTCATCATATTTTGTCCCTTAATTTAATGGATCATTATTCATCTAATTAAGTCTTCTTCCTCCAATGATTAAATTAATCAATTTAATTTAATTAACCTTACTTTTTTGTTTAATTAAATAAATCATTTTATTTGATTAAAATCCCTAAAGTCCTCTTATTAAATTAAATAAATTAAACCTTATTTAATTTAATCTAACATATTCCTCTTTAAGTTAAATAAATCAAATCATTTATTTAATAAACCGTTTCCTCTCAATTCTGATTTAAATTAATTCATCTATTTGAGTCAAAATTGTCAAATCATCTAATTCTTCATTAAATTAATCAAAACCTTGATTAGTTTAATCCCTCTCACTAAAATCCTCTAGAGAAATCAACTTGCACAATAAATCAAATACTTTGATTTATTTAATTCTCTATTTTCCTCACATGGCATCAAAAGGGAATATTCCCTCAATTTGAATTCAAAAAAGTCCAAGTGGACTTGGTCCTTCCAACAAGGCATTTAAGGCCTCTTACATGTCCTTGGCCTTGATCCAAATGACATCAACTTCATTTCCCTTCCCTCTTCAACAATTCATTTCACAAATTCAAATTCAAACTAATTGCATTTATTGGCACTTTGGCCAAAATATGCACAATCATCAACCATTCACATGGTGACAAGTGGCATTCAACCATTGGATTGAAATTTAGTCCCACATTGCTCAAATCTTGTTCATTCTTCCAAATTCAAATCTATAAATTGGAGGCTTCTCTCCTCATTCTTCATCCACAATTACATGCATAGTTACTCTCTTCACCTTGAGAGCTAATTTTGCTCATTACCACTCAAGCATTCATCATCTTCAAAATTTGTAACAAGGTTATGCTCAAATCTCTTTGGTAGATTTGACCATTTATAAATCACTCACATTTGCAACATAGGAGTTGGGAAAGGGCCAATTTCAACATTCAATTGGCACCAATTCCCTATGGGATCACTATTGTATTTGCTTAATTAGGATTAACTCTCATTTGTTTAAGTTTTTTTTTTCATTTCTTCCTAGTTTAAGTTAAATAGATGGATTTTATGGGGAATCTCTCATGCTTGTTTGCATATGAGCTAACGATTTGACATGTTTGTTGTTCTTGTGCATTTGCAGGTCTAGGGGTTCACAAGTACCTTTGAGCATTAGGCTATCTAATAGGATTCCTTCTAGTGTTGCTTCTTTAATTCTTGATCTACCTCCCATTCCTTTGATTGTCAACCTTGCTATGGGTTTGGTTTTCCTTTGATCTTTTTCCTTCTTCAAGTCCCAAACCACTTCTATCCTTAGAAGGTTTTTTCCTTTAATCAGTTCATCCAGCATTGTAGAACTTGGCTTGAATTTATCTCATACCTTCTTGCCTTTTCAAGATCTGATCTTAAAGTTACCACTTCCTATTCAAGCATTTCACATTCATCCATATTGTTGTTTACCCTTACATTCAGTAATTCCTCTATTCTTTTCTTTTCTTCCACTTGCACTTCCAGTCCAATGATATCTTCATTTTCTTTCTTCAACTGATCACTAACTTCTTTGTGTCTTTGTTTGAACTTCTTTATTTATTCTCTTAATTTTTTGATGCACTCATTTTCTTCCTTTAGGTTCTCCTTTAGTTTTTCTTTTTCACTTTTAGCTCTATCAAGATCTTCAAGGGTAGAATTAAGTTCTTCTTTGTTAATAATTCAATCATCTTCAACAATAGAATATGGTAGCACATTATCCGCCATTTTTTCAATCTTCAAGATCTTCCTCAAGTTTTTGATACTAGTTGTTGAACACCCAAAATACTGAGAGGGGGGTAAATCAGTATTCCATGAAACCAAATACATAAAATCCAATCAAGTAATAACACAACTCCAGCTATGATAAAAGATGAAAGCATGGAATCAACACAAGATCATATCACACATGAGCACCAATATTTTTACATGGAAAACCCAATGAGGTCAAAACCGTAGTGAGGATTAGCTCACAATATAATATATCTGGATATAGAATATTACAATGGCTCACTGCCAGAACAAATTGTCCTTGAAGGCTCACAACTTGAAATAATTACAAAACAGATTATGGCTCACTGTCAAGATGGGAATTGATATAGAATGCACTTTCCTTGTTTTGGAGTTTAGTTCCAATGAAGCACTAAATGCAAAACACTTCTCTATACAATTTGCACAACAATTTTGTACTATTTTACACATTCGCATCATACAAGAACTCTTCGTCTTTGTATATCTCGATGATATTATTTATGCACTACCTTTCATAATCATCATTATTATTTCTCCTTTTTTTCTTCTCAAAAATTTCTTGCATATATACATCGTATACATCTGCATACACTAATTAGGTCATCCTAATTAGGGTATCCCTATTTTAAATGAATACTAAATCTATCGGATTCATCCTTGAAATATATTCATCTTCGCACCCAACATAGGTGTGTAATGCATGGTATAGGTTGAAATAGACCTATGATAGATCCCTTTAGCATCCACAACACATAATTTATCCTCTTATCGCAAAAACATAATTAGGTCAGCTAGGGTTAGACCTCAAACATCAGAGACTTCAAACCTATATACAATTCACAAAACATGTAACCCCAGAACTTGTTAACACATTGAATTCTCCTTTAGAAAACATCAAATAACTTATCTTTATACCTACAAGATAAAACAGTTAATCATGATGAAATGTGGAATCTCCCACATTATTGCATTGTGCATAAACTTATTGTAATCCTCATAAAAAAACACAATTACTCATATCTTTCATATATGTTCGCATATCATCATAAAAATTTGAGGTAAGATGAGACTCATAGTCACAAAACTAATTCAAGGTAAGATGAGACTCACAGCCATGAAACTGTGTACAAAATCCTGTAGAGATATCTTTCTTTGAGGAATAATGTAGACTAAAAAATAGATGCATTGAACTAGTATATAAACTGAACACCATGTACCAACCTATTGCTAACAATAACTTTTCAACCATATAGCCAAGCTAGCCAAAATCTTGTTGGTAGATGTGAATGATGTCAAAATAGAACATACTATCAACTTCTAAATGAATCTTACAAGATAAGATAATCTAGACTAAAATACTGGATCAATAGACTTTCAGTACCGGAGCAAATGTGCTTGAACCATTATTGCTGAAGTGACTATTGAGCTATCAAGTAGTATGAGTAAGGTATGCTAATTTTGATGATGAAATAAATGAAAACCTTCCAATTTCCAAAAAATCCCCTAAATCAAGAAGCTTCTTATTAGATTCAGGGCTTGTAGAGGCCCAAAGTTCTTATCCTTTCATTTTGTGTGTCCCAGTTGTAGATCCTATATTCCCTGACTATGATGATGAAGAGGAAAATGATGGAGATGATAAATAATGATAAGAATAAGACAATGATGAGGGTAACAAGATATTCTTTTGAAGAGGATGTGTGGGTTCATCAATCTTCTTATCATAACATCTATGCTCATCATGTCCTAGAATTTTACAGTATGCACATTTTAACTTAATTTTAGTTGATTTCTCTTTAGAAGAGGGTGTGGACTCAAGAGTACTATATGAAGGTGAATATTTACCTTGTTTATTAGAATTGGAGTCCTTATTCTTCTTCTTACCTTTTCCACTTGAAGCCTTTGGATCCTTTGCAAGAAGAGTATGAGATTTGGAAGACTTCAATGTGCCCATGTTTGCCATCTTTGCTTGTTCAATTGTGAGTTGAGCTGAAAATTCATCAAGAGAAGAAATTTTATATGCATTTCCTAGGGCATCCATTGTAGCGTAAAATGTAGAAACAAACATTGAATAATCAGGACCAAGCTTAGCAAGAATAAAAAAGAATTAATTGCTCATCCTCTTTTGTGACCTCACAATTAGATAACTATAGTCTAAGATAATTGGTCTTAGAGAAGACATCTTGGATATTTTCAAAATCTAATGGATTAGGACTCATAATTTCATTCTCCATCTTAAATTTCTTTATTTTATTTGGCTTAAATAAGAGACCCTCTAAGGTAGTCCAAATTTGATTAGAATGTATGCAAGATGCAACATGATATCTAAGATCTAGAGAAATGGATAAAATAAGAGTACCAAGTGCTTCATTCCTTCTATCAAACCATTTCCTCCTTTCTATAGCTCTTATGAGTTTTTTATCTATGCCAAATGTGATTTTTTAAACTTCAATTTGAACAATAACATCTCCATTTGTGATTTCCATTCATGATAGTTATATTGAGTTAGACATACAATTTTTGGAAAATGCATGATAACATCAAAAATTACAATAGAGGAACAACAAAATCCCTTCACAATACAAGCAAATAACTCCTTTGTCCCAAACAATTGACACTTTTTTGTGTAAATTTACAACAATGTATCCAAATTTACCAAATTTGTTTCAAACTAAAATGTTGAAATTTTGAAAATAAATCTACAAAAAGTGCATGTATAGAACTGTAATGCTCCTAAATACCTTCCTGATGTCACACGAATTGAGAAACTTAGAGTTCAAAGCAAAAAAATTATGACCTTGGAGGCTGAAAAGCAAGATCTGATTTCAACCTAGAAAAAATGGTATAAAATAGAAAAAAAAATTGCAAAACACCTATACCACTAAAAATTCAAAGAATATTCTTTTTATGATATTTCATTTCAAAAAATTGGCTTCCTGGATCAAAAGTTATTTAAAAAAATTTAAAAACTCTATTTTAGGGTTTTGGGGGGCAAAATAGGCTAACTAGGCACAAAAGTGATGCTCTCAAGGGCCAAAATTATAGTCACCCATGTGACCCTGTCTGCAAAAAATTCAAAAACAAAAATTCCACTTAGGGAGTGGTGGTGGGGTAGTGGAGTCAAAGGCATTGTTGGCCCCTTGCAATGGGTGTCTCGTGTTTCCTGCAAGGCCTTAGGGCATGGGGCTAGGCCAGGAATCCTGCGTCAAGAACCTTTGACAAAGGCTTCTACATGGCCGACCAGATCTATGAGCCTATAAATACAATATACAAGACTATGCAGGAGATTAAATAAGTTGACCACAAATAAACCTGAAAATATAAAATATGCCACAGATAATTATAATAGAAATTATTAAATTTTTTCTAGAATATATAGTAAAATTTGAAAATTTTCATATTAATTTTTTCTATGAAATATTAAAATTGTATCACCTTCTTAGGGGGCATATGGCATGCCTAGGCAAAAAAAAATTATTCTAAAACACTTGAGGCCAAACATGGGAAAATTTTATATCAAATTTTATCTCTTAAGCCTTCTAATCACAATGGCAAGGTTGATTTGGGCTCAAAGTGCCTTGAAATTTTAGCTACCTCCAGATCTTGGCATTGACACCTTCAAAATGAAACCTTCATATATCAAGAAAAAGATATTAAAATTTGACAAAATGGAAAGAAAACCTGGCTTTCTTTGATGCGCAAGATTCAACTGTGAGGTGCTTGAAACCCCAAAATCTATCTAGCAAAATCATAAAGACAACATAAAACCCTCAAATTTTGGAAGGAATATGCAACACTGGAGCTCTAATACCATGTAGGAGTTAATTGTGACTCCTCAACACCCCTAGGAATAGTTGCTAGACCAAAATATCTTCCACAAGAGAGAAAATGGAAAGAATATATTTCTATGATAATGGATGCAATATTACAAGATTGAATATAAAAATTTACATGAAAGGCCTTGCTTATAAAGGCAAGGTGATAGATAGGATTAGACAATATTGTGACAAGTTTCTTAATCCTATCACATGATACAACTAGCTCATAACAACCTAGGATAAGATAAGATCTAGAAATGAAAACTAAGGTTTCTAGATGTAATCTTATATCCTAAGTAAACTTAACATGTGAATATTTCACCATTGTTCCTAGTAAGGTAATTAACTAGTTACAAGACATTTATTCACACCAACATACTCAGGTCATAGGGAATTTATTTCTAGAAGTTTTCTAGTTTTCATAACATCTTATCATATCTTTTGACATTTCATGATTGTGTCCTAAGTCATTTAATATAGTTGTCCCATGACATAGGATTAAGAAACTTGTCATGATATTTTCTAATCATATGTCTAACCTTGCCTATATAACCAAGAGATTTCATGTGTGAATCAAAAATCATATAATAATTATCTATCATTTTCCTCCTTTGATAGAATAGTGTTTTTCTCTCATTGTTGATCTCTCTTGTGCATTCATGAAATTACTAGATCTTGGGTGGCTATAATATTTAGTCAAATTATGGATGGTGTAGATAATTTTGTACCAAGTCTTACAAGAGGAACCTCTTCATTTTTCTCAACTACAAAATAAAATTCCCCTTCATTCAAATATATGTAAGAACATAGAAAAAATTTATTCCTTGACATTCTTATCAAGTGTACCAAATTCTAGTAATACTTGAAACTTTCTTGAAATATATTTCACCTCACGTTAAAACTTAAATTTCTTCATTTCAAGTATGTTTTGTTATAATAAAAAATAAAAATTTACCATTAAAATTAGAGAAGTTGTAAACATGTAGATAAACTCATTTTCCAACATAATATTGTCTTATTTTCTTATACTAGTTAATTTTCATCATGTCTAGAGAAAGATAGACTCATCATAAGATTTTTTAAATGAAAATAGTAAAGCACCATAATTAGCCATATAATTCAAGTAAATAAATAATACAATCGATTGTCTCTGGAATAATTTATATTAATTCAAATATAAGTTATTAAATTTTTTAAATTTCTTAATTTGACAGTTTACATAACTTAGAAATAATTTATGTCTTAATTTTTTATTAGTCAACATCTATCACATAATTATTACAAGACAATTTTATAAATTTATAGAAAAAGTAACCTTCTATAAATATTATAAAAATCTCACAAAAATTAATTCATAGTGAAATATAAAAATGTGTTACCACTATATACCCATGTATGAAGTGAGATAAATTAATATAAATCTTAAATGATTAAGAAGAATACATCCTATTCTACATATACTTTTCACATCTACCCATAAATTTGTTACATCCCTTGCTCAAGGTGAACCAGCACATTAGTACTTAGTGACAATTGAATTGGAGTTTCATATCCTTTGGATATGGTTTTACTGAAGGCATATATCATCATTGGCTATTTTTGGTATTTTAATGAAGTACATCTTAGGGAGTACACTCTTTGATTTATTAAACCATAAAAAAAGATATATCCATACTTATCCATCATCCATTGGATGCCATAATTTTATATATTTCATTAACCTCTAATAACATATCATTTAACCTTGGTCACAAATAAAACCTATTATTTATTAATAAGATGAATTATTCAAGTGTGTATGTAGTATTCAACAAACAAGGATAAAATGCATGGGTGGAGTCACAATTTTATCTAAGGTAGATCATTCTAAAACACTATTCCTTTTATATCCAAGCACCATTAAGTACATTTTTTTTGGAGCTCCTAATTTTGAGAACAAAAAGCTTCTTTTTGAGAAAACTATATTATGGCATGAGCATATTTACCATACTAATGAGAAACACCTTAGGGCCTATTGGTTCTAGTATTTGTAGGTCTCAAAATTTGTATAATTTATTCATGACCTTATGTAAATTGTGCCCTTTCCCTATTTCTTATTATCACTTATAACTAATTCAAAATATTCTTAATAGACCTTGAAATGTCTCTTTGTGTTTTATATATTTCCATATTATACTTAAGTGAATGGGTTATTCACCTGAAATTTTATAAATCCAAAAATTTCCTAAGTTTAATTTTCATTTACCTTCAAGTTATAAAATTCAAAAGAATTGTGAGTTTGTAAAATCTTGAAAACCATGACAATCTAAAAGGTTCTTAATTCTACAAAGATAACGAGCTTACAAAATTTACAAAATTAAAAAATGGCTCACCCAATTGTAAAAAATTTGACAAAGCAAACAAAAATAAAGAGAAGGAGCAAGTGGCCAAATAATTTCAAATTTTCAAATGATTTCCAAGTTCTAAATATTGCAACTATCATTCAATATTGTACCCTTTGTGAAAACTTATAACTTGGTTCACCAAGTCACAAAAAATTTATGTAGGATAAGGTCCAAGAAAATAAGAGAAAGGGGCTAGATTTTAACATCACAAAGTTCACAAGTTTATGAACCTTTTATAAGTTATAGAAAAACAATTCACAAAGGAAAAAATTTAACAAGCAAAGAAGAGAAATAAGTAATAATTTTTCAAAGTATTGACAAATACATCAAAGGAAGATTCAATTTGTGACACCCACCCTTATATGTTACAACTACTCTCCGAGAACAATGAATGTATGTTTATGCCTCCTTGGATATATTTTATCTTTAAACTATCTAATATATTCATAATTAGGTAGATCTTATTCATGGGAATTTATTCCATGATTCAAATAGTTAATTTTTAATGACTCAACCATGAAAAATATCATATATCTATTTGTAGGCATTAAAGTAGATATTATTATATATTTTAGCATTATTATTTATTGTGGTTGGTCACTGATAAGGGGTAAAATGGTGTTCTTTATGGTTTAGGACATAGAACAACCAATTTCACCTACTTCTCATTCAAGGAAAACCCTAGAGATCTCAATCTAAGATATGAAAAGGAGAAAGATCTATCTTACAATAGGGTTGTCCAAGGGTCTGATTATAAACTAGAGAGGGGTTCACCACATAGATAGGGCTTGGAAAGAATAATTAAATGCAAGACCTACTACTAAAACCTAATGCAATGCACGACTTCACTAAACGACCTAAAAATGCATATAAATCAAAAGAAAAAGCTAAGAGATGAAAGCTGTGCACTTGAAAACCTGTAGAAGACTAGACGAAGGCTTGGAATGTTGAAAACACTCAAATTAATTCCTACTAGGACTCATATGCAAGTTTGGGTGATTTAGTTTGAGATTAGGGTTTTTGGGAAGGAACAAAAATCTAGCATTGATATGACTAAAACTCTTGATATCTACATATTTGGATATACTGGGACTCATATGCCAAAAGTGATGTATCAATCCAGTTAGGGTTTTCTGGAAATTCAAAGTATGGTCCTCTTCTTCGATGTCTACTATGTCCTTTCTACCTGATTTCCAAGTCTGAGTCCTTGATTTGCAACCTATAGATGTATTTCAATGATCTCCAATCCAAGGTGGCAACTTTAACAAATTTGAACACTTCACAACTTAAATCTCCAAACTTTCTCTTCAATATTTCTTCAACCTAGATCTATAAATCACACACTAAAGAGAGGGAAAAATGTTGTTTTGTTAGTAGAAATAAGTTTTCCTTGATCAAACCCCATTTTGGTAATCAAACCTTGAAATAGAATGAAATTAAATGAAGGAATGATGAATGAACAAAATGCGATGTCACAACTCACCAAACCCTAGAAATAAAGTGTTACAAACATGTATGAGATGGCTCCAATGGATTTATATCTTGAATCTTGCTTGAATAATATGAATCTTGAATTGAAAGTTTGCTTGAAACGTGAAACCCTACATCACAATTGTAAGCTCAAAAAAAAGCATGATGCATGATGACTTTGACATGATGTTTGATGCTTGAATAATACTCTAAAACACTTGATAATTATCTCTTGAAGACTCTTGAATTATCTTGTAAATGATGTAATTCTCTTGAATGCTTCCTTGATCATAAATTTGTTATAATGAATGAATACTTGAAAGCTTGGGCTGAAAATGAGTGAAATAACCTCGTATTTATACTTGTTTATGCCAAATTTCTTGAAATTACAACACTACAAGCTGACATCGGATCTAGTAGAATAAAATCCCACCAATAATTTGAATTAAATTTTATTTTGGGCCACACAAGACTCATACACCAGAAGTGGCGTATGAGTCCTATTAGGCTTAACTATGGGACATATTTTTAAAAATGCTTCGAAAGATGTAAGATCCAAATTGGGGCCCTAAAACCTAGGTGGGACTCATACACCCAAGGTGGAGTATGATTCCCAAATCACCAAATCTGGGCCACACAACCTAAAAACACCTAAATTATGAGGCTTGTGGATGCAAAATAAGGCCAATTAAAGCAATAAATAAGCCCAATTATTTAATAAAACCCTTAAAAATTGTGAAAGTGTGTTACAACACTTTACAACACTCTAAATAAGGCACCAATAATCTCATTCAGTTAACAAGGTCCCAAGAACTAATGTGAATATGTTAGACATATTGTAACACTAAATCAAGGCCATGTTAGGGAGTATAATTTGTATCATTACATCTGGCCCCCACTTTAGTGAGAGGAGGAACTTGCTTCCAACTTGAACACTAAATTAGACCAACACACATCAAGAGGGGTCCTAATACACCAATGCTAGTAAGATAGGACAACCATGATTAAGAGGTTAGTGCAAGCCCCCATGACCAAGGTCCTATGGAAAACCAACATAAGCACAAAATAACACACATGAAAATGATATAAAGAGAAATAACAAGGCACAATCATACACTTCTAAATACAAAGAGAAAAGAAAAACAAAATAAAAGATGGGTGGATCAAGCTTCAACTGTTTGTCCATCACGGTGTGGATCAGATCTAGTTTGTTTGTTTGGAAAATGCACGCTCACTCTGAGGCAACAAAACTTCAAGCTATCCACTAGGTGAGTAATCCAAAAGGGTGAGACACATACACACATAGTAGATATGTGCTCACACACATGTAAGTGGCTATGGTAAATTCATGCCTCGAATCGGCTTCCCATCCAACCATACCAAAGATATACCTCCTAATAACTTTGATTAGGTGTCACACAACAATGAACTTCAAGCTTCATGAGGAAAGAAAAATTTTGTATGTTTGGAACTCATGAACAAAGAAGATGGCTCCATAGGCATGAAAAATATGTTATGGAAGGTGGCCATATTATCGAAATTAAAAAATTTAAGATAAGAACGTTCAAAGGAGTCTTGCTTAGTTCATGTGAGGTCTTAAACTTAGGGAACATTGTGCCTAATTTCTCCAAGAGAGGACCAATTGAAGAATAAAAGATTTGCAACTTAGGGGATGCAGTGTGTCGCATCAAGACACTAAGAGGAATGTAATATGCTTAGAGAGATCACACTCTTGAAGGACATTACACCCAATGATACCACAGAGCGAGAAACAAATTGCATGAAGCAAGAAAACTACACCATGAAACATGAAAAAAAAAATGTAAAAGAATAATACCAATGTATGCCCCCACTTTAAATAATTTTCTAATCACAATGTTGTGAGAAATTAATTTAAAGTATAAAATTATGAATGCTAACAATAAAAAGGACATGAGGGCTTATTTGGAAAGCCCTGTGCCAAGTCATATGTTTCCAAATAAAACTACATCATGCAAAAGAAAAGAGACGGGTTGCCCCCAAAATAAAACTCCAAACGCACATAAGGGATCTATGGATTTGGGGTCAGTATGATCTTCATGCAATTTTTAGAGATATTTGAACTGTCATCATTCCCCAAATACCCATAGAAATAGAATAATGAAACAAACAGAGAAAATTCAAAAGGAAAAACCTTCCAGGTCAACATGAAAGAGACATGAATGTCTTGACGCCTTGTGTCATCCCCAAAAGGAAAACACAAGATAGAGAAAAGATAAATGAAAAAAAATTGGGTCAACTTGGAAGAGATATGAATGTCTCAATGCCTTGTGTCATCCCCAAAAGGAAAACATAAAACAAAGATAAATGGAAAAATGAAAAGATTTATGACATAGAGAGGAATGCAGGTACAAATAGAGGAATGTCACAAAGAGAGAGAGATACATCAAACAAAACAACATGTGGATAACGTTGCGCACATGCAATCACATGAAAGAGAAAGAAGCAATTGAAAAGACTAGTTAGGCACATGCAAGTCAACCTAACAGAAGGGTCCTACTTTAAGGGACTATTTCTATAATGAATATATTTTTAAATATTTTATTTAAGGCTTGAAACTCATCAGTACTATATCCAAATATTCTATGATATCTGCAATGAGATGTGTTTTTGTTCTTAGGATTCAAAATCAGATTTCTAGCATGGGTGGTAATGTAATAAGTCCTTTGTGCAAGAAGTATCTGTAAATTCCTTTCAATATCAGTTGGTGAGTAAGGGAATTGCAGTTTCTTTAGTTTGTAAGGCCTTCTTTGATTTCTAGATTCACCAATTTCTCTAGTTGTGATTGGGGAAGGGGGTCTGGAGATCTCCTTATCATCAATATCATCGGTATGAGGTATCAAATGTTATTTAGGAATGAGGAAACTTATATCAGGAGGAGGATCTTGATATCTTAACCCTTTTGTATCTTCAGTTGGAATTTGTTCTAAAAGTTGATGAATTTCATGTTCACTTGTATCACATCCTTGTTTACTCAAGATCGTGAATCCTTTTTCATATGTCTCTTCTAGGTTGATAGGAGTGTTGGTTACTTTGTTAACGTAGAATGGTTGAATGTTTTTTTATTAGAGGAACTAGGTGTTATCTATTGAAATTGCACCTTGACTAAGTTGCAAGATCTAACATGTTAAGTTGCAGAACCTAGCATTTCAAAGAAACATGGGAAGACCTCTAAAGTTGTGGGTCACTTATAAACAAAGGTCAACCTCTGGAGAAGGCCGACTTCCTAAGGTGTCACCTAAAATTACTCTACTGAACTTGCAGAGGAAAGGGATAGAAAGAGATAACATAAATTGAAAATTACTCCTATAGTGATGCACCTAAATGATACTTGGACTATGAAAAATCTAGATTTTTCATACACTTGAACTTTAACAACAAAATCTAAATTGTACAACTCATTTCTATAATTTTATACATAAATATTTCACAGGAAAGTTTGTGTGCATTATCTTCAAAAAGAAAGAAAAACAATATTCTCACATTCTAAAAGATAAATGCAATTAAAAACACAACCTGTAACTTGCATAAGCATACTTTACAGAAATGGCATGAAAATATGAGAAAAAACCACAAGGAGATTAAAATACCTCACTAATAGCTTGATCAATCACTTGGTTATGCACAATACTACAAGAATGAGAAGGCAAACAACATAATTAATGGTATCCAAGGTATTATTTGTATATCATATTCCAAAATGTTGAGTTACAAAGCATTCTCAAACTAACAAGGACTACAAAAGGCTTTATCTCCAAAAATTGCATAAGAAGAACTAACTCAAAATGAGTTACTAGAAACCACCTTGGGTCAAATGTACTCAAAAATCCTAAAATATAGCATCAAAATTTATCTCCAAAAGTGATCAATAAGGTTGAAATGGTCAATCATGACCAAGTCCCCCATAAGGGCAAGCTAAAATCGCTCCAAGATGCTCTCCCAAGTCTTTAAAAAGGAGAAACAATATCTTACATCCTTGCCTCAAGTTTGCAAACTGATTCTTGATAGCTCCTATATGCTCTCCATCATTAAAAACTTAAACAACCTCATAAAGTACCTTAAAAGGAGTTCACATGGCATAATTTTTTCACTTTACTTTGCATTTAAAATAGCATTATTAACTAAGTGATTTATAGATTACCACTTAGTTAAAATGCTTTACATTAAATATCAATGCAAAAACAACATCCAAAGCACGACCATGCAAGCAAAAGGCATAAGTTGAAAGACTTAGAATATAAGCTTTAAAACTCCTAAGGCATGAAATATTTTCCCACGGGATGTATTAGTTTGCATTGATTTTTTGTAAAATAAAGGCAAAAAATGCCTTTCATTCTTATCGGCACTCACATTAGGGTTTAGAAACCCTAAATCAAAAGCAAAGGAAACAAAATTTTCACCTTCAAGACTTCTAGGAGAATCCAAGAGCAGCACCGCCAAGGGTTTTGACTTGGAACTCTGTCATGGAGATTTCTACAACACAGAGGTTCTTCTAACAAATCTTGAGTAAGAACTTTGAGGAAGAATCAGGTGCATACCTTAAATTGCAATTTTTAATCCTTCTATGAAGAAGAAACCCTGAAGCCAAGCTCTATTCTGGATATATTGTCTTTAATCTTTTGTCTATGTGTTTTCTTGTGATGTTCTTGTATTTTCTTGAAGAAATATCAACATTCTTTGTAGAAAACTCAAAGCAATTATTCTACAGGTCACGACCTCACAATTTTCTTAGGTATTTTAAATATCCCATTGCAGGTATTTGAGGATTTGACCCACAATGACCGAGGGATTATTTTCCTATAGCTTTTGCTTATGTTCAACCTTTGTAAAATTTTCTTGTTGATTTTAAAACACAACATCTTTGTCCCCTTGATGGCAATGTAATGGCGACTAGTTGTGCCATAATCCCTTTACTGTGAATTCACTCATGAGTATGCTGCTAATAGTCACTTTTTTATTCCATTTTTGAAACCCATTGTTTGGGTTAAGATCACTTACCGAACAACATCATTTGCATTCGTTATCACTTCATGCTCTCTTCAAGCATTAACTATAATTTAAGGAAATTGCCACTAACATGCACTATATATTCCAAAATTATCCATTGCTTTGGCATCAAGTATATGATGAATTTATTCAACCTTCAAACACATATTGATTCACCTTTCATATCATTGTCCCTTACCTTTTTCTTCATCTGTTTGGTTGATACAAGTTCGCTTTATTTATTGATTGTGCATTTTATCCTTTATTGAGGTTTACGGCCTCCCTTTCTTGGATTCCTTTTGTGTCATACCTTATAGACCACTATCACTTATAACTATGAAATCTCCAATATCTTTGTACAAGAGTGCCTCTATACCTTTTGGATGATCATGTTGTTTTATGCATGATGAACTGTGTTTTACCATTTGGGTATTCAATGTGACCTTTTCAATGGACCCTTTTCCTAAACCAGCAAGGTGTACTAATTAGGTGTATTGATTATTGTCCTTACATCCCTTGATGACATGGTTTCCTCATGAATCTCTTTATTGTGTGCTATAGGTAGTTGTCTTCATGATGTGAAACCAGTGACATCTATTTTATCGATCCTTGACCTGAAGAAACAAAAACTCTTCCATAAGATTAACCTCACCTGTTCTTGCCTTTATCTTCTAGGACTACTTCTACCAATTCATTGTGTTATTCACACTATCATTTGGAACTAGTTGCCTAGGTATGAATCTTGCATGAATAAATCAGTAGCTTATCCTCTTGTGAACAATAGGACTAAATGACCATCTTCCTCTGTTATGGCAATATCATTATTATCATTGTGCTCTTTAGCTTGCTTTGGATTATCATTATGCAAGGGCTTTTACTGTATTAAAAGATATTCATCTTCAATTTCCTTATTTGTATTTATATAATAATGATATGCATGTTTCTTGTTGAATTCCCTTTATTCTCGTCATTTCCTTCACATGGAAATAGAGAAAAATCTCTTCTTGTACAACAAGGTAGGAAACTTCTTCGTTAATGATGGTAGTCCTTTCTACTGATCACAAATAGATGTTTGTCTAGAGATAGGTTTTATAATAGAAGTATCAACACTAAAAACTACTGTCCTCTATCACAATACTATACTCTGAAATATTTGATCACCATTCACTTGATACCCAAACTGCCACTTGAGAGAATCTTAATATGAATATGTACTTGTATCTTGGAATAAGATTAAATTCTATTAAAAACCACCTATTGTTTTTTTCCTTCTACATATGAATTTCTTGTATGAACACTATTCATTGCTCCATGGTGATTTACCATATTCAATTTAACTCCTCAATGTTCTATTTTTGATAGTTCCTATATCCTCTTTTCACTTTCATGCAAACATCTCTGAAAATGCATATATATGACTGTCAAAACATAGAACGATAACACATTGGGCTCAACCCTTGTGGGAGCCACATTTACCTCGCATGCTATTAATTAGATGAGTCAAATCATTAACATAATTTTCCCTATATCTGCACAGGAAGCAAAAATGTTAGAAAATAAAATGCATGTCTTAGGTGTGTATGTTGATCTGATGGTTTACCTAGACATCTAAGGTATGCATTTCCTATTTAATGCACATTGAGATCAGTTTATACATGCATAGGTGAATGCTCATATAATGTTTGTGATCCCTCATTGGTTAGAGCATTGTTCTAACACCATTTCTATTTCCAAATGCAGGAACTAGGAACAATGAGGAGTTAGGAGGGACAAGCAGCTCGGAGCATAAACAAAAAGCAAGACAACACTGAACCAGTCATTCAGGCAATGACTGGTCACTCTCCTTATATGCACATTTTCTTTCATTTACTTATTCATGTATAGGTTTTTCTTAATTTACATTGAATAAGCAAGTTTAGTCTCATGGCTTATGTGGGACAATGTACCATTTTAAATTCAATAAAGATACTTCTTGTTCATAAAAGACTTGTATGAATATTTCCTATATTACATGCATCTGTGTAAATGCAGTAATTTATAAAATGCAATATTTCTATTGAATTATTTCACTTTTGCAATTGAATCTAATATAGGAGAAGAATAAAATGTACCTTTTCTTTCTCAACCTAAAACAACAAGCTCTACCTGATTGAGCTATAAGTGAAAATATGGTAACACTAGGTTCACCTATTGTAGGGAACTTAGGCTCAACTTGTATCTTAGTTTTAGGATGTAAATAACCAAACATCTCAAGTGGTTGTATTATAGGAGGTTCTGGTTGTTTCATTGATGGGTAAAAGGATGCATTGTTTTCAAGTTTGTTAAGGCAATTTTTTAGGAATTTATTCATGTTTTCATCATCTTCTCCAATGATGTCAACATCATGGAGAGGACATGCATTAGGATTTGATTGATCATGAGTAAGTTAAATTTCATTAGGGTCATTTCCAAAAGCATGACTTGACACATCCACTAATGATTTCAAAGACATCCACAACTTACCAAAGCACATATCCATGATGAAATGTAATGCAAATTTCAGATTTTAAACAAGGTAATGATGCTATGCAACAATCTAAAATGAAATGTTCTAGATGCAACTAAGAAATGCACAAGATGGACCAATTTAAAGTAGATGCAATAAATTGAATGAAATAGAAAATCTGTAAACTGAAATAGAAAGTTATCAACAACAAAGAGAAGCACAGAAACAAAGTTTTGAATTCTAGAAAATGCAATTTAAAATTTGCACTAGGACTAAATCCCCTAGAGGGGCGTATGAGTCCTAGTGAGATTTTTTTTCACAAATTTCAGAAAATTTTAAATGATTTTTATGGTTTTTAATACTATATGATTTTTAGACTAAATGCAAATGTAGATTTAAAATTATTTTCAATGATGCAAGATGCAAAAATGCAACCTATATGCACTTTGACTAATGCAATATTTAGAAACCCTAGATGCCAATTCACTAATGCAAACTCTAATGCAATGTTAATGGAAGAAATATCTAGGATGATAATGCACTCCAAATCAAAATTAAGATGTTCTAAATGTAGTTTCACCAAAATTATAAGAGGTAAAATGGTGTGCTTTATGGTTTAGGACATAGAACAACCAATTTCACCTACTTCTCATTCAAGGAAAATCCTAGAGATCTCAATATAAGATATGCAAAGGAGAAAGAGATCTTGCAATAGGGTTGTCATAGGGTCTAATTATAAACTAGAGAGGGGTTCAACACCAAGCTAGGGGTTGGAAAGACTAATGAAATGAAGGACCTAATGCAATGCAAGACTTCGCTAAATGACCTAAAAATGAATGTAAAAGTGAACAGAAAGTTGAGAGATGAAAGGTGTGCACCTAAAAACTTGTAGAGGACTAGATGAAGGCTTGGAATTCTAAAAAAATTGAAATTAATTTATGTTGGGACTCATATTCCAGTCTAGGCGATTTAGTCCCAGATTAGGGTTTTTGGGTAGGAATAGAAATCTGGTAGAGATATGACTAAAACTCCTGAAATTTGAAAATTTGGCTATACTAGGACTCATACGCCAGAAGTGTGTATTAGTACAAATATGGTTTTCTATAAATTCAAAGTTTGGTCCTGCTCTTCAATGTCTACTCTATCCTTTCCACCCAATTTTCGAGTGTGAATCCTTCATTTGCAACCTGTAGATGTCTTTCCATGATCTCCAATGCAAGGTGGAAACTTTGACAACTTTCTCCAAACTTTCTCTTCAATACGTATTCGACCTAGATCTACAAATCACACACTAAAGAGAGGGGAAAATGTTGTTTTGTTAGTAGAAAGGGGTTTTCCTTGGTCAAACCCCGTTTTGGGAATAAAACCTTGAAATAGAATGAAATGAAATGAAGGAATGATGAATGATAAACATGTGATGTCACAACTCACCAAACCCTAGGAATAAATTGTTGAAAAAATGTATGAGATGGCCCCAATGGATTTGGATCTTGAATCCTTCTTGAATGATATGAATCTTGAATTAAAATTTTCTTGAAACATGAAACCCTACATCACAATTGTTAGCTCAAAAACAAACATGATGCATGATGACTTTTGACATGATGCTTGATGCTTGAATAATTCTCTAAAACACTTGATAATCAGCTCTTGAAGACTCTTGAATTCTCTTGTAAATGCTTTAATTCTCTTAAATTCATCCTTGATCATAAATTTGCTATAATGCATGAATACTTGAAAGATTGGGCTGAAAATGAGTGAAATAACCTTGTATTTATACTTGTTTATGCCAAATTTCCCGAAATTACAACACTAAGAGCTAACATAAAATTTAGGAGAATAAAATCCCACCAAGAATTTGAATTATATTTTATTTTGGGCCACACAAGACTCATACACCAAAAGTGGTGTATGAGTCCCATTAGGCTTAACTACAGGACACATTTTCAAAATTTCTTAAAAAGATGTAAAATCTAGGTCGAGGCCCTAAAACCTAGGTGGGACTCATAGGTCCAAGGTGGTGTATGAGTCTCAGATCACCAAACCTAGACCACACAACCTAAAAACACCTAAATTATGATTGGATGATGGTTCATGTCGGGATTATCCTCGAAAAGATGATTAAATGAGGCTTCTGAATGCAAAATAAGGCCAATTAAAGCATAAAGAAGCCCAATTATTTAATAAAATCCTAAAAATGTGTGAAAGTGTGTTACAACACTTTACAACACTCTAAATAGGGCACCAATAAGCTCATTTAGTTCACAAGGGCCCAATACCTAATGTGAATATGTTAGACATATTGCAACACTAAATCAAGTCCATGTTAGGGAGTATAATTTTCGTCATTACAGTCGCTAATCCAATTTTCCAATTTATTAGTTCCTCAAGATGATTCTATAATATCAAATACTAAGTTTATTTTATACAATTAAAGAAAAAAATCTTGTGAAGTATAGGAAGGATCTATAAAAGTGCATCTTTGTGTAATAGTATGTCTCCATGGTAGTTTTTAATTATTCAAAAATTTATAAATTCACAACTCTACATTTTATTTACTCAAGTTTTCTAGTTTTATTATAATAGGGGTTAGATGTAAGTGTGATAGCTTATAATGCATTACAAATTCTCTTTAATGGTATTTTCTCTGTTGCATATGGGTTATTATAGGTCTAAGATGGATTATTATGAATGTACATAAAATGGAATGTAACCTTTAATTTACATGCACATAAAATCTAGTTCAAATTATTTCTACCTAATGGATTCTCTTTTCTCTTTGTATTTCATGACTCTATTTCCCAATGGAGTAGGCACTAGTCTACTTTGGTAAAGTATCAATTACTCCATCATTTAGACACCTCCATCCTAGTTAGTTGTTTGACTATATTTGGAGTAGAGTAGAATATGCATGTTATTCATGATTTAGCATAAAAAAATAAACTATTTTAAGTAAACCAAAAGCTATTAAATGTATAGAATCATGTATTGCATGTATATATCTTGCCACTATGTATGAAATATTAAACAAAATCATCTTTGGGGATTGTAATATATTTTTTATATATGGATTCACTTCCAAAGTAAGCTATCAACTATATAAGATGCTATATGTAGTTACTTTTTCTTAACTTAGTGATAAAAATAGAGGTTATGTGTATATTGTGAATAATATAGATTGAATGATGCAATCATGCATCTTAACTAGTTTAAAACCATATTAATAATAACTTTGGGAATACCCTTTTGGGTCTAAGCTAAGTCCAAAGTGTAGGAGAGACTACCCACACTCATTCATGATTTTTAACCCTCCATGACTTGAAGATGAACCCCTTCTTATATATTTTTGACAACATATCCCTAGCCTTGATGATAAGAAATTTTCTAGGATTATGGAGAAAAAATTGGGACATGAAACAAAATGACACCATTATAAGTGGGGATTTTATCTTGGTTCATATTATCAAGACCTTTGTAATATTTACAATTAAGAAGATAATTTTTGAAAGGTGGAAAATTGTGTGCTTTTCTAGGGTTTAGGACCTAGAAAGACAATCTTCACTCTCTCGCATTCAAGAACAAACCCTAGAGATCTCAATGCAGAGGAGAAAGAGATCTTGCAATAGGAATATACTAGGGGTTGAATATAGATTAATGAGGGGTTCACCACCAATTTTAGACTTGGAAAGCCAAATGAAATGCAAGATGTAACACTAAACCCTAATTCAATGCAATGACTTACAAAATGACCTAGAAAAGTAAATGAAACAAAACAAAAAGTTGCAGGAAGGACTATGTGCACCTAAGAACCTAGAGATGATTGATTGAAGCTCTAGAATGCTAGAAAATCTAGCTTTTGGACCTATGGCACTCATTCGCCAATCTAGGAAAATCAGTCCCAGATCTGGATTTTTGCACAAGAACCGATTTCAAGGAAAAGGGTATATGAATCTACAAATAGTTCTAGAAAACACCTACAGTGGGACTCATTTGCCACTTCTAGCGAATCAGTCCCATTCCACCTTTTTGGGAATTTAAAGTTCATATCTATGCTCCAATCTTTGCCTTTCCCTTCCAAACTAATTTTTGGATTTGAATCTGAGAAAATGCCTACAAAACATAATATAGATTTGATTTGCTTCTAGGGTGTTTGCCTCGATCAAACCCCTAGTTTGGTAATCAAACCTTGATTGAAATAATGAAACTTGAATGTGAATGTGAACATAAACCCTATCCTTAAGTGTGTCTAAGCCTAAGAAATATGAAACACAATGCAACCCTATTCTAATGTGTAAGAATGAGATGCATGGATGAAATATGATGATGAATGAATCACTTTGAGAGATCTCTAATCACCAAAATGAGCCTCAATAATGTATTTTCCTTCCTTAGGTTGAATGTAGAGTGATAATGGAGGATGGAATCACTTAGGAAACAAGTCATTAGGCTTGGCTTGATGGGTAGTTGCATCTCCCCAATCTAGAATCCATCATGATTCACCATAGACAATCATGATCAACCCTTAACAATGCTAGATCTTAAATAAAAGTGAGCTTGAAGACCTGTAAAAACACTTTAATGTTGCTCCAAGATTTCAAATTGCTTGCTTTGGAAACTTGAATGATCTTGTGAAAGAATGTTTGAAGACTTTGGATGCTTGAATCTTGAAATTGCTTGCTTAGATCACTTAGGTGAAATAATGATTAGAAACTTGCTTATATAGGTATTAAAACCTAATTTACTATTATTTAGATTTGAAATAAAAAGGTGATTTTCTCACTCAAAATTGAAAAAATCCCCAAATGGGACTCATTTGTCCAAGGTTGCGAATTGGTCCCACCTAGGGGGACTCATTCGCCCAAGGTGGTGAATGAGTCCCACCCTAGATTTTTGAGGTGGATTTTTGGGATTTTTTATGTTTTAAATGATTTTTTAAGGTTTTTAGCTGAAATAAGCCTTGATATCCAAAATAATGGATCTTAGGGGCACCAAAATAAGATTTCCTAAGTTAATGAAAGCATGAAATTGGTTCAATTTTAATAACACTAAAATCAAATGTGAATTTGTTTTTTTTCTTTTTAGAGCACCAAAATCTATAATGCCCAGCCACGCAACCCTAGAGGAAGTTTCAATTCACTACAAAAGCATACTAATTTTTTTTTATTAAAGTGAATTAAACATACATGTTCACCTAAAAGTTGACAACCTCCCCTAAGGCCACGTAACCAAGATTACTTAAATTCCCATTAACATTAATCATCTAAATTACATTGCATTTAATAACTCAAGTAATGACATTCATTCAACATAAGTAAATACAAGATAAGAATAGATTATCCATCAAATAAATCCATTACATAAGCCATTACAAGATTACAATCCTCATTCCTAGAATGAGTCAAATTACATAAGTATAATAATTACAAGATCCACCTCATAACAACAAGAGGGGTAAATACAACTCATAACAAGAAGAATTACAACAGTGCTAGAAAGAATAACAAGATCCGCGAGTTGTCCAACTGGATGTCTCGCCTCCACGAACTGAAGAACAAGGGGGACCCAACGGTTTTGGTGCATGTTCCACCCAACCTAGTGGTACCCGAAGGCCCACCCCCCATGCTAGGAGATAGTAACAATGTAACATGGACAAGAAATCTACAACCTCTAACCAAAGGCAGACTCATAATGACACATACTGACTCAACCAAACATATGCACAATATAAATCTAACACTAACGTGGTTACATTGCTTCCAGGCATATTATAATCAAGTGTGCTAAAGAATCCATACACACAACATAAACTCAAGGTTATCCTAGATAGAGTGTCATCGCAAGGTTCGTCATGAGATCTCCTCTAGGCATTCTTCATAGGCTCCAGAGATCCTGGTGACCTCAACTGAATCCCCGCCCTCATACTTACTCATGCGGAATCAACTACCTTTCATGTGGACAATCTAGTTGACCTTGCCATTCCATGCCTCTCACTCACCCCAAGTCTAAACAAGCCCTTGTGTCTGCGAGTGAGGTTAATTTATCTTGGTTAATGTGAATGCATCCTAATCATCTAGTATATTGCTTTAATTATCACTTATTAAAAACACTTCTGAAGGTTACTCGGTTTACCTCTTTGGGCTCCGGCCCCTAACAAAAGGCACTCCTCTAATGGATAACACACTACTCAAATCTAGACTCCAAGGGTAACTCAAGTACTATAGAACTGAATAACTCGATCTCCCCTAATCTAGGAGGCGACAATAAAGAATCCCACTCCAACACTTGGAGGAAAACAAACTCACAAAGTACTACCCAAGGAAAATGAACATTAACTAACATGGGAATGACCCACATTCACTGGAAGACTTCTCAATGTTAAAACACGATTACCCATTCCCAAAGCATTCACTTAAAAGGGAAAATAATATAATATTGCATTGATAAAGAAAAACACTATGTTTGGATATCTTAAATCCATATTTCTACTTAAAGCATCTCGCAGCAAATTAAATTACTATAACCATTCAAATATCCATTAAATAATTAAATCCCTCTTTTAAATAAATATTTATCACAACTTAATAACAGCATAAAAAGTATTTCACTTAACTCAGTGTCTAACTACTTGCATGCTTTAAAGTGCCTAACAGAATATTAAAAGATAAATATATATATATATAACTCCCATATATGATTTGAAATTCTAAACTAAATAAAAATAAATAAAATCTTATTTAGTACTCATACTAGGCCTTTGTTTTATAATAATTTCCAGCCTGAGACAAATTAACTAAATTTTGTAACATGTTCACACTCAGACACTAATTTTTCCCCATTTATAAATAAAATTTCATTTATATTAAATATTATATTTTAATATTTAATATACCAAAGGTATACAACCTACTTAAATAAAATACATTATAGATAATTAAATAAAACAAAATTACAAAAAAAAACATGAAATAATAATTAATTGTAAAGTCATGAGACAGGCCAGACTATACCAGTACTGGCGGTACCCATGCCTAACGCTGACTGTACACTGTACAGCGGTCGGCTTACCTTCACCGTCGCCAACTATACAATGTACAACGGTCGACGCTTGGTAGGGGAGGCCGCAACTCCCATGGGGAGTGTGTCCCCCAAAAAGGTGGGCGCACTGCCCATTGCAGGTGTGACCATCCCTTTGGGATGTGTGACGATGGGGGTTTGACCTCCCCATCCATCCACTTAGAATTTAATTTATTTTATATATATTTTTTTTTATTTATTTTTAATAATCTTTTTTTTTATAAAAACACAGATACCAACAAAAAAGTGCTTTCCATCATTAATCACAGTGCGGAATTCAAAAATGAGAATTTCGATAGAACCTAGGCATTTAAATCATAGATTTATTATATATATATTATATATATTATATGCAACTTCATATAATATATATAAATTTATAAATATATATATATATATTTACCAAAATTTCCATGACTGGTAAAATTGAGAAAAGTATTAAAAATAAACAGTAATAAAGAAATTAATTAAATTTTCCAGAATTTCATCCCAAAATTCAAAAGATGTAATTTTATTTTCCCTCAATCTATTCCTTCAGATTTTGAAAAATTTAAACAAATAACTTTGTACATAACTAAATTTTGTTTGATTTTCAATGTAGATTTTCTACGGGGTTTGAATTTGAAATACAAATCTGATTGTTTTCAAAAGTAGAATTTCCATATTAAATTCTAATTCTTTGAAGCACATCATAAATTGAATTTCAACAATGGATCTACGGGTTTTGTTTACTAAATAATTTCCTACAGTAAATTTATCAAATTTTCACAAAGCATTAAATTGAAAATTGAATTAAACAACAAGTACAAAACCTGGAATATGAAGCTAGAGAAGAAGATGAAATTCCTTTGATAGAAGCCTCCTCCAAGCTTTTCCTCAAACTTGCAACAATTCCAATTCCTAAAATCCAAAAATTGTTTCAAACCCTACTTGTGCAATTTCTTCAAAAATTCCTCAATCCTCTGAAAATATCAATCCTTCCAAAAACTTCTCTCCTTTCAAAATTGAAACATGCATTCACATAAAACTAAAATATCTCATCTAACCCTAATTCCCTTTTGCATGCAAAGTAGAGAATTAGATATTTATTTTCTTTTCTCATTTTCGAAAACACAAAATTGAATTAAAATACAATTTCCATTTCTTTTCAATTTCTCATGATTTAATTTAATTTAATTTCACCCAATAACTTAATTAATTAATTTTAATTATTTAATAACTAAATTTAACCCTTTTGAGATTAAAATTTAATTAATTAAATAAATTAAAATTTAATTAAATTAAATTTCATTATAAACTTTTAAACAAACATCAAGCATAATTTTGATTTAATATTAAAATAATCACTATTCTATCCAATGCAATTATACAAAACATTAATCAAATAATAATGCATCTAATAAAATCATATAACATTAAATCAAGTAAACATGACTCACAAAACATGACTAACGACACACTAAGGCTAGGGCATAGACCTGACACATGTTACCTAGTTACTATTTCCCTTTCAACTTAACTGTTGGATCGACACATTCAAACCTGTGAAACCAGGTGGAGTCGATGTCATGTACCTGCAACCTGAAACCAAGTAAACAACATAATACAATATATCCAATATATAATACACACTGTGAAGAAGAAATCATGGATTCTTAGGGCGCTCGCAAGCGAGTGATGCGAAACCGTCCTTTTCACCAATCCACTCATCAAAGACTGACATTACATCATAATCAGAAATCGCGTAATACAATATCTCAAGCTATCTCTACTAACATCAATAATCCATAATGCATGTGAAACAATAATCAGATAACCACATCACACAATAATCATTGTCACTCAATAGTAGCGATCAAAACACAAACAACAAGGTGTGTCCAGTATCATAGTAGTTGCATCCCAAACATAGCATAAAGAAAAATAAACAAGAAGCAAAACGGAGGGGTATTACAAAATCAGTAGTTCCTAAATTAAGAAAGCATGAAACTTGATTCAATTTTAACAACACCAAAAACAAATTTGAGTTTGAGTTATTCTTTTTAAAGCACCAAAATCACAAGTTCCTAAGTTAATAAAAACCATTTGTGGATCTAAATATCTTGGACCGATCACCTTCCCTACAAACAAATATGTTAATATCACTTGAATCCTGCATCAAATCCATTAATACCTATTTACACAGTCAAAAACAAGAAAATGTTAGTGGAAAAATTCATTACAATAGTGCAGGATCCGTGCACTTGTTTGTCAGAGCAAATGCTCAGAGAAAAAACACAAAAGTGCCTTATCAAAAGTAGATGCTCAAATCTAACAGCAAATGCTACCATTGTCAAAAATAGATGCATAGTTTTTGAAGCAAGTGCACTGGTCTTGATGCAAATGCATATTTCCCATGTCAAGTGTGTGGTTTTAGTTGCAACTATGTGGTTTTCTTATCAGTCAACTGCGCAGGTTTTCTGGGCAATGCGTGAAAACTCTGTCAAGTGTGCTTCTGAGACCTGCAACTTCAAAAATAGTTCAAACAAACGTTAGAGGAGGGAAAAGGGTCCCACTGGGCGTGCTAGAATGTGTGAGGGGGAGAACATTAGATTGAAAACAAGATCAAACATGATAATCTAAGAATCTAAACTAATATCAAACATATTAATCTAAGATCTAATCCTACACATACAAAATGAAACTAAGCTATTTGAACATACATTAATGAATCTATGATTACATAATTGAATGTACAAAATAACACAGTGTTACCATCTTGTAGTGGAGTGTATTCTCCTGATGTTGGGTTTTTCTTATCACTACGAAGCCTCCAAATTTCATGTGCAAAAGCTTGATGAGTGACTACTTTGGTTGGTTGATCGAAGAAATGAGGTATGAAACACTAACAATGGTGGTTGTGAATGTCAATAGTGATTCGTTATGCAAATGATGTTGATTATCTGATCCTTATTTGTGAGGAAAGGGGTTTGTTATATAGAAAATGAGATTTGAAATGGATGATCAAGATCGTGTTGAAGAATATCCAAATCAACGGTTAGAGTGTGTTGAGAGGATTTAGACATGAGAAGATTGTACAAAGTTGATTGCACAATTTGGGTGATTGAGAAATAGATTGGCTAGGTAGGGATTAGATTGATCAGTTAGGATTTTAAATTGATCAGTCAAGATTTAGATGGCTTAGTTAGAAATTTAATAGCTTAGTTAGGAATTTGATTGATTAATTAACAACTTAGATTGCTTAGTTAGCAATTTAGATTGATCAGTTAATAAATTAGATTGATTAGTTAACAAATTAGATTGCTCAACTAGCAATCGTAATTTGCTCAATCAAAAAGTGGGTGAGGAATATGAATTAATTGATTTAATTAATTAATTCCTTTTGGAGTTGAACATGCAAATCAAGTTTGACTCTTGTAAACAAAGTTGCATTAGTTTGATTTGATTTTGGATAATTGATTTGAATATTTTGATTTAATTATTTAAATTTTGGAGGGAAAGTATCATAATTAAATTATTATGATTTAATAATTTAATCAATTTAGGGGAATAAGGTGATTTAGTGACGATAATAATTTACATAATCTACTTAGCCCACGATGGCTCCCACTACAACAAACTCCACTGCTCTTGTTGCTAAGGTTTTCTCTGAGCCTTTTGTCCCAACTTCTCATGTGTCATGTATAGGGATCGACTATGGTGTGTGCGCCCAAGCTAGCATAGCAATGGAAAAGGTTTTCTCGTGCCCTATCAAGAATAGGATTAGGGCTTCTCAAATTTCACAAGGTTCGGTGAGGGGTGGGGAGGTCGGTTCTCCTCAAAAATCAAAGTCATACAAAATGGATTTGGTTCTAGATGCCTCAGACATGCTACGGGGAAGGAAGCAGTTGTCGAAGGCCTCTTCCCAAAATCTTTTATATTCCATCTTGTATGCCTTGAAACCCCCATTTTTTATCTACAACTCTGAATCAGCCCCAGAAATATGATTGGACAACATCACTTATGACAAAGAGGATTTTCTGAAAAGACATGCCATGTTATGTAGATTCATGCTTGTATGGCTAAAGTTGTGTGACCTCCATGCCTAGATAAGTGAAAATTGGAAAGAATACATGGAGGATGAAATCAGCATTTATCCAAGTGCAAAGGGTTTTTTATTTTGGAATTTGAATCTCTGGAAGATAAGGAATTAATCCTCAACACAAGTTTGTGATTTTACCACGGTGAATTTCTATGCATGAAGCCTTGGTTCCCCTCTTTTATTCCTTGAACTGGGGCGTTTTCTTCAGCATTCCTCTGGGTAAGATTTCCCTACCTTCCTTTGCAATTTTTGAAAACTGAAGAGCTTGTCTTCTTCAAAATCATTACAGGAAGTGTCTGCTCCCTCATTGGCTCCATAAAACAATGTTCATGAGGTAATTGGTGCATCTACAGCTCCTAGAAATTCATCCACACAAGGTAGGTCTGATTTGCAAACTTTTGATTCTTTGTGTAATGCCCCGCCACGAGACCCTAAAGGAAGTTGCAACACAATGCGGAAGCGTACAATTTTTTTTCTTAAAAGTGCATTATTATCAAAGAAGATGCGCAATACTTCACAAAAACCTATAAGGTAATGTGACAAGATTACATCGATTACCAAACATACACACTACATGCACATAAAGCATTAATTAAAATATTAACCATACATTTAATTTCACATACTCACAAAGCATTAAAGATTCTAACACTAGGATAACATATAATAAGCTTCAGATTACATTAACTTAAAAATAGATTGCAGTACTCATTCCCGAAATGAGGTAGATCAAACTTAACTATTACAATTACAAGGTTCCTCCTCGAATACAAATGAGGGGAATAATAATAAAAAGAGCTATACTGAAGTAAATAGAAAGCTAAAACTAAAGAATGAAACCACTGTGAGCTCTCCACTAGAAAACCTCGCAACGCAATCTGCAAATCAAAAGGGGACCCAACGGTGTAGGGTGCACATTCCTCCCAACCAAGTGGTATCCGAAGGCCCACCCCCTGTGCTAGGAGACAATAACATGGATACAAGTACAATCCCTACAACCTCTAGTCACAAGCTGACTTAACACTAAACAAAACACTCCACAAGAACAACACTAAATCAAAGAATACATTGCTATTTGAGTTTAACAGTATGACTCACCAGTATCCTAAACATACTACTAAGCTAGGAGAAAGCCACTCAAGATACATGAGTTACCCATCAAATCATTCCAGATCTTGGCCCCCATTGAGCTTCACCCTCCTACGATTACCATGTGATTCATCACCACTCCAAACTAAGGAGGTACAACATAACCAACAATCCATTCAAAGAAGATCAAACCATTCCCCGTTCGTGGAAATCGGGTGACTCACTGAAAACAACAAACCTCACTACCATAGAGAACTACAAAAGACAAGACCATGAAATGATAACTCTCAAATTTAACATACCCCACTAGGAATACTTACAATACCTCATCCAATACCTCTTTTCAATTACCCCTAAATACCACAGAAGATATTTCAAACACATCATAAAGGCATAATAGTTTAATGTTTACAATATTCTAATTTATCACAAACTTGCATACGGTCAACGAAATAACTTATAATAATTTGCACCCCTCAATTATCCCAATTTAACTAATTAATTAAAAAGGCTCTTCCAAACAAAGATAAACATCATACTAACCATTCCCCTATTTCCTCAATTTTAAATTAATAAAACCTTTGTTCCTACTAACATATTATATATATCTTTTAAATACCTATTCCCGCAATACACTTACTTAAATATTCATTTCCTCTAATTGCAATTAGATGAACCACATAGGCAATCAACACGATAATTAAATCTAAGATTTGGATTTACTAAATCCTTTCACATTCAGTGATAAGTAGGAATACTAAGACAAGTTACACAATTTTCTCTAATTTAATAAGAATCCTTATAAAGACGAAGGAGCAAATTCAACCAATTAACTAACAAGCTCTTCAAATATCTCAATTTAACTTAAACAACTATAAGAACTTCATTTCATTTATTATTCCAATTCCATCAATTTTAAACTTAATAAAATATCTATTTCCTCAAACGGTTTACATTATTTAAATAAATTATAATTTTCTCTTTTCAAAAACACATTATTTTAATTTCACTTAATACATGCATTTGCATGCATCTAATCAAATTCCTATTTAAATGAAAACAATATCTTCATTACAAGAATTCTTCATTTTAGAATTAACTTCAACTTGAACTCGAACATGCATCTATTTAACAGATGTATCCAATCAATTATCTAATCTTCAGTTCCAGAAAAATATTTATAACTAATACATACGTATTTCCTCTATTCGAGTAAATATGCATGCAACCTTTTCTTTTAAATTACATTTGGAGAAAATATACATATAATTAATAAATTTCCATAACATTGATTACCTCATCATTTAAAACTATACAATAATAAAAATTTAACAAATATATATACATATATATTCAATATATATATAATATATATATACACATATATAAATAACAATATATTCTACATTTAAAATCAAATCAAATTCGAATTTAATAAAAATGAATTAATAAAACGTATTAATAAAACGAATTTTATAAAGCGAAATTAATAAAGCGAGTTTAATAATCACGAATTTACCCCATTTCGAAAAGAATGAATGCAGGTTTTAAAGGTTATAAAATAAAGGAGGGGGGGTTGGCTGGCTTACCATAGCCACACCCCACAGTAATGGGGGCGGACTATGGTAAGTCCAGCGCACCCCATGTATGGGGCGGGCAATGGAAATACCACTGTCCACCTCCCTTAGGGGGATGCGGCGGTGGTATTTCACCCACCTCCCCCTACACACAAGCAAAAAAATAATTTTGTTTTGATTAACAAACGAAACTTCCTCAAACGGAAAACAACAAACCCCTATGCAGTCGTCGCACGGCGTTTAAAAATAATAATATAATTTATCAATAACTAAATATATATATTATATATATATGTGAGGTTTTATATATATATTCTCATATTTATATATTGTATATATATTTATTGAATTTCAAAAATAAATCAAATTGGGGAAAAGTTTCTAAACAAAGCCATCTACAAGCAAATTTTAATTGGGCAACCAATTTTCCCTCAGGGGAAGTTTCACAATTACCATAACCGTTTTCCCAAATTTATGAAAGGGTTTCAATTTCAATCTTTTAAAAGAAAAGTTGCACAAACTTCCTCATAATAAATTTTAACAAAACTTCTACAGGAAAATTTAAACAAATCTCAGAAGATTACAAAAATCCCTTTCCTCTAAATTTACACAGAGGCTTTCAAAACTAAAATAAGTTCTTAAATCACAGATTGTTTTCCTGTGAGTTTTTTCACAGCAATTCAACAATAAAGAAGCCTTACAACAATTTAAAACTTCTACAAACAAAACACAAAAAACTTCTTGCACAGGCAATCTTTCAATCTCAATTAAACCATTTTAAGCAAAGCTTCTACAGAATTAAATTTTGTACAGACAATCTTTCTCAAACAATTAAATAAATAAAATAAAACTTGAAGGAACCTATTTTCCTGAAGCTTGAAGAAACTTGAAGGTTGGAGTAGAGCCTCCCCTTCAGAAATCAATTTCCAAAGCTTTTCCCCCAAAATCTCCACTTCCAGGAAGATGTAAATATACACAGAAGCCACCAAAATTCCTGAGAACCCCTCTTTCTTTGTCAATTTTCAACCAAAACCTCTCCACAAAATATCCCTCTGTTCATTCCCGTGAAGTAACTTCTTTTTTCTCTCAATTAAATTCTCTCCCACCATAATTTCTCAACCAAGAGTAAATAATTAATTCTTCTCACACACATGTCAAATTAAAAATATCTTTTCAACAACAGAGATATTTTCTCAAAGCCTTTTTGCATTTTAAAATAATTTCAAATCACAATTTAATTCCAAATACTAATTTAATTTCAACCTAAATTTATTAACTTCTAATTCCATTTTTCAACTTTCTAAATAAACATATTTAATTAATTAATTTTAATTACTTAATAAATAAATTTAATCCAATGGATTAAATTTAATTTACTAAATAAATTAAATTCAATTAATTAATTTAAATACAAAGCTTCTATCAAAATATCAAAAATTAATTAAATAAAAATCAACATTATATAATGCAATCATTTTAAACATTTATTTTCATAATCATGAACTCTTAAAATTAAATAATATAAAAACAAGCAACCAAAGACACAACAAACTCGACTGACGACACATTATGGCTAGAGTGTAGACCTGACACAGGTAACCTGGCTACTATCTCCCAATCATCTTATTGTTGGGTCGACACGCTCAAACCTGTGAAGCCAGGTGGAGTCGATATCATGTACCTGCAAACCTGTATCCAAGGCATCAATAGCACATGTATATAAAATCATCATAAAACAACCGTGAAGAGGAAATCACAGAATCTCAGGGAGCTCACAAGCGAGTGATGCAATCTTGTCCCCTTCACCAATACAGTATCACCAAACTGACACTTCCATCATTAATAAAACTTATAAGCAATAATCATGTCACAATAAACCAACATTATTCTTAATCAAAGCATGTCAAGTATAACATCAAGGAAAGTACATCTCATAACACACATAGTTTGTATTGCTCAATAAGAAATAATAAAATAATAAAGCATCTTAATCTAACATAAGAGCAAAACAGAGGGGTGTTACACTTCGGTGATCTCAACAAATTTAATGTCTGAAGAAGAAACAAAGCAAGGAAAATACTTCGAACAAAATATCTCCAACAATCTAGAGCAAGAATGGATAGAAGTAAAAAGAAATAAATCTTCTCCCTCAAGGGCCAAACATTCAATGACATTGAGGTCAGCAAAATCTAGGACAAATATTTAAGTATTATCGAGGAATGTGTAAATCTTGTTTTCAAAGAAACATAAAGAGTGTTATCCTCTTCGATAGTAGTTTTCCGGAAAAAATAAGTGATTTAGTGACATAATTAAATAATTGGTGTTATTTAATCAAGTAGGATGAAATAAAGTGAGATTGGGACTTCATTAAATAAATGTGATTTATTTAATTGGTCGAAATGATGAAGCGTGAATTAATCAAATAATGTTGTTTTATTTAATCAATAGCAAAATTAGGGTTTTTAGGACTTTATTAAATAAATGATTTTTTTTAATTTGTTAGAAATGATGAAAAAGTGAATTAATTAAATAATTTTGTATTATTTAACTAATAGAAAAATTAGGGTTTTAGATGTCGTTTCGATGTGATGTGATGTTGTGTGATGTTTCAAAACGTTGTGGGATGATTCTGAGATGTTCTGAGACAGTACAAGATGATTCTGAGATGTTGCGAGGTGATTTTGAGATGTTACGAGTTGATTCTGAGATGTTTTGAGGTATTACAGGATGATTTTGAGATGTTGCAAGGTGATTATGAGATAATTCCGAGTTATTCTAAGATGTTCTGAGTTATTCTGGGATGATTCCAAGATGTTACAGGATGTTCCAAGATTATTTTGAGTCATTCTGAGATGTTACAGGATTTTTTGAGACTATTATGAGTCATTCTAAGATGTTATGGGATGTTTTGAGATGATTCCAAGTCATTCTGAGATGATACGAGATGTTCTGAGACAATTCTACATCATTTCCAGATGTTTCGAGACGATTCTGAGTCATTCTGAGATGTTTTGAGGTGATTTCAAGTCATTTTGAGATGTTTTGAGGCGATTCTAAGTCATTTCGAGATAATGTCAAGATGTTTCAAGATGTTTTGAGATGATGTTCAAATTTTATTTCATGTTGTTTGATGTCATTCAATGTTGTTTGGGGTGTGTGATAGGTGTTAAGTCAATTTTACATGTCTACAATTTTAAGATTTGAAAGATGTTCATAACCTATTCTAAAGCTCTCATTTCAACATAGGTAGGGAGGATGTGACCAAGGTTGTGGAGTCTGTCTTTTATTCTTGCCAATACCCTTTGCTTGAAAGTTTCTAATGCCTTTTTTTTTAAATTGTTTCATGGATATCCTACCTTGCACACCAGTTTTTCCTCCTATTTAAAAATATCCAAATGACAAAGGGTGATGGGATGATCATTCCTTCCTTCCTTTGTACCATTTCTCATGTTTAATACTTTTCTCCCTTCCTTTTCCTCTTTTATCCTCTAATAGTTTTTTTTATTATTGTTATGTCATGTTGTCCCTACATGTAGGCCTATGTCCATGAGGGATGTGACATTTTCTCTTCATCCCACTATTACTCTAGCAACATAACAACACTCAACCTACAAGGAATGAAATTAATATGTCAAGACTAATATACAGGAAAATATAAAAGCTATAAATTATTTCCAAAACAATGGACTCAAGCTATGAGCCAAGTAATCAAATTACAAAAAGATACCCTATGGCATATATTGTTAGAATTTTTCATTGATGTCAAAGGCATTTGGCCAAGATTTTTCATGATATATTATCATTGATGTCAAAAGGAAATAAATTTCATTCTCATCCAGATGTTATATACAATGCATTGGTAAATTGGATGGAAACCATTATAATTTTAGGCCAAGAAGAAATAAATTGATCATAGTAGAATATCTAAAAATGGATTCCAAGGGCCTCATCAGGTGCATTAAATATTAGGTTCATGGTAATCGTGAACAAAGGAAAGAATGGGAAGCAAGGTTTATATACATATTGATCAAAGTAATATCAATTCTACACCTTAAACACAATATGTGTTGCAAGACATATATAAATAAAGTTAGATGGCCCAAACTAATCATGCTAAGGATGGATCTCATCGATTAATATATTAGTTGCAATTTAATATAGCATAGTGACTAATATAAAGCAATAACTCAAGACAAGGATGAAAATAATTAACAAAGGTGATGGTTATGTGCTTTTAAAAGATAGCGACTAATATAATTCATAAAGACAACAATTTCCATAAGAATTTTTAACATCCAAAATAGAACATATAAACAGTGATTAATGAACATAAAGAAGGTACAGGCTAGAATATATTTCATTGGTGCAAACAACAATAAGTAGAAGTCTATTTATTGCCAACAAAGTGCTCAAGACAAGTTAATTAAATATTTCATCTATACATAAATAGTTTAAGGAATTGCTTACAAGCAAGGAAGAATTATTAAAGGGTTAAATAAGGATTAATAAATAAATATTAATCCTTACTAAAGGCAGTGGTCACTTTCATGAAGAAAAGACAAGTCATATAAGATAAAATTTATCATTCAAAAAGGTGAAATATTTTTCTTATTCACATGTCATAAAAATAAGGATGTGTAAATGCAGTGATCTAAGATTGATTATATCATAGGCAGTGATTATGTTAACAAGGCACAAATTAATGTATTAATGTGCAGTGATTAAATATATGTTAAGAGCAGTAGACATTCAACAAAGGAAACAACTAATTTAAGAAAGGTTACTAACTAGAACCTTTTAAAATGGGGGATGAGTGTTATCATATGACTTAGGACATAGAGCACACCCACTTTCAACAATTCCACTCAAGGATAACCCTATAGATCTCAATGTAAAAAAGAAAGAGATCTTGCAATAGGGCTATCCTAGGGGCTGATTATAAACTAATGAGGGGTTCACCACCAAGCTAGGGCTTTGAAAGAAAAATACAATGCAAGATGTAACACTAAACCCTAATTCAATGCACTGACTTACAAAATGACCTAGAAATGTAAATGAGACAAAAAAAAAAGTTGTAAAATGGAATGTGTGCACCTGGAAATATAGAGATGACTAGAAGGAGCTCTAAAATGCTATAAATTTTGATTTTAATGCTAACTGGGACTCATTTGCCAAGTTAGGTGAATCAGTCCAAAATCAGGGTTTTTGTATAGGAATCTGGCAAATGGGTATCTAAATCTGAAAAATATGAATTTTGACCTAAAATAGGACTCATTCACCAAAAGTGGCAAATTAGTCTAGTTAGGGTTTTCTGGAACTTCAAATTCTAGATCTTCTCTTTTTCAGTCTACTCAATCTACTTCTTTAGGTTTCCATATCTGAATCTCTGAAAATCAACCTGTAGGTGTTCTCCAATGTTCTCCAATACTTGGTGACAACTTTGACAACTTTTAGGAACTTTAACAACTTTCACCAATGTTTCTCTTCAATGTGTCTTCAATCTAAACCTACAAATCACACACTAAAGAGAGGGGAAATTTTTGTTTTGTTAGTGGATAGGGGTTTACCTCAGTCAAAACCCATTTTGGTAATCAAACCTTGAAATAGAATGAAATGGGAATGGAGAATGATGAATGAACAAAATATGATGTTGCAACTCACCAAACCCTAGCAATGAAGTGTTGCAAACATGTATGAGATGGATCCAATGGATGTAGATCTTGACTCTTGCCTGAAAGTGATAGATCTTGAATGAGATGCTAGTTTGAATCATGATACCCTACATCACAATTGTTAGCTCAAAAACAAACATGATGCATGAAGTCTTTGATATGATGATTGATACTTGAAGAATGCTCTAAAATGCTTGATAATCTTCCCTTGAATACTCTTGAATTCTCTTGTGAACTCAACTTTCCTATAAGGATGAATACTTGAATGCTTAGGATGAAAATGAGTGAAAGAAACTTGTATTTATACTTAATTATGCAAGAATTATCAAAATTACAACACTATAAGCTGACATCAGATCTAGGAGGATAAAATCTTGCCAAAAATTGAATTAATTTTGATTTTGGGCCAAATAGGACTCATTCACCCAAGGTGTCAAATGAGTCCCACTAGGCATAATTTTGGGGACCATTTTTAAAAATTCTTAGAAAGGTGTGAAACCAAGTTCGGGACTCAAAAACCTAGGTGGGACTCATTTTCCCAAGGTGGTTAATGACTCCCAAATCACTAAATTTGGGCCACACAAGCCAAAAACACCTGAATTATGATTGGCTATTGATTTATGTCGAGATCATCCTCGAAAAGATGCATTAAATGAGGCTTGTGGATACATAATAAGGCCATTTAAAGCATAAAGAAGCCTAATTATTAATGACAACCCTAGAAAGTGTGTTACAACACTTTAAATAAGGCATGATTAAGGTACATTTTGGTTAAAAAGAGGTTTATTGGGTTCAATTAATTAATAAAACCTTAGAAAAGTGTGAGTGAATTACAACACTTCACAACACTTTAGCAAGGTATCATTTATGTTCATTAGTTCACAATGGCCCAAGACCTAATGTGAATGTGTCAAACACATTACAACACAAAATCAAGGCACCACTGAGTTCAGTTCACAAGGAGGGCCCAAACAAGCAAGGAAAAGTGGAAGGGATACTTTTTATGTTTCCACACTAACAAGAGGTAATGTCTTTAAAAGCGTTATCTCTCTTCAAAGAGATGCCTCTATTCATTGATGCATAAGGGTATAAAAATAAAATAAAATTGGAGTGAGGTATAGAATAAAAAGTGAGTTCATCATATGTATACAACAGTACATGAAGATACAAAAATAATATAGACATAAGTGAGGAATAAAACAAGTAATATATATACACAAAAACAAATCCGTGGATAGTATGCATATTTTTTAGTAAAGGACATGACCATTCAAATGGTTGTAACTATTTTAAATAACTTTCATATTTTCCTCAAGGCATGAAGATATAAAAGGGAGCAATTTTTTTGAAAAGAGAGTCGTGGGTAAAATAAAATATCATTCTTACACCAGCAACTGTGTGTTGAAAACAAATAGATAAATCAAATATACACCAACAATCTCATGTGAATATTTAAGAAGAGAATATATGCAAAATGGTAAAGGAAATACATTCAGATTTATGAAGGAATTTGGAGCAGATTTGTGAAGGGATTTAGAGCAAGTTTATGAAGGATTATGTGCAATAATAACACATTTATGAGAAATATTATAGTATATTTTTGAAGGGCTTATGAGAATGTTGGGTGAAAATTATGTAATCCCTTCTAACATATTACAAAACCTTGATTTCAATCACAGTTATGTGAGATTGAATCTCTCCTCTCGGAAAGGGGAGGTGCCCTTCTCACCACTTATTGAAACTAAGGAAAACTAATCAAATATTTACAATAATGTACACTACACTAATGATATGGGGGTGTGTCACATTCATGATTCTCTCTTTTTTCAGAGAATATGTTTTACAATGTTTCACAATTTTAAGTTCTTGATGCAATACAACCTCAAACTAAAACGAAGTAGTAATTCAAATATTCCTATCTTGTCAAAGCAAAGCCTAGGAATACTAGCATGATAATGATAAATGATAAATAAGAAAATATCACAAAGGCACAAATTCATTTCGTAGCTTCAACCGATGAATCCTTGAAGATAGAAACCAACGTTATATGAGAAGCATAAATTCTTCTATATACTCCACAATAATTCCATGAACATCATGAATAAATATAAACACAGATTCGTATAGATAATTCACCAATAGTGTTCAACAATATTACAAATTCAAGTAAAGAGTGTAACGCAAAGTTTACACAAATTTACTCAAATCTCTTTCAATCTCAATTACTAATCACTACCAATTTGATCAAACCATAAGATAATTGTTCCCAACACAAAGTTTGGTATGCAACTTCACTTCTTTATTGATCAAAATTAGATTCACAAAATTGAACTCAAAGTTTCGATATTCGCTTCACAAGTGGGCAGCACTTCGTTGTAAGAGATAAAAGATAACAATTACAATAGAATCCTATCTTATTTATAGATGGGAGAGGAGAGAAAATTTAGGAAAATTAGAAGAGAAAATCTATGAAAATCAGAAGAGTAAATCTAGGAAAATCCTACCTAGCTAGTTGACTTATCCAAAAATGTTGTCCATAATTATAGGAAAACATATTTGTTTACATGTGATTACATTTTTCTAAATGACATGTAAAATGTCAAAGCCTATTTACAAAATGCATAGAAGAAAGCATATAAACTATATAACACTAGAGATACAAGAAGTATTTATGGTTCCTTGCATTGGGTGTGGATGTCTTCATATTTCTTCATTGTCTCTTGCATGAATACCTCATCCAAACCAATTGTATAATCAACAAAGGTATGAATTCTTGTGATTGATCTTCTTGTAGATGGGCAAATTTTCTTGCATCTATCTAGATTTTTATTGAGATTGTTGAGAGAAATTCATACATCACATATGGCATTCATAGAAGTCTTTGAAAAGCCTTCATCTTCCACCTGCTCCATGATAGCTTCTTTGAAGATTTGAGCAATCTCGCTGACTAGGAGGAAAATATGACCATCATCAAGGAGCTTACTTGGTAACTCCTCAATTCCATTCACCATGACAACATGATGTCCTTCGACATCTTCTTGTACTTGTTGGATGTCCTCGATGAGAGATTTGATCACTTGTATGTGGTTCTTAAGAGATTATCCTATTTCCACATACTTTTCTTTGTCAGGAATTACCCCAACTTCTACTAATTTACTCAGGTTTGTCTCTTTCATTTATGACCAAAATGAGAGACATCTTTCCATTTCTTTATGCTCTTTGGAAAGTGTGTTTTCTTCTTTCTCAAGTTCTAATTTCAACTTGGCTACTTGTGCAGTCTTTTCATCTGAAACGGCTATGAGTTGTGAGCCCCATTCTATTATTTCATCAATGAAATCATAAAACACCTTACCTTTGGAGACAAACTTCTCCACTTTTTGTACTATTGGTTCCTCTAAGTTCACCATGGCCATAGGTTGCACATTCTTTGAGGAGCCAGTGATCTTCCTCAAAATTGATGCATATCTCTCAGCTTTATCCTTGTACATATTTATGGCCTGCTCCATTTTATCAAGTCTACCTGATAATGCATTCAAGACTATTTTTGCATCTTCTTTTGCACTTGCATTTGTTACCTTACCAAGATTAAATCTTGTTAAAGTATAGTATTCAATGTTCACATCACCTTGTTCCTATGGGGGTAAACCAATATCTACATACTTGTGACTTGAGTTGTTAAATATGAAGTCTTGAATGAATTTTAGCCTTTTTCTTCCCCTTGACTTTTTGAGGAACTATCTCTTCAAGATCAAGCTCATCTGGGGAAATAATTTTTTTCTTCCACTTTGACACTTGTGAGATTAGCCAAGGGGATAAGAATGAGGTATTTTCTTCTTGACTTACTATCAACTCTTGTGTAGCAGGTGCTTCTATAGGAATGGATAATATTGTAACAATTGGGGTAGTATTATTAGACTACAAACCAAGTGGATCCTGCAAAGACTCATTCATGAATCTACTAAAATTTTCCTAGGAAGATATGTCATATGATGGAGAAGATATGCTTGGGATGGATGATGAAGAACCTGAAGAAACATCAACAGTTTATAAGGTGGAACCTACAAGAGGGTAGAAATAACTGATGATGTTGAAGGAGTAACGAAAACCTTCGTTGTATGCAAATTTGATGTAGGAGGAGGTGAGGTAGGAAGAGGAGGTGGAGGAGTAGTGGGATTTGAAGGAGTTTTATGGATATTGGTAGTAACTGGCGATGAATTTTGGGGAATATTTTCAACAGTATTCTCAAATTTGGGAGATAGTTGTAGTTCATCATCATGCCTTATTTCTTCCTCTTTACCTTCTTCTTCTCCTTCTTCTTATCCTTCTTCTTTAGCAGACTCTTCATCTGTAGAATCTTCATCTCTTGCAGATTCTTCTAATTCTTTACTTTCATTCTCTTCCTCTTCATCAAATGATAGCTCTTCAAATGCAAGCTCATTTCCCTCTACAGATGGTTGTTCTGATTCAATAGCTTCCTCTTCTTCAATTGTTTGTGTAGCACTTTTACCAAAAGTAAATTTTATCTTAGGACCTCTTTGAGAAGAAGAGGGAGTAACCACATGCTTATGTTTAGTGTGGAGCTCTTGCCATTGGATATTTTCTCCTTCTGATTCTATCCTGAAAGATTTCATTTGAAATCCATGCCTTTGCAATCATTCAGCTGTGTTATGCAAAATAGGAGCAAGTATTTCTCTAATAGAAACACTTTCTTTCTTAAACCATTGCACAAGAGGTAAAGGCTTTCAGTAAATTTCTTTCTCTTCATAAGAAAAATCCATGATATCACCAGGGTCTTTAAAATCCTCTAGAATATTAGCTACACCAAGATCTCTGATCTTCTCTACTGTCAATCTGCAAAAATCCATTCTACTGATGTCTTCTTCATCTCTGCAGTCTGCCCATATATCTTCAAAGCGGTAGACATGTTGATGATCCTTTTTAAGTTTCTTATTCACATTTCTATAGTCAGTCAAATCTATATTTATATGTCCTTATAGTCATAATTTGCATTTCTACAGCTACTAACTTTTCTTTTTGTAAGCTATGAATAGTATATTTCCCAATAGTAAGTGGAAACTTGAAACCTGGCTTATGAATTTTCATACGTTCTTTGTGAACTAAGATCAATTGTCTGCACAACTCCATTAGTACCCCCTTGTCTGAAGGATATCTGGGTGACATATATGGACACCCAATATAGCAACCTACTCTCAAGTATGTGAAGATAGGAAACTGTAGGAAGATACATCCAAACTTACAACCCTGTAGGCTTCATCTGATACTCTCTTATTTTCAAGGGTTGGATCAAAAGTGAATAGTAGAGGTGAAAAGAAAGCATATGTGACTCTCCTGAAATGTTTAAGACTATTCCTCAAATTTAGCTGAGAATAAAATTTATACACATGCACAACATTTCTATTACCTTCTATTGACAACCCTATAAATTGCCTCATGATTGCAACAGCATATACCAAGTAGGAAGTCATATAAAATTTCAAGGTAGTTGGCACATTGATCAATTGTTCATGTATCTCATCACTTATCTGAGTTCCCCAATCAATTTGTACTTTCCTCGTTCTAATGATGCAGATATACTCATACATCCAATATTGAAAATGGAATGATATGGGCAAGCCTTTCACTCTACTCATAAGAGTAATCATATCTCGAACATCCTCCTTGAAATCACTTCGAGGAATTCCCTTGGGCCATCTAGAGATAGTGGGCCTTAGAGTCTTCATCCATTGAGTATTGATCAATGTTTTAGCCTTATTTGGATCCTTGTCATAGACCTCATGTGCTTGTTTAATGGAGATTTTAGTATATTTTTCCATATGTGGAACCCAAAAAATAATATCAATGAATTTCGGGCCCAACCTCATCATGACTTGTCTAGTAGAATCTCTTACACTTATGTCGTCTCTAATATAATGTGATGCAAATTGGAGAAAAAACTTTGTGTTATGAGAAGCAGTTGGAAATTTGTAGATACTAAGTTTGTTGCAAGGTTTGACCCTTGGTCTTCCTTGCAACACTAGCGCTTGGGTTTGTGACATGGTCTAACCACCTCCTATGGTTCTTAACCGAAGCTTGTATCGGGCATTGATAGGTCGATCTTTTGGTGCAACCAAAATTCCAACAATTGGTATCATATTTGGTCATAGGTTCAAACCCCACACTTGTGTTGGGGGGGATTGTTGTAAGGTGTGACCCTTGGTCTTCCTTGTAGCACTAGCACTTGGGTTTGTGACATGGTCTAACCGCCTCCTGTGGTTCTTAACCAAAGCTTGTATCAATCATTGATAGGTCAATCTTTTGGTGCAATGGAAAGTCCAACAAAGTGAAAGTTGCTATGAATGATAAATCTCAAATTTTCCTCTAATGGCTTCTTCTCAGTTCTTTTTACAAAATCTTCTATATCTTGATGACCAATTTATGTATCTTTGATTTTATCCACTTTTGAGAGCACAACGGTAGGCAAAAAGACACCTTGGTATTTGTACTTAATCTTTCCTTCCTTTTTAGAATATGATGGTGGCTCTTCTGATGTCATCTAAGAGTGCCAAAGATCAAGGAACGTCACCTTCAGAGATCACTTGATAAAGATTTGACAAGATCTGCAAGAATAATGTATTAGGAGATGTTAGGAGCAAAAGCATTGTGAGAATGAGTTGGAATGCATGAAGCAAGAAGAATTTTTGGAGTGAGTGCAAATGAGCCATGAAGCATGGAAAATGAAACATAAGCAATGAAACAGGTTCAAAGCAAAAATGGAATGATTTCTGAGTGTTTAAGTGAAAAACTATTTTTTGTGTAGGAGAACTAAAAATCAACACTTCTACATCTTGAGAAATTAATTTGCATGTAGTAGCACTGAAAATTAGCACTCCTACATGCCTTATTAATTTGTATAGAAAATGTGGTGGATCACTAAAAATAAATGCTTGTGCATGCAATGGAAAAGGTTAAGTTCACGCTCGAGCACTAAAAATCAGCACTCAATCATTACCCTTTTAAGATGGAGTCAAGTGAGGGAGCAGGTTTTTTTGACACTTAGACATATAGAGTTGGGGAAGGTCACTCTGTGTAGGAGCCGTGATTTTCACCGCTCCTACATGGGAGTTGGTAAAATTCATTGTTGCGGGAGTGGTGAAAATCACCGCTCCTGCAAATTTAAAGATGCGGTGATTTAGGTGATGCGAGAGAGATGAATTTTACCACTCTTGCATTTGGAGTTGGAACTCTAAATGTGGAAGCAATGAAATCTCCCACTTTAGACATTTGAATGATGGCTACCATATCATACGAGTGGGGAAAATCACATGTATAGCATCTAAGGTTTAAACAAACAAAAAATTACATGGAGAAATTCAAAAAAGAAATCAGGGCATAGAAAAACCCTAAGACCGAAACATTGGAAAAAAAAATGAAAAACGAAACAATCAATCCTACCATGTAGAAATAGATGAGTAATAGGGATGCAAAAGATCTCACCAAAAATGTAGAAGAACACAAAGAGTATTACAAGACCAAAATGAAATAATAAAAGAGAAAGGAAAATGTACCAGGTAAATCGATGGAGGAAGAAAAAACATGAAAACCCTAAATTGAATGCCCACAGAATCCGCCTACAACTTTTCTTGGTAAGATCTCAGACAATTACCATGAAGGAAGAGGAAGAAAATGGATTAATATGAGAATAAAATGACTTTAATAAGCCTTTAGATTGATCACTTAGTGAACTCGTAGTTCATTTATGACATGTGTATGAAAAGGTAGGGAAAATGGAGTGGTGAAAATCACCGCTCCAACATTTTTTGAAACATCGGAGATGCACTAGTGGTAAAAATCACCGCTCGTGCATTCGAAAGACTCGATAGAAGAGAACATGTAGCAGTGAATTTTACCGCTTGTGCATGTAAGGGTAGGTACAAAGTGTAGGAGCGGTGATTTTCACCACTCCAACACTTGGATTAATTTATTAAACATAAGGCTCATGTACAAGCATTGAAAATCAGCGCTCCGACATGAGTGAAAAATTAACTAACTCCCAAAGAGTGAGAATTAACAAAAATATCTGATTCGAAGATTTTTGAAAGATGAACAATGAGAGACACTCAAATGGATTATTTGAGTTTTAGGACTACGCATCAAGGGCAATCAAAATTTGCCTCGTTTTGCATGCTTGAAGTACATGGAACTACGAAATAGACAAGTTTTGTAGGGGGTTATCTTATGAATCGAGCATTGCTAGATTTGAGGATAATAGAGCAGGTTCATGAAGAATTTGTGAGCATATTATGAGTACGTATATGGGTATGTGCAAAATCATCATGAAAAAAATAGGCCCTTAAGTGGCAATAAAATTCAGAAAAATCAGAGTTAGGCAACTTGACATAAAATTTTGAATAAGTTATCTATATTATTTCGAAATATGTAAGAGTAGAATTTGTAGCAAATTGAATGTAGTTTCTAAACTACTAGGTTTATTTAGAAAAAAAAATCTATTTGGTGAAAATTTAAAATTTCAATACAGTAGTACTTAAATTTCAAGGAAAAAATAAGTAGGTGTCTGTTTGACCACCCTAACCACAATAAAATGATAATATTTTTTTATAATATTTTAAATATAAGTAAAGGACTCATTTCCCGATGTGATGCATATTTTTTTGTAATTTGTTTCCAATTAAATAATTAATTATGATTTTTTTATTACAACTTTTAAAAAATATAAAAACTCGTACATCTAACCACCTTAACTTGGTCAAAACTTCATGAAATTCAATTTTTTTTAATCCTATAGTATGCAAAACATAGAATGTGACGCATGCTTTAGATTCAAAAAATGTGACCGTTTGAAAGCTATAGATTTTTTTCAATCAGCCTATCAATCAGGACTTTACTCGTAATTCAAATAGAAAATGAATAATAATTATTTATTAAATTCAAAATAAAGCATAATTTATATTGGTGGAAAAGAATCTCCTTTAAAAACCCTTTTTGTTTCATCAATTTTGGGTAAAAAAACGTCAGCCACATGGGCCATCATATCACTTACATATCGCCACTTTTTGGCCCATCATGATCCTGCACATACCCATATGCAGACTTAAAAATATTTATGAAGGGGGTTTGATGCTAGATTAAAAGAAGATTTTGGAGCAAAATTATCATGAGAATATAAGGAGATAATATGCATTAAAATATATCATCCAAACATATGTAAGCATACTTGTTATGATTAATTCAAGAAGGCAATTATAGAGTGAATAAGAAGAAGATTCATGAAGACATAGAAAGAGTTAATCATCTATTGAAGAATACATTTTGTGAAGGAGATCGTAATTGTCCATCATTTGTTAGAGAAGCAACATTCAAGGTGGAAACTTGTGTTGGGGGTTGGTGCCTCCAAGAAGAAGAGATTGGAGTCTCTTACTGAGTTGGTGCTCAAGTGCGGGGATTGGTGTCTCTAGTGGGTCAGTGCTCACAAATTGAATGAGGGGTTGGTGCATCTAGTGGGTTGGTGCCTCTAATAGTTTGATGCCTACAAATTTTGTAAAAGAGATTTATATAAAAGCAATATTTTTCCATAATTTTCTCCTGTAAGGATTTCCACATAAATATTGATGTTCTTGTATTCTTAATTGCCAAAATATTCCATGTATATTATTGTTATGATTAATTAAGTTTAAATTTGTAAATTTTGTATTATATTGATTCACCCCCCCTCTCAGAATAAGCATGTGCTCATCAGTTTAAGAGTTGCAAGCATCTTTATAGAAGCTTCAATATCTTTCTTATTAACTTGGTTTTCCAATTTCACTAATATAGGACAAAAACAACCAATTAGAAGACAAAATAGTAACTACCCAAGTCCACAATAGACAACCAACTTCTTACACATCATCATAAATTATATCTTGCACTTTTTACAATGACATAGATGTTTCTTATAGATCTATCATCATAAATTATCATATATCCCTTTCCACTTCATGTCAAGTGTCTAATGTTGTTTTACAATGCTTCCTTTTGTATTATGCCCCACACATATTCTAAGTCAAAGAGAGAAAAATAATTAACTATAAATACCCCCCAACCTCGTAGGTGTCCATGGTGGCCCTCTCCATGATCCTTGGAGATGTACACAATTAACTAACTATATTAAATAATTTAAGTACAATAATTTATTGGATTGCAAGGTGAATATCACACCTAATCCTAAAATTAGTATAGGGGCTAATGAGGTAATAGCGATAATTTCAAAAGAAAATGAAGAACAAAGTTGTAAAATTTGAATTAAGTGGGCTAGGCCATGTTATGGCATGAAAATGTTCCCACAACCTAGTATGAATTTGTATTCATTTTTAAAAGTATTAGGAGTAATATTTTTAACTAACATTAAAGTGAGACATTCTATAGTCAATAGTGAAGAAAAGAACGTTTATATTGATAATGAAGGATGTGTACTATTTAAAAACCACCATCAAGAAGAAGAAATAACTTTACTTAAATTATTTTTTATTATAAAATTGAATACTAAATTGTTTTAATTCAAAAATATTTGATATAATCATATCAAAAATAGATGGAATAGAATCATGCCTTGAATATTCACCTCAAGATTTGAAAATACTCTAAGAAATATAAAATATTAACTACACAAAAACTTACCGAAGTTCACAACTTGAACATAATGATCATAAAAATATATGAATATGTAAGGAATACTACTAATTATAAATAGACACATGTAGCTAATGAAAATTAAGCTAAGGGGGATGCAAGTCTTGGATTGAACTAAGATGAAGGTGGCTCATCATTTTTTCTCCCCAAATGGATTACTAGTGTTAGGTATTGATACCCAATAATTTTTAATGTTGTCATTTTAATTATGATTTTTCTTTTGTGTATAAATTAACAATATGGCAAATACGAAATGATAAAACTTGTCTTTCTCTAGTGAGGATGAACTCATATGTCATACCAATGTTAGTGATGGCCATAAAGAAGGTGAGGAAAAATTCAATTGATTCCTAATGAAAATTATCTTTTGTTTTCGATGTGTTAAAAGTTAGAAAGTATATATAAATAAATGTCAATATTTTTTTTTAATCAATCATGCTTCAAAAGTTAAATTTATTCTTATTGGATTGGTCCTTTAAGTAGGCTCTTCTCTTGTTGGAAATAGCAGTATTGGAAGCAAGGGAGTTTCTTTTTTTCTTATTTTTTTGGTTTGGTCGTTTTCTCAACCTTCAATACAATATGTTCCTCAAGGGTAGTTGTTGGTTCTTTTGGGTGACACATCTATTTGTTGGCTTTGTTTTTGTGTGTTTGGTAGTTCATATGTAATTTTAGCTAATTCCTTTGTATTTTGATCATTTTCTTCAAGGGTGAGGACCAGGGAAAACTTTAGTGGTGAATATTCGCCAATTGGCGAATAATAGAAATCAGGACCTCCCAAAATGGCGAATAGTGCAAGCTAAAAAGGAGACCGAATCGCCAGGTTTTTACAAAAAATAATTTTTGTCTCGATTAATTCGCCATGTAAACGATGCGTCATTGGAAATTATTCGTCAGTAGTTTATACCATAATTAAAAATATTAATTATATTCGCCAGTAATATTATATTCCTCTGAGCAATTTTGGGGTAATATCGCCACTAATAATAAAATACTATTTAATTTTAGGGATACTTTAGCGGCTTAGCCTTGAATATGCATTTTATCTATTGCCATTGATTATATTTTTAATCGGATGGTTGTGAGTTGATTCCGCGACCTAATATGCATGTGCCTTTTCAAAGGCTTGTTGAGGCCCGAAATTTCTTTTGGGCCACGCGATTAAATCTAATCATGTGGTCCAAAATAAATTTTGGGCCTCAACAAGCCTTTTAAAAGGCACATGTGTATTAGGCCGCGGAATCAACTCACAGCCATCCAATTAAAAAACTAATCGATGGTAAATTTTTCAGTTTTCATTCAGTCTTACTTTTAAAGTGATATGTTTAAAAAACACTTAATCTGTGTGTGCTCCAATGCATTTTCAATAGTGAATTTATGCTTGGTGGCGAGGGGTGTTGCCCCTCAACCCCGCCTGTATCGCAACAGGAGTGCATTGAGGCCGTTGTCCTTGGACCCCACGAGGGGGCATTGCCCCCTCGACCCCCACAAGGGGGCTCTGCCCCCTTGACCCCACCGGTGGCTGCCGCCCTCGAGCCCCTACTTCAATATTACAAAAAACAAAAATATATGGGGGAACTGCACCGATCAACTATGAAAATTTTTAAAGGAGAGATTAGCCATTGTAATTAATCTTTTTAGTGATTATTCTCTAGGATTCACCAATGTTATTATTATTTTTACCAATTATTCATTAAGATTCGTCAGGATTTTACAATTTTTTTAAATAATGTGTATAGATTCACCAGAAAAATTAATATTTTTTTCAAAAAAAAGGGAAAGATTCGCCAGGATTTTACATCTTCACCGAGGGGCAGGGGGGGGTTTCTTAAAGTTATCCTTGGTGAGGACCCCTATAGATCCCATCATAAATTATTTAAAAAATATATCTAATATTTTTGCAATACACATCTTACTTTCATCTACATTGACTAGTGTATCAAAACATATCACATTTAAAGATAATAATTTATATATATATATGTATCTTTTTACTTACCTACTTTTGACATTGTAATTTTCTTATGAGGAATGTTCCATAATGCTAATGGAAAGATTTCTTGTGAAAAGGGTGTTTCACTTGTCACATTGCCCCCTCATGTAAATGTGTTATTTATACATGCATGGTTACATACTCACATGTGTATAAATATAATAAGGGGTGAAATAGTGGTAAGGTTATCAATATATATAGTGGATCCACTTTGAAAATGTTGATAATGGTGTTAAAAAGAGGATCTAAAATATTACAAAGAAATCGACTAGTTAACAATTTTGATTGAACTTAGAAAGAAATATGCAACTCTAATTAATTTCTTCATATAATAACATAAATTCTTGTTCTTTTTGTCAAAATATATTAATATTATTTTTTTTATTCTTTTAAATATAAATAAAATATAGAGGGATAAAACATGCATGCCTAGCAACCAATAGTTGAAAAATGATTTTACTCAATTACTATCTATATCAAAATCACAAGACACAAAATATATTCCACATAGTCACCCTAATAACAAGTGTATAGTCTATAGAGCTAATGAGCATATCTTCTTACCACCTCTTTCTCAAATTTAATGTGTATTCCCATAATACAATAAATAAGCTATTTTCTTCAGGGTAAGCTGGCTTCTTGGAAAGGCTGGTGGTTGTCTCTAGCTGGGAGAATCACCTTGATCAATTCCTCTTTAGCTGTTGTTCCTACTTATGTGATGTTTTTTTTCCAGATTCCTAGCAAGGTCGCCAAGAACATTGAAAAATCACAGCGGTTATTCCTTTGGAGAGGCACTGGTGATGCCTTCAAATACAAGTTAATAAAATGGAGAGTGGCTTGCAGCCCCAAGCATCTCGGTGGATTAGGAATAATAAATTTGAAGCAAATGAATATTGCTTTGGGGGCCAGGCTTGTCTGGAGATTATATGAGGAGCAGGGAAGACTTTGGAGCAAAGCCTTACAAGCTAAATATCTCCAGCTGGACCCAGAGAACCTATTTTCTGCTACTCACGCTTTACTCTTCGGCTCCAGTATTTGGAATTTTTTAAGGGCTTGTTGTTCTTACATTAGACCTAACCTATCATGGAAGATTGGTAGGGGAGATAAGATCAGATTCTGGCGGGATTGTTGGGCCTGTGAGAGTGCCTTTAAAGACATTCAGGCTCTACATCCTCTTGTCAGGCTTCTGGAACCAAGATTGGGGAAATTTGCTAAAGACTATATCAAGGTTGTACATGGCCAACAAAATTGAATTACCCTTCAAGAGTTTAGCAGTGAGATGGTCGATGCCTGCAAGGAGGTGCAACATAACTTAGAGGGCTTTCCCATCTCTGGCAGGGGGGATAGAAGGGTGTGGAGAGGCAACGCCAGTGGTTCGGTCTCTGTCAAATCTGCCTACGCCTCTTTTTTTAAGAATGTTCCAAGTATGGAAAAGGGGACAGCTAAAATAATCTGGAAGTATATTGGGCTCCCTAAAGCCAATTCTTTCCTTTGGGTGGCCTGGCGGCGTAGGGCTTTGACTTGGGATAGGCTTCAAACCTTGGGCGACAAAGGCCCCTCTAGGTGCTCTCTTTGCAAAGAAAATTATGACAATGACCACCTATTTCTGCATTGCAGTTATGCTTCAGAAATTTGTCACTCCTTCATGAATAAATGGAGGCTTAATTGGATAATGCCTTGTAACCTTCCATCTCTATTGGATTGTTGGTCCACTAATGCTAGTAGCCCTGGTCTCCGATTTATTTGGTATTCTGCGCCATCGATCATTGTCTGGAATCTATGGTTGGAAAGGAACAGCTGGTTGTTCCAAGACAAGGAGAAATCTGCTTACAGGGTCTGGTACCTCATTGAGTCCTCCCTGACCAAAATTGGTATGGTAAAATGCAAAGGGGATTGGTACATTAGCGAAGAAGAAAATTTCATAGCCGATGCTTGGCCTAACTTCCGATGGCTTGGTGGAAGTCATCAGATTGGTATGGTTAGTCCCAGTCGTTGTCTTTGGTTGTGCCCTGATGTCAATTGGATCAAACTCAATTTCGATGGCACTGCCAAAGGCAACCCGGGTTTGGCTGGAGGCGGTGGCATATTCAAGGATCACCATGGTCAGCCTTGGGGATGGTATGCTCAGGATTTAGGTGTGGAATCCAACAATGTGGTTGAGGCTCGTGCTCTGTTGTCTGGTCTAAAGATTGCAAAAGATCAAAATTGGCATAAGATTTGGGTGGAGTGGGACTCAAAGCTTGTAATTGAAGTAATGAAGGGTGGCAGTTGTCGCCAATGGAAGTTGAACATCATTTTGGAGGTTGCACGTTGTTTGGCTTCCTCCTTTTCTGAAATCTTCTTCTCACATATCGGTAGGAACGGAAACAGTGTTGCGGATTGGGCTACTAATGTTGGTGTGGGCCTTCATGACAGGGAGGGCTGCATTTATGCAAAGTGGTCGACTTCCTACCCTCAACGTATTCTGAAATTAATCCAAGAGGACACCAAGGAGCACCCGCCAGATTAAATATCTTAATATTCCCGTGTTGGATTTGATGCTTCTTCTTTTCCCGTGCGTATGCTGGTAGTGCTTGTAGCTCTGCTCATGTCTGCCTCACTTGGCCGAGCCTTTTCACTATATATTGCTGCGGTTCCTGGACCCTAACAACCAGGTTTTTATTATCAAAAATAAGCTATTTTCTACTATTTACACACAAAAAAATATTTTTAAAAAAATAGAATATTAGTCATCAAGTTTAAGTATAAAATAACATTAACTCACATACAAATATGAGCATTGATTGTGCTATATTAAAATGATTAAGGTTGGGAATCAAAAGATTGTTATAAATGGAAAATATTTTCCCCTTAATTAAAATATAGTTTGAATATAATTTAATATTTCTTAAAATCTAATTTTTTTATAATGTATTAAAATAATATATAATTCGACATTAATTTAATGATATATTTGTCTTGCCCATATCATTTTATTTCACTAAATAATATTTAAACAAATTGAATTAATTATTCAAGACTAATCTCTTTAGCAACGCCCAATTTTTTCCTTGCTCACTACACTTTAAATTTGTCTTGCACATCTTTTGATTTTATAATGTGACCTATTCACCTTTAAAATTTGCACTTTAATATTTATGTGTAAGTATATAAAACTTAGTTTAAGTTATTCATGAGATATTAGTGACAAGTAACCATTAAAATGAAATGTTTAAACATTATGTCGTGTAGATGTCCAATCATCAGACTATTGTTCCCTCAATAACTATATCAGTTCATTTAGTAACTAATGAAATTATACACCTTTACTATCTCATATTATTTCAGAAGCTAGATACAATCATAGTATCTATAGTATTGCAAGATATGATATAGAATTTTCATCTAAGAAAAAATCCACTTAATATTAAATTATTGTGAAATTGAGAATAATATTAAGTACATTTTAGATTAGTCCAACAATTCAAAAATTCCATTTCATGATAAGATTCATACACATTGAATCAAGTAGTACAGGAATTTAGGCTAATTTCACACAGTTCATCATTATAATTTCCTCATCTCATTAATTCTATAGACATCAAAATGTGATTTCGAAATTGGTATATTCTTTATAACTATTCAAAACAAGATCATAAAATCTATAAGAAATGTTATAGCTAGAGGAATGAATAGATCATCCATACCATTTGAACCTTAAAAAACCCAACGCCCATCTTTTGGTGTCTTCACTTTTTTTTACTCCAAACCATAAAACTTGCTTTTATCTTATAAGCATTTAGCAAAAAAACACTAAATCAAACACAAGATATAATCATAATTAAAATATATAAATTGAAAACGGAGGTAAAAATGCAAAGAGGGACATAGACTAGAGACTAGTTCCAACCTACTCTTTTCTTACCTTATTCAACTCCCACATCTTTATTACAATCCTCTTTGCCAACTTTACGTCCAAATATCATTGAAATTTTGCAAAGAAAGAATTTAAAATGAAAATGATGATATGATAAACCCAACATTATATGTGGAACTTCATAGAGTCAATGAATTTGATTTTCCACACCCACATAAAAAAGATAGGTTCACAATGGAAATATTATGAATAAACATAATACCATTTCCCTATGTCAATCAATTGTTGAGACTTGCCTACAAATCTAGTTAGCTTACAAACTTTACCATTGTGACAAATTGGTCCACCTATTCCTAAGACAAATCGATTTATCATCTTTTCAAAAGTAATAATAGATTAAAATGATTTGAAGAGACTTAATGTCATACTTGAGGACACATTACCATCTCCATTAGATCAATATTAGTATCTCTTTAAGTACTGACGAAATATATCAATAGAATATTTTACTTTAACACCTAATCAAATTTTATATTTATTTTCTTGTCTTCAAATAACAAAACTTCTAAGATTTCTTGAACTAACCCCATTTGTAGGTTTATATCCTAGTTTTTTATATTTATTTTATATGCATCACAAATATTTTGTCATGCTTTATCATGCCTTCTCTTATATATCATAAATACTATTCATAATAATGTTAATCTTAAGACATATTGAATTTCAAACACACTTACTTCCAATCTAAAATATTTAGCCAATGAAAATTTTCTTAACTATACGATATGTGCCACAAACCAAAAAATGTATTAATTGCTTATATATGTCATGTCATCTTTTAGATGCTTTGGACTTTGAAAGAAATACAACCAACATAATAAACATCATATCCCCAACATTTATAGATCAATCCACTCTGTGCATTAATCTTAAGCCGTCTATTTTTATTTAAATTACTTAAACAATATTTTCCCATTCAAAAAGAGATTAAACTTCAAAGAAACATTTTTTAGTTATATAGCATCAAAAAAATTGTCTAATTTGTAATATCCTAATAAAATTTTGTATCTAAATCCTCAAGATAATTCAAAATGTTTCACTATAATCAAACATTTCTTTACTAATGCCACTAATGGCATAGTGTGTTGGTTAAGTGGTCGTGTTATGATTCTTGCCACCAAGGTTCAAGCCCCTATGGGATGATATTGTTGAGAATTCAAGTTGAGGATGATTTGTCCCATATGTAGTCTCACCAATTCATAGCTCTGATCAAAAAATGTTTACCCCTTCTTTTCTTTTCTTTTTTAAAAACCATCTCCTCACTATTAAAAAAATAATATAAGTGTTTCTACAAATATATTACAAAATATCAATTGTTCTTGTTTAATCTACCTAAATATTTTAATATATTTATATTTTAGATCATAACAAACTCCAATACCTTATATCTCAATGATACTCAAATTCAATTTATCATTAATTCTCTAAAATTCAAATGTGTAAAATAAAATATTTAATCATTAAAAATATTATATACCTTCCTTTTAACAAATATAAAAAACCATATTATGTACATATTTTTAACAAATATAAAAACCAAATTATATTTCTTTACACATATAGTAGGATGCAGAGACTCGTTTCATAATTACCTATGAACATTTTGTACTATGAAGGGCAATACTGTATAGCAACTATTCTTTATTTTTAAAGAAATATAGTTTTATATGATTTATAGAAACAATAAATGTTATAATACAAATTGTCGATTACATCCATCGTTTAATATTTTCAAAATAAAATTTCTACCCCTTATCACTTCAAGGTGCAATTATGAATGTTAATCTCTAAAATGTGTCATAAATATTGTTTTGAAACAAAGATTGTGAACATGGAGAAAGCTAACTCCTAGACAAAAAGTACCTATGTATGTAACATGATATCATACCCCTCATACCCCTTGCCACATGGTGGACAAAAATCACCTTGGCAGACGGCTAGCTGTGTGCCATTAGGTGGCCAAAAAGCTCCCTACAAAGAAAATAGCCAATCAAAAAGAGGAAGAGAAAAGAAAAGTTGTTATCATCGAAAATATATTGATCTAGATCGGGTTTAAATTATTCATTAGCTTAGAGCCTTCTTCTCCCCCATGTTCACAGGAGTCGGCTAACTCCTAGACAAAAGTGACCTATGTGCATAAAAAAATGCATGAAAACATACATAATGACATACATGGTAACATGCATAACATGAAGAGATGGCATAGTGTGGGGCCCGCCAGACGAATGATAGAAGTGATAGAACCGGAAACAGAAGGAAATATCATGGGAAGTGAGGAGGTGTCCCATTGCCAAATTACGTCGGTGTTTTTTTGCCTTGTGGGAGAAGCTAACCGTTAAGAGTGGGAAGGGTGGTGTGATGTGATTAAGACACACAGTTTAAATTGTAACGGGTATTGTTCTTGGAAGACGCTTGGGAAACACGTTGTTCTTTGGGTTTTCTCATTATGCAGGTTGAAATCAAAACGTTGGAGAGCAAGGGCGCACCACAGGCAGGGGAGAGGACCAACCAACTTGAGATGAGGTGTTTCTAACCAACTATATTCAATGTTGAAAGTTTCTATGTATTGTTTCATGTGTTGTTAAAATCGTAGGAATGTAATCAAATGGGGATTTATAGTTGTGTTGTTATTAAAACCGTAGGAATCTTAGAAAACATATGAATGTCTTCAAAATATTTTGTTATTAAAAGCGTAGGAATGTAATGAAACGCGGATTTAGAAACACCCATTGTTTCCAACAACTTTTCACACTGTGTATTCTGCTCTTTCATTCTGCAGGTTGAAAGTGAAAGGTTGGAGAGTGGAGTTGCAATTGAAAGGTTGTAGAGCAAGGGGAAACTGCAAAAAGTGAGTTGAGGGGTTTCTAATCATTTGGGTTGTTAGTTGTAAAGGGTTTTAAAATTTTATGAGGGTTTCTAATTGTAAATTAATTACAAACTTTAAGTGGGTTTAGGGTTTTGAAAAACCCAGTGTTTTGCATCTTAGAATTTTAGAAAAGAAAATGAACGTCTTTACAAGATTTTGTTATTTAGACCCTAGGAATGTAATGAAAGGAATTTTTTTATAAACACCCATTGTTTCCCAAGAAGCATTAACACTGTGTTTCACCACTTTGAACAAGTTTACTCATTATCGGTGATAATGTCAAGAAATTGGTGTTCTTGCTATTTGTAAAGCACGCGTACATATATAGGCTTCAAAACCATGATGGTTTGGGTATGTTGTGATGTGGCTTGCGATTTTATAAACAACCTATGTTTTCCATTTCATTCCATTGCACATCTTTCAAACCAAAAGCATTACTTCACATTGCATAACTAATAAGTAGATGCTCATAGATAAATGACAAAATTTAAATTACAATATAGGGTTTTTACATAGTCAACCTAAAAGCGGTTATGCATTTAGTTCACATTGCATAGGTAAAAGCTATATCCACAACTATAGGGAACTCCACCTGCACAACCAAGTACTATTCTAAAATATATTAATTTCTTCATTCTAGAGTGATAATTGAAGTTGCCAATTGTATTTTTTTGTTATGGCATTCCATGAGAGCACATTTGTTTGAGGTATTTTTTGAAATAGTTCACTACCTTGTGTATGAAAGCATAATAGTAAGCAACGACAGAGACAAGGTAGTGAACTGTTTGGAAAAATGGTTGAAACAAATGTGGTTTGATGGTCAATGGAATGCCATACCAAGCCATATGCATGGAAATGAATTGTTTATATGTGGGATTGGTTATATATGGCTTGCCACTATGTTTTGGCAGACATTCTCATCCTGCACTATTTTTACAAATAATTGCAAATTGTTTTATGTATTAAGTATAGAGAGATCATTACATAGTGCATATGAGTAATTGCATCAGTATCAAACCTCTAGGAAGCCCTGCATATGCTATAACATATTATTGCCCCAACTACAAAATATGCATATCCCCACACTGCCCTTGATACAACAGATTTGTCATCTCATATTAACATTGTTCCAAGTACCATCTACAAAAGATTTACATATATACCTGTAGCATGTAGTTACATATGTGCAACTGTATAAGGTTCTACATCTATGTAACATATGTACCAGACCTATTACCATTTATAACCAAAAAGAGACCAAAAAATATTCCAAGGTTGATTCTTAGAGGGACTGTATTGTATTGTCTGAGTCTCCAAGTGTCACCAGTGTCTCTGTTATAGCCATCTCATCCACTGAAAGCCCAGGATCCCTGCTACTCTGCCCTTCCATTAGTACAATTACAATCTCTTTGATTTTTCCCTTGTCAGGATTTCTCTTTTGCTCTTCTTTTAGTTCCTCCCTAAAGGCTTGCAGATAGTTAGAGTGATAATTGCATTTATATAATGATAATTAGAGTGATATTTGCAGATGGAGACCCCCTAACCAAATTTTGTTAGAAAGTGGGAAACACCTTAGTTAACAAGCAATGCATTTTTTCTTGCAAATATCTATTGTCATCTTCAATAGAGGTATCAACAATATATTGTGAAACTATACCCACAACTATAGGGAACTCCACCTATGCAACCAAATACTATTGTCAAAGATATTAATTCATTCATACTAGAGTGATAATTGCAACTGCAAATTGCATTTGTTTTTCATAGCATTCCAAGAGACCACATTTTTTTGAGGCATTTTTTCAAACAGTTCACTGCCTTGTCTATGAAAGCATATTAGTAAGCAACAACAGAGACAAGGTAGTGAACGGTTTGAAAATTGCCTCAAAGAAATGTGGTTTCATGGTGATTGGAATGTCGTGCCAAGCCATAGTGTAGTACCCCTCCGTATTGGCCTTCCTAGGCATTTGAGTAAGTGTTTGTTTGTGATTTCATTGTTTGACGATGTTGTTCGTCGGTATTCCATTTTGTTTGGTATCGTTTTGTTTTATATCATTCATTTTAAGTGTTGATTTTTAATGTGTTAATTGTTGATTGTAATGTGTTATCGTTATTGTTAATTAGTTAATTTGATTTAATGATGGGTATTATTGTGAAAAATAATTTAATTAAGCATTAAATTTAATTAGTAAAGTGATTTGGGAAATTACCAAGAATCTAATTAGATATTAAATTAGTTGCAAATTTAAATGTTTGTAGATTTAAATAAATATTATTTTAAATAGAATAATATTTTAATCATAATATTGCGTTATTTAATTATGGATTTATTAAAAAATAATCAATAAATATTTTGTTAATTATTATAAATAAAAAGGGTATATATATATATATTTAATTTAAATAAAATGACATTAGATAAAATATTAGAGTGACAGTTATTACGGGATGGAAAGAATTCATAAATTAAAGCTTAGTGGAGTTAGGTGGAGGATTTTTCTAGATGTAAAGATTACCCTCCAAGTGGTAAAACAGGTGAAAAGTGAATTGACGGGTGGAGGAAAAGAATTTAGGAATTTTCCACCTGTTTTGGTTGTTATCGAAAAACTTTAGAAAACTCATCTTTAATTCTTTTGGGAAGGGGGTGAAAGGATCATTCGGGGGGGAATTGTAAAAGAGAAAATCAGTTTTCACTCTGCAGAGGGCTCTGGTAAAAGTTAAGAAGAATTTTACAGCCGAGAGGAATTTGGAGGAATCTGTTTTACAAATGTGAGATTGACTCAACTCCGTCACCACCATCAAACTTCATTTTCCAAGTATTAGCGTTCACCTGTGGTTTGCTTTCTTTTTCTAAAGAATTTAATACATATATATATAGTCTTTGCTTTGGGGTTTCATTTAGCTTCAATTTTATATTTGTTTTAAAACATAGATATATATTTATAAACAAATAGATGTATGTGTCTAAATCTGGATCATTGCTATGGTTTGTAAACATATATGTGTATTATTTCATTGAAAATGTAGGCATTTACTATGCTATATTTTTATTAAGCACTAATTATTTTAATCACAACAGTAGGTTTTAACATATAAGATTTAAAATGGTTACTTAATCATACAATATTCCCTCTGTTCATTTATAAAAATATATATATATATGAACTGGTTGTTTGAGACAGTAGTTTAGGTTAAAATCTGGTGTATTTATAAAAATATAAAATATATATGATTATGTTAAAATCTGGTGTATTTATATAAATATAAAGTATATATGATTATGTGTTTTGAGTAAATTGATGTTTTTAAAACCATAATTATTAGCTTAAGTGAAATTGATGTATAAAAGGTAATTGATTAATTATGGAAATGAATTGTTTTGCTATTGTGTAAGTTGCATTTTCAGTTAATATAAAATAAACCGTACGTATATGTATTGTGTGGTATTTTATAAATAAGTATTTTGTTAGTTTTAAACCTAGGGTTGTTTAATTAATTCGGTTAAATATAATTATTTTATGGATTAAAATTAAAGAGTTGCATTTTTAGAAAATATGAGTAAATGTAGTCTCTTTTTTTTATATTAAATATTTAAGTAAATATCCTTTAAGAGAATTAGTTAATTAAGTTAAGTTAAAAAGAAAATATAGAATTTAGGAGATAATGCTTTCAGAATAGAATATAATTTAAAAAGATATTAATTATGAAGTAAGTTAATACCTCAAAAAAAGTGGTAATTAAGATATAAAGAAATCAATATTCATCATTATTTTTACTGAGAAGTTAAATTTAAAAAAAAAAATGGATTTACTTTAAGAAGTTAAAGTGAATAGGTAAATTTGGAAATACTAATTTATAAGGAAAACAATATTCATTATTATTTTTACTGAGAAGTTAAATTTAAAAGTAAGGATCTACTTTAAGAAGTTAAAGTGAATAGGTAAATTTGGAAATACTAATTCCTAAGGAAAATAGTATTCATTATTATTTTTATGAGAAGTTAAATTTAAAAATATGGATTCACTTTAAGAAGTTAAAGTGAATAGGTAAATTTGGAAATACTAATTTATAAGGAAAACAATATTCATTATTATTTTTACTAAGAAGTTAAATTTAAAAGTATGGATTTACTTTAAGAAGTTAAAGTGAATAGGTAAATTTGGAAATACTAATTTATAAGGAAATCAATATTCATTATTTTTATTGAGCAGTTAAATTTGAAAATATTGATTTACTTTAAGAAGTTAAAGTGAATAGGTAAATTTGGAAATACTAATTTATTTTAAGAAGTTAAATTATTTTAAGGGAGTCTAAAATGAAAACTAACTCCTTTAGTAACCTCCTTTGTAAAGCGACAAAAATAATTATAAAGTTACTAATATGAGTAATATTTAGTAATTTCATTAATAATTTTATCAATTAAGTTAGTAAGATGTTAAATTGTATTAATTTATTAATGACTCTTTTAATTTAGTTAGCAAAAATAATTTAAATAGAATTAATTCTATTTGGAAAATGATTAATATTATTGGATCAATAGAGATAGTAAATTAGTGGAATGTTATTATTTGTCAAATATAAATATTCTTTTGTAAAGGGGTAGTAAGAGATTGACTCCTTATGGTCACATAAACAAGTTTTTATTTAATGATATTAAGACCTCATGGAAAAGTAAGGGTTTAACGAATTATTCTAGCAAGATGTTCCATGAGATCTAATAGTTGGTAAGTAATTAGAGTTTTCTTGAATTATAATCTTTTAGTTTTGATCAAGTAAATAACGTATTATAAGGTTGAGCTCATTCACAATCTTTAGTTTGAGATTTTGGATGAATTGATATTGCTTGTTTGATTTTCCGTCGTGTCTATCTTGGATGTTCTGTCATTTGGCTCTGCTATTAGATTATTGTGTTCGATCTTGCATGAAGATGATAACCTTTAAAAAAAAAAGTGTTGGCTTCTAGTTTTGTTGTGCTTATGGGTTTAAGTGGGTTTGATCTAAAATGTTAGTTGTTAGGGTATCGTGTGGGAGAAAATTGAGGTCTCCTTTGGATGCCCTATTTGATGAATTTATTGTTGATATTGTACTTATTTATATTAGCCTTATTTGAGTTCAATATTTCATAAAGATGTTGCTACTTTTATTCTACACTTATCATTTTGTGATTATAAAATTTGTTTAGTCATTTTGTGATTACTCCTTTTGTGTTATTTCTGATTGAGAAGACTTTATACAATGACTTTCTCTTAGTCATATTTTGAGATGATTGGGAACTCGAAATGTTGAATTACCTTTTGTGGGAAATTATGGATTTTCGGTATTTTAGGCTTCCAGAGGCAAAGCAGAAACTTGAATTGTATTGATTCTCTATGGTTGGACCTTTGTAATTCATTGATCTTATTTTCGATTTTGAGTTCTTGTGGGTGTTACCTTGTACCATGGTGTTGAATTTGATGTGGCTTTGAGTGATATGGTTCATGCCTCGCACGTGCATTCGTTTATGGATTTTATGTTTGGTACACCCCTAGTGGTTGTGAGTCTTATTTTGAAAACTGTTGGGGAGGGTGGATCTTCATGGGGGCCGGCGCACAAAGGGGCTGTCAGGATAACCCGTGAAAGAGTTGGTTAAACAAGTGAAAACCTAATAAAATAAACTAGTGGGTTTGGGTAGTAACACATTAATTAAGATAGTAAGATACCTCGTCCATGCCGTTAGTGCTTTCAAAGACTAAGGATGGGTTGAGAAGGCTGTGGTTGGCAAGATCACTACCTCGTACTCATGAGAGGCTAGTGGTCTGGCATGTGTCACCCTATGGGGCCAGCACCTAGCGAGAGGCAGTCAGGATAACCATAGATGGGGGCCGACACCTAATGAGAGGCAGTCAGGATAACCCATGATAAGACCGTACGATGACACTCTCCCATAGTACTTGTTTATTTTCCCTTGTTTGGTTGCCTCTGGGAGTGTTGTTTGAATTGATGATGTTCTTGAGGCAATTGGTTCTTGGTGTTGTTGTTGAAGCCTCCAAGTTCTATCTTTTAGTGTTGCACACATGTCTCATGGCAACTTGATTGATGCTAATGAAAGGTTCCCTTGATATTTATTGTTGGTTGATATTGGGTTTTTATTTGAAGGCTTTGGGATCCTATTGTTGTTGGCACCTCTTATGGTTATTTAGTGTTGATCTATAATTTTGGCATTTGGTTTTGTTGGAATTTTCATTATTTTGTTGTGGCTATGTGATGGAAATGTTATGGGTTGTTATCTTATATTGTTGTTATCCTTGTTGTGGAGTCCGGTTTGCAATTGGTTCGTTTGACTGTTTTGGCTAAGGAATGGGGATCTTTCTTGTCAACTCCTAGCATGGGGGGTGGTCTTTCGGGTCCACGTGGTCGGGTGGAACGTGCTATGCATCCCATTGGGTCCCCAGTTTGAGTACGTGTCGATGTAGCTGATCTAGAAATCCACCTTAGTTTTATTGTACCATGTTCATTTATGTAACATTCTTGTATTTGATGTATATTTTCCTCTCCTGGACAAGATGCACATGTACTCTTGAAGTGATGTAATGTACTCCTGAAGGGATGTAATGTACTTCTGAAACAGCTGTAATGTATTATTTTACCTTTGTAAACCTTTTGTGGTAGTCTTTACCTAATGTGTTGTATCTATGGAAATATACTCCACTACTGTTATTTGGAACTATGAATTGAAATGTAATAAAATGTTGTATATATCTTTTCATTCCTTTTGATCATGGATGGTTGTATGTTATCTTTATGTAATCTTGATTTATTTGTTATCATTATGGTATTAGTGTAGGATTTTGTGATGTCATCGTGTGTACCCCAGAGGATGTAATGTTATTTGTAATCATATAATTGCCTTATATGTAATCTAAGTTCATGTTCATCTTATGTAATGTTCTACTTTAAAAAAAAAAATTGTGCGGTAATTGGTTATCCTTTGGGGTTTTACTGATTGGAAGTACACATAGATAAGGAAATGAATTGTTTGTAATTATGATTTCTTGTCTATGGTTTTCCATTGTGTTTTGGCATACATATACTCACCTCACACTGTGTTTTCCAACTTGCAATTATAGAATGCATGTATATGGTTGTTGGACAACATTGTCTGTTTACTATCAAAGGATAATAGTAGATCTGGATTGTCATGGAATTCCAACACCACAGTGATTGGAATGCCATGACAAGCCATAGACAAGGCAATGAACTGTTTATGTGTATGATTGCTTATCTATGGGTTGCTAGTGTGTTTTGGCAGACATATACTCATCTCACACTGTGTTTTCCAACTTCCAATCATATTGTGCATGTATATGCTTGTTGGAAAACATCGGGTGTTTGCTATCAAAGCATAATAGTAAATATGGATTCTCATGGCATTGCAACACCATGGTGATTGGAATGCCATGACAAGCCATAGTCTAGGTAATGAATTGTTTCTATTTTTTGTCTATGGCTTGTCATGGAATTCCAAGATGATGATGTTGGAATGCAATGACAATCCATATTTACAATTATGCTTTGATACATTTTTTCAACAATCCATTTTTACTATTTAGCCATGGTGTTTGAAGCCATGAGAATCCATATTGACTATTATGCTTTGATAGATTTTTTGGAAGCATGTGTAGCTTGTTCAAAAGAACTTGTTTTAGGCTTTTAGCCATAGCAGCAAGGCACTAAACAATTTGATAGAATGATTTGGTATTCATGTATGAAAATGTGGTAGCATAGTGAACTATTTCATATAATGCCTCAAAGAAATGTGGTCTCGTGGTGAAGGACTTCCATGACAATCTACGAGACCAAATTTCTTTGAGGCATTATATGAAACATTTCATGGATTGTCATGGCAGTCCTTCACCACAGGACCACCTTTCTTCGAGGCATTGTATGAAATAGTTCACTATGGTACCACATTTTTCATACATGTCTACCAAAGCATTCTATCAAACTGTTCACTGGTAGCAATGTGGATTGCCATGACATTCCTTCACCACGGGACCACATTTCTTTGAGGCATTATATGAAACAGTTCACTATGCTACCACATTGTTCATACATGTCTACCAAAGCATTCTATCAAACTATTCACTACCTTGTTGCTATGGCTAAAAGCCTAAAATAGGTTCTTTTGAACAAGCTACACATGCTTCCAAAAAATCTACCAAAGCATAATGGTAAGAAACAACATAGACAAGGCAGTGAAGTGTTTGATAAAATGCCTAAAATAAATGTGGTCATGTGGTGATGGAATGCCATGACAATCCGTATTGTTGCCTTGTTGCTATATGGATTTTCATGGCATTCCATCAGCATGAGACCAGATTTCTTTGAGGTATTTTATGAAACAGTTCACTGCCTTGTCTATGCTACCACATTTTTCACACATGTCTACCAAAGCATTTAATCAAATAGTTGAGTGCCTTGTTGCTATGACTAAAACCCTATAATAGGTGCTTTTGAAAAAGCTACGCATGCTTGCAAAAAATTTATCAAAGCATAATAGTAAATCATTGAACATAGTAAACCTATCAATGACAGCCCGAAAAATCCAATCACATGAACTCAATCAGGTATCCCTTAAAAGGCAGTTTAATTACACTCAAGCATAGTGAACCTTTGCAGACAAGAGTAAACCTATTATAAAATTTGCATAATGAGCCTCATATATGGTTTAAGAACAAACTTGCAAGTAATGAAAGAACACAAAACAACTTCAAACAAACTTAATGGGCTTCAAAACATGTAATTGATCTGTAACCTTTCATTGTGACCATATACCTTTGATGTAGAATATTATTCTTTCGACATTGGTTTAGATCCTTGTAGAAGCATGAAGATCTCATCAACAAACACCAATCATGTATTTATGCCAAAAACCTATCCACCGAATACCTTAGAGTCACAACATCAAAATGTATTAGCCATCAGGAATAAAATGTGAATGATGAATGTGCAATGAGTACTTGTTCAATACCTCTGACTTTGTCATGAAACAACTTTGTCAAACATTTGCAACTATCAATACCTTTTGCACCAACAACATTTGAACAAGTAATGAGTGAAAAACAAGGACTTTGACATGAATATCAACAACCACTTTGGTTGTAGATCACCGAATGAATGAATAATATCTTTGAAACCAATCCATGAGAACACAATGAAGCAAATCAGTCTGCATGTAGTTGGCATCAAACACCTTTTGACATCAATGGCAAACAACATCAGCATAGACATGTCTGAAAAATGTTGAAGTATACATAAGGCATGTGGTATGTTTCAAGTATACAAGTAGAACACAGCATTGTAACTCATACGTTTGTCAGGACCACAATAACTAAGAACACTTTAGTAACACTTTTCAAGCAAGAAGATACATATTTCATAATTCTATATGAACATGTTAACACTTGAGATCTGTAAACACAAAATGTAAACTTCAATTGTGTCTAAGAGCTAGAAGATAATGTAAGCATGAAATGAAACATTGAACATGGAATCTTGATATGGTTGTTGCCCTCGGTCTTTGATTGGATAACCTTGATATTTCCTTCATATTTTTCTTTGTATGGTATGGTGTGAATCTTGTTATGATAGATGAAGGTATGTTTGAGTTGTAGATGGATAATGATATGCGAGATTTAGAAATATAAATGACTTGGGTGGGTGCAATGAAGAAAGGATTGTGACACATTGATTAGATGCAAGCAAAGCATATAAATGGCTTATGAAAAGTATTTGGTATGGGAGGAAAGGATATGAAAGGTTGGATATGCAAATGAATGGAATGGAAATGTATCAATTCATCATTTTTGAGTTGTAGATAGAAAATGATATGCAAGATTTACAAATATGAATAACCTAGGTGGATCCAAAGAAAAAATGAATGCAACGCATTGATGTGATGCAAGGAAAGAGTATAAATGGCTTATGAAATGTATTTGATATGAGAGGAAAGGATATGGAAGGATGGATATGGAAATGAATGGAATGGAAAGGCTAGGAAGTGGTCATTTGTTTCATCATAGACTGGTTCACAATTTCCCCTTTATTATTGGTTATGCTTTTTGGAGTCATCATAAGGTTGACTAAATCAATACACACACATAAGAAAGACTCATGCCCCTTTCCTCACTCTCCTTTGTACACAACGAGGTGTAAAGATCCTCGAGCTTCCTCAGAATGTGATAAGAAAAGAAAAGATATAAAAAGATAATGATATTGATGGAGACAACAGACAAGAGTTAAGATAAAGCACAAGTTTTCATGCATGCAATATGAAAATGATAAATATGCAAGATCATGATAATGAAAAAAATGCAAATGCATATGCATATGATAAGGACGAGTGAACTAAACAATTGTAGGATGGAAAACACAGTGGGTTGTGACTTAGTAAAGCTCAATGTTTTAGTATGCTAAAGAGATTATGGTTTCTTTAAATGTGTTACTCATAACAATTATAATGCAATGATAAATAAGAATTTAAATGATAATGATAAAAAAAGATCTTATTCCTTAGTCAAGCTAAAAACCAGAGGACATATGGATGGATAGGGATCAATGATATGGGTTAATGATAGCACATGTAAGGATACACCCTATATGGAGGATGAAGATAGATGGATCAAGATATGGAATGCTATGGGTGGAGGGAACCAATGACAAGGGAACGCAAAAATTTTGCTCTTATACAAATGAGAAGTAGAGGACCTATGGAGGACTCCAAAGATGGCATGTCGAAGTAATAACATGCCCCCATGGTAAGAGGTATGACAAGTTATAACGACATGACATGGATATGGAAGATAAATGGACATGAAATGAAACATGACATCGATGGCAAGTGATATGGACGATGGAAGACACGCATGGTATAAAGCATGCATTAGATTCAATTTCTTGATATTTTTCCCCAATAATTTATGCAAGATCAAAGGAAGGTGGATGGATAAGGTGGATAGCATGGAATATAAATGAAGGAATATGATGGCTAAGTGGAAATAGAATAATCAATAATGTATCGTACGAATGGAAAAGTCTTGCCCCCTAGTGTACAAGCAAGGGTACGTGTATGGATGTGAAAGCTAATGGATATGAATGGCCATGGAAATGGAAGTTGATGAAGTTGTATGGATATGAATGGAGGACTCAATTGTCTCTTTGTGGAAGATAGTACCCCACTGACTAAATGTTTCTTATAGACCATGGCTAACATGTTCCCAGTTAAAGACATTGGTAGGAAAATTGGTAAAGATAATGGAATGGATAGGGGTAGGTAGAAGGGGGTTAAGGATTCATGCAAAGGATTGGATTAAAGTTATGGAATGGGGGATGAAGCTTGGATGGAAGTATGGAATGGAGTCATTATGAGGGAATGTGAGCAAGAACAACATTGGCACACACCTTGAAGGGTGGTGAAAGTTGAAGGATTGAGAGTGGGTTGGGATAATAAAGTTGGGCATATAAGGATGGAAAATGGATTTGGAGGATGAATAATGGAGGAATGGATGATGGTGGAATAATGGAGTCTTTTGGATTAGCAAGTAGGGATACCAATTTTGAATTTTTATTTTTAATGCATGCATTTTTCTGCTTGCTCTGGAACCCACATTGTTTCCACTTTTGATTTTTCTTTATAGCCTTTTCATTTTTTCTTAATAGGCCCCTTGCATTTTTTTGGAAGTTTTTTTTCTTTTGATTTTGATTTTGGAGAATATTTTTCTTTTTTTGGCATGTCTTTTTAGTCAGATATGATGTATTTAGGTTTTAGTGGATTCTTCAATTTATACATTTATTGTTTGGTATCCCAATTGCTTCGATAGGCCATAGAGGGATTTTATGAAATGAAATGATTTTGAAGTCGAAGGTGTTGGAATGAATTCAAGGGTATGTGCCTTTGTTGTTCTTAAAAGGGCACCTAGGGATATGCATTAGGAACATATGGGCCCATGATGGGTGGAAGGGTTTGTGGATACAGACCAACAATAGATGGTGAATATGATGGAGGAGGTGGATGTATTGATGTAAAGGCAGGCCTCTTGTGTTTGAAAGAGCTACCAACGTCTTAAGGAGGTATGCAGCCAAGGCCCTAATAAATTACATGTGTTTTAATATTAGGGTGTGCAGGTAAATGGAACTCATGAAGGCGTGTGGTATTGTACGAGAAAACCAGCTTTTAGAAAGGTGGATGAACCAAGCTTATATGTTTGTGGTTCATGAATGGGATCTTGCGAAAGCTTAGGATTATCATGAGATGTGAGGGAAACGCTTATACCTTGGGGGTCTTGACTTATTGAATGGATGGAAAGAATTTTTTAATGAATTTATACATGACGATTATGGTATGGATTTGACATACTTCGATCATGAGATGGTATAGCATCATGACATGGAATGGAATGATGAGATGAACTGGGATCGTGAGAGGGAGTATTTTGATCTTCACGTAAAAGGGGGATATATGATGTCATGTTTTTTATCAATGAGGTCAAGTGTGTGACATGGTTGACTTTCTATAGGTGCTATGAAGGTGGAAAAACATGAAATGGATGAGTTGGATAAACATGGGATGGATGAGGGGAAAGTGGGTGGAACTAGAAGACTACAACTACCATTTTGTGAAATAGAATTTTGCATCAAGTATTGTATTCCTTATAATGTGACTTTTGGTGTTCCTTTGGTGAAATAGGATGGATAGTTGTTGGTTCAACATGGAAGACATTTTGGGTTCCCTTGTCAATGGATGAAAAGGTTGACATGGACGGTGACATGAGTTGGGTATAAGTTTGAATGATAGGTTTATGTTTTTTCTCACTTGATTAAGATTTAGATCTTGAATACCCCATCACACTACGGAAGATCATACACACCTCCAAGCATATATAGATTCTATATTATTGCGGTCTTCAAATGTATCGTTCAATGTTTGATAAATGCACAAACACAAATAATCTGTATGACAATAAAATGGCTTGTTGCAATGAGCACTTTTTGTTTTGTGCACTATAACAATGTATTTAAGTCCACCTTCATATTGCAGGCTGGAAAACATAGTGTGTTGTATTTTGTATATCATGCAGTGTTTTCCAACTTGCAATTATACATAGATAGTATGGTTCTCATGAAACAATTGTGGTTTTTAGACCTTACGAATTTCATGAAACTCACCTAAAAAATTATTACAACTCTTCAATGGACTAAAATTTGGGTTTCAAAATCGTGATATGATGGTAAATCAAAATGCACTGAATAATTGCAAGTTGGAAAACACAATGTGGGATGTCAGTAGATGCTTCTAAGAATCTTGCATTGCCTTTTGATAGACAGAAATTTATTGTCCCTTTAAACAAAATCCAAGCCCATACAATTCACCTCCTCGCCATTCACTTCGGCCAATAGGAAGACCACTTGGCTAAAAAGCGTCCCCTTTGCAGCATCTGAATTGCTGCAAACTCATGCACTAGGAAATACAAATTCCATAGCTGGTTCAATTTCATCTTCATATGCAACAAGAGATAGTGGCAGCCTTGTGTTTACATTGCTCAACAATTTGGCTGGTGATTGTTGAGTTGTGGAGGAAATGGTATGGGCTTGGATGTTGTTTAAAGGGATAATCATTACTCCTGTATGTAGATGTCCTATTTGAAGTGGGAGCTTTCTTGTCTATTTTGTATCCACTACCGCATTACAAAAATTCCCTCCACCAACCTCCAATGCAGCTATTGTTATGGCATCTTAAACTTTTATAAGTTGTGCAACAACACCTTTGACTTTTGACCTATTAATTGTGCAACAAAACCTTTGACATTTGACATTTATCAGGTGTGCAACAAGACCTTTCACTTTTGACCTATCAGTTCTGTAGCAACACCTTCCATTATTGTCTTTGTTTAATCAAATTCATATCTTTTAGATTGCATCTCTCTTTGAACAACATTAAGCTCCTCTTCTTTTCACCATGATAGCTTCTTCTTGTGTCTTAATTCCTTTTCTAACTAGTTAATTATAGTGTTCAGTTGTCCTGCTCCACTTTGAACATTTCCAACTATTGTTTTTGCAGTGTGTTTACGATTAGAGAATGTAGATGCTTCTTTTTGCAAGCTCGTTAGGGAACTTCTCTGCCTTTTCAGATAAGACTTTCATGCCTCCACCCAACTAATTCTCTTTTTCTGCACTTAAATCTAATATTTCTTTTTCCTTATCATCCATTTCCAATTGTATTTGTTCCATGGAATTTATAACTGATAGAATGCTTGCCTTCATTTGTTCAACTTCACTTATAGCATCATGTCTCTCTTTCTTTGATTGCACAAATTCATACGCAATAGAAAATCTTTCAAGTTAATCCACTTCTGCACTGCCATTTGCCCCTTGCACATACTGCACATGCTCCTTCCTCCATTTGTCACAAGAAGGAACAACCTCTTCAGTCAATACGTTATCTATCTCGTTTACTTTGGTCTGCTTCTTTCCAAGTCTTTTTAGAGCAGATTCCTTTTTTTCACTACACACTTTCCAATATGTCCTCGTATTTTTTGTATTACTACTATATCATACAATTCTCATAACAAATATTTTTTGGATTCTATCGGATTTCTTTCGGGAAAAGGGATAGATTTTTGAATGTATTGAATACTTTCATGAACCCTTGTAGCTATTTTTTTCCCAACTTTGAGAGTGTATTAATGATTGCATGATCCATTTGTTTCTTTTAACAAGTTATTTGCAACAAGTGTTTTTATGATTAAATAATTGAAAATTCATATGTTTCTTTTAACAAGTTATTTACAACAAGTGTATTTGTGATTATATAATTGATATGTTTCAAATAAGACTTTCATCTCTCGACTCAACTGATTCTCTTTTTCTGCACGTACATCTAGTTTTACAGCTGTGAGTGGGTTGCAGTTTTCATAACACCCTGTGTTTTCCAATCTGTAATTTTACAAAACAGGATTCATCTAACTAAGAGCTTTTTTTTCATAATTGTATTGCGATATTTACTTATTTTCTCAACAAGTGGTTGAATCAGTAGTTGGAAGTAAATAATAGTTTTTTTCTAGATGCCTGCAGCGCTATTTGTTACTGACTGTTTTCCCTTTTTTTTGCCAGTACAACTAAAAATGTTGAACTCGAGAATTCACATCGGGCAAGTTCCCCATGACAATCAGGAAGACAATGGCAGTTCGTTCAGTATAGAGAGGTTGCATTATGCTTTCAAATTCAATTGCTAGATGCTGGAGGATGCGATTCGCAAGGTCGGAAGATTTTTCGGAGCCCACCGAGCATGTACTCCCCTATTTGGAGGTCAATGTAGCTTGCGGGTTCCTGTCAAACACCATGGACCTATTGACAAAACATATTCTAGTTCATATTATGTGTGCAAAATATGTTTGGAGACATGTGGTCAATCACGAATAGCTTGACGAAGCATTGGAAAGATATGATGTTGATCAGGGTCTCAACTTCATTGGTGGCATCTTCCCATGTTTGTTGCTTCAATCATCCTCGAATATGAGGTGTGTTCAAGAAACATTTAGCAGTAGCATACAGCATCAGGGTGATAATTGTTTTGACCAAGCAATGTGATTGCATGGTCATGTTGTTGAGCCACACATTGAAGTAGGCATACGGGAGATGTATGTTTCCCTTCGCACAGTGCTTGACCACCCCACACCAGTTCCAAAAAATGATGAAAGGGTTATTCAATGGATTGGCGCAGAATGCCCATGTCGTTCCAATGAGGGCACGAATGTAAAGACAGCAAATGTAAAGAGTGAATCTGATTAGGATGTGGAAAGGCTTGTTAAATGAAAAATGGAAACTAAAACTTCAACTTTTTTAATGTATCTCTTTTCAAACACTACAGTTGAATGAATGATATTGTGTATTGTTGCTTATTAGTGTTTATTACTCAATTTTTTATCACTATTACTATTTATTATTTTAATACATGAATAATGTTTTGTAAAACTGCATATTGTAAAACACAAAGTGTTGTAAAAATTAGCAACCCACTCACAATTGTATAACTAGATCTACTATTTTGAAACACTACTGTTGAATGAAAGATATTGTGTAATGCATATGTCTGATGTTCTTCATATTGAAATGTCCATAAACATGAAAACTTCATTATCACATGTTTGTCCCTTTATCATTTGAAAGCATTCAATACATTCAAAACTCTATCCCTTAACCCGAAATAAATCTGACAAAAATTGAAAAATATTTGTTATGAGAATTGTATGACATGGTAGTAATAAAAAATACAAGGACATATTGGAAAGTGTATAGTGAAAAAAAGGAATATGCTCTAACAAGACTTGGAAAGAAGCAGACCAAAGTAAATGAGATAGATAATGTATTGACTGAAGAGGTTGTTCCTTCTCGTGACAAGTGGAGGAAGGAGCATGTGCAGTATGTGCAAGGGGAAAATGGCAATGCAAAAGTGGATTAACTCGAAAGGTTTTCTATTGTGTATGAATTTAAGAAATCAAAGAAAGAGAGACATGATGCTCTAAGTGGAGTTGAACAAATGAAGGCAAGCATTCTATCAGTTAGCAATTCCATGGAACAAATACAATTGGAAATGGATGATAAGGAAAAGGCAATATTAGATCTAAGTACAGAAAAAGAGAATCAGTTGGGTGGATGTATGAAAGTCTTATCTAAAAAGGCAGAGAAGTTCCCTAACGAGCTTGCAAAAAGAAACATTTGCATTCTCTAATCCTAAACACATTGCAAAAATAATAGTTGGAAATACTCAAAGTGGAGCAGAACAACCAAACACTATAATTAGCCGGTTAGAAAAGGAATTAAAACACAAGAAGAAGTTGTCGCGATGAAAAGAAGAGGAGCTTAATGTTGTTCGGAGAGAGCTGCAATCTAAAAGATAGGAATTTGATAAAACAAAGACAGCAATGGAAGGTGTTATTGCACAACTGATAGGTCAAAAGTGAAAGGTCTTGTTGCACAACTGATAAACGTCAAATGTCAAAGGTGTCATTGCACAATTGATAGGTCAAAAGTCAAAGGTGTTGTTGCACAACTGATAAAAGTTTAAGATGCCACAACAATAGTTGCATTGGAGGTTGGTGGAGGAGGGAATTTGTGTAATGTGGTAGTGGATATGGAATAGACAAGAAAGCTCCCACTTCAAGTAAGACATCTACATATAGGAGTAACAATTATCCCTTTAAACAAAATCCAAGCCCATACCATTTCCTCCACAACTCAACAATCACCAGCCAAATTGTTGAGCAATAGAAACACAAGGCTGCCACTATCTCTTGTTGCATATGAAGATGAAATTGAACCAGCTATCCAATTTGTATTTCCTAGTGCATGAGTTTGCAGCAATTCAAATGCTGCAAAGGGGACGCTTTTCAACCAAGTGGTCTTCCTATTGGTCGAAGTGAATGGCGAGGAGGTGAATTGTATGGGCTTGAAATTTGTTTAAAGGGATAATCATTACTCTTGGATGTAGATGTCATATTTGAAGTGGGAGCTTTCCTGTTTGTTCTATATCCACTACCGTATTACACAAATTCCCTCCTCCACCAACCTCCAATGCAGCTATTTTCTACATTTGCAGGACCATTAAAGCTAATTTGAACTATTTTGAACTACTATACATGTTTTGTTACAGTGTGCATAACAGAAAGTGGCCATTGAACAAGAATTCAGAAGTGAGTGACAACCATCTGTGTTTTCCATCATGCAACTATTACATGCATCTTTTGTTGGAAACATATGAGGAAATTGAAATGGAATGTTTGTTGAAAGTAAGGGTTGTCATAAAATATGAAGGTGAAGTTAAAAACATTGTTTTGTTACAGTGTTCATAAAAGAAAGTGATCATTGAACAAGAATTCAGAAGTGAGCCACAACCCGGTGTGTTTTCTATCATGCAACTATTATGTGCAGTTTTTGTTTGAAACGTATGAACAGATATTGAAATGGAGTGTTTTGCTGAAAGTAAGGGTTGTTATAAACTATGAAGGTGAAGTTGAAAACATTGTTTTGTTACAATGTGCATAAAAGAAAGCAGTCATTGAACAAGAATTCAGAAGTGAGTCACTAGTGTGTTTCCCATCCTGCAACTATTATGTGCATTTTGTGTTCCAAACATATAAACTGATATTGAAATGGAATATTTGTTGAAAGTAAGAGTTGTTATGAAATTCAATACATTGTTTAACAAGAATTGAGAAGTGAGTCACAACCCAATGTGTTTTCCATTTCCTCCAACTTTTTTTTGCATTTTCTATTCACAAAACGTACGACGTTTTTGAAATGGAATGTTCGTTGAAAGTAAGGGTTGTTAAAAAATATGAAAATCAACTTCAAAATATGGTTTTCTTACAGTGTGCATAAAAGAAAGTGGTCATTGAACAAGAATTCAAAAGTCACAACCCAGTGTGTTTTCCATCTTGCAACTATTATGTGTATTTTGTGTTTGAAACATATAAACACATATTGAAATGGAGTATTTGCTGAAAGTAATGGTCATTATAAAATATGAAGGTGAATTTGAAAACATTGTTTTGTTACAATGTGTTGGCACCTTCAAATTTGAACTGCCCATGTTGAAAAATTTGCCTTTGCACACTCAGAAGTGCCCCTAAAAAATTTGTCCAAGTGACCTACTTTGGAGGGTCACCATTCAGAGCCAGTTGATTGTCAAGACAAATGGATTGTTGTTCTTCATTCTCTCCACATTCATGTACTCTCTGGTCTGATTTCAAAGCCTCATGATCAAATTTGCTATTTTTTCCAAGCCAAAAGCAAATGCAATTTGCTCTGTTTTCACACCTGCATTTTCAGAACTTTTCGAGGTGGTCAAGTTTGACCCTTAATATCTGGTAAAGAGTGATGATTAAAGGAAATCCCTCTTGCACACGTACTTAGTGGACCAAAATGACCTAGTGTGTCCAGTGGCAGTTCCCCAAGAGATGATTTGATATTTTTTCACAATGGCAACTTGGTGAGCTTTAATTGGTTTTAAACAGGAATAGTTGCAGAAAAATTTGAGTAGGCCACTTTGATGTTGAATATCTTTCACCTCATGACTTTTTTCTTATCCGATTTTTGCACTCCATTCTTGGGTCAAATTTCTACATTTATGCTTAGCTTCAAGGGTCTCAGGTTGAGTTTTGATGGATTACTAAATCATTTTTTGATCACGATAAGGCCAAAAATGGTGTTCCAGAAAGTCAAATTTTGCAAATCTAAGGACAACCCATTTCTCATTTTGGCCTAAAATATCTCCAGCTCCATTCATGTCAAAATCGAAGATCATATGATGCATTATTTTAATGCATATCAATTGCAGCAAAAGCATCTGATAGGCCAGTTTACAAAGAAGGTACTTAAATTTTAAGGGTTGGGAAAGATTTGAGGAAATGGGTTTTCTCTAAACAATTGATTATGTCCCTACGCAAAAAATCATGGCTCCAAGTGGTCTCGTTTGTGAGCAGCAATTTTTCATCATTTTGTCAGCAAGAAAATTAGTTTTTCCTCTTTGCAATTTCCAAATTTTGCAGAATTTGAGGCATTTTCAATGTTTTAAATGTTGGGGGAGGACTTGGAATGCATTTATAAAGGTTGTAAGGTTGCTTCAAAGTGTCATTCACCATAAAAACGATCCAGCATTTGATTTCATGATCTGCAGCAACTTTCATCATGCAAATAGCACTCAAATTTGGAGCTTGAAGGAAAATACAGACTGAAGAATGGAGCCACTGTTCAAACTGAAGGAGTTCCATTTGATGTTGCAAGAGAGACTTTACACAAGTATAAATGGTTGTTGCTTGAAACATTTGTATTTAATGTCAATGTAAAGCCAAGAACAAGTCTAGCCCACTAGCGTGCGAGAGGAAGAGATGATGTTAGCACAGAGGCATGGGGAAGTGGGGAGGAGAAGGTTTGCCCGCTAGCTCGTGGTTCTCTATGGTATCATGACAAGCAAGCAGCAAAGACGTGAGGAGTGGCCAAGGTGGGCCCAAAATTTTAAAAAAATTAAGTTTTTAAACTTTTGACTATTTAATATTTAAAAAGCTTTCATTTAACTATTTGAAAGCAAGTTTTCAAATATGAATTTAAAAAAATATAAAACATAGGTAAAGTAATATTTTGCTGATATAGTGATTTCTTCACCATTTAAATGATGTGAAAAGTGAGTGGTCAATGGGAAAATGTTTTAATGAAATATTTTCATGACTGGGTGAAATAAGAGTTTAAAACTTTTTGGCTGGAAAATAAAGTAAAATATTGGGCAAAATAAATAAAAGAGTAAAGAGATTTCACAATTATAAAGTGCAACCAAATAAAGAGGATAAAAGAGTTTTCACGGGCAAATTGAGAGCAGAGTTAAAGTTTTACAGAGGAGCAAAAATTGGCAGCCCAGGTAGAATGAAGCTGAAAGTTTTTACCACAAGGGTAATTGAAGAGTGATTTCAACACATGGATGAAATGGAATGAAGACTTTCACTTCAGCTCAGATATTTTCAAACAGCAAGGCATAAATGAAAGAAAATCATCATGAAGGAAATATTTTTATGTTAGAAGGCAGCAAGTGCAAAATGCATGAATCTGGGAGCAAATTGAAACTTCTTCAACAAGCAAAGGCAGTTACAGATCAACGGAGTTGAAGATGCCAGATGTCAATTGAAGATGTAGTTTTAGGGTTTCTCCTTCTTCTATATCTTTTTTTTTTTTCTCATTTGTACTTATGAACTTTTGGTTTAGGGGAAGAAAATAGAGAATGCTTAACTGGAAATTGGGGTTTTATTTACAGTAAATGAATGTACAGACTTTTGTAATAGTTTCAATTAGTTTGAGCAAATCAATTAAAATATTGCATAATTTGTCTCCATTTTGTGTTCTCAAATATCATATGGATTGAATATATCAATGATATGTTGATTTGTCATTGTAATCTTTATGCAGTTGTGTGATTTGTGTATGGGTTTGTTCAAGTTAAGAATTAAATTTTGTATGCAAATTACTATGGGTTTGAGGGAATGAAATGGATTTTTAAGTATGATTATGCAATAAGATGAGAGGTTTCAATTAATGTAAAGCATTAATTGTTAAAGGGACACTAATTTGAAGTAAATTGTTGTTTAAATTTGCATTCATGAGCTTAGGTTTGACTTCATGCCTTCGGATTAGACACAGATTTGTGATATTACCCAAATCATTTTCAGAAACAATCAAATCATATTAAATCTCTGATATTTTGGTTCTTTTGCTTTCATGTTTAAGTTATTATAGTTTCCTATATCTTCATGGTGTTTGACAAAGTATAGAGGTTGAATTTGAGAGAAGTTTACCTAGTAACCCTCTATGTGTTTGAGATGAAGATATTTAAGTTATTTGTTCTCAGTAATGTTCAATGCAAATGGGATTATGCTTAAAGCTGGTAGAATATAAAATACCCATCATTTATATACCTGAGAACTATCCACTTTCATAGGTCTGTAATTTATTGTTTGGCATAAGTTTATCATACATTCAAGCCTACAATTAGGAACACCCTCCTGAGTCATGTGGAGCTCAAAGTGCAGAAGGCTTTCATAGCCTTGTTCGTTGGCTTTTCTTGTCTTCAATCTGTTGATAGTGTTGATTCCTTGTCTTAAATATATAATCCCCTAGTTTAGGCACTATGTTTCTCCTTAGGATTGAAGGTTGCAAGAAAAATAATCAACACAGTGTGCATAAAAGAAAGTGGTCATTTAACAAGAATTCAGAAGTGAGTCACAACCCAGTGTGTTTTTCATCTTGCAACTATTATGTGCATTTTGTGTTTCAAACATATAAACAAATATTGAAATGGAATATTTGTTGAAAGTAAGGGTTGTTATGAACTTCAATACATTGTTTAACAAGAACTGAGAAGTGAGTCACAACACAATGTGTTTTCCATTTCCTCCAACTTTTTTTTGCATTTTCTATTCACAAAACATACGACGATATTGAAATGGAATGTTCACTGAAAGTAAGGGTTGTTAAAAAATATGAAGATGAACTTCAAAACATAGTTTTCTTACAGTGTGCATAAAAGAAAGCAGTCATCGAACAAGAATTCAGAAGTCACAACCTAGTGTGTTTTCCATCCTGCAACTATTATGTGCATTTTGTGTTCGAAATATATAAACACGTATTGAAATGGAGTGTTTGCTTAAAGTAGTGGTTGTTATAAAATATGAAGGTGAAGTTGAAAACATTGTTTTGTTACAATATGCATAAAAGTAAGCGCTTATTGAACAAGAAATTCAGAAGTGAGTCACAACCCAATGTGTTTTCCATCCTGCAATTGTTATGTGCATTTTGTGTTTCAGACATATAAACTGATATTGAAATGGAATATTTGTTGAAAGTAAGGGTTGTTATGAACTTCAATACATTGTTTAACAAGAATTGAGAAGTTAGTCACAACCCAATGTGTTTTCCATTTCCTCCAACTTTGTTTTGCATTTTCTATTCACAAAACGTATGACGATGTTGAAATGGATTGTTCGTTGAAAGTAAGGGTTGTTAAGAAATATGAAAATGAACTTCAAAACATGGTTTTCTTACAGTGTGCATAAAAGAAAGCGGTCATTGAAAAAGAATTCAAAAGTGAGTCACAACCCACTGTGTTTTCCATCTTGCAACTATTATGTGCATTTTTTGTTTGGAACATATAAACACATAAATTGAAATGGAGTGTTTGTTGAAAGTAAGGGTTGTTATAAAATATGAAGGTGAAGTTGAAAACATTGTTTTGTTACAGTGTGCATAAAAGAAAGCGCTCATTGAATAAGAATTCAAAAGTGAGTCACAACCCAATGTGTTTTCCATCCTACAACTATTATGTGCATTTTGTGTTCCAAACATATAAACAGATATTGAAATGGAATATTTGTTGAAAGTAAGGATTGTTATGAACTTCAATACATCATTTAACAAGATTTGAGAAGTGAGTCACAACCTAGTGTGTTTTCCATTTCCTCCAACTTTTTTTTACATTTTCTATTCACAAAACGTATGACAATATTGAAATGGAATGTTTGTTGAAAGTAAGGGTTGTTAAAAAATATGAATATGAACTTCAAAACATTGTTTTCTTACAGTCTACATAAAAGAAACCGCTCATTGAACAAGAATTGAGAAGTGAGTCACAACCCAGTGTGTTTTCCATCATACAATTGTTATGTGCATTGTGTTCCAAACATATAACACATATTGAAATGGAGTGTTCACTGAAAGTAAGGGTTGTTATAAATTATGAAGGTGTACTTGAAAACATTGTTTTGTTACATTGTGCATAAAAGAAAGCACTCATTGAACGAGACTTGAGAAGTGAGTCACAACCCAGTGTGTTTTCCATCATGCAACTATTATGTGCATTTTTTGTTTGAAACGTATGAACAGATATTGAAATGGAATGTTTGCTAATAGTAAGGGTTGTTAAAAAATATGAAGCTCAACTTCAACACATTGTTTTTTTACAGTCTGCACAATAGAAAGTGTTAGTTGCATGTGCTTACATTTTTAAGTTTTCCATAAATAATAAGACTTGAGGTGGCATTGCCTACCATTATTCGATGGCATTTGACATTGTTTTCCATGAAATTTTACATGGCAACAAAAAATGTCATGAAATCTGCAAGAACATAGTCTTATTTTTTTTTAATTAAGAGGAGTAAACGCTTTTGACCCGGAGCTATGAACCGGTGAGGTCACAAACGGGGGACCTCATCCCCAATATAAATTATCAAAAACTAAACTCCAAAGGGATTGGAGCCTTGATGGCAATATTAACAATACAACTTAACAATTGCACAATGCCACTATTGGCAAAAGTACTGTAATTCCACACGATAATTGATCAATAATTACATGATCAAAGATAATATAATTCCACACCATAATTTTTCAATAATTACATGATCAAAGATAATGTAATTCCACACCATAATTTTTCAATAATTACATGATCAAAGACAGAATGGAAAACAAATATTGTTAGCCTCTCTCATCCTCTAATACAGTTCCTTTTATGTGCAATTGAGGAAACGGTCAGATAAGATCTTATAAGCTTATTGAAGTCCTTTGCACTAACGATGGGGTGATTCCACTTGCACGAGGGTTCAGGGAAGCCTCTGCTTGGACCATTGCACTTTCAACACCTTCAGCTTGTAAGAAACCCATGAATAAGTGACTACGTTCAAAAATTAACATATGGATATAAGGAAAAGGCAACATCATATCTAAGCACAAAGAAAGAGAATCAGTAGGGGGAGAGATGAAAGTCCTATCTGAAAATGCAGACAACTTTCGTAACACATTTATATGAGCCTGTGGAGGAGAAATACAATTGAAAATAGATGAGAAGGAAAAGGCAAAATCAGATAGACCAAGAAACATCACTAATAATCGAGGACTAATTTTTTTGCTTCTTACATAGAAGTTGAAGGAAATTGAGAAATTGAGCAAGGTAGTGTCAAGAATCAATAAAATCAGGCCTTGGTCTAATTAGCGACGTTTCTTCACACCTGTCACTTCCTTGTTCATCCTTGCCCTACAACGTGAAGAATGTTAACATCACATCAAATTCAACTGCATGCAACGAATTCATTCAAATTATGAAAATACACGTTTAAAAGCATATTTCAAAATTACCCTTTTTTCCACTTAATTCCTCTAATAGAACCAGGACAATGTGTTTTCCAATATAGTATCAAATCAGCATATTCGTAACAGAAATAAAATATTCTAAATGAAATCACAAAGACACTCTAAAATCAAAGCAAAAAGCGACTACAACAACACATATTACAGCCAACCACAAATGTGTACTTCAAAAGGGAAAGTGCACAATCTCCTCCCCAGACACCCATTCTTCTTGTTGCCATGTCGAGGCAAATTTTCTTGTCCCAAATGGACACTAACTTGCTTGCACCCACCACTTCCTTGTCCATCCTTGCCCTCTAATGCCAGGAATGTAAATCTCACATCAAAATCAAATACATGCAACCAATTCATTCAAAATATCAAAATACACATTAAAAAGCAGATTTCAATGTCACCCTTTCTCCCACTTTCTTCCACTTTCCACTTCCAAGTACGCATCTGTGGTTGCCTGTATTATGTAAAAATGTTGCAAGTGTTACGGGACAGTTAAAATTCCAAAATTTATTGCACCATATGTTGTCAGCAAGCATATAGTTTTTTAATCATAAGAAACAAAAATTTAAGGTGGACTTCCTTACATTCTTGGTGCGTAGGAAAAAAAAACTTTTGACAAGCAAATAACTGACAGGGGACAGAGTGTTTTCCAACACTGCAAATAATGTGAGTATTTTTTTTCTTGCAATCAGATGAAGATAGAGAAATGCCATTTTTACTATTACAAATAGCATTTAATACGACTATTCATTTGAAAGTATCCATGATGACAAAAATAGTCGACCTCAAACGATTTAAATGTCAACCTTTTTTTTCATTTATAAGCAAGCTACCATAAACAATAAGACTTCAGGTGGCATTGCCTACCGATATATTTCATATTAACATAAATAGAAAGAACATTATAAACACATAGCCAAACGATTATTGTCACAACTTGCATAACATAACAGAAAGTGGTCATTGAACAAGAATTGAGAAGTGAGTCACAACCTTGTTTGTTTTCCATCCTGCAACTGTTATGTGCATTTTGTGTTCCAAACATATGAACAGATATTGAAATGGAATGTTTGCTCAAAGTAAGGGTTGTCATAAAATATGAAGGTGAATTTTGAAACATTGTTTTGTTACAGTCTGCATAACAGAAAGTGCTCATTGAACAATAATTCAGAAGTCAATCACAACCTTGTGTGTTTTCCATCTTGTAACTATTATGTGCATTTTTTGTTCCAAACGTATGACGATATTGAAATGGAATGTTTGTTGAAAGTAAGGGTTGTTGAATACATTCATATTGTCAATATAATTGTCGGTGGGGGATACATAAAAGTATCCAAAATCAACTGAGGTGTCACCAACCAATTAGGTTCTCAGAGTGTAAGTAACCAAAATGTTTTCATTACATTCATACTGTCTATGTGTAATTGCAAGGACAAAAACATTGGGTGTTATGAACCCTGCAACCCAAATACTGTTTTCAAACCATTTACAAGTAACAACCCAATTGGTTACTCACCCCTCAGGTTAATTTCGATAGTCTTATATATCCCCGACCTGTAACTCCCTGTAGAATGAGAAAACCTAGAACACAAAGTGTTTTCCAAGAACAGTACTTGTTACAATCTAAAACGCATGTCTTAATCACATCAACGCCCTTCCCTCCCACAGTGAATGGATAGCTTCTCGCACAAGGAAAAAAACGCCAATGTAATTTGATGCAAGAGGACACCTCCTCACTTTCCTCGCCATGACGTTTCCTCCCGTTTGCCGATTTCATCACTTTTATCATCCATCTTGGTGAGCCCTGCACTATACCATCTCCTCATGTTATGTATGTTTTTATGCATTTTTGTATGTGCATAGGTGTGTTTTGTCTGGAGATTAGTTGTGTCCATACAGGGTTTTACAACATTGTATGGGTTGAAGGTTTCATAAATCATGCACTCACATCCCACTGTGTTTTCCAACCCACAATCATACAGAGTTTTAATTGTTGTTGGAAAACACTGGGTGTTTAAAAACGGTGCCTTTCATTGCATTCCTATGGTCTAAATAACAAAAGCTTTTTGAGACGAGTACTCATACTATTGTGTAAAATTCAAGGTTGCAAAACACTAGTTTTTCGAAATCTGCAACCCACACAATGTTGTAAAACCCTTTACAAGTGACAACCCAATTAGTTACAAACCCCTCACCTCAATTCCATTGGTTTTTCATCTCCCCCACTTGCTCTCCAACCTTTCACTTTCAACCTGCAGAATGAGAAAACCCAAAACACAAAGTGTTTTCCAATAATAGTACTTCTTACATATTAACCATGACGTTTCCTTCCATTGTCGATTTTGTCACTTTTATCATCCGTCTAGCGGGCCCCGCACTATGTCGTCTCTTCATGTTATGTATGTTACCATGTATGTCGTTATGTATGTTTTCATGCGTTTTTGTGTGTACATAGGTACTTTTTGTCTAGGAGTCAGAGAAAGCTAACTCCTAGACAAAAAGCATCTATGCATGTAACATGATATCGTACCCCCCATACCCCATGTCATGCAGTGGACAAAAAGCACCTTGACGGACGGCTAGCCGCGTACCGTTAGGTGGTGTCACCAGAAAAGGAAACGCGACCGGCAGGAAACAAGAAAAAGGTAGACAAAATGCACCTACCATCACCATTTTCCACATTTGCATTTTTCCACTTTGGTGGGTGGGGAGGGAGGAGGCACAGGCGAGGAAAATGGAGTTGCAGGCGGCCGAACTGGAGTAAAAACTTTTTGTTTTTTAATGTACATATGTGTGTTTTGTCTACATTTTTGTTGTGTGCATAGAGCTAAAAGTCGTCATTTGCAACATTTCATTTTGCAGTTTGGTCGAGAGCGCAAGCGACAATGGAGGCCGAACGCAAGAAACGCATTCAAACGCACAATGGCTAGCCAACAGATATGTATATCTGCCATTGTATATGCCATTTTGCCATTTTGTAGGATCGATGAAGCACGGCATTTAAATGGGTTTCTATGAAGCATTGAACAGCGGTTAAATGGGTTTTATGAAAAGCATTAAACAGCTATTGGTTAAAGAAAAGGGGTTTTCATTGATGGCAAAATAAAAATTTGTGTTTGCATGTAGGGTTTTCATATGAAATGCATAGCTCTTTCTGTTTATGTAGAATTAAAAAATTGAACTGAAAATTATTTGCATTCACCGCAATAAGCATCTCATCTATAAAAATATCATAACTTCTTAATGCAGAATAAATTTTGGAAGTTTAACTGACTCATACACTTGCAATTCAAGCTATGACAGCTAGAATCACCTGTATTTAGTGGAGAAGCTTCTTGTCTCCTAAAGCATCCTTCTCAATCCACCTGTCATTAATTTCTTCAATTTTGTTTCCTCAAATATATCAACCACTTGGAAGGAAGACAAGTGTTAGCGATAGATTAAATTGGCAAATTAAAGACATTTGGTGCTCCAAAGAATTTTTTTTATTCCAAATTTCACCAATATACAATTTATATGTTGTGGTGAGTGCAAAATGCCAGCTTGCACAGACAATCAACAAACATATTAAACTGTACAATGAGAATTTAATTTCCAATTTAACCTATCACTAACACTAGTAGTATGTATCAACAATTATGTTTGCCATTTTGCAGGAACTGTGAAGCATTGAACGTTCATTCAAATATATAAAATACTCATCCCTCCTAACATATATGAAAGAGGTCGTAACTTACAATAATCAATAAGCGCATAGAAGACAGAACTAGAAGGATACCACGTACCACTATCAGACTTTTGTTTATATCTTGTGTCTCTCAATGAACATCTAAATGATATATTGGTATCGTAACCATTGTTCAATGATATCGTAAACTAAACCATTACTTGTACAGACGACTGAAAAAATACAGATCATTGCAAGAACAAGGGTTAACAAGTCAACAAAAGCCTTGTTGATCACCTTGATTGACAAAAAAATAGCAGCTAATATGCTGACAAAACACACCTATGTACATACAAAAATGAATAAAACCGTACACAAAAACATACATAGAAACATAACATGAAAAGAAGGCAGAATAGGATGTCAATGTAGAAAAGAGAATCAGTTGGATGGAGAGATGAGACTCCTATGTGAAAAAGGTAGACAAATTTTGTAAGCAACTTATTAAAAACAAAACATCTACATTCTCTAATTAGAAAGACACTCTCAAAGCTGAGAACAGTATTTGGGTTGCAGGTTTCATAACACATTGTTTTCCAACATGCAAGTATATATAGACAGCATGCTTCTAATGAAAACCTTAAAGTTTGTAGGCAGTAAGAATGTACTAAACTTCATTCACCTTCACAATTTATAGCAACTCTTACTTACAAAAAAAAAAATTGAAATTCAATTTCATCATATCATTTAAAAATAAATGCAAAATAGAATTTGCACGTTGGAAAACACAATGTGGTTTGTCATTTATTTCATTCTGTACATTCAAAGTTACGTGGTTGAGAGCACGGGCAGGAATGTCTTGAAAAGCTTTTGTTAATTAGGTAGTAGGAATGCAATGAAAGGCAACGTTTTATAAACACCCATTGTTTCCCAACAACCATTAAAACTCTGAATGATTGCAGGTTGGAAAACACAATGGGAGGTGAGTGCATGATTTATGAAACCTCCAACCCACACAATGTTGTAAAACCCTCTACAGACACAACTAATCTCCCGACAAAACGCACCTATGTACATACAAAAACACATAAAAACATACATAACAACATACATGGAAACATACATAACATGAAGAGCAGACGTAGTGTGGGACCCGTCAAACAGATGATAGAAGTGACAGAACCGACAGACGAAAGGAAACGTCACAGCGAAGAAAGTGAGGTGTCTCGTCGCATCGAATTACGTCGACGTTTTTTGCTTTGTGCAAGAAGTTATCGGTTCATTGCGAGAGGGAAGGGCGTTCATGTGATTAAGACATGCGTTTTAGATTGTAACAAGTACTGTTCTTGGAAAACACTATGTGTTCTAGGTTTTCTCATTCTGCAGGTTGAAAGCGAATCGTTGGAGAGCAAGGGGGCGTTGCAGGCGGGGGAGACAACCAAGTGAGTTGAGGTGAGGGGTTTCTAACCAACTGTATGTACATAGGTGCATCATCTTGGTTTTCCCGGCTTACCAATGGGGTTATTACGTCTAGAGCGTTTTACAACATTGTGTGGGTTGCAGATTTCTTAAAACTCGATGTTTTCCAATCCCATTACATTCTTACTATCTAATTCACAAAAGGCTCTCAAGACAATCACAAAACATACCAAATTGAGGTGAGGGGTGAGTAACCAATTGGGTTGTTGCTTGTAAAGGGTTTTAAAACATTATGTGGGTTGTAGATTTCAAAAAACCAGTATTTTGCAACCTGGAATTTTACAAAACAGTATGAATGCAATTTAGACAGTACAAACAATGTGAGTATGAGTTGTCATTTTTAGAGATTTTTTTTTAGCGCGGGAATAGGAGGTAGAATGACGTGTGTTTTCAGTTTGGAGAAAGAAGGGGGAAACACTGTGTTTCATGTCTGCACATTGAAAGCTGAAGGTTGGAGTGCACATGTAGGAGTTGGAGGAGAAAACCAATGTTTTGAAACCTGGAATTTAGCAAAATGGTATGAATGTAATTTAGACAGTACAAATGTAATGAAAGGCGCCTTATAACAAGACTTAGGCAAAATAAAAATTGCTTTTATATTTCTTAATATGATCCAAATATGTATGCACAGTACGATTGCAGGTTGGAAAACACAATGGGAGGTGAGGTGACAACATGGTCTACGAAACCTCCAACACACAAAATGTTGTTAAACCCTATACACACTAAAGCCAAATACCTTACTGGTTGTCTAGAAAACGGTGTGTATCACCACACTCCTACAGTCTAAATAACACAAAGCTTTTCAATACATACATACTGTTTTGGAAAATCCTAAGATGCAAAACATTGTGTTTTACAAAACCTGCAATCCACTCAAGCAGATATACATACCTGCTAGCTTCGAACACCTACAACTCCTTCCCATTTCTCCACCAAAACGTCACTGTAGAAAATGGGACCTCGTATGGGCTTTTTGATATTTGCAAATAATGGTTTTGAATGCCACGTTTTTTTGGGTTTTAAAAAACCCATCGGCGTTGACACGTTTTCCCGACAATGGGATAAGCAACGGCATGACGGAGTTAACATCCAACCATCAAGGTTTTCCATCGGTGTTATTTGTCCGTCGAGCCACCTTTTCCATCGGAGCCATTTTGTCCATCGTGGGGGATGGGGGATGGGGGTACGATATCATGCTACATACATAAGCAACCTGCAACTCCATTTTCCTCCTGTGTGTTCTCCCTCCCCACCCACCAAACTGCAAAATGAAATATGGCAAATGGCGACTTTTAGCTCTATGCATGCAGCAAAAATGTAGACAAAACGCACCTATGTACAAAAAAAATTACTCTGGTTTGGCCATTTTCCTTGCTCGCGCCTCCTCCCTCCCCACCCACCAAAGTGAAAAAATGCAAATGTGGAAAATGGCAATGGTAGGTGTGTTTCGTCTAGCTTTTTCTCATTTCCCGCTGGTTGTGCGTCCTTTTCCAGCGACGCCACCTAACGACACGCGGCTAGTCGTCTATCAAGGTGTTTTTTGTCCACCGCGTGGCATGGGGTATGGGGGTACGATATCATGCTACATACATAGGTGCTTTTTGTTTAGGAGTTAGCTTCTTCCCTAACGGCATACTATACCAGTATTAAAGGTTGATTCATATAATATACCAATATTAGAGGGAACAACTGATAGGAAACAGTGTGTTTTCCAACACTGCAAATAATGCGCACATTTTATTTAAACACAACAATAGAAGGTGTGATTTTGAAGACATTCATACTATTTTGTAACATTCCATATTGCAAAGCCATAAGTGTTAAAAATCAAGACAGTGTGTTTTTCAACACTGCAATTAATGCAAACATTTTATTTAAACACAACAATGGAAGGTGTGATTTTGAAGACATTCATACTATTTTGTAACATTCGATGTTGCAAAACCGTACGTGTTAAGAAGCAAGGAACCCACCGTGAGACAACCCTTTACATTTAAACAAGGAGATTCAAATAACTGAAACCCAACATTGTGTTTTCCAAATTGCAATTATTTTGTGCACTTTTTCTTTTCAATCATGCAAAATTTGAACACAACAATGGAAGGTATGATTTTGAAGACATTCATACTGTTTTGTAACATTCCATGTTGCAAAATCGTACGTGTTAAGAAGCAAGAAACCCACTATGAGACAACCCTTTACATTTAAACTGAGAGGAGACAGTGTGTTTTCCAACACTGCAAATAATGCAAGCATTTTATTTGTTCCAATCAGATGAAAAAAAGGAAATGCCATATTTAAATCACCAAAGAATTGTTCTAAAAGATCAAGGTGGACTTCACTACATTTTTGGAGTGTACAAAACCAACACTTTTCATGAGGTAATAATTGAGAAGAGACGGTGTGTTTCCACCACTGCAAACAATGTGAGCACTTTATTTATGTTTATTTTTTCTCTTCTGATTGGAACAAGTCAAAATGGCATTTCACTTTCCTCATCTGATTCGACCAAATAAAATAATGCTCACATTATTTGCACTGTTGGAAAACACACCATCTCCATATAAGGTGTTAAGAAAGAAGCAACCCATATAGTGTTGTAAAATCCTTTGCAACTGAGAGGAGACAGTGTGTTTTCCAATTGTGCAAATAATGCAAGAAATTTGTTTGTTCCAATCAAGAGAAAGCTAACTCGTAAACAAAAAGCATCGATGTATGTAACATGAGATCGAAATGGTATTTCATTTTCCTCATCCGATTCGACCAAATAAATGCTCACATTATTTGTAGTGTTGGAAAACACACTATCTCTATATAAGGTGTTAAGAAAGAAGCAACCCATATAGTGTTGTAAAACACTCTGCAATTGAGAGGAGATAGTGTGTTTTCCAACTGTGCAAATAATGTGAGCAATTTATTTGTTCCAATCAGGAGAAAGCCAACTCATAGACAAAAAACACTTATGTATTTAACATGAGATCAAAACAACCTTTCACTTTCTTCATTTGATTCGACCAAATAAATGCTCACATTATTTGCAGTGTTGGAAAACACACTGTCTCCATATAAGGTGTTAAGAAACAAACAACCCACACCCTCTGGAACTAAGAGCACACAGTGTGTTTTCCAAGTGCAAATAATGCGAGCAATTTATTTGTTCCAATCAGATAAAGAAAGTGAAATATCATTTGGACTGTAGCAAAGAGTTGTTCAAAAATTTGAAAGTGGACTTCATTACATTCTTGGAGCATAACGAAATAAAACTCTTCATATCAAACCAACTGAAATGGGACAGTGTGTTTTCCAACACTGCAAACAATCTATAACACTGTGTGTTGCAGGTTTCATTATACCTATTATTTTCCACTTTCATTACATTCTTACTATCTAATTCACAAAAGCTTCTCAAGACAATCACAAAACATACCAAGTTGAGGTCAAGTGTGAGTAACCAATTGGGTTGTTACTTCTAAAGGATTTTAGAACAATAAGGGTTTTAGGAGACACTGTGTTTTCCAAAACGACAGTGTAGAAAATGGCAACAAAAATGGGAACTCGTCTGGGCTTTTTGCTATTTGCAAATTATGATTTCCAATGCTACATTTTGGGCTTTTCGTTCATTTCGAATAAGAATGTGAACAATGGTGACGTTCTGGGCTTTATGTGGTTTTCAAAATATATCATTTCATTGCAGAATCCACATTGCGTTTTCCAACCTCGTAATATATTTTGCATGGTTTATGCTTTCTATAAACGTTATTCAGTAATTTCACTCATATTTCCATAATGGGTTGTCATTTATTTCATTCGGCAATGACAAAATTCGAAAACCAGCATGCAGGAGGAAAGGAAACAAAAATTAAAACACCCTCGACACAAAAAAACATTAACAGCCTTGCATTTCAAATAAATACTCCTTTCCCCAACGAAAACCCTACAACGTTCAAAATAAGAATGCCAATGGCGACGTTTTGGGTTTTATGTGGTTTTCAAAATATATCATTTCATTGCAAAACCCATGTTGCATTTTCCAACCTCGTAATATATTCTGCATGGTTTTTGCTTTCTATAAACGTTATTCAATAATTTCACTCATATTTTCACAATGGGTTGTCATTTATTTCATTCAACAATGGAAATTTTTGAAAACCAACATACGAGAGGAAAGGAAACAAAAATTAAAAAACCCTTGACACAAAAAACATTAACCTTGCATTTCAAATAAATACCCCTTTTCCCAACAAAAACCCTACAATGTTCAAAATAAGAATGCCAACAATGGCGACGTTCCGGGCTTTATATGGTTTTCACAATATACCATTTCATTGTAGAACCCACGTTGCGTTTTCCAACCTCGTAATATATTTTGCATGATTTCTAGTTTCTATAAGCGTTATTCACTTATTTCACTTATATTTCCACAATGGGTTGTCAGCTATTTCATTCGGCAAGCGCAAAATTTCAAAACCAGCAAACGGGAGGAAACAAAAATACAAAAACCCTCAACAGAAAATCACATAAACCATAACTCCGCAGCAAATAACCGTTTGTTTCTTCAGAGTTCCTAGACAAAATGGCATGTACAATGGCAGATATACATACCTATTGGCTAGCCGTTGTGCGTGTGGAATGTGTTTCTCTCGTTCGGCTTCCATAGCGTCACCTGTGCTCCCAACCAAACTGCAAAATGAAATGTGGCAAATGGTGACGTTTAGCTCGTGCACATAGCAAATATGTAGACAAAATGCACCTATGTACAAAGTAAAATGAAAAAAAATTACTCTAATTCAACCATTTTCCTCACCCGCGCTTCCTCCCTTCCCACCCACCAAAGTGGAAAAATGCAAATGTGGAAAATGGCGATGGTAGTCGCGTTTTGTCTAGCTTTTTCTCATTTCTCACCGACCGCGCATCCTTTTCCGACGACGCCACCTAACGGCACGCGGCTAGCTGTCCGTCAAGGTGTTTTTTGTCCACCGTGTGGTATGGGGTATGGGGGGTACGATATCATGTTACATACATAGGTGTTTTTTGTCTAGGAGTTAGCTTTCTCCTCACAATTGAGGGTATTTTTTCATAAAATTTATTTATGATTTGTATATGACGTCACATCTAAAAATGGATGTGATAATTAAATCAATTTATTCAACAGAAATAATAATAACTTCGAATCAACATTCTTAACAAAATCAATGTAAATGGCACTTCTGAAGATTTGAACATGAAACCCATTGACTGAACCAATTAAGCTCAAGCCCTTTCACAATAACACCCTTCATTAATTCTATACATAAAAAAAAATTGAGCATCATTTCAACACCTTAACGCTGCAATGTTTTAAAAATTAGGACTTGCCACTTATATTTAGGACGCTAGTGTGTACATCTTTTGTAGATCACTTCCTTTGCAATAAGGAAAGCTCTACAATTTTTGAATTTAGGCTAAGTTAAATTTTAGAAAGTTATAGCCATATCTTAAGATTGCGGGAAGATATTTGAATGTAAGATGCTTCAAAAGTGGGATCTCTTTGGGTAAAGGACCTCTCGAATATTTTCTAGTTCTTGTCTTTGGGGAAAGGACTTGTGTAATGTACTTTGTTGGTACTTATATAACTAAGATATAACTGGACATGAAATAACTAGTTTTCAAGTCCACTCACAGAAATTCGTATCGTTTGGTCTTCTCAAAAGTGTCATTTCTAACAAATAAAGTTTTACAGTTACATTCTTATCACAGTGGTTATATCTTCGATAGTAAATGATTTTTAAAATTTTGGCTTACCATGCATGCCTTCAAATAAGTATTTACAGCCTTACAGTGACCGACTGGATAACAAAGCTTAGTAGAAAGTAAGGGGCCATAACTTCTGTAGTATACATAAGATCGTGTATGTATGCTTGAGCATTGCATTGAGAAGTAGTAAATGAATATTAAAGCAAAAGCCAAACACAATTAAGTCTCTTATGTATTAATCAGGTCTATATTTTCCAGCAAAATCCTCAACAAAAACACTACAAACTACTAGTTGTAGCCAAATTGGGACCGCTTGAGAGCTCAAAATATCTCAACTCCTCTGAAACTTCAGATTTTAAAACTGCAAATTGCTGACGAATATCAGCAGACTTTCAGTCTCTTGATGCATGAGAACAAACTTAAATGTAATGGATAAATAAAGGAGTAGCTGGAGCTTGCAGATAAGTACATACTACCACTTCTCAGCTTAACTGTAATAGTACAAGAGTTTGAATAACTTTGACACCAGATGATTGCCATAGCAAGTTTCTATTTCCAATTATGCAAAAATTCAAGCCCTATATTTTTCAATCTATGACTTTGTAAGAGCATTCGTTACTGTTAAATTAATGAAAAAGGCAGTCACAGCTTATGACATTTTGTCTATTCAACACATAAAATCTGTTTGAAACCATATGCAAGTTCAGGCTTTTTATCAAGGTGGCTGGAATACCTACTTGTGACAGGTAGCATGAGCACATGACGAGACTATAAATCACAAAGTCAAGTAACAATGACATCTACTCGGATAAAATTCACACTACAAAGATAGTTTTTTTAGCATAGGACTTAGATGCACATTATCCCTCTCCATGAGGAAACGCAGGCAATACAAATGCACCATTTGACAGTTAATAAATCCCACACCAGAATGACATAAATCTTGACATCTAGGCACAGGCATCATCACAATTCTATTTTGCTAGGAGTTTGAACCTGATTAAAACACTACTAGAATTAGAATTGCAATGAACCTTTGACCTGTATTTTCTATTCTGTAACACTTAAAAATTCAAAATAACACATGACACACAAAAGGAGTGACTCTTAAGAAGCTCATATTCAGCATGCTTATTGAATTGCCAAAAAGATCTCTACAATGTCTTGCTGCCCGTGTTTTTGTCCACTTGTGAATGTAGAGCTCTTCCTGTTCCATGGTACAGATTGATGCTTGTCAGTTTTCAAATGTACACCTTTTCCAATTACTAATTTAACCTGGCTGCAGCAGAAAGTGGTAACCAAGCATATGTACATATGTAGTATGTGCACTATCAGATTGTATTCATTTTCTCCCAGTAGGATAAAGATAAGCACATACAAATCCTCTCTCCAGGAAATAACAAAGAGAATTGCAGTGGGAATATTTAAAAGATAGCATGATCAGAATCTAAGTGATCATCTTCTTCTGCACCAATAACATAGCCTTCGGAATCCAAGTGATCATCTTCTTCTACACTTATTACATCATCTTCGGGATCCAAGTAATCATCTTCTTCTGCGCCAATAACATAGCCTTTGGGATCCAAGGGATAATCTTCTTCTACACTCATTGCATCATCTTCAGGATCCAAGTAATCATCTTCTTCTGCACCAATTACATCGTCTTCAGAAGTATCTTCCGATGCATCACAAAGACAGTTTTGAATCAGAGTAAACTGTCCTGGCTGAACTAAAGCCCCAAAATCGAGAGTTTCAATAGGTCTTCCAACCACATGTACATGACACACACTGCCATGCAGTTCATAAACAAAATGGGGATCATGCCATATAGAATGCAAAAACATTAGAGCATATGTTCTAGATAGACTTCATAACTAATAGAACCTTCTCCAAGTAAAGGTACAAAGTTAAGTAAAAAGGAAATTAGGATTCTAAATAGATCCAGGAATATGCAACATCTATGTTCATGAATACACATGCTTCACAACAATCAATCAACCATGCAGAAAAGAAAATCATTTAAAGTAGCAGGTAGAAAGTTTACTATTTTTTCACTTCTCCTGGACCTATACTAGCAACCTAAATCTTCAAATGCTTGGAAAATTAATTGCTTACCATATATAATACAATCCATCTGATTCTTGTGTCTGAACTCTACCCAGTAATTCGACCTGCAAGATGCCTCCAACGCACAAGACTGGTCTTGGAAGCTTGAAAGTTTGTAATATATCTTCCTGCAAAGTAGTGCTTGGTTAACAAAGACTTTAAAACAGGAATTCTAACTTATAAACTTGGACCAAATCCAGTTATACTAAAAGTATGTCCAAAATCATGAAAGATCACTCTATGGTTATGAATGCCATAGTGAAAGACATGCAATTACACACAAGCACAATGTTGCATATATGTTAACATATAAATTTCATTAGTTCCTTAAATTGCACTTAGAGAATGTCTTTATGCATAAGAACCTTTGTCATCGAGATGCACTCCTCTACTAAGTAGACTCAATAATATTTGGACAAAATTCATAAATTCAAGTAAAGAAAAGAAGCATGCAAAGAAGACCACAATTTTCAAGCCAACTAAATTAGAAAATGACAAATACACCATCAATAGCCAATTTAAAGCCCATCCATTATAGGATATGAGGGAAACACACAGAAGCCATTCCAAAGTCAACAATAATAACAAATAGTACATTGCCTTAAAGAATAATACTCAACATTTTGAAGGTAAATTACTAGTTAGACAACTAAAAAAATTTCTGTCTACTATTTCTACAAAAAAAAAATTGAAAGGAACGATGGATCAGAAAGCTCTCCCTTTCAAAGATGCTGTTCTTGATTTCCCAAAAATACATGCTGCCCTTAGTTTCATAATTCACTAAACTACGGCATAAATTGGTCATCAAAATGTTAAGATTGTGTACAATACATCCTCTTGAAACATAATTGAGGCACTGTGTGGAAAAGAATGAATAGCTTGTTGAAGAAAAAATAAACCTTCTACCACAAACATTTTTTTAAATAGCCATTGGCTACCCACTTTAAATAAATTTTACTAATACTTCCCATGTTCTAGACATAGTCACCACTCCCGAATATGACTCTTGATGCTCATCAATAACTCAAGTATGGACTCTAAGCAAGAGATCTGCAAGTACCTCATTCTGAAGCATCATTCATCATTCATTTCAATTTTCTAACTTAGTTTCATAATTCATACTAAACTATCTGAAATTTGTATGGGCTAGGCCATGCTATAACTAGGATGAACTATATTGGTGCCCGGTGAAACTTAGGGGTTATGTCTTATGAGAAGCAGAGAATACATGTTTCTTTCTATAATGATGTTTACCCATATCTTTTCAAAAATTGTGTTGTGGCCATGATTACCAGTTTCAAAAGTTTTGACTTATTCAGGAGGTTAAAAAAATTCAGAAATCAGGAATTTTCAAAAAAGATTTGGTAAAATCTCTAGAGGAATGGCTACTAAGCAATGGATTTAAAAATTCTATGCAATAAATCCTTGGATCTTCGAGATATTTGCAGTCCATTTACATATAGAGTTCCTGGATTACTGGGAATGAGTGTTCATCAGCAACATAAATACATTAGTAGGTATTTATCAGCTGGCATGCCATATCTTCTTTCCTAATCTGTAGCTGAGTGAGTGGTTTGGCAGGAGATTTCATTGAGCAGTGTAGGCAGGTTTTGACAATCTATGCAATCAGCTTCAATGTGCGAAAAATCAGAAAAAGATCTATGCTAACAGGCACTGCACACAGAGGCATTTGGAGGTTGGAGACATGGTTGTCTGTAATGTCCCCTTTTTGGGATAACCCTAAATCTGCCCTAATTTATCAATTTCAAGTGATCATCTTGGTTTTTTGGGGATGTTTATAGTGCGAATGGTCCCCCTGCACAACAGAGTTAGAGAATATTTACCAGATAATATTAATATATATACATATAAGAAAAACAAGAGAACATGGTTAGGGATAGAACTACCTGTTAAGTCCTGCAATTATGTTAGTAAACATTTATGAAAAAAAGACAAGATCATAATATGAATATATATATAGAGTTTCTTTAGAGTTTCTAATTCATTTTTCCTTGGACATAATGGCCTGATAGGGTGCCCAAGAAACCTCTACCCTAGGCCCAAGAGCAGTACACCCCTCTTGGCCCCATGTGGCCCTTGCCATCCATATGGGGTGGTGTGCCTAGTGAGGCGTCCTATCACCGTTCCCCTTATCAGAACCATTATTGCTTAATTATGTTGGGAGATTGAGGGTGCAACAACAGTAGGGTGTCCTGAGCAGTCACTTCCTCTAAGCCCAAGAGCAGTACACCCCTCTTGGCCCCGTGTGGCCCTTGCCATTCAGATGGGGTGGTGTACTTAGAGGACGACCCCAACGCCGTTTCCCCTCCTCATAGGCTCTCAACTCCCTTCATCATGGTTGGTGGTTACAGTCAGAAAATATGAACATCATTTCATAATGTAGTCTATTCTTATGTATTAAATCAATGACACAGATCCATTATTCAGATTCAACAATAATTCAGAATTCAGAATTACACAGATATACAGACTGCTATTATCCTAAACAATAAACATTGGATTCTCTGCAAAACATACTGCGCATACAATAATTAAATACATAACTTGCTCATCTACAGATTGTATTATATTTACAAAATACTATATGAAGAGCATACCTCCGCTCGGCTGATGCTCAAGTCTATTCTTCTTCCCTTTTCCTCCTCCCCCAATGGTTGTTTGATGAGTAAGTGTAAATAAACATATCATAATTATTATAGAGTTTATCACAAGAATACATATGAATAATACATATCCAATAACTATGATGGGCATAATAAATATCAATAGTAAAGTATACAATTGCATTAAATAATCATGATGAAGCTTATTAAGAGAGCAATATAAATAACGAAATATATATACATTTATATTTGCAGATAGTAATCCATAATAGAGCATACTGCAGAAATAATTAACTTAGATCATAAAATATATATATACATACATAATTGCAGAACCTAGTTATGTTAGAGCCTATCACAGAGAAAACAAATATAAATATTAAACATACAACAGCATACAATAATTATAATGAACTTACACTGTTGCTGCTTATTCCTTGTGCTCAGATTTTGACAAAATCGTTTGTTAGAATAATTCCCTTTTTCCCAGAATATATTCCCCCTTACCTTCCAGGCCCTACGTATATAAAGCTTTAATTATTCCTTATTTTAAATGAAAAACACTTACCTTTGGTTCAATCTGTTGAAACCCTCTTAACTCTCCTAGCCACGCTGCTCTAATTTTTAGAGAATATTTTTATAAATGATTTGCTGTTAAGAATATGGTTTTATCCAATGTTAAATGGCTTTATATTCAGTCACAGATTTTATTGCTGCTGCTGCTGTTCTGAATGTCCTCTCTTCCTGAGTGTTTTTCCCTATTTTCTGATCCTATTTATATATCTATGTTTTCCATGGAGGCATCCTTTGGATGGAGATACCTCTCTCAAGTCTTAACACTAAATTAACTTTGGCCGCTGCCTCCAACCATTCATAATTCATTTAAGTGCTATCTTTACCAATATAACTTTGTCTTTTCCTAATGAATCGTTGCCTCCCTTTAAGTGGAATCGCTGCCTTCTCTTTGTTATATCATTCGCTGCTATTAATCAATGCTTATATATACTTGCTGCTGATGTTTTTGTTTAGGTAATCGTTTGCATTTATATATGTGATTAAGGTGGTCAGCCAGCATATATAATATATATTATATTAATATATTTTGAGTTTTCTAATTTTATTATATTTATTTTCTATATTAGTTTATATTTTAATAATGATGATTATAATTGTATTATCATTATAATATCATTTATAGTGATATTCAGATTTACATTTCATATATATATATATATATGTGTGTGTGTGTGTGTGTGTACTTTGATATTTATTTTATTTGTTTTATGTTTGATAATTATAGTTATAATAATGATGTTTAAATGGCAATTAGTTACATTTATATTTTGATATTTATTCGGTGTGGTTATTTGTATTTCAATATCTCAGATTTAGCCTTACAATTTTGAGGACATGACATTGTCCTTCGGTTGCACTTTGAAAAAGAGTGGGGCTGAAAAACTCAAACCCCACTTCTATGGTCCTTACAGAGTAGTTTGATGCATTGGTGAAGTGGCTTATTGTAATGTCCCTTTTTTAGGGTTTCCTTTTTTGGCACTTGGTGTTATCTTTCAGAATTTGTGTTTGCTTATTCAAAGGAAGTATATGGATGTTGTCAAAGAGCTTTCTGGGTTTTTTTGGGTTTCCTTTGATCCTTGGTGGGCAGTATTTGCTATTTTTAACAATGTCTATTTTTAGCACTTACTATTTCTAGTAAGTTTCAATGCATCTCAATTTGGGCTAATTTGGTGTTTGGACACACTTACTATTTTTAGTAACTGTTATTTTGGGCACTGGTCTTGGCAGCAGTGCAATGCAAGATTTCCAATTTTAGCAGTGGTCAGCAATTGCAATTTTGAGTTCTAATGTTTTGGCATATTATCACTTAAGTCTTTAAAAGGTGATTTTATGACTTACGTTATAAAGTTAAAAGTAACCCCTCCTTGTACCCCCACGCCTAGATTGGATAACTTGAGTTGTTTTTAAAAGGTGATCTTATATTTCTTTTGGGGATGCCAAACGAAGGTGGAAAGTAACAATAAACAAATTAAATTATTCCTTGGAATGTGGCACCCCATCTTGGAGGGAAAAGGCAATTCAAGTTTGGAGCCCTAACTTCTATTTAAACCCACCATTTGCTCTCATTTGGGGATATGCTGAAACTGATAATGTTATGCTGCCGAATTGGAACCTGAGAGTTCTTTCTTAAATCTTCAGAGGACAAAAACCCTCTCTAGGTTGTTGGTTTCAGATTTGGAAGATAATCCCTAGCTGGTGGAGTGTGATTGCATTCAGTAATCACCATGGAGCTTACAAGCAGTGTAATCAGATTTTGGTTTGATCTATTTGATGTTTTCTAAATGCATGTTTGTTGTGTTTATTCTGAAATTTGCAGAGTTTATTTTGGAGTGATTGTTTGGAGTATGGTTTGGAAATGAGATGAACTTCTTGTGGGTGTATGAGGAAGACCATTGCAGGCCGTACCAAGTCTTGGGTATTTTGAGCTAGGCATGTGGATTCTTTACCTAAGCACTGCCCTTTTGGGAGCCTTTGGTTGCTGGTTGGAGGCGCCATGACTATTAAAGAACCCTAGAACCAGCTTGAAGGTGTATTTTTGTGATCTAAGTGCCTTTAAGGGGGAGTGTACAGTTCTATAACCTTGTTGGTTTACTGATTTTCTGAGTAGAACAGACCTGTAGCTGTTTGAAGACCATTATCAGATCATTGCAATTCATTCTCAAGAGAAGATAGGTTGAGTAGAGTGAGCTGGGTGCATAGTTCTAAGCTTCATTGCCCATTGGATGTGTTGGTGGATGAACTGGTGAAGATTTATGAGTTATATCTTTGTTGTCCAGACCGCTGCAGCAGTATATCAGACATGAAACAAAATTGTATTTCAGATCTTGTTTAGACTCTTGGTTGCCAACATTGAGGTATACTTGTTCTATTCTTGCAAGGGGAACTCATTGGTGTTGGGTTTCATTTGGGCATCTTATTTCAGATGGGTTGTTGGTATTTGGATGTTATTTCATATTACTATCTCTTAAGCAGCTGGATTATTCTTGTTAGTATCATTTGTATTGAGCTTCATTGTAATACTGACTTGGTGGTAGTACCATTCAGTATCTTGCACTATCTGGTTTTGATACTAACCCCACCGAATAAGTGTCATTCTCGCTGAATAAGTGAATGAACTTGTTTATGTACTGGCCGTTGAATAAGCGGATGATTCTCTTTTCATGTTAGCTATGCATCCCACTACATAAGTGGTTTTGGTTAGCTAGCTGCCTGATGCTTTCATTTCCTGCAATTTGTAATTCTCCACTAAATAATAGATGTTTCCCTATGTTTGAAGATTTCATACCCACCACACTAGACAAGTGGGTTCATTTCAATAGCGTAATTGTAACCTTACCACTGTATGCTCTCACCCACATCGGGATTTGGGTGATTAGAAAGTGGAAGGAAGTTTACTTAAGTTGATCATCTTTGATTATTGCCTAACGCTAACAAGTTGTTAAGTTTTGAAAAAAATTAAGGGTGGGTTATTACAGTGGTATCGAAGCCAGTGATCTTGCCAGCTTGTTGGGAAACTAATCCTCATTGCAGATTCTTCAGTTGCATAGCTTTGTTCATCAGTTGCTTGTGTTGAGTTTGTTACTCCATCCAATTGTGACAACGGAAAAATTCAAAAATTTGTATACACCTTACCAAGAAAAAGACTTGACCATGCATCTAACAAGGGATGAATTATTATGCAATTTGGATACTGTGGAGAGTTTTTTCTTGAACATAGATCAGCTAGATTCTATGGAGTTGAAGATTGTTGTGGCTCCTATTGTAAATGCGTTGGTTAAGCCTAAACTTCTGAGGTGCCCGGATGAAGAGGTTAGAGTTGCAATCATTTCTTGTATCAGTGAATTTACAAGAATTAAAGCTCCCAAAGTTTCGTACAATGATGACACAATGGAGGAGTTTTTTCAGCTGATGGTAGAGGGCTTCCGTGGTTTGAAAGATACTAAGCATCCTTCTTTTTCCAAAAGAGTTAGAATTCTAAAAACTACTGCAAAGGTTAGATCTTGTGTGATGATGATTGATCTTGGCTGCGACGATTTGATACTCCAAATGTTCAAACATTTCTTTGTTGTTGTCAAAAAGGTTCATGATGACGATATTATACCAGCCATGCAAAAAATCATGTCTTTGATGGTCAATGAGAGTGATGATGTTCCTCATCCACTCTTATCAGTTTTATTGGCAAACATGAGGAACTATGACCAAAACTCATTAACAATTGCAAATGTGTTAGTTGAAATGGCTGTCAACCAATGTGAAGAAAAATTAAAACCTTATTTGCCAATTCAAATGGGGAAAGAAATTAAGACTATAAGCATGAAAAGAAAGAAGAGCCTAAAAGTGAGAATGAAGAACCCCTAGAAATTTATTTTGAAGAAGATAAAGGGTTATTTCAAGAGATATGCATTGCTGATCTCCAAAATGATCTTTTTGAAGGACTTGACTCCCTTGATGACACCATTGGAAAAGTAATTGACGAAGAAAAAACATCAGAAATCTTTGATGATAGGAAAAACTTTGAGGGAGAGCTCCAAGATGATTTATTTGAAAAAGTTGCAACTACTAATGAAGGGTTTGATTCTGCTGAAATTTTCAAAACAACGCCTAATGAGGAGCATCTACATCATTCCAATGATGGCAATGCAGATTTTGAGTGGGAATCTCCCATGCATAAAGAACGCCAATTTAACTTCACAAAGAATTTAGCCATGAAATGGAGCCTGCTGAAGATTTTAAATCAGCACTTATTAATGACTCATTGTTTGAGTATCGTGCTGCCATGACCTTTGCTCAAGGTGATTGTGAGAAAAAGGCAGAATTGTAAGATCATATGGCTTCTGAAAATGAAGATACTTCAGAATCTTTGCTACATGGAGAACCAAGTCACTTGGTTGAAAAAAGACCTAGAGAGTTACGTGAATTGAAGAATCAACTCTTGGTCACCAATGAGAAAGAGATTCAAGTCCTCACAATGTTGGACAGCACTCACAAGGTCTTTGAAATCCTTCAAACTTGCAACTTATCAAAAACTCTTTGGAAACAATGAAATCGGAGTACTTACACTTGATTAGAGATCGAGATTATGGCATCGAATTTGCAAAGGAGGCCATTAGTGTATTCAAAAAAGAAGAGAGAAAGGTTGATGAGTTTATTCTTGAGCTTGATTCAACAAAAGACATGTTAGAAAATACTCAAATGGCACTAATGGAGGTGGAAGGTCAACTATCTAATACAAAAAAATTCAGGAAGCAAGAGAATGAACAAAAAGCTAAAAAAATCAAGCAAGTAATTGATGAGCTTGATAGTCTTCAAGAGGAGTTTGACTTGGAGAGTTTCCTAAAGAAATCAGAAGTTGCATGTGCAGATTTGGATCAACAAGATGGATTTGAGTAAGAGAAAAGGAATGACTTTCAAATTATTGATAATCCTCTCTTTGAAGTGGGTGCAGAGTCAACTTATGATAATCCACTCTTTGTGATGGAAGATGAAACATCTAGTGATAATATCAAGATATGGGATCCTAGTGAAGTTTCCAAGTATGAGATAGAGTGTGGTATTCATCTTATTGATGATTTGATCTCAAATCATGAGGATGTGCCAAACTTCGTGATCGGTAATCTTCCAAGGTCGCCTGATAATGAATGCAGAAGTGAGATTGAAGATGAGGTTTCCACATGAGATGTGTCGAAAATGGAGACTACATCATGCCTAACCTTGAGGAGTTTCCAAAAAGTGATTTTGGGCTTGCTGGAAATTTTAGAGCAGCAGTAGATAATGCAAGTTCAGAACTTGTTTGGCGTTAAGAAATGGAAAGACATGGGCCTAAACATGATTTCCACTTATTTGACAATACATTTTTCGGATTGGCAGCTGATTTGACATATGCTAATCCTTCTTTGAAACGAAATATGGAGACACCAATTGCTCTTAGACCCTTAGTTGGTGATGCTTTCATGGTTGAGTTGTAAACAAAAGTCAAAGATGTCATAATCCTCCATGGGAAGCAGGAGGATGATTTCATGATGGGTGTAATATTATGTGATGGTTACAAAGATCCCAGTACCTTGGTGGGGCAATTTGTTGATGGCACTTGGATGATTTGCATGAGAGACATTCTTTTGGAGAAGATGCTTTCTGATGAGGCACACATGAATAGCAGAGTTGTGCAGCACAAACATGGTGGACTCACATTGGGGAAGATTGACCAGTTCACTATCACCAATTGGGGATTGATTATGGGATCATTGGGAGCTGGGAGTATAGGAAGCACTGAGGGAAAAGGAGAACATTTCTTTTGAAAATTAAAAATCAAATCTCATTTTCAATACCAAGGTGTTGCTGCTTCAGCAGCTACGGGCACTTGAAGATGGAAATCTACAGGCATTTCATCTTGTATTCTTGAGGATGGAAACCCTCAAGAAGTACTTAGTCGTGTAGAGCAATGGCAAGATCGTGCAAAGTGTCAAGGATCATCAAGTGTTCAGTTTTGCAGACTGCTGAGTGCTCAGAAGTTTCAAAGGCATTCAGACTTGCATGCTGGGTGCACCCAGTGAATAGTTTCAGACTGGTAAAGTACATTTCAATTGAATGTATGAGTTTGCATAAAGATACTAAAAAAAAAAATCTATTGTTAGGAGTCTTTCTGTGTTATTTTCTATGTGCATTTAATTTAGGTCTTTTCATTGCAGCTTAGGGAACAGTTCATTGCTAGAAATTAATTTCAGCATCAATAATTACAGCAAACACCAACATGAAGATGTGAGAAGAATAATAAGAAAACGACCAAGAAACAGATGAAGAACATAAACAGGAGTCCAGCATTTTTAAATAAAAGACAAAAACAAGATTTAGATGGTATGCCAGGTGAAGTGAACTACAGTTCAAAAGACAGTATATTATCTTCTTCAATAAGTCTACTCTTTTTCCTAAGTGCTCCCAATTAAACTTCTTTTATTGATGTTAAAAAAAAAAAATCCTAAGGAAATTGAGTTGAAAAGGAATTGATATGCAAGTTCACCTAAATATACAACAATGGAGAATGAAATTTACACCATCGTCATCTTCTTCAGGCACTCATCTACCCAAAACTGTACAATCACTCATATTATAATTTTAATGTAATTCAGCCTTACATAGCGTAATTCCTATTAAACACAAATAGCCTAAAAATATGGCATTCCTTAGTAGCATGGAACTCACCATATACACCATTCTTCTGGTGAAGGCCTTTTCTAAAGTTTGTTTTCCTATTACAAACATTAAAGATGGACCAAAACCTTAATATCTCAGAAGTTGGCATTCCATTCTTCTGGTGAAGGCCTTGTTTAAAGTTTTTTTTCTATTACAAACATTAAAGATGGACCAAAATCTTAATAACTCAGAAGTTGGCATTTCAAATGAACTGTCATGTTGGTTTAGTCCAAGTGCGCTATCCATCACCACTTTCAAGCAAAGGATATACTAGTGGAGTAGAAACGATAATGATGAATCAAAATCTCAACAATTCAAAGTTGGGACTTGAAATGAACTGTCATGCTAGTAAAAACATGAAAATTACATTTTCTTTTTTAACTTCAAGTATGCCACCCATTGCAATTTTCTAGCAAAGCATATACTAATGGAGGCCTAGAACGAACCTGCTGCATAGGGTACACTTCTGAGTTATGCATCCAAACATAATCTTCACAATCAGACCCATTATTTAACTTGAACGAGTCCACATCCCCAATGTTGCTTCGATAACCAAACCGAAAACGAACTTCATTTGATGAATATATAGGACACCCCCTCTGAAAGTAAGCTGAGGAAATATTTTTGTAGGCATTAGTTAGTTACAGCCAATAACAGAGAAATAATATATAAAACATATTTTTTTAACTCATTACAAGGGTTGAACATTGTGAAGTTCACAATGTGAAAAAACTCTCATCTTATGAATATATTTCTTAAAGTTTGGAATAGAACCTTTGAATGGACGTATTTTGACTTCATGCACAACACACAAGTTTGTGTGCAATTCATAAGTCAATGTCTCAGGAACCTCTGCATCGCTCTCTCCTTTACTTGACCAATAACATAACGTACCACGTTCCTTTACTTGGCTTGGATCCAGAGTATTTTTGATACTTTCTCTTGGGTAATCATCAGTACTGGAAGCCTGAATTGGCTCGCAAATGCAACTCCATTCCACAGGGGTTCCCATTAGCTCATGGGTTAGCAGGGCATAAACTTTATGTTCTCTCTTCAAATTCTCCCATTTTAAATCTTTATGGGAACTTAGTCCATTAATGCTCATTTCATGTTCTTCCACCACAGAATTAAACATGGAAACTTCTGGAAAAAATCTGATGCACAAATCTTTAACGCATCTACTTTCAACCACTGTCATAGTAACAGAAATGTGCTTCAATTTAATGAAAATACAATTCTCAACTAGAAGCTCAAATAAAAACAGATAAATATAAATCAAATATTACTAGACTGCATCTGGAAGGATTGTTATATATATTCTTAATTTCTTCCTTCAAAATGCATATAAAAATGTGAAACCAAAAAATCTTCTTGCCACTTAAAAAATAGCATGTAATCCTTTCTTGAAAAAACACTTCTACTGAAATATATCAAAAGCTGAGAGTTATGTTGGAAAAATGCACCATTTTAATTTTTTTGATAGTGCCAAAGTTGATATCTCAGGTTTGAAAGGCAAGGATTGATCAACTATTAATTCCCTTGTTTTAAATTTTTAATCTAGAATTTAAGTTGGAAGGCACCTTTAAAAAATTCAAAATATGATGTTCCCTCCACTGCAAAAAAGTTAAAAACCAATGTCAGCAGGCAAAGATCTGCCATTCCACTCCCCAGAGCATGGCAACCTTCAAAGATATTACTCTGAAATCCTCGTCCACATTGGAATTTGCACTACACATCACTTTCAACAACAGATATTAGCCTAAGTTACTAACAATTTTATTTTGGGAGATTTCCAGATTTCCTTCTATGATTTGAATTCAGGTGTCTATATTTTGTTTCCCTCTGCATTTTTAATCAGAATTTATATGATGAAAAATCAAATTATACTTATACAAGTTTCCATACTGTCCAGTTTAGTGCCACATTTTCTTCCTTTTCTTTAGGACCAAGTCATCTATTGTTTGAAAATGTGAAGTTTCAGAGCAACTATGGTAGCTAAAGCTATGAGAAAACTATATTCAATAATAAGCTCTATTGGATTATATGATTACTTCTGCATTATGACTGGCAGCATGATAGGTCCACCAAGTTTGTGATCAACTATGGTAAAAAAAATCTGAGCTTTATGTTAGAAACAAATATGAAATGAAAAGAGAACTTCTAATGAAGACCCAGCAAAAACTACAAGACACTATAATAAGACAATCAACACAAGAAAACATGGCTCATCTACACAGTATCAGAGAAGACAGGTTAGATACCACCAAACACGTCCAGTGTAGACTGTTCATAAGAAGGGCTTTGGTCACAGTTCTGAGAGTTTGCATACATAGGTGTCCCTGTGCACATAAGTAAGCATTTTAGAGAATAGAACCATTCCTAGCAGGTGCTGACTCTTACTTACATGGCAACAGTAAGAATTTTAGAGACTAGAACCATTCCTAGTAGGTGCTGACTCACTCTTACATGCAGTCACAAATACACATCTAGTATGAACTTTTAAAGGCATCTTTAGTTTTTAATGGCAGCGCCACCTTATGTTGGTTTGATGGTTCAGTTTATATGCATTATTGTTATTGAATGATTAAATTCTTCTTTCTATAACTGTCGATCCTCACAGGTAAACATCTATCAATTTCCATGTTTCCAAATGAGGAAGGAGTGAATATAGATATCAAAGTAGGAGACACATCCCATGAGCGGATGTGTCTCCACAAGTGGAGACACGTCGGCTCAAGGGATGTGTCCCTTTATTTAATATTTTATCTTTCACATAACAACGATCAATCATCTAACCGATGCTATCTATTTTCAACACTCCCTCTTAGCTAGGGAAGATAAACTCCAAACAAGTATAAAGTGATATCACCTAACTCGTGATATTAGAAGATATGGTATGCTTTTGAAAGTGTCAAGTCACATGACATTCTTCATAACACATCTTCATTATTCAACACTCCCTCTTATCTAGGGAAGATAAACTCCAAACAAATATAAAGTGATATCACCTAACTCGTGATATCAGAAGATATGGTATGCTTCTGAAAGTGTCAAGTCACATGACATTCTTCATAACACATCTTCATTATTCAACACTCCCTCTTATCTAGGGAAGATAAACTCCAAACAAGTATAAAGTGATATCACCTAACTCGTGATATCAGAAGATATGGTATGCTTCTGAAAGTGTCAAGTCACATGACATTCTTCATAACACATCTTCATTATTCAACACTCCCTCTTATCTAGGGAAGATAACTCCATCAAGTAAAAGTGATATCACCTAACTCGTGATATCAGAAGATATGGTATGCTTCTGAAAGTGTCAAGTCACATGACATTCTTCATAACACATCTTCATTATGGTATGTGCACTGACATCAAGTCACATGATGTCTACCATAATAATTCATGGCATATCCACGGATATATAATTATCCACCATGATTATCTCTTTAAGGATCACAATGATCTTCAAATGACATCAAGTCCCATGATATCCATCAAAGTGTCCAAGAGATACTATCATGACATGTCCACATATATCAAGTCACATGATATCTATCATGATAGTTCAACTCATCATTGTAGAGTCATCACTTTACAATGTCACATACAAGTGTTCATTATTAGAAAGATCGTCACCTTTCAATAATGTACACAGGGGGAGAGGGCCCATAAGGTCATGGAGTTACATACATGACAAAAGAGAGTTTACACATTAAACATCTTTAAATATATTAGTATAATTTTAATCAATTTGAATTTCAAGCATAATATCAAATTACATTTCAACCATACCAAGCTTCTTCCTGAAGTGTTCAACCTTGATTCTGGAGAGAGGCTTGGTGAGAATGTCAGTTGTTTGATCATTGGTACTAATATACTCCAACTGGATCACATTCCTTTCTACCATGTCTCTTACATAATGGTAGGGGATCTCAATATGCTTAGATCTATCATGGAATACTGGATTTACAGAGAACTTAATGCAACTCTGATTATCACAATGAATGATAGTAGGATTCAAGGGTTCACCAAAGAGTCCCACAAGCAATTTTCCGGAGCCAAACTGCCTCTCTTGCCCCCATAGAGGCTGCAATGTATTCAGCTTCTGTCGAGCTTTGTGCCACTGAAGACTGTTTTCTGCAGATCCAAGAGATCATAGCCGATCCTAAACTGAAGCAACATCCTGATGTGCTTTTCCGATCGGATACACTCCCAGCCCAATCATATCCAATAGTGCCTTGAAGATATCTCAATATATGTTTTACAGCCATAAGGTGAATTTCCTTTGGCTCACACATGAACTGGCTTAGAGCATTCACTAGGACCTTCCATTTGCAGCTGGAGTGCTCTATCAACTGAGCTACTGGCCCCTTGTGGCCAGCCCATCGTCAATCCGGGTGTGGCTTATTTCCAACACCCCCCCCTTAAGCCACACTGCGGGTGCTTGGGGCTCTTCTTGAAGTTAGATCCTTCTTTCCTTGAGCAATGAGGTGATCTCCTCCTGTTATCAGTAGATCATCAACATATAAAATAATTATTAACATCTCACCTTTAATTACCTTAAAGTAAAGATTTGGGTCTGCATCGTTCTTGGAAAATCCTAGTCCCAAGAGGTAGCTGTCAATTCTTTCATACCAAGCTCTGGGGGCCTGTTTAAGTCCATCTAGGGCTTTCTTCAATTTGCATATTTGTCACAGAGTCTCTCAACGTGATGTCATCATGGAGTTTCTCAACATGACATCTCGTCTCAGTCTCAGAGATGAACAAGGGTTTTCACCTCATATCTCTCCATCTCAGAGAATTATGCATTACAACAAGAGATGATGTGACTCCCTCTGAAGCTCTAAGTACTTGCATCAGCCTCCTGACCTCCTCGTCCAAAAAATCGTCTGCAATACTTGCTTTAGAGAAATGGTTTCCAACTCACACCTTTGTAGAGATTCAGGGCTGTTCTCTTCAACCTCATCCCAGATCACTCTATTATGAATAGGTTTGCGGAGCTACCAATGTTAAATCCAGGTTGACTGACATGAGCAATTCTGATCTCAACTGCTGAAGAGGTACTTCAAGGATTTAGCATTTGGCCTTGCAACATTACAACCCTTACTTGTTCTCAGCAAGACATAGAGCTCTTTCTGAAGGTTAATGCTTCCTTTTCAAAAGATATCTTCAGCCATTCACACAATCTCATGGTTGCAAGCAGTGTCTCCAATTTTCAATCTATAGGATGCATCAAGCTTTTCATGGAAGCAATCTCTTACACTTCGTTATCCGTCCTAAAAGCATTTAAGAAGAGATTATTAACAGTTCATGAAACTCAACTATCTCAAAAATACCATTGCTAGAAGCATACATGATTGACCATCTCAAAGTTATAGCATGAATCAATAACTACATAACAATTCATCAACCATGCAATACTTATCTCAATGATATCAGAATCTCCTGAGTAACCCCAGATAATTAATCATTTATCTTCGTTGATTTTAGACGTGTCTTTCTTCCATTTTCTCGAAGGAGCTAATCTTAGTATAACAAAGGACAATCTACACAGATTTCATTACGAAGTCAACATATAGAAACAAACTTCTCTCGAGGCTCTATCACAGAAAATGCATATAGAAAATTAGTCATAAGAGTCACACTCAGAAATTAGTATGAACAACTTGCAATGAATATTTCTTAATTCTAAAGAATCTTATCCCAGTGAACACCACACATAATCCAAGCAAGTGAAATCGGATTTGCACAACTTAGCAAATTGAATTTTAGCCTAGAGGGGTGAATACAACCAAAGCAAAGAAAAAATACTTATCTCTTTAAATATTCTGAATTCTCTCTTTCTTCCATCTTTTACTCCTGGAGAGTGCTAAACTTAACACTTTTCAGGTTTGCACTTGGTTTTCATGAAATCTTGCTCAATTGAAGGAGGCACGATATTTCTCCCACTAGTTCAGAAGGTACCACAAAAAAATACCAATCGCAGAATATTCATCAAGGATCCAGGAGTCACCAAGCGGGATGATACAGGAGTCAAGAAGACACGCCCAGGCTACAGGAAATCATTCTCATTTTAGGTAGAATTCCATCCTGTAGACACTCGTGAATTGACTCATCAAGGATCCGGGAGTCACCAAGCGCAATTTGAAGTGATTCCCGTGCAGAGTCTCTGGTGCACCCCAAGCTAGGCAGCGTTGGTTTATTCTTGAATCGGGAATTATTGTAATACGAAATAGTATGCACATATAAATAATAAACATCCAAGCCACAGTAATCTTGATTAACGCCACTAGGAGGGTGGCATGTGACTCAATTCTGAGGATCAGTGCAACTATAATAAGTGCCAATCCCGTTGATATTGACTAGTGAGCAACACAGTTGGTGATCTCCAAGGCCCGCAATCGATGATAATCTCCAAGGCCCGTGATCGATAATAATCTCCAATGCCCGCGATCGATAATAATCTCCAATCCCATTCGCTTCCCCTGCACTCGGTGCCACGCTGGACAGGGATCCTTCGAGACGAAAACCTCCGTCGGCCCTCTGCAAGGTAGGACGACACCCCTCCTTGTAGCTGCGATTCCATTTCTCGGCAATGCATACACCTTCTGATTCGTGACTCTGAGTTGCAGGCTACTTGTCGTGGCGCCTACCGACTCTCAGAGAGAAGCGATATTAACGATCGAGTGGCGTAGCCTTTAGGTTCGCACCACCCAATGGCCATATACGGGATTTATTCATTGCTGAGGGAGTCTACCGAACATTTTGATATTTGGCGAATGCTCTCATTTGTGGTATCCTCATCCAGCATACAAAGCATTTTGTTTGCTTCAGGTTGAGATACCTCTCAAACGGCTTTGACCCCCCTAGTGACGGCATAGGAACCACCTCTGCAAAGGAGAGGCACCAATTCCGGGTGTTGACCAATCAACTTATGGAGTTACGCTGGTATTTGCAGTCTCGGATTTGGATGTCCGTCCCGGAACGGACTTAGGAACAGTCTGTAAGACGCTCCTCTAATAAGGAGTGCACCAAGTTGCACCAGAGATCATGACCACCAATCAGAATAAGAGAATCGATCACACATAATTATTGTAATACTCTTAAATTTGATGACCACTGATTATCCAGCACCCCCTGGAGAATGCGATGACTCTTAAATTTGTGTCTTTAAAAATATTATTTGTTCCTTCAACATACCGACATCAAGGCAGTCCAAGAGATCACATTTCATTCAGGCATTAGATCAAACAGTCTGCGTGTATCCTCATGTACCCGGAGATCATGAATTTAATCGAATATTTCCTACCGTGGCTCTGATACCATGTTATTGAATGATTAAATTCTTCTTTCTATAACTGTCGATCCTCAAAGGTAAACATCTATCAATTTCCATGTTTCCAAATGAGGAAGGAGTGAATATAAATATCAAAGTGGAGACACGTCGGCTCAAGGGATGTGTCCCTTTATTTAATATTTTATCTTTCACATAACAACGATCAATCATCTGACCGATGCTATCTATTTTCAACAATTATGTTGTTGAATTTTAGAATGTTTTGCAGTGGGTTTCTAATGGCACCATGATTGGTTTGAGAATCACATGGATTGATGCTTTTTAATATGTTTACTCCAGGCTGACCTAGAGCATTTGGTAATGTTTTGTTTGTCTATATTGAGACCATGATGCCCAAGGCTAGCACTCTCAAAAGGTATTGCCATACGGTTAAGTTTGAATGAGCTGGAGTAGACACCTTGAGAAATCCCAATACTGTACACTACTGCACATGGGATACTTATTGGGAAATCCAAATACTTCACTATTGTGAGCATCAACTAGATGCAATGAGTGCCAAGTGGACCATTTATGCAAGAGAGATCGGTTCTTGTGAATGAATCCCACTCATGAAATATGGATCATGAAGACTGACCTGCAATTAACACAACTGATTTCTGAAAAATGATCTTACATAAGTATGCATGAAGAAGACATCAAATGTATAAAAAAAGGTATATGTTAACAATGATATTAAAGCATTCTATCAGAAACATGATATAGTGCATCAGCTTATAATCCCTTACACTGCACAGTATAATAGTTTTGTTGAGCATAATGACAAGATCATGAAAGAGATGTCATGATGCATGTTACATGCAAGAGATATGAATTAAGGGTTTTGAGCAGAGGTAAATGTATGTCATTATTATATCCTCAAATATAGTCTAACTAGAGCTATCAAGGAATAATTCTAGACCAAACGAGGAGTACGATAATGATATGACTATATTGCTCAATGTGTTTCTAAGTGAATATTTAGTTAGGAGAAACCTGTAAGTATAAGCTAAAATCTTACAATGACATTTAATAATCCCTGTTGTAAATGTCATTGTAAGATTTTCATCTTTTCGGGGTTCATCGCATAGTATGATGGTTAAAGTGGTGGTGTTGTTATTGTGGCCACCAAGGTTCAAATCTTCGCTGAGCCATTGTGATTGCAGGTGCTATGCCTCTGCTGATCCAATGTGCTCGCAGGCTTGAACCGCAGTGTTGAAGCTGCTAATGGTGTTCATGCAATATGACAGCACTGATGGGCGTTCAGGCCTGTGTTGTCCCAGTCCCTCACTGGGCTGGTGTGCTCGCGGGCCCTGTGCCCCTGCTGGGCTACCATGCTAGCGGGAGTGGACTGCTCACTTGTGTTCATGCCGGGGTGGAGATCCCCGATTGTGGCCTCCATTCTGGCTCAGGCCAGGCTAAAAATCCCCAAGGTTAACCGATCAAAAAAAAAGATTTTACATCTTTTCCAGATGTCCATCTACTTTGAACAGTGTTTCATTAAGTTTCAGGGATGGGGTTAAAGAGATATTTGGGGACAGTCAAAAAAGGATGCACCTGGGATCATGCCTTTTGCTCTCAGCTGAACAAGTACCAACTCAGACTTGTGCTCTTATGTCAAGTAGCAAGTGCAATAATAAAGGATGCAGCTGGGATCATGCCTCCTTTTCTCTCAGCTGAACAAGTACCAACTCAGACTTGTGTTACTATGTCGAGTAGCAAAAATGATCTAGGTTTGACATTAAAAGCCCCAACATAAAAGCGAGTGAAAAATATAGTGCAGGCATAAAAGCAATACAGCTAAAATAATTATTAAATTAAGCTAGATCTCCATTTTTTGCAGTTTTCTGAGCCAAAAAGAGGCAAAATTTAAACTGCTGTAGTTATTTTTGTTGTTTCAAAACAGGGGACATCATGATGTCCTTGGAAATGTCCCCCAAATTGAGGGGACGATTCCCAAATTTTGTTTTTTGGGGAGGCCAGGGTGGTGAGGATTTTTGTCCCCTTTCAAAACGTCCCTATATCTAAGGATGGGATAAAAACCTCAGGTATGTGACTTATAATTTATTACTGTCTACTCTTTACAATTGTTCCAGCTGTACACCTTAATTTTTTATCTATTTGGATTTGTCCTTTACAACTATTTCATTTCTAGTTGCCTTCAAATATGTTTCATAGTTTCATTTATTATTACTTAATTTATATCAGCCAACTTGCTTAAGAGATATAGTTAACTTTGTAACTGCATGGGATAACCTCTTCATTTCCTCTCTACTCGGTGGAAATTGTCTCCAGTTCGTACATGATATTTGGGAACTTCTATGGAAAAGCTAACTTAGAGTAAGGGAACTTCATATGCAATTGATGGGGGTCTCAACATTAAGCAAAGTATTTTTCAGCCAATGGTTGTTTGAATTAAGAAGGTAAGGGATGAGTGATAGAACCCTCCTCTGCCAAGTGTGATGGTATACCACTTGAGCTTGTTTAGATTGACAACAGCATGGATGCCAAGCTGAGCTAGACGATAAAGCAGAAAGGCATAAGGTTTGTTGCTTGTAGAATGGTGTTTGGTTCATTAACTTATGAGTTGTTTGTTGTAAAAATTGTTTATCTGGGTGATCACCAACTTCAAAGGAATGAGGAACTCAATGTCAGTCATTAAGTGCCTTGAATTTGGTTGAGCTTGCTAAAGAATGCCCTGAATTGTAATACGCAGCTTCCCTGAATTTTACATATGAGGTAGAAGCTTTGTCTTGCTCTTTTTGCTGGTTGGTTGTATCTGAAGATATAAGAGCAACTGGAAATCCACAAGGTCCCAAAGGTTGGAAGCCATAACAGACTTAAAAAGGAGAATACCCTGTAAAAACATTAGAAGCTTGGTTAAAAGTTAAATTGTATGACATCCAAACAGGTTGCAAATTGCCTATTATTCTGATAAAAAAAATGCAAAGCAAAAGTGAGATGAACAGCTTCAGTCAAACAATCAGTCTACGGACAAAAGGATGCAGACAAGTGCAATGGACAACCCATAAGATTCCACTGATTGCCAAGAGTGACTCGGGGAGTGAAAGTCACAACCCGAGGTGAGTGATAACCCAAAATTGTTCGAGACATGTTTTAAGAACTAGTCTGCAGCCTATAGAACATCAATGGTCTCGGTGCAAGCATAAAGATGGCCATTTTGGGAAATCAACAGACAACCACAAACATACAATCATATTGTCCATCTACGTGTTGGGAAAACTACTAATGATATCCATGGTTGAAAAGGTACTAGTAAAGGTTGAGATAATCCAAACTTTCAATTGAAAGGCTTAGTTTGATTGTCAGAGCACCAGCACATGTAATCCTCAACTTGCTCCCACTTAGAAACTTGAAGGTGTTGCACGGCTAAGTCGGCTTGTTTTGGCAGAAGTTGGAGAGGACCCATGGGAACACACTTGAGGGAACTTGTATAAACCAATCCAAAAACTACAGTCAAGTAAGGTGTTTGGTTCATCACTTTTGTATATAGTAAAGCTTGAAGCATCAAGACAAACTGAATATCGATTGAGTAGGGAGATTACCACTCATATTTCACACATTAAGTGTCCAAAATGCTAAATATCCAAGAAAATATTTACCACTTTGCTGGTATCTACCCTCTTACATTTTGTCACCAAACAAAATTGTTGAATGTAAGATGTCCACTTTTAGTATCAGCATTCTTGAACATTAGAATGAGAATTCAAAAACTAAAGGGTTTGGCAACCAATATTCAAAATCGCCTCCTTACCAATAAGATAATGACATAACTGCTGGCACACTTGGACCAAGAAAAAGAATTCCTTGTCATTAGTACTATACTACTATAACTGAGCATGGATTGTAACAATGTTTTAGAATGATATGCCCCTGGATGCTCTCCCTAGTTGAGAACCATACCTGTGACATATTGGGAAGCATCAATCTCAAGCTCAAATGGTTGTTCCATGTTATGGAAAGAAGAGTTAAAAGCCTCTTTCAAAGGGTAATATGCTTGAGATAAAGATTATTTTGACTAGTAAGCTGATGAAGAAGATGGGAAAAATGTGAACAATTACAATGAACCTTCTATACAATTTCACACCTCACAAAAAAATTTTAAAATATGAAATGTTGGATGGAGTGGGTCACTTATAAAGGATCTTTGCTCAATGCTAACAGATCTACATGTATTCTGTGTTCGTGTCAGGAACCCAAAAAGTACTTAATTGAGGCTTGACCAAAGGAGGACTTCATCTTTACTTGAAGATGATGTTTCCCATTAGCGAAGATCATGACTTGTCTAAGATTTCTTATCAACCAAGATGTCAACAAGGTAGACAATAACAAATTTCCTAACAGTAGGTTGGAAAAATCAATAAGGATGTAATAACTGTCACAAGGCATTGGTGAGGCCAAAACAATAATAACCATTTTTAGAGTCCAAATTTGGTCTCGAAAATCTTCCCAATAACACAAAGTTCCTGAAATGATAATTTATATTCGATATTCGTTATTCTATATTTACAAAAGGAGAGGAATACTCCTTATATAGAAAACTACAAGACGATGTTTATACAAGAAACCATCGTTAACTGAAGCAAACTAAAGCAAATAACTAAAAGTTGCTAAAACAAACTAAAATAGAAATAGAAGTTACTAAAAGCTAACTAAGTTAACTAAAAGTAAACCAACAACTAACTAAAGCTAAGATGACCATTAAATATTACAATAATACTTTAATACCCTCCCTTAATGGTCATCCTACAAACATAAACCAAGTTTATCTATGATCTTCTGGAAACATATCATCGGTGACTGATAGTTGGAGAAGCATAACCACCTCGCGGTTACTGGTCCTTTCCCACAGAACAATCAAATCTAGACACCGGCACTCGAAAACTGTGAGCTTCCTCTGCTTCCAACTATTATAACTTTTCCCATTGAACCTCTGCATATTTTCCAACATGACGTTGGTCAAAGCAGCCATCCCTCTCGTTTTCCAAAAGCCCAAAAAACAAGGTAAAGTCTATGATCAACTAGCACGAAACACTGGACAATCAGCTGGCACAACTCACGATTTTTCAAGAAAAACTTTCAAAAACTCTGAAAAAGCAAGATAAAAAATCTTCAAAAAAATTTGAAGAAAGCAAGATTTTTTTTAGAAAAAACCTTCAAAAAACTCTAAAAAAACAAGATTTTTTCGAAAAACCTTCAAAAAACTCTAAAAAAACAAGACTTTTCTGGGAAAAACCTTCAAAAAACTTTGAAAAAGCAAGATTTTTTCAGAAAAAAATCTTCAAAAAACTTCTAAAAAAACAACAAAATAAGTTTTGATACCATGAAATGATAATTGATATTCGAAATTCGTTATTCTATATTTACAAAAGGAGAGGAATACTCCTTATATAGAAAATTACAAAACGATGATTCTAAAAGAAACCATCGTTAACTGAAGCAAACTAAAGCAGATAACTGAAAGTTGATAAAACAAACTGAAACAGAAATATAAGTTACTAAAAGCTAACTAAGTTAACTAAAAGTAAACTAACGACTAACTAAAGCTAAGATGACCATTAATATTACATTTAATATTTTAATAGTTCCTTGCCAATTTCATGACATCCATAAGTCAAATCAAGCTTAATGTAGTAAACGACACCTTGAAACTAGTCCAAAAGATCATGAAGTCTAAGAAGTGGATAATGGTTCATCACAATGATTTTGTTGAGAACACAAAAATCTATGACTAACCACCACTCATTATTTTCCTTCTTTCGCACGATGAGAGCAATAGATTTGCATGAAGGCATGTGGAGTTGGATATTTCACTCTTTGAGCATCTACTTGATTTATCAGTCTATCTCAAGACTCAAAGTGTGTAGTGCAGTAAGGTGGTCAATTGGGCAATTAACCTTGCACCTATTCAGTAGAATGATAGATGTGCCTCAAAGAAAGAAAATTACTCAAGGTCATTTCAAAAAAACCATATTATGCATCAAGACAGGATTCAACTACTTTAGGATGAAACTCTTTAACATTATGTTCCTTGGCTTCTTGGACAAAGAGTGAGAAACTCTTGCAAATTGACATGTTTAATAGTTATCCTACTAGAGAGCAAAGACTGGCATAAGAAATAACTTTACACTTTACCATCCCTTTGAATGTCGATAGGTTTTGTGGAAGCCATCAAAAACAACCTTTTAGTCATATTGATAAGGTTCTCTGAAATTTAAACTACAATAATCCGAGGGAGTGACAACACAATCAACCATAGTGTACAATAACTCAATGGCAAATGCGATGAAACATTTGCAAAAACAAATTTCGGATGTACCCTCTTGATCAATCCCAAGTGGTAAGAATGTAGATCTTTTATGTTCATGAACTAAAGATTGCCTACCTACTTCTATGAAATCAAGTTCTTTTGGCTACCATTGTCAAGGACAAGCTCTACCATTCTATTCTTGTTTTAACAATTATGAGTCAATAGAGCTCCCTTATTGTTGACATAATTGATCATGTGAATGAGCTAATGATTTAAATGTTGGAGTTGGTACATGAATCTTCATACTACAAAGTCTACTCGACTAGAAAGGCATTGAAAATAGGGTGAAACAATCAATGAGAATGTATGTCTTTAATGCATCCAAATTGCTTAATTGTGACAAATCATAAAATTAAATGGAAACCAGCAATGAAAGCAAATACAAACCATGACAAATTATTTACATGGAGAAACCCTTGCAAGGAAAAACTCCACACCCAAAAAGACTAACCCTAAAAACAATTACATCACTACAATTTAATAATCTTTTAAAGTATTTATTGTAATATTTAATGGTCATCTTAGCTTTTAGTTAGTCGGTAGTTTACTTTTAGTTAACTTAGTTTGCTTCAGTTAGCTTTTCGTAACTTTCCGTTATTTGCCTTAATTTGCTTTAGTTAATGATTGTTTCTTTTTAGAAACATCATCTTGTAATTCTTTATATAAGGAGTTTTCCTTTCTTTTGTAAATAACAGAATATAGAATATCAATTATCATTTCATGGTATCAAAGCATAGGCTCATTTTTGGCAAAAAAAATTAGCAATAAAAATTGGTGGTTGATTACCTGAAGATTTTTTGAAAATTTTCAAAGTTTTTTTGCCGATTTTTTTTAAATAAAAATCGAGAGTTCGTAAAAGGAAAGTTTCAAAAGATTTTTTGAAGCAGATTTTTGGAGATTTTTTCCAGATTTTTGGAGATTTTTGCAAATTTTTTGCAGATTTCCAGCGATAGGTGTATATCGGTTTGAAGCAGTAACATATCTTTTTTTGGGTTTTGACAGATTTTTGCAGGTTTTTTGTGGGCAATCTAGGGTTGTGCTGTTCAAAGATTTGTGGCCTAATTTTCTAGATTTTCTGAGGTGTTCTAAAGACTTTTTTGAAGACTTTTTCTTTAAAATTTTCAAAAAAATCTTGCTTTTTTAGAAGTTATTTGAAGACATTTTTCTGAAAAAATCTTGTTCTTTTGAAAAAAAATTCTGAAAAAAATCTTTCTTTTTTAGAGTTTTTTTGAAGATTTGTTTTTGAAAAAATCTTGATTTTTTGAGCCTCATTTTAGACGATTTTTTAAAATTGTGGGAGTTGTGCCAGCTGATTGTCCAGGGTTTAGTGTCAGCTGATCACAAACCTTACCCCATTTTTTGTGCTTTTGGAAAACGGGAGGGATGGCATCTATGTAGTCTGACCAGGCGTCTACCTCTTATGCATTGATGGCCAAACAACCAACGGATCGTGTCAAATCATCTACATGGTACATCGATTCTAGAGCCTCTCGGCATTTTACAATCAAGAGAGATTGGTTCATAGAGTATATGGCTTGCTCTAATTCCATCATCTTTGGTGGTGGTGAAGAGTATACAGTTGTCGGCAAGCACAATGTCCAAATCACATCTGGTGGGAGTAATTTAATATTTCTCAATGCATACTATGTGTCGGGCATGGAGCTTAATCTGCTCTCGGTGATTCAGATTATGCAACACGGTCTGAAGCTGTACATTTTCATTCACACAAGTGTCGAATTGTTGATAAGGAGTCCAAGAAAACTGTGGCAATTGGGCTCGAGGATCATGGTTTGTATCAGCTGCTTGATACTGGAGATCCTCCAGAGCATGCACTGGTTGCGAGGAGTTCATCTATCAGCACTCTTTGGCATCAGCAGTATGGGCATCTCAACATTGCCTACCTCTCAAAACTAGCTCAGGAGAATTTGGTAGAAGGCTTACCTGAGATTCAGCAACACACATGGTGTTTGTGGAGCTTGCCAAGCAAGGAAGCAGCATCGTACTCCATTTCCAAATGGAAAGTCCTGAAGAGCATCCAAGGTTCTACAACTGGTTCATGCAGATGTTTGTGGACCAATGAATACTACATCAGTCACTGGTGCCAAGTATTTCCTCTTGTTTGTTGATGATTTTAGTAGTAAAATGTGGGTATATTTTCTCAAGGCAAAGTCACAAGTGTTTAATGAATTTCAAAATTTTAAGGCATTAGTTGAAAAAGAGTTCGAATGTCAAATCATAACTATTAGGTCAGATAATGGGCGTGAGTTCTATTCCAACCAGTTCACCGACTTCTGTGCTAAACACGATATTAAGCGTCGGCTTACTACACCCTATACCCCGCAACAGAATGGTGTTGTCAAGCAGAGAAATTGTACCATCACAGAAATGGTTGTTGTATGTTGGAGAACAAGAATGTTCCCAAGAAGTTTTGGGCTAAGGTAGTGTATACTACAGTATACCTTCTTAACCAGTCTCCCACACCAAGAATCACGCATGGTCTAGGAGGACACCAAGAATCACTCATCTCAGAGTGTTTGGTTCAACTGCATATGTTTGGATTCCTGATGCCAAGAGGACCAAGCTAGAAACCAAGAGCCAGAAGTTGATGCTAACAAGATACAGTGACAATCATAAGGCATATCAACTAATTGATGTGGCCATTGATCGTTTGACATTTAGTATGGATGTTTTGTTTGATGAGGAAGGTGGGCACTTTTTGCTCTCTTCTCCCATCAAGAGTCCTGACAATCAACCTCTGAAGACCAAGGATTTGGGAGCTAAGCTTTCAATAGCTCCACTTGTAGGGAGGGATTCAAATGATTTTGACATTGTAGCATCTCCTAGGTAAGATCCTCTACCAGCAGGGAGGGACTCTAATGATTCTAACATTGTGGAATCTCCTAGGCAAGATTTTGTACCAACAGATTTTCCTCAGGATAACCTAGATCAGCATCCAGATGGTATTATTCCAGGCAGCCCAAGTCATGATGATGCTCATCTTGATTTGGAAGAAGATGCATCTCCTCCTCGCCCTAAGTGGTGGGCAAAGCTCATTGGTGATGTTCATGATGATGAGCTTGTTGAGGGAATATCGTCTAGAGGCAAGAGCAAAAAGAACACAGTAAATTTTGCTCTTATGGTCAACATTCAGAGTGTTTATGAGCCCCAATAGTATTCAGAGGCCAAGGGTAAACCGGAATGGGAAAAGGCTATGGATTCACAGCATCATAGTCTTTTGAAGAATAACACATAGGTTCTGTCAAATTTTCCACCGAAGAAGAAACCCATTGGCTGCAAACGGGTATACAAGGTGAAATACAAGGTTGATGGAACACTGGATAAATACAAGGCTCGATTGGTGGCTAAGGGGTTCTTGCAGAGAGAAGGTATTGACTCTGAGTAAACCTTTGCTCCTATAGCAAAGATGAGCACCATTCGACTTGTCCTAGCCATGGCAACACAGTTTGGCTGGAAGGTCCACCAAATGGACATGAAGAGTGCCTTCCTCAATGGAGATTTGGAGGAAGAGGTTAACATGACGCAACCTCCTGGTTTTAAGGTTGCAAGAAAAGAGCATAAGGTATGCAGATTGCTAAAGGCTCTTTATGGCCTAAAGCAAGCACCCAAGGCATGGTACTTGAAGCTTGACAAGTATTCGTTTGCACAAGCATTTCAGAGGAGTCCCTCAGATGCAAATTTGTACATCAAAAACACTAGAAATGATATCATCATTCTTGTCATCTATGTGGATGATATCATCATTACTGGTAGTATGTTACATTTGATTGAACATATCAAGTCGAGTTTGTGTCAAGCATTTGAGATGACAGACTTGGGTCTCCTACACTATTGTTTGGGTGTAGAAGTTTGGTAGACAAGTGGCAATATCTTCATTTCTCAGTCGAAGTATGCCAAGAGTTTAATGGAGAAATTCAGGATCGAAGATTGCAAAATCTCATCCACTCCTATGGAGAAGGGGCTGAAACTTTCAGCCCAATCAGACTGACCGATGGTGAATGAGTCTGCATTCAAGCAACTAGTGGGCAGCCTCATTTAGTTAACTTAGTTTGCTTCAGTTAGCTTTTAGTAACTTTCTGTTATTTGCTTTAGTTTGCTTTAGTTAAAGATTGTTTCTTTATAGAAACATCATCTTGTAATTCTTTATATAAGGAGTTTTCCTATCCTTTGTAAATAACAAAATATCGAATATCAAGTATCATTTCAAATCTTTCTAAATTCCGACGACATAACATTGCTCGAATGACCTACAATACACTATCATAATACTATCTTAAGGCACCAATATAGAAGAGATATACATACAAGATATCATGAATGGTATTCCAAAACTAATGGCCAATACTATTCACCCAAAACTAGGCTTCCACCTCCATCATGGGGAATCTCACAACTCACCAAAATCAATCAACCACCCTAAATAGTAACTCCTCTTAGTCACCTTAAACCCACCTCATGTGTCATAAATGTCATAGATTGTCATAATGGTCAAATTGACAAAGATTTCAATCCTAGGTGTTCCATGGGAGGTTTGTCCAAATTTATCATAATATCCATTTGTAGAAGATCCTCTTCCACGTCCCGATCTTTACTCGATTTCTAATATCTTCCCAAATGTAACTCCTAACTTAAATACTACTACAATTACATGTGAGAATATTAATAAACTATTTTTGCCTACCACCAAGTAGAGGCATCCAAGTCTACTCTCAATTATCCTTCGAGAAATAACAATATTTACCAACAATAATTAAAACATGTCTAGGGATTTTCAAGGTGAATGGCACCTAATCCCAACATTCTCCCACTTGGCATTTACATTGCAATGACATAATCAAGAACATAAGCTCTAAAGGAAGAGTGCCCCGTGGCCTCCTTGCATCAACAGAACTTCTATGTGCACATTGGTTTAGTTCGTAAATCTACAACATTCTCTAAGGTGCCCACTTTTAATAACATGACTCCGCCACCCCCAACCATTTCCTAAACAAAGTGATACTAAACATCAATGTGCTTCCTGCAAGCGTGATACATTGGTTTTTTAGACAAATAGATGGCACTTTGACTATCACATTGTGATGTCCCCGTCTCTTTATTAAAGCTAGACATAATTGGAAATAATTAATTGAATATTCAAATAGTCTTTAATTATTTTAATTATTTTTAAGACTTTGATTATTTAATTAATTAATTATATGGGACTTTATAAAGTCATTGATAAATATTTAATACTTTATAAATCTTTATAAATCTTTATAAAGTCTTTATAGAAATAATAAAGTAGTCGGCTAACGGAATGACTTGGCGAAGAATTTAAAAGAGGTTGGTAGATGTGGAGAAGATCATCACGAAGAATTAAATCTATTGGATACTCACAGAGAAGAACGCAAACTCTCAGTTTCTATTGCCATAGTTAGGCGGAATCCCAAATATGGTAAATTATAGATCTTTAGTCGATTAATGGTGAACAGTATGGTTCTTGCAATGAGGAGTCAAGGTATGTTTACTTTCAGTTTCTGAGGGCGAGACTATTTTGTGTGATCCCGATATTATTTTCTTATGGCAGAATGGTCTCAAAACAATCATTGGCGAAGATTTGCTGATCTTTCCATTGCACGGAAATGATTCATTCCTCGGAAGTTCGACATTTCTAGAGCATCAAGGAATCATTTGTGGCATTATCATTCTGTAACGTCTTCCATTTCTATCTACGGAGAATTTTATTTCCGTTGTCAATATAAATGAGCTTTTGCTTAGCGATGGCACTTCCGATATCGAGATTCCTCAACTCACCAACCCTTTGAATATCTACATTGAGCAAGCATTTTACAGGAATATTACTTATGCTCTGGCTAACGTGACAACCAATCAGCCGATGCAAGATTCACTATTATCACCGTTGCTTCTGATATCACCGTTTGTCTTACTGGAGCCGTAGAAGCGTATATATATTTGAATTTGAAGACTACACTAAATTGTCGAGTGGATGGAGAAATGTCGGGTATGTCCAAGGCTAAACCAGTATGCTCTCGTCCTATTTTCTGTTCATCTGAAATAAAGTATGGATATCGTTTGGAATGCTGCTGTTGAAACTGTATGAGCATACACTGTATTTTCTGGGCATGTTCATTCTATTTGTTTTCTGAATATAAGTATTGCAACTCGGGATCATTGAATTAATCTGCCCTGTTATTTTCATTGGACTGCTGTTTAATTCTCTATGCAATTATTCATACATAAATCGAATTTGGATAATATTTTCAAACTATTACAAACCACCATTAAAAGTTCAGAAAAACTTCACTAGAACAGCAGAGTGAATTGCAATAGTTATTGAAATTTTGGGAAGGGATCATCACACACATCCAATTCTGATGTATCTACACTAAAAGTCAATTCCTAAACACAACCTCTATAACCGCACTGCCTCCTTATAAGCATGTGTCATGGCTACATACTCTTGCTATAAAGGACAATGCGACCGTAGGTGGTTGTTTGCTCATCCAACTAATTGCACCTAAAACAAAGTAAAGGCATAGCCACTCATAAATATCCTGCAATTTGAATCCCCGACCAAATCAAAATCAATGAGGCCTTGTAAATCAACCATCTTGCTGACATCATCATTCCCATGATAACAAATGAAATAGTTAGAAGTTCCATGTGAATATTTGAAAACCCTTTTTAACATAATTCTAGCATTATTTAGTGTTTAACATAAATCTACTCATAACTCCCATTACTTGGGCAATATCAAGTCTTGTATAGACCATGACATACATGAGGCTTCTCACAACACTAGCATATGAAACCTTACACATCCCTTCAAGAACATCTATTTTAGGACATTGTTCCAGAGAGTGCATTGAGCCACTTGATAGAGGAATTATAATTGGTTTGTAATCTTGCATGGCAAAATGCTACAAAATAGTGTCAATGTACTTTTAGTTTAACCAAAGTTTTTTATTAACCCAATCCCTGCAAATTTCCATATCCAATGTATGTTTTGCAACCCCCTAAAATCTTCCATATCAAATGTACCAAATAACTAACCCTTAAGTTCCTTAATCATTACCTTATCATTTCCAATAAATAACATATCATCAATGTATTAGGCAATGATTAGCAGTTGATCATCAATTTATTTAAAAGACACAATGATCAACCTCACTTTAATAAAGTCATGATCCAATTTGAAAGCATCGAATTTCTGATTTAACATTCTCAATGACTACTTCAAACCATATAAAAATCCCTGTAACCTACAAACCAAATGCTCCTATCCCTTCACCAAAAAATTGTGGAGATGTTTCATAAATATTTCCTCACCAAGATCCCCATGTATAAAGTTGCTTTTACACCCATTTGCTCTACCTTTAAATCAAAAGCAACAACAATAGTTAAAAGAAATCTAATAGAGGTTAGTTTAGCCACAAGAGAAAATATCTCACAAAAATCCATTCCCTCAACCTAGGAGTAACGCTTAGCCACTAATTAGGCCTTGTACCACTCCAACTTACCATTTGCTCTAAATTTCTTTATAAATACCCATTTACATCCATGGCTTTCCTCCCCTCAAATAGCTCAACTAGATCCCATGTGTTACATTTGTCCAAAGCCTTTATTTCATCTTTCATTGCCTCTAACCAGGACTTGTACTCATCTAAAGGCAAATCTTCCTTCACAAATCTAGGTTCGTTGTCAATACACAATAAAGCAAATACACAACCATAATCAAGACTATACCTTTCAACCAAATTGCATTATCTAGCGGACCTTCTAAGAGGTGTAACAAGAGGCTCCTATTGTTCCTCATCGGAACTCAAATCTCAACCTTCGGATTCCTCATTCTATCCATCTTGTTGTTGTTTTGTATATGCATCTTCCTATGGATCACTCTTAATATCAAAATGCACTATTTTGTTAAGACTTCTCATGAGGGTGTTCATCATTTATAAATACCCTAAGCTCCCTAAAAGTAACATCCTTAGAATATACCATTTTCAATGCTATAAGATCCTAAAGCTTATAACCCTTAATGTTCTCACCATAACCCACAAAAACAAACTTGTTAGCCCTAAAACCAACCTTGAATTTTTTTCTTTTTAAACATGAACATATGCTTCACTGCCAAAAAATTTAAAATGAGAAACCAATGGGTTTTTTACCTATCTATGCCTCATAGGGTGTTTTCTCAACTATATCAAAAGTGGGAGACCTATTCAGTAGTCGACAAGCACGGTGTATAGCTTTAACCCAAAAAAATTGTTCAATCTTAGCACTACTTAGCATGCTTCTATCTCTATCTGCCAAAGTCCTATTCATCTACTTTGCTACTCCATTTTGCTATGGAATATATGGAGTTGTTTTCTGTCTAACAATCCCTGCATGCCTACAATAATCATCAAAATTTCTAGAGCAATACTCATTGTTATTATCTAACCTCAAAACCTTTACTTTCCTATCTATTTGTTTTTCAACTGCTATAAACTATTCAAATATAGAAAATATAACAAACTTATGTTTCAAACAATTAATCCATATAAATCTAGAGAAGTTGTCAATAAATGTAACATAGTAGCAAGATTTACCAATAGAGGGAGCATCCATAGGACCACATACATCACTATGTATTATCTCCAAAAACATGTTTAGCTCTAGTACTACCAAATTTAAAATAAACTCTATGTTGTTAACCATACACAAAATGTTCACAAAAGACAAAGTCAACAAAATAACCAGATAAACCACTGCCCATGTTTTTATTAATGACAATTTTAAATCCCTTCTCACATCAATATGACCCAATCTATGGTGCCACAATTTACAAGTAACGGAATTATCAATTACATTCGTATAATTACAAAAGTGGATGCTTCTAGCCTCAATACGATGCTACACCGCGTGCCCCTAGCCAACACCAAATTCTCTCTGCTCAACCTACAACCACTTTTCTCAAAAGTCAAATGTACCCTAAACTATTCATTTTCGATACAAAAATCAAATTTCTAGCTAATCCATGGATATGCAATTCATTTATGAGGGTTTTCACCCTTCCATCACTAAAAATCAATTTCACCTCCCCTCTGTCTACAATCTTCTATGTTGTCCCCAAGGAAAACTTCATCTTTCTTTTTCTTATTTTGACATTCCTTTTTGAGATGCCCTAGTTTGCTACAGTTCCAACACCTCAATCTACTCTTACCAAGTGTCTTGTATTTTCCCTTGGACTTGTCCTTACCACCTTTCTTCTTGTCCTCGTCCTTTTTTTTATATCTTCCCCACATAAGAAAATGCATCCTTAAACCCATCCTCCATAGACTTTCTCCTCATTTCCTTTGTGATCAAGGTAGCAACAAGAGTGTTCGTCATAGGATCTATCATAGAACTATTGAGGCGAAAAATAGATTATCCCAAGATTCAAACAATGAACATTATAGCAAAATACACTCATCCTCCTCTATCTTCACATCTATTGCCTATAACTGACTCAAGATTAAATTAAATGCATTAAAAAAAATTGCAATTGAGTCTTCATCTCTCATTTTTAAAGAATACAACTTTCTTTTCAAAAATAGTTTATTCAAAACTCTTAGTTTGGTAAATCTCTCAATCTTTTCCATAAATTATATACAATAGATTCATTAGAAACATTCAAAAGAACATAATCAAACAAACAAAAACATATAGTGCCATGAGCCTTTTTGTCAAGCTTTTCCCATTCTTCATCTAATATATTTTTTTGTTTGTTTTCACTTTTCACATTAATAAGTTGATCCATTTCTTCTAAGAAATTCTCTACTATCATCATTTGTGGATTTTTGAGATGTGCATGCATCTTACGAGGACTTTAGGCTATGAATTCAAGCATCTAGCTTGTCCCCATCAATTGTGCCATCAAAACAAGGAATGGATATGTTGATCCCCAACCTAATAGCAAGTTGTGCAATTACGTGAATTGAAGGAATTGAACTAGTGGTCTATTATTGTACCATGAGTTGTTGGAACATACTTGTTATTTGTTGTGTAAGTTGAAGTTGAAATGCATTTTCCTATCATCTTTGGTCTTAGGTATTGGAAGAGAAACTAGACTAAATCAAGGATTTGTGTGGAGCTTTGGGAAGTTGTTGACCCATCCATCATGGAAATTGATACAAACAAAAATAATAAAACATAAAATCTACCACTGTAATGATCAATAGTATATAAGCCATAGTTTGAAGGCTCAAACTTAGCAACCCAAAAATTTGACTTGAACTTGAGACTCGGCAAAAACTTGATAAAAAACAAGTAGCATAATTACACAAAAAATAAAAACTAACGCATTTAGAGAACACAATTCTTTTATAATCATCAATTTTTCATAATTCAAATATTACATGTCTTATGACCCTCAAATCAACAAATGACATAGTGAGTCTCAGTATAAGGGGGCCAAGGGCTTGGATTTGGGGATAGTGACAAGTGAGGGTCTAGGGGTAGTACCCCCAACAAGGTCAAGGGCAAACACCCCTCATGGGGTGAGGGCATGTTTTCCTCATGCAGATGTTGAAGATGTATTCTGCTAGACAAAATAAGACTAAAAATGTCAAAAAATGAATTGAAATGCTGAAAATTGTGTGGGTTTGTTAAAACTCGTCGCCAAGCTAGTATGCAAAATAAACTCCTAAGTCCAAGCAAAAAACTTGGCCAAGTCCCTAACTCAACTCATGAGTTCAAATCGACTCAACACGGCAAGCTATAAAACTTGCAAGTCACGACGAGTCAACCGAGTACTCGACAAGTTTTCCTACTAAGTAGCATATGACAACAAGAACAAGAAATAAAACATTTACTTAACAAGTGCTATGAATGTTTTGTAAAAACATGTGCTCTACTTTTCAAATTTTTCTTCTTTCTCTTGGGTTCAACAAATGATCTAGCATGGCGGGGGCCCCAACAAGGCTCCCCCATCCAAAAATGTTGTTCCCTATCCAAGTACAACTATGGGTTTTGCTACCTCGTCTTTTGTAGTGGTTTTGGTTCATACCCTTGGCAAATCCACTATCTCCCCCTCCTGGGGACTGAACTCCTTTTTTGCTAACGAGGATCCAGTTTCTTACTTGGACAAACTTGTGGGTAGAAGTGGGCTGACTATGGCAGCTTAGAGTACTTTGTCCACCTCATGCTTTGTTGAAGGCTTAGAAGTTGATGACCGTGACCAACTAATGGATGAGACAATTGAGGGTTTAAAGTTTTCTCTGGTGGGAAAATTCTTAGCAAACCATCTAAACATTGATCAGTTACAAAAATGGGTTGATGATACTTGGAATCTTAAAGGCAATGTTTCAATAAGCGCTATGGCTAAAGGCTTATTCCTATTTAGTTTTGTAGTGCCAGAAGATATGATTAAGGTCCTCACGGGTGGTCCTTGGGCCTTTGATCATGGTTTTAATAAAAAATTGTCCACTTGTAAATGGAAACCTAGCTTTGATGTTTCGGCTGACCTGGGCAAGGCAGCCCCAACTTGAGTCCGCCTCCCTGTCCTCCCTTTGGAATTTTGGAATCATGGCATCTTTAAACAGATCGTTGAGTCATTTGGTACCCTTTTGGTTGTAGACAAAGTCACTCAACTCAAGTCTCAACTTGTTTTTGCTAGAATATGTGTTAATGTAGCCACTAATACAGTCTTCCCAACCTCAGTTACCCTAAAGTCAAAGTTTGGTAAATGGATTCAACCCTTGGAATATGAAAATGCCAGAGCCTTTTGCTAGGCCTGCAAAAAGTTTGTTCATATGCAGTATGCTTGCAATAAGAAGTTTGTGGATCCTAAAAATGGGCATCTGGGAGTGTCGCTAAAACCCGCTTCCAATGGTGCTGAAATGTCTGACTCTGGGACTGATTTTGAAAATATTTTGAATCTTGCCTCTAGTGTGGCTCATCCTTTGCTGGAGGAAGAGCTACTTCAGGGCCTTTATGTTGAAAAGACTCTCATGGATCCCCAAATTTTTGCGAACTCTAAAACTTCTCCCAAAAGGGACAAAGCAATTGCTCCCACTAAGGAAGTCTTGGTAAAGCCTATGAAAACCCATGATGGGAATGGTTCTGAGATTGTATCTGCAACCAATCCTAATCAGTCTAGTTTGGTCAGGGATGAACAACAGCAAGCATGTAGTCTTGATTCCAAGCTATTGGAGATCAAAAAGTCAATTCTTATTTCTGATTCAAAAGCAAAAATGCTCACTTTCCAGGAAGAGAACTTAGATGCTCCTGAGGAAGGGGAGATAGACAACCAACAAGAACAGAAAAAGGATCATTCTCCTCCCATTTCCTCCCCCAGGAAACAACAAGAAGTCGAAGATCAACAATCATCTTTAAACGAAAAGGAAGAAAAAAGTATAAAGGATGTTATGGCCCAACTGGGCTTCTCTTCTTCCCCTACTGATGCAAAAATGGAAGAAGATTGGACTCAATTTAATACAAAATCTAGAAAGAAGAAAAACCTGATGTGGGAGGAGGGAACAAAGTAGGAAGGCCGCCCCTGAAGGAGTCAAGGAATAGACACAGCCCGCGATGTTGCCTTGAGCAAACAAAAAACCCTTGACTCTCTCTCAATAACCAAGTCAAAAAAGAAGCGGGAGGAGCCTTCCCCCTTGCAACATCAAGGTGGTGGTGTTCTTCTCTTTGTCAAAAAAGAAATTGATTTCCTGGAATACCGGGGGCCTAAACAGCCCATTCAAACAGCATTTGATAAAAATGTGTATGGCTGATTTTAAACCACATATTTTTTTGATTCAAGAGACTAAAATGAAAAAGGATACCTTTGAAATAGCCATCAAGACTTTCTGGCCTAATGCCAATTTTGTTGTCAATGATGTTGATGGTGCTTCAGGGGGCATAGCTACTTGTTGGAATCCTGCTAGACTGATTAGCTCCATCAATTTTTGCAATAAAAACTACCTGATGGTTTCCTTTGAAGATATTGTTACTTTTGTTAAATGGAACGTAATAAACATTTACGGCCCCAACTCGTGCCTTGATAGACTTGTTCTATGGGATATTTTGGAAACTAAAATAAATAACAGTGAGGAATTATGGATGTTGCCAGGGGTCTTTAATTCCCCACTATTTCCTTCAAAAAAGCAAGGAGGTTTGCAAGACTTCTCTGATAGTATGATTGATTTGGCGGGGTTCTTTAATTTTGTGGGACTAATGGATATCCCTCTGACTGGAACGCTCTTTACCTAGTCTAACAGACGTCAGGGCAACCACCTAATTCAGGTCAAATTAGATCGCTTCCTCATCTCCTCAAATTGGACTAGTTTTAGGACCTTACTCTTACTACTTCTCGGAGAACGGGTTCGGACCATAATGCTCTCCTCCTAAACTGGGATGACAAAGTTGTTAAAGGACCTTTTCCATTCAGATATTAGATAATGTGGACCCACCATCCAAATTTCAAAGCTCTTGTAGAAAGTCGGTGGAATGAACCCTGTACTGGAGCTCCAATGTTTCGCTTGGTCAACAAATTAAGAAAAGGTAAAAAACGAGTCAAAGGATGGAACAAGTTCTCTTTTGGGAACATTTTCTATACTAAGAAATCATTACGAGACAAGATCAAAGAGATTCAAGATTTGATAGAACAGGGAGTGGTTAATGAATCCACATGCAATGAAGAACAGGACCTAAGAATTCAATGGTTCAAAATAAACAAAAAAGAAGTATTTTTTTGGAAACAGAAATACAAGATTCAATGGTTGTGGAAGGGGACAGAAATACCAAATTTTTTCACCAATCAACATTAAAACATAGAAGCAAAAATGGGATCAGATTTCTAAAAACGGATGGATCAATCCTTAATTCGGAAGATGAAATTTCTAATGAAGCGGTTTTGTTCTTCTCAAACTTTCAAAACACTCCTGTTGTTGATCCGGTTGAGCTTGAAAACCTTTTGCATGTTATACCTCAAGTCATCTCTGAGCAAGATCTAAAAGATTTATCCAAAGTTGTTTCTCTTCAGGAAGTCAAGGTGGTTGTTTTCTCTTTTGGTGCCTATAAAGCCCCGAGACCAGATGGTTTCCCTCCAGCTTTTTTCCAAGAATTTTGGGATGTCACCTCTGCTGATTTGTTTAATGCAGCTTGTGACTTCTTCAGATCAGGTAGACTCCTAAACCAACTTAATGGTACCTTTATTGCTCTTATCCCTAAATCTAAAGAAGCGTCCTCAATGCAAGACTTCAAACCTATGTCTCTGTAATACCACTTATAAGATTTTTTCAAAGATTATGGTTAATAGATTGAAGCTAGTTTTGCACAAGATGATTGCTATTAACCAGAAAGGTTTTGTTCAAGGGAGGCACATCGTAGAGGTTGCCATTTTTACGCATGAGGTTTTCCACTCTATGGAATTAAGTAAGAAACAAGGGATGGCTCTAAAACTTGATATTTCTAAAGCCTATCACAGGGTCTCCTAGGCATTTCTCATTGTTGTCCTCAAAAAGTTTGAGTTCAGAGGAAGATTCCTCAACTTAATTACCTCTTGTGTCATGACTCCCAAATGTTTGGTTTTGGTTAATGGTGTCCCTACGGGGTTCTTCTCCTGTGGTAGGGGTTTAAGACAAGGCGACCCCCTCTCACCATATCTCTTTGTTATTGTGGTTCAAGTCCTTGGAAGAAACATTCAAAAATTGTTAGACACAAGGATGTTAAAAGGGTTCAAAGTTGCTTCCTCCGACCTCTCATCAGCAATTTGTGGACGACACTATTCTAATGGAGGAAGCCTCGATCATTGAAGTTGGCCACTAGAAAGACACCCTTAACAAGTATGCTAAAGTTTTAGGTCAGTACATCAACTATAACAAAAGTAAAATCTATTTCTTTAACAGTGATCAGATAATTAAAGAAAGATTGTTGCACATTATTGGTTATCAAGAAACTGACCTCCCTGCTACTTACCTTAGTCTCTTGCTCATCTCCAAAAAACCTCATAGTAACTATTGGAATTACATACTTGAAAGGATTCAAAAATAACTGGCAAGTTGGAAAGGGAGACTCTTAAGTCAAGCAGGGAAGTTAAAACTGTTCAAAGCCTCTTTGCAAAATATTCCAATCTATTACCTTTCCCTCTTCAATATTCCAATCTTTATACCAAAAAAGATTGAATTGATAAAAAGAAGATTCTTGTGGTCAAGAACGGAGGGGAGAAATAAGATGGCCCTTTTAAGATGGGAAAAAGTTTGTGCTCCGAAGAGGGAAGGTGGTTTAGGTATTTGAAGGTTGCAACTCTTTAACAAAGCCCCGGTTGCTAAAATGGGATGGTACCTCTTGGAAGGAGCAAAAGATTGGGTTATGATCCTAAGAGCTAATTACTTGAGAAACAAGGAACAAGGTTGTTTCCTATGGGATGAAGAGTTTCCTTATGGTTCAATATTTTGCAACAATCTGCTTAAAATTAGAGGAACACTGAAATTGAGAGTTAAAAAGAGAATAGGGAATGGACAAGATACTGATTTCTGGGAAGATGTTTGGACAAAAAGCACACCCTTATCTTCAAATAACAATCTCGTACAAATCAAACACAGGTTGACAAGAGCTCTTGGCAAACAAGTTACAAGTTATATCAATTAGGATGGTTCGAAACCTCAATGGATCAAGTTTAAAAATTATCTAAACGGAGCTATTCTCAGAGGAGGGAGACAACGTAATTGGGACACAGCTCTGCACTCTTTATTTCAACAAGTTGGTGAAGTTGAATTCTTTTCGAAAGACAGAAAAGATGAATGGATTGGGACCAAAAACTCATTGGGAAACATCTCAATTAAATTTGTTTACGAAGTCTTGGATAAGCCTCTGATTCCGAAGGGTGTATTTCATTGGAACATGGTATGGATAAAAAACCTGATACCTAAAGTGAACAGTTTTTGGTGGGCAGTAGCCCATGGCAAGATCCTTACCACAGACAATTTAAAGAAAAGAGGTTTCCAATTTGTTAGTAAATGGTTTTATGTAATGAAGTGGAGGAAACAATAATGCACTTGTTGTTTCAATGTTCTTACTCAAGTGAGGTTTGGTCTTTTTTCCTTGATAACCTTTTGACTCAATGGGTTTTCCCACCCTCTATAAAGTTGTTTATGGATTGTTGGAATGTTTGCCCTTACTCCCACAACATTATTGCTGATCTCTAGCGACAAGTCACCCCTTTTATAGCCTAGGAGTTGTGGAAGGAGCGGAATAACAGAATTTTTAGGGATACTACTAGAAACAGCAAAGATCTTTGCATGGCTATTAGACATCAAACTCAAGAAAACATAAACGCAGGTAAATATGCTCCCTCAAAGCATATGCCCTCATGAAAGATACCCTCTCAATTTTTCTTGATTTTTAATATCAAATACAATGCAACCATGCACCCGTTAAGGTTAGCTCCAAAACCAAAACGATGCGGAATAGTAACTCTAACCAAGAGTGCGCCCTAAGACCCGATGAGGGAGGAGGAGCGGGCATATGGTCAGAGGATCCCTAGGATCTAATTAACTCAATAACTAAAATGATTACAATTGAGAGAGAGGAATAAAACTCAACGCCAAGAATGTTCACCAAGATCCTTGCAAGGCGAGGCGATAGCATATGGCGGAGTACTAATTACAAAATTGAAATGAACTTAGGCGGTGAACCAGCCATGAGAGATTCGACGCTACCACTTAAATTAGTGAGGGGGAAAGAGCATTACAATTTCAAACTAATTCATCCGTTGCGGCAGGCATCCACTGAATTGTGGGAATTCGCCACTTCAACAGTGGGTGAGATAGAAAGATACAAATGTTTATTCTTCCACACTGGCGGTAAACCATCCAAGAGTTACAATGTGTGAATTAAAACACAAGTAAATGCAGAAATATAAATGACTGGATTAGTACTACTAATTCTCAGCCTTACAATGTAAATTATCTGCAAATTACATAGATTTCCAATAGAAATCTGCTCCAAAGCAGCTGCAATGATGACACTATATTTCTTATTACAAATAAGAATGAACACACCCAAGAAATATAGCACGAAATGGAAATAACCAGGTCTGATATAGAAAACCAGCAAACTGAATGTTCAGACCAGCAAGCTAGGAGATGAAAGCTAGATGAAAGGCGACCAAGAACAAGTCATTAAACAACTTCAATACCCTTCTAATTATTAAGCACGCATCCCACGAAGAAATCTGGAAATGATAGACCCTCTTGGACAAGGCAACCTGCTCTAGAAAATTGTAGACATCATAATAAAATCTGAAAATGCACAAGAATGATCGCCTATAGCATAGGAAATGATTGAGCAAATACCCATATGCAAATTAAACTCACTTCAAAAGCTATAAATGAAAACTCGTTTCAGCCATACTTGAACCAGCAAGCACAAAACTGGAAAATCTCACCAAAATCTTCAACGTTGATGCACAATATGCACTTTTGATTGAAGCACACTCACAACTGACCATCTAGGGAACCATAGTTTCAAGCCCGAAGAATGGAGTAAATTTGCTAAGCTTTCCCTTAGCCAGATTCTGGATTTCAAACCAGCAGCATAACTTTACAATATTTTCGAAAAATACCAAATGAGAGAGCAAAGGCCTTCTTTTATAATTTTTGAGGTGACCCTTCAGCTTCTCCATAAAAAACTCCCTTTCTTGCTCTTAAAAATATTTTAATTTTAAAATATGTCTTCCCTCTTATTTTGGCGTCCAAACTTTAGGGAGATAATAAACTTTTAATAAAATAATAACCATCTCAAAAGTGGCGTCCCATCCTTAAAATAATTAACTGACTTTAGAAATATTAAATATTTCTTTCATGAGATGTCCTCCCTTTTATGACCACTTTTTAAAACAACATGAAGTTATTATGCTAGGCCAAGGTCATAAAATATTAAAATCATTAAATGATTTAAATAAATCATTTATTCACAAATGCACCTCAAAAAGCCAAAATAGGGAAAACTCAACTCCCCCGCTCAAAGTGAAAAGCTTACTGTGTTGCTGCCGACTAGAGTCCTGCTAAAAATAGAACTTACTAAAAATAGTAAATTCTGAAAAGTTGTTCCGCTCACTTTGCATGTCATACCATTGCGAAGCTCTCGGAAAACCCAAAAAGAATCCGCACTCCAAATCTCAAAACTCCAATGCGCTGGCTAAAAATAGCAAGTTCTGAAAAAGGTTGTCTGATGGAGATGCATGTCACACCATTCTGAAGCTCTCCAAAAACCCAGAAAACATCACTAGACATCCATCAAAAACTCATACATGCAAACCCTTAAAACTGCTCCAGAATCCCAATAGCATAGGAAACCCTAATTTTACCTCTGACAAGCCTACGAGCTTCCGGAAATAGGCTATCAGGCATTGAAGGGCGAATGGAAAAAATGGGGACATTACACTCATATAAAGAAATACAAATAAAGCAATTGTGGGGATTAACACAGGACCTAACTAACTTTAATTGGGCTAAACAGCTAATAAGGAAAACTACAATCCGGTCCCCTCTAGAAGCTAATTAGATTAAATACAACTTTGACGGTTGCTCCATGGGTAATCCTGGATTGGCTGGTGTTGGAGGAGTAATAAGAGATCATCAAGGAAATTTTACTAAAGGCTATGGCAATGGATTGGGCATTGCTTCAAATAATCTTGCTGAGGCTAAAGCTGCGTAGGCTGGTATAACCCGACTAAAGGACAAAGGTTACACAAAGGTGATAATCGAAGGAGATTCTAAACTAATAATTGCCAATCTAAAGGAAATTGTTGATGTGCCTTGGGAACTAAAAGATATCATGGACAACTGCAAGATAACTCACAAAACATTTCAACATTATAAAATTTGTCATTATACAAAGAAGGTAACGTGGCAATCGATGTTATGGCAAATGAAAGGCTTAGTCAGAATGAGAGGTCTTACTGGGACTTTTCATTACTGCCAAGTCACATCAAAAAGATAATAAAAAAGGAGAAATGTGTTTCTATATAATATCCTATATGGCATGATGATAGCCAGCTTTTGTTGGGATGATCTTTTAATTTGCTTTAATGATGACTAATCAAGGAAAGGTTAAAGAGTTAATGATCATCTCGTGTTTGATGATTTGGGGCATTATGGTGTGTATGGGGACGAAGAACCCTAATGTATACATTAGTACTGCTATTTATTCGAAGATGAAGATTAACATGTGGAAAGATAATCTAATCAATATCCCAAGAACAGCTTCTATTGGGTGGCAGTTTAAAACAATTGAAATTATGGCATTACCCACTCAAAATCTTTTCAAAAATCTTTTTCCAGCCAGCTGAAATGACATCTTTGTATCGGTTTTTGCTTGTAAATTCATGCAAGCTATAGGTTACATAATAATGTCTTTTAATGACTTAAAATTCATCATTCCCAATAAGGGAAAGAGTGGCACGCATGAGATCTTTTCTTGTGAGTTTCCTAAATTTTTGACTATTTTCATTTGTGATAGCCGGTTTGAGTCAACGCTCTCCCAAATGCAAACTTCCAGTGTAACCCTCAATGCCGAAGATTTCACTTTGCTTGTGATTTTGGTGTCGAATGATTTAGGATAAGCAAACGACTACCTGTTGCTGCGAAAAGATAATTTGATCAATGAGGATATAATGGTGAGGCCTAGAAAGAGGAGAGAGCTGAGTAATTGTGATTCCCTCAGACAAAATGTGAAATTATGGGGCCTCTTTGAAAGAGCAAGTTTCACCCCAAAGTTCAAAAACTCTTGGAGCAACTGGGAAGTTAAAATGGGTGGGCTCCAATTCACTGTTACTGCTAAATTAATTGCTCGAGCTACGGGCCTGCATTATGAAGGAAAGATGATCGCTAAGAAGAGTATGGGCACCAACAATACATTTGTTGATTTTTTTAGATCAGATATGACAGTAAGCAAGAAATTAAACACATACTAGTGAACACAGAGAATTTATCCTAGGAAAACCCTTCTACTCAAGGGAAAAAAAACCCAGCAATACTTTGCTAATAAAAGATCAGATACAATAATGCAAAAGTTGCACTTGAGAGCCAATAAAAGGCAGAATACACTAGTATAAAACAGCACTGTAAGTAGTGTGAATTTTTGAGAAAAATAATAAACTCCTCTTGATTAGCAATCTCCTTCTTATTGGCGAACTTCTGCTTGTTAGGCGAATCTCTGCTTGTTTAGGCAAACTTCTGCTTATTTGAATCTGAATGTGAATGTTGTAAATGAGGAGAATCTCTCTCCTATATATATACAAGACTAGGCGTCATACCCCACTTGGGCCAACCCAGTAAAGATGGACAAATGTTTAGAGAATAAATGTTTATGATCTGGCCGACTTGCCTTCAAAGAGTTTTTTAAGGTATGATCTGGCCGACTTGCCTTCAATGAGTTCTTTTAGGGATAATACCTCCCAAAGCTACCAAAACATCAACACTCCCTCTTAGCTAGGGAGGTATTGCAAAGTATTCCTTGAGTCCCACTCAAGGGTATCATGTCTTGTCATGGATTCTCTCAACATAACATCCACAATGGCTACCCAATTGTGGGAAGCACAACTCAGTCTCAGAGATGTGATTTGTACAATTATTTCTCCGTCTCAACGAAATGTACACTGCAAGGGATTCACCTTATATTTCTCCGTCTCAAAGAAATATACGCTACAAGGGCTTTCACCTCATATTTCTCCATCTCAGAGAAATATACACTGCAAGGGCTTTCACCTCATATTTCTCCGTCTCAGAGAAATATACACTACAAGGGCTATCACCTCATATTTCTCCATCTTAGAGAAATATACACTACAACAAATCTTAATGATGTTGTGACTCCCTCTCAGTGATGGCGTCATTTTCCACATCCTTTGAAGCCTCTATTGGTTTGTCAGACTCCCTCTGAATTTCATTTCCACCTCCGTGAAGTATCCTTTAGATCTCCTGAAGGTTTCCTCCTCTTCGAAGTAACTGGTCGTAATGACAATTTGTATAGGCTCTCCTGACGAATACCAATCACACAAGCTGAATTTATGCTGGAGTTCTTCAGCCATGCAAGAACCTTTCCTTCAAAGAAGGCAACCTTGTACCCTTTGTCCTCCAAGGCTGAAATAGAGACAAGGTTCCTTTTGATCCCAGGTACGAACAATACATCACTCAATTGAAGAGGTATACCAGAGTCTAGCTAGAAGGAAGCGGCCCTAGCTCCCTTTACGGCATAACTAGCATCATCTCCAATTATAACATGTAAATTAGACTCTTTCTCTACTAAGTCTGTAAGATGCTCTTTGTAGCATGTAATGTAATGTGAAGCACCACTATCTATCAACCAAGTATCATTGTCAGTTTGTACATTACTTGAAAGAGCGGAGATGAATAGGTATCCTTCTGATCAATTTTAGAATGACTTGACTCCTTTTGAGATGTCTCTACATCAATTTCTACAATAGAAACATGCTGCGTTAACTTTAATTTACAGTCTCGGGCATAGTGTCCATACTTGTCACACCTGTAACATTGAATATGAGAAAGATCCTTCTTTTTCGATTCTGGAACAAAATCTATTTTTTTGTCTCAATTTCTCTTGAAGGTGCCCCTTTTTCTAGTAGCATGTGCAACGAGTACTTGACTTTCTTCATTATGGGAGTTTCGCCCATTTCCTCTTGCTTCCAATCTGGTTTCTTCTTGAATACAGTCATCACGTAGGCGATCAAACTTGGACAACTTGGATCTCCCACTGATGCTTTGAATGAAGGGTTCCCAAGACTAGGGAAGACCATTTAGAGCCAATATAACAAGATCTTTATCTGCAACTGTATCCCCAGTAGTGCTCAACTGATCTCTCAGATCAGAGATCTTCATAAAGAATGAAATAACTAACTCCCCTCTACTCATTTTTACATGATGAAGTTGTTGTCTCAAAGCGAGGGCTCTGCTGGTATTGTTGATCTCATATAGACCTTTTAGTACATCAAACATTTCTTTAGTTGTCTTCATCTTGGAGATGATCGGTACTAGGTGGTCCTTCACGGAGTCTATCATGATCTTTCTAGCCTTCGTATTATTTTTCTTCCACTGGATTTTTTGTGAGTCATCTGACGGCTCAAGTATGTCAACTTCTACGAATTCTAGAAGATCATTCTCTTCTAAGATAATGAGTACTCTAAACTTCCAAGAGTTGAAGTTTGAAACCCCATCAAGCCTATCTTCTGCCTTGACACCAAACACAATCTTCTTTTCCGAGTAACTGCCCTAAAGAATTGTCTTCTACTCAAATTCGAAAGCAACCACAATTCTGTATAAAATACGGATGTTGGATCTGCCCTAGATCCCTTCAAGGTCTTCAACAAAATTTGTTCACTACACAAATATGCTTTGAATTTCTACTCACTTAACCTACACTCAAATCTGCAATTTGATATTCAATACATACTTTCAAATCTTAACTTTATCTTCAATAGGACTGCTCAAAAGAAGTTTGATTTCTGCCCTTAAATCTGCTTCTTAGGTCTGCAATAATACACCTTCAAAGTCTGCTTATATTCTTCACGATTTCAGCTTCAAAAAGGTCTGAAACATACTGCTCAAGTCTACTCCAAAACTGCTTTAATGATTGCTCCAAAAGCACTACGAAATATGCTCCAAACTCGCCTTAGATCAGCACCAAGCCTGCAATTAGATCTGCTATAAAATAGGTGAGAGATCTGCACCAAAACCACAACAAATTCTGCTCCAAATCAGACTGGAGGTCTGCTCCTTGTCACCTTATATATCTGCTCTAATATGCCACACGTCTTTCTATCTGCTGCTCTTTTTCTGCTGAGGATCTGCTCTTGATGTAGGAATAATGTTCAATGAATTGCTTAGTCAAATCTGATCAGATATTCCTGAACCTTGCTCTGATACCATGTTGATTTTTTTAGATCAGATATGACAGTAAGCAAGAAATTAAACACAGACTAGTGAACACAGAGAATTTATCCTGGGAAAACCCTTCTACTCAAGGGAGAAAAAACCCAGCAATACTTTGCTAATAAAAGATCAGATACAATAGTGCAAAAGTTGCACTTGAGAGCCAATAAAAGGTAGAATACACCAGTATAAAACAGCACTGTAAGTAGTGCGAATTTCTGAGCAGAATAATAAACTCCTTTTGATTAGTAATCTCCTTCTTATTGGTGAACTTCTGCTTGTTAGGCGAATCTCTGCTTGTTTAGGCGAACTTCTGCTTATTTTAAATCTGAATGTGAATGTTGTAAATGAGGAGAATCTCTCTCCTATATATATACAAGACTAGGCGTCATACCCTGCTTGGGCCGACCCAACAAAGATGGACAAATGTTTCGAGAATAAATGTCTATGATCTGGCCGACTTGCCTTCAATGAGTTCATTTAGGTATGATCTAGCCAACTTGCCTTCAATGAGTTCTTTTAGGGATTATACCTCCCGAAGCTACCAAAACATCAACAACATTGACCAATTTTTTGAGGCAAAAGAAAAAGCGAGGAGATTCCAAACGGCTACTCCAAATTGAAGCTTCTGACACCCTACCATAATGTAAGTTTGTTTATGATGAAATACTTTACTCTTGAAGGTTGTTTTCAATTGATTCATGGCTATCACCTTCCTATTCTAAATCACATCCGCCACCTGGAGAAAATTACCCTTCCTTTCTTTCTCCTTTCGTCCCTCCAACAAAGCATGGAAAACGATGCAAACCCCCCTCTGCATCATGGCCTTATTAGAGCTATCTACAAGTTTGTCCTTGCCACCACGCCACAAAAGAATCTTGCCCTTAATCTCCTTGAAAACCCTCAGTCTCCTAAAAGCTTTGTTCGCATAGAGCTGCTTGAAAGTAAACCTCACTCCCCCGACAAAGCGACTAAGTCAAAAAAGAACAAGACCACCCACCCCCCACAATCACTATCTCAGATGACAAGGATAACAGCCCTAATAGCGGCACGACACCCCCGAGTGGTCGTAGGTCGACTCACCTGACAATTGTTGCCTCTAAAGGGTTAAGAGGCTAGTAAAAAGGGTAAAAATTTATTAGAAGGGAGAGAATGGTCTCTTCTGAGGAGGGTGACAAAAAAGGAAAAAACGTGGCTATGGTGGAGAAAGAGGATTCTTCCAAGGAAGAATATGTCCTAGATAGTCTAGAGAAAGCTGAATTTTCTGAGGAAGAGGAATTTTTTTATTCCGAAGAAAAGGAGGAAGAAAGTCAAGATTTGGAAGAAGAAAACAATGAGCAAGAAGAGGATATCGTGTGGGAGAAGGGATAGATTCTGGAAAAGAAGTCGAGAAGGAGATTGCCAATGTGAGTCCTATGGTTACAAAAGTTTTAGAAACCCCTAGTCATACCTTTCACAATCAGGAGAACCCGAAGGAGAAAGGGAATAAAAATGTGAATGCTAACATTGAAATTCTTACTACGAGGATGGAGCAAATTGAGAGACAAATGGAGGAAGTCGGTAGTTCTAAGAGGATACAAACTATGGAAGTTGCTATCAAGAATATTTGCAAGGTTATGGATGGCATAATGAAAAGGGCAGTTATGGGAACCATTTCTGGACAAGGCAAAATTCGGAAACAGCAAAGGAAAAAAGGCAAAAGGAATGAAGTTGATAGGTCCACGACGTGGAGCACAAGGACAGCATGGCAAAAATGGTGGAAGATCTCCAAGATAACTAGAGCTTCATTGAAGAATCTTAATTTGCTTTTTGTCTCTAGCTATGGACTTGGTTATTAAGCATTGGTGCCTCTTTTTGATCTTTTTGTTTAACTGCTATATTTTACGTATGGATGTAAATTTTGTTATTGACTCTTTATGCCCTGAAACTTAAACTCTATGATCTCTGATAAATTCTATTATATTGTTAATAGATAGTTGTGGTCTTTTTGATTGGTTTGTTTCGCGGTTTTGTAATGGGGATCGAGCTTATGGTTTGTCTAGTAAGGTTAATTTTTGGCCAACACTGTGGAATGGGCTAATTGCTATATTACTATGGTGTTCCATCGATGTTGATAATTTGTTTTAGATTACATTAAGGGGATTTGGCAAAATGTAACTTTCTTTGGGTTTGTATCCTATGTGTTGCTTTTGTTGTTCTTGACTAGATGTTGTTTGCTCCAGTCTGTTTTTCTATCTTT
>CM021100.1:514713816-514972793 GCA_007115665.2 Sequoiadendron giganteum | reverse complement strand
AGAGTTGATACCCATAATGAAGGAAGAGACTATTGAAGAGCACATGCTTATATTGAGAGGGGATGGTGAATTAGTATAAGAGCAATTTTAAACCTTTAAAAAAACCTAAATATTCAAAACTTGATAGCACAAATGAACTATAAACAAAATGAACACCAGTTTTACGTGGAAAACCCTTTCGGGAAGAAACCACGGCAAAATATTTTATTTTATTATTTAAGTAGGCACCAACCTACAGAAGACACCAATCTTCAATTACAAAAGTGAGCAACAACTCACAATTGAGCACCAACCCAATACATCACTAAAAATGATAGGCACCAACCTTCACACTTACAGGTATTATATCATTTTAATGGAAGACGAATGATGGCAAACCCCTTCTTTAAAACGGCTTCTTCAAAAACTCAACTTTATCTCTGCACTTATCTTCTTGTCCAATTCTGCCCCTTACACGTTTCAAAAACTCTACATTAGTTACTTTCAAATCTGCTTCTTTTCTCTTATGAATCTTCCATGAAAACTCCTTCACACAACTAATTTTTGTTGTCTAACTACTTACAACAAAAAAACATGACTATTACATGCAAATTCGTACTATATCCTTTTCCCTTTTCTCGCTTCACAAAAAATATAACATTAATCTAGTTTTATAAAAACATAGGCGCTTTTTTAATCTAGCATGCATCGGTGGTTTTCTTTTTGCATGTTGGCCCTGCTTTTTTGTTAGCATTGCTTTTTTGCATGCTGACACTGCTTTTTTGCTAGCACTGCTTTTTCTCATGCTGCCGCTACTTTTTTGCATGCTGGACTTAACTTCATTGCATGCTTGACTTAACTCCACTGCATGTTTGACTTAACTCCACATTTCATGCAATTATCCATAAGTGGGTTTCATGCAATTATCCATAAGCGGCACTAAAATGGGGAATATATCGTTGCATGTTATTTATATATTGTTGCACATTTCCTTTGGCATCAATGACAATTTTCTAACAACTATTCCCTAGAAATTCAAAAATATAGTAGACCTAATTATTAAGCTTTGATACCAAGCGATATGACTATATTATTGAGTGTTTTTTAACAGGAGAACCTATAAATATCAATTTAAATTTTAGAATGACATTTAACATTCTTAATTATTTACCTACTTTTATTTATTTCTATTTAACCTTTACAATTGTCCCTATTGTCCACCTCCTTTTAATTCATTCCTATCTACCCCTTACAAACATTCTAACTGTTCAGTTATGTTTTGATTAATTTCTACTTATGTTGTATAGTTGTTCAACTATCAACTAATTTATTTCTAGCAACATTTACAATCATTTCATTCACTTAGCTTAGTTGGAGTGGTAACAACTTAGCTTCTTTTCCTTATATTGACCAAAATACTTAGAAAGAGATTAAATAAAGTATGAGTATGCTACAACATTCATCCTATTGCTAGGCTACTTCAAATTACTCTGTACATTATAAATCTACCTCTACACTCTGACCTTGCAATTAGATTTGGCTCTTATTTATATGACATCGAGAAGTGTTCTTTTGTGCCCCAAAGGAATCCCCATCGACTGAGACTGGGAAGAGACACTGTTTTCTATTGTTATTCAGCCAATTTAAATCCCTATGAAATGCCAAATAAGACAGAAAAACCACCGCCTCCAAGTAAATCTGCCACTAATAAATGCAAAACTGCTAGACGACAATGATGCAATTTCCACAAGAAATGAAGCAATTGCCATGTCACATCTGCATCCACCGCTAACAATTGACACAACTGTCACCCTATTGTATGTGGTGGTTTTGGCACTATGCAAACACCAATTGCTTTATAGGTCCGACTCTATATTACTTTTGGTTGGGTTGATGAAGAAGTTTTATTTTTATCCTTATGTACTATAACACCCCTTCTTATGTGGTTTTTGGTCTCACAAAAACTTAGTGGTTTAAGTGAAATAAGTAGAGTTATCCCACTTTCTACTTTAGGTACCATCTTGCTTGCCTTCAAGTTTTTCCCTTTGATGCTAATTTGCCAAAAATCTGTGAATCTCTCCTTCTCTCTCATAGTTTTATGTACTATATGATGGCACTCTCAAAATTTGCAAATTTTGAGGTGCCCATCTCGAGAATTTTGTCTCTGCACTTTCAGAAGTGCACTTGAGGGGTCAGTCTGAGTGACCCACTTTGGAGAGTCAAAATTTGAGGCCTGTTGATTTCCAAACAAAACCCATGTGCAGGCGTATTTGATTGACATATGTGAATGTGTGTCAATTTTCAGCTTCCCATGATAAGTTTTAACAAGGTTTTGAAAAATGAAGCTAGAGGGTTTTTGCACTCTTCTACTGTTTGCAGACTATCAGTTTCGTAAAGTGGCCTCCTGTTTGAGCTTGGATTTTGCAACCAGTTGACTGTCATGGCAAAACGAGTGTTGTTCTGTATTCTCCATACCTAAATGATCTTGGGTGTCAGTTTTCAAAGCCTCATGACCTGATTTGTTATTTTTAACAAGTTGAAACCAAATGCAATTTCTCTTGTTTTGCATCTGCATTCCTGACAGCCTTTATGAGTGGTCAGCTTTGATCGTTAATATCTTTTGATCAGCGATGATTCAAGGAAATTTCTTTTGCACACATGCTCAGGGTACTTAAATGAACTTATGTGTCTGATGGCAGCTCGCCAGGAGTTGATTCACTATTTTTACAAATTGGCAGTTGAATGAGTTTTAATTAGTTTAGAACAGGTGCAGTTTCAGAGAAGATCAACTGAGCAACTTTGCGGATTAATATCTTTCACCTCGTGATTTGTTTTTCCAAGTCGTTTGTTGCACTGCATTCCTGGGATGAATGTCTACAGGTTTGCAGGTTTTTATTGCTCAGGGGGGTTGTTTGACTAGTTTTCTAGTTTGATTCCTAAGGCAATTTGACCAGTTTTCACCATTCTACAAAAGTGACAGAAAACAGTTTCTAATGGCAACCCAGTTTACCATTTCACTTCAAATGCATCCAGATGTTGTCCTAGGATGATTTGAGTTTGAAACTTGTTTGAAAACGAAAAAAAAATTAGCCGGGCCCACATGGGGACCCAACATACTTTGCACAAGCGAAGGTGAAAATGTTGCATTTTGCATAGAATTACTCATCTTTACAGTCCCTCAAATCACACTAGTATGGTGTTGCAAATAACCACTAAACAGTGATATTCTCTGCTCAGGCTGCAAAAGCATGATGGTGTGGAAAGTCATGCATTCAAGGATTGATTACATTGGTCGTGGGTGGAAATGAATAATATGGTAGCAATACATAATAGTCACTCATGAAGAAAACACTCAACCACATGAGTGTAATGCCACAGCTTGAGTTTGGAATGAAAATAAATCAAATTTTGAATTGATCAAGAGTGCACACTCAACCACATGAGTGTAATGCCACAGCTTGAGTTTGGAATGAAAATAAATCAAATTTTGAATTGATCAAGAGTGCACTTAAAATTGATGCAAACTTATTATGTGTGTCATATGATTGGCATCATTAAGTGGGAGGATGGTTTTTAATTTAAGTTATCATGGGATAAAGTCACAATACTATTTAATCTTGCTAGGTTGTTTGAGCATTTGCATTGCAAAGGTTACGTGAAGCTGCAGAGAAAGCTAAAGTGGAGCTATCATCCTCTTCTTAGACAAAGATTAATCTACCTTTTATTACAGCAATTGCATCTGGTGCAAAGCATTTGAACATCACGATGACTAGATCAAAATTTGAAACATTAGTGAATAACTTGATCGAGCGAACTAGAAGTCCCTGTGAAAAATGCCTAAAAGATGCAGGGGTTTCAACTTCTGAGGTGAATGCAATGCTTCTTGTTCGATGCAGAGGATATCATTACATAGGGGTGGTTTGTGCTTGTTGTGACTTCTATCAAAATTGTTTGAGGAAATTCTATTTTGAACTGCGCTCTCATTCTCATTATTTTCAGTTTGAATGCACAATGCAACGGAGGGCATTTGTTTATGTGCACAAAAAGGATTGTTAAAAAATCTTCAAAAGTTTTGAAACAAAAGCATTCAGCAGTTCTAATGCCATGTCTTACAACCTTTACCATCTTCTTCCTTGCCAAACATGAGGGGATCAACCCAAAAGAGTGATGGTGCAGATAAATTTTAACAAATGTTGATGGAGGCAACACATTTTATAGAGGTGAATGGAGGAATTCAAAAGGGCCATCGAAGGGTATGGACTTTTGATTGAAGGTTGCAGTAATTTTCAAGCAAATGCAACAGCAGCAAGAAGGAGGGTGCAGCTTAAGGTGACAGGGAGGCCCGCACCAAACAAGGAGAAGACCAGAGGGATGGGTGCGACCAGCAGTGATGGTGGGCGCGGCCAGTTGTGAAGGGCGGGAACCAGGTGAATGGTTGGCACGCCTGGCAACTGGGAGGTTATGCATAGTGATGGAGGGGGCCCGCGCGTCATTCAAACATGGCGCGGCCAGTGGATGAGGGACCTTTACGTGGGAGACTTGGAACAGGTCTTACGCATCCATCAAGCTATGAATGGCACGGTTTTGCCAAGTGATGGGGCCCGTGTGCTGATTGGAAGAGGCACAAGCCAGTAATGGTGGGCGCGGCATGTAGAGAAGCCCGCGCAATAGGGAGGAGGAGCCAACGTATAGGACAGGGCGTGTGAACTGTTCTTAAAGGGAAAACCCAAATGGATGTGGTCTCAGGGAATACCACGAGTGCAGGAGAACTGGGCGACCAGATGGAGGAGGCACGGCCTAGAACAGGAAATGAACATCCATCAATGCACAAGGGATGTAGAAGAAGCTACCGCCATGGATGCCCGTGGAGCGCCATTACCTATGAGTTGCAGAGCAACCAAACGAGCGCAAACAAGAGTGAGAAATCAAATTAGGGCAACAAATGAAAGCTGAAACAAGATCCAACGGTGGAGATCGAGGGTTCATCTGCAGCCAAATCCAGACCGCTGCCCGCCAGGTCGCAATCCCAAAGTGCCTGGTCGTTATGGATTGCGATGGCACGGGGAAATGGTGGGCCTCATAAATTTAAATGGCTCGGGTAAAATTGGGGAGCCCGATATATTAGGAGTAAAAAAACATTCAATATTAAATGTTTTGCTAAAGTTTATGTTAAATTTTAAATGGGGGTGGGGCCCGTTTCTTATTTTCTCTCGGGTGTTAAGTTAAAAAAAATTAAGTGAAATAGTGAAATGCACGGGGGGAAATAATTTATGAGGTTTTTTGATATTAAAATGGAGGAATGTTTTAAATGAAAATTTAAAACATGACTGTGCTGGGGTAAAAAGTAAAATGGTAAAGACTTTGTGCAACTGGGTAATTTTAATAGAACCCCAATATAAATGCAATTGCTGGGTATATTTAAAATACTTTATATATGTTCGATAAGTTAAGTGAAGATAGAATATTTTATTCACTGGAAGTGCTGGGTATATTTAAAATACTTTATATATGCTGGATAAGTTAAGTGAAGATAAAATAAAATGCAACCACAGCAAACAAAGGGCAAAACAAGAACAGAGGTAAATGGATTTTCACGAGAGTGGAGTTTTTTCTTTCAGCTGCAAGTAATGAGTGGAGAGTTTACACATGGGCATTTTTCTGTTAGAGAACGAATTTGGGCAAATGTTGTTTTGAAAACAGAATAAAGTTTGTTACAGGGAGAAGAAGAAGATGCTTTGTTGATTACTGTTCAATGGTGGAGATGTTTCCAGATGGCTTTTCCTATTCGATTTTAGGGTTTCTTCTGGAATTTCTTCTCCTCTACATATTCTTTTCTCTTCTCATTGTAATAGGTTAGCAAGTCAGAAGTCTGGTGTGGAGCTGCATAGCAAATTGTAAAATTTGTAGTTACAGAGAAAATGCAAGTTGGGTTTTGTGTCATTTTATTGTACGATTTGAGTTTATGATGATTTAGTATTTCATAACAGTACTGGCATTTGAGTTTAATTGATAAATCCAGGCTCATGTCTCTCCTATGTGCAAGTGTATTCAAATTTTGAATGAAGTAATTAAGGGTTATTCTGTTCATCTCACTGTTGTGGTGTGTGCAATTCTGGTTTTAGCTTTAATTCAAAGAATTAATTAAACTGCTTAAAAGAGATTGCAGATTGATATGTTTTGTACAAGGATTTGGTAAGTAGTATTGAGCTGAGGTACAAATTGGTGATATTGTAAGACAATATAATCAGAGATATTATATGCCGTGTGTTCAAATCTGCTATGAACCATTAGGTGTTGGTGAATTTGACTCCTCCAGTGGATATGGCACTGGTCTGATTTGCATTTGTTCTTTGTGATTCGGTGTTTGTTTGTGTTCACTTGGGGCTTGCTACAATTTTAAACATAATGATTATCTTTCACCATGAAGCTATGTTGTAATTATCTCACGCTCCAAATGGTTGATATTGCTGATGAACAGCCAACTCTATTCAGTTTTATCCCATTCTGTTGAGCTATTATGTGAGATTATATGTTTGAAGTTAATGATTGTTTATAATTTTGTTGCAGAGATCGTAAACACATTAAGAGATCACCCTCCCGGGTCTTGCAGAGCCCAAAGTGTAGGAGGTCTTTTCAAATCCTCGTCAGTTGGTCCAAGTCCTTCGAGCTGCCCCTAATTGGGATTGGCAATTCCATAGGTAGATTAGGAGATAAACTTGGTTACACTAAAAAACACCAACACTATATCTCCCAGCTCTCCTTGTGCATCCAAAAACAAATCTTCAATAGAGGGTAGCGACTTCCTCCATCCACTTCATCCAACATGGATAGCCCATATGGATGCAAGTTTCTTACAATTTATTACTGAGTACATTATTATGAATGAAGGCAAAAAACTCAAAAGCATTCTCTCCAACCTGCTCCAAGATGGTAAATGGACCATATTTTAAGGGTTTGAGCTTCTTAGCTTGTCCTTGAAGCTTTTCTTTGCTCAAGAAAAGCTGCACATTATCTCCCACTTTGAATGTGTGCACTTGACAGTGCTAGTCACACAAAACCCTATACTTGGCTTGACTTGAGACTACTTTAGTAGCTCCTTTACTTGAAGATGGATCTATTTAATCCTCTCAATAATTTTTTCTGCTCTTGTCACCTTTGGATCCTTTTCTTCCTCTTCTTGTTGTCACATAGCAATGTCAAGTGGGTTAGTAAGAAAATAACCAAAACATGCATCAAGAGGTGGCATATTAGTGCATGTGCAACTGCCCTATTCTAGGGATGATAATGAAAATATTTATCCCAAGATCTTGGATGTCTCTTGTTACAGCCCTTGATTAGCTGAATCAAAGTTCTACTATCAAAAACTAATTGCACAACAGTTTGAGGATGGAAGGATGTGCTTCTTTGTAGTTTTCTATCCATTTTGCCCTATAAGGTGGTCCAAAACTTCCTTAAAAACATTGAATCCCTATCTACGAAAATAGACTTCGGCAAACCAAAATGTATCCAAAAATTAGAATAGAACTATTATGCCACTGAAATTAAAACACACATCTTGTTGAATCTATCTACAACATACAAATGATTGGGACCATGCATAGACATGGGAAAAGCTCCCACAAAACACATAGATGTGCTCTCCAATAGCCTAATAGGCATAGCTGGAGCCATGTGCCATCCTTCTTTTCTGTCTTTAGGTTTTGCAATATAAATTACATTCTCTAGCGAATTTAACCTTCTTGTATTTTGGTCCAATACACACTTTTGCATATCAGCCATGGTTTTACCCATAGTTTGCAAACAAACAAAAATTTCTGACTCGGAAAAAACTTAGTAACTTAAAAAATACTAAAATATCTAAAAAAAGTAAAACATAAATTTTTGGAAAATATAGCTACAAATGTATCAAATGAATTGGGCATGGATTTGGGGGCAATGCCCCCATCGAGTCTTGGGGCAAGGCCCTTGACAAGTGCAAGGGCAACACACCAGGTATGTTCCCTTTCCTGGTACAAGGCAAGGTTGACAAGCAAAGCCCCCACCACCAAGACCAAATTAAGGCCTTTGAAACCAAACAAATCTTCATAGTGGATGCCATTTTCATAATATTTAAAAAGAAGATAAAAAAAACTTGCTCTCAAAGCTAATTTTGCTATGTGAAGATTACCTATGGCATCCAAGGTTAAACAGCAAAAAGAGAGTAAAAATGCATCCAAACCATGGCAGCACATCAAATACGCATCCCCATGAGTTTCCTTGGAAGTTGAGTACTTGTCACTTCTTACAATCAACACTCATCAAAAACTCATCTTGTCTACCCCCATGATTAAATAGTGTTGGTACTTGTTTTTCGAAAAAAACTACAAGTACTTGGTGAGTTTTCCTACTATTGTTTTACCAACACCAAAATGACCTAAAATATTAGAAGTATGTGCTTCCCTTGTTGATGTTTTTGGGTAGCTTCAGGAGGTATTACCTCAAAAGAATTCACATATAAGCCAAAAGTCAAGTCGGCCTAATAATAAACAGTTATTAATATTGTTGGGTCGGCTCAAGTGAAGAATGACACCCAACATACTTCTGGATTTGTATAAATAAGAGAGACTCAACTCATTTACATATACATACATTCATTCACTCTTTTGTGATCAAGGAGGTTCGCTATTCTGCATTGAGATTTACTATTGCTCAAAAGTTCTCTACAAATGAAGACTTAAGGAAGAGCACTACTTACAATGCTAGGTTATAATATTGTACTCTGCCTATCTTGGCTTGACTTTCAAGTGCGATTTTGCACTGTTGTACCTGAACTATCATTAGTAAAGTGTTGTTGGGTTTTTCTCCTTTGAGTAGAAGGGTTTTCCCAGGGTAAAAATATTGTGTTCACTGTTTTGTGTTTATTTTTTTGCATATTGTTCATATCTGATCCAAAAATTAACATGGTATTAGAGCCAGGTTCAAGAAAAACTGATCAGATTTGACTAAGCATAATTTCGAGTTGTGTGGAAGACAATTCTTTGTTTAGGGTAGTTACTTGGAAAAGAAGATGGTGACCGGTGTCAAGGTAGAAGATAGGCTTGATGGGGCTTCAAACTTCAACTCTTGGAAGTTTAGGGTATTGCCTTAGAAGAGAATGATCTTCTAGAATTCGTAGAAGTTGGCATGCCTGAGCCGTCAAAAGACTCAGAGAAAATCCAACGGAAGAAAAATGGTACAAAGGCTAGAAAGATAATGATAGACTGTGTGAAGGACCACCTAGTACCGATCATCTCCAAGATGAAGACGGCTAAAGAAATGTTTGATGCACTAAAAGGACTGTATGAGATCAACAATACCAGCAGAGCCCTCGCTCTGAGACAACAGCTCCATCATGTAAAAATGGCTAGAGGGGAGTCAGTTATTTCATTCTTTATGAAGATCTCTAATCTGAGAGATCAGTTGAGCACTATTGGGGATACAGCTGCAGATAGAGATCTTGTTATATTGGCTCTCAATGGTCTTCCCTAGTCTTGGGAACCTTTCATTCAGAGCATTAGTGGGAGATCCAAGTTATCCAAGTTTCATCACCTACGGGCTGATTGTATTCAAGAAGAAACTAGACTGGCAACAAGAGGAAATGGGTGAGACTCACATAATGAAGAAAGTCAAGTTCTTCCTGCACATGCTACTAGAGAAAGAGGCAAAGGAAGAGAAGGAAAAAGAGGCACCTTCAAGAGAAATAGAGACAGAAAAGCAGATTCTACTCCAGAATCGAAAAAGAAGGATCTTTCTCATATTTAGTGCTACAAGTGACAAGTTTGGACACTATGCCCAAGATTGTAAATTAAAGTTAAGGCAGCATGTTTCTACTGCCGACATTGACGAAGAGACATCTCAGAAGGAATTAAGACACTCAAAAGACAATTAAGAAGGATTTCTATTCATCTCCGCTCTTTCAAGTAATGTACCAACTGACAGTGATAATTGGTTGATAGATAGTGGTGCCTCACGCCACATTACAGGCTACAGAGAGCATCTTACAAACTTAGTAGAGAAAGAGTTTAATTTACAGGTTATAATTGGAGATGATGCTAGTTATGTTGTGAAGGGAGCTGGGGCAACTTCCTTCCAGCTAGATTCCGGTATCCCTCTTAAATTGAGTGATGTATTGTTCGTACCAGGGATCAAAAGGAACCTTGTCTCCATTTCAGCCTTGGAGGACAAAGGGTACAAGGTGGCTTTCTCTGAAGGAAAGGTTCTTGCATGGCCCAAGAACTCTAGCATAAATTCAGCTCGTGTGATTGGTATTCATCAAGAGAGCCTATACAGATGTCAATATGACCAGTTCAAGCATTATTACACGACTCTATCAGTCTGAGTGAGCTATGGCATAGGAGACTTGCTCACTTACATTACAGAGCCCTTCCCACTATGGGGAAGATGGTTACTGGTCTTTTGAAGCTCAGTATAGAGCATGATGGCATTTGTGGAGGATGCGCACTTGGTAAAAATACCAAGAGTCCCTTCCAAAGCAGTGATAGTAGATCCAAGGGGATCTTAGATCTTATCCATTCAGATTTGTGTGGACCGATGTCTATGGCGTCATTGAGTGGGTTTTGGTACTATGTGACTTTCATCGATTATTATTCCTGGAAAACTTGGATTTACTTCTTGAAATGCAAGTAGTCTGAGGAAGTCCTTGATAGATTCTGAGAATTCAAGGCACAATTCGAGAACATGTTCGGGAAGAGGATTAAGGTTCTAAGATCATATAATGGAGGGGAGTACACTTCCAGAGGATTTATTAATTTCTGCATTGAGGCAAGGATCAAGAGGGAGTTATGTGTTCCGTACAACCCTCAGCAAAATGGAGTTACCAAAAGAAAGAACAAATCTATAGTAGAGGCAGCTAAGGCTGTGATCCATGATCAAAGTTTGCAAAGTTTCCTATGGGCAAAGGCTTCCAGAACCACGGTATATGTTCAAAACAGAGTCCTCATCGAATATTGGGGAACATGACCCCAGAGGAGGCCTTCACAGGTGTAAAGCCTAAGGTTAGTCACTTGAGGATATTTGGTTGTCCTATGTACATTCAAGTGCCCAAGGACAAAAGAACAAAATTGGAACCTTCAAGCAGGAAGGGTACATTTGTAGGCTACAGTGAGTCTTCGAAGGCTTACAGAATATATATCCCAAGGCACAAACAAATTGAGATCAGCCGAGATGTCTCCTTCGAAGAGGAGGTAGCCTTCAGGAGATCTAAAGGATATTACATGGAGATGGACAGTGAGGAGCAAGAGGCTCCAAAGGATATGGATTCATCCCTCGATTATACTCATGCCATTCAAAGGGAGTCTGACGAACCAGCTAAGACTATTGATCCAGTTGATCCAATAGAACCAACTGATGGGCCTATAGATATTGCCGTAGGTCAAAAGAGGCCCCTGTGGGCTCAACAAACCATGCAGGAGGCAAAAAAATATGCAACTCCTCGAGGCACTTTCAAGGAGAGCAAGAAACCTCAAAAGTTCCCAGGTTATGTGGCATTGATGAGCCACATCATTGATTCTAAGCCTTCCAGTTATGAGGAGGCATCTAGCCAGCAAGTATGGAGAGATGCGATGACGGAAGAGTATCAGTCCATCATTAAAAATGATATATAGGATGTTGTTCTGAGACCTTTGCTCCTGTTGCTCGATACACTTCCATCAAGACGATTATTGCTATTGCCTCCGCCAAGAGCTGGAAGTTACATCAAATGGATGTAAAGACTGCATTTCTAAATGGTGTGATTGAGGAAGAAGTCTATATCGAGCAGCCAGACGGCTTTGTGATTCATGGGAAGCAGTCCCATGTATGCAGATTGAAGAAGGCCTTGTACGGTCTTAAACAAGCACCACGTGCATGGTACGAAAGGATTGATAGATACTTGGTGAGTTTGGATTTCACCAAGAATGATGCAGATTCCAACCTTTATTTCAAGATTGTTGATGGTGAGGCCTTGATCTTGGTCCTTTATGTTGATGATCTATATCTCATTGGAGCAGAGAAGCTCATTGTCCAATGTAAGGAGTTAGCCTCTGAGTTTGAGATGAGGGACCTTGGCCTTATCCATTTCTTCCTGGGACTAGAAGTATGGCAGAGACCTAATGAGATCTTCATAAGTCAAGGGAAATTCACTGTAGATATATTGAGAAGATTTGGGGTGTTGGACTATAAGTCCATGGCTACACCGATGGAGACAAATTTGAAGAAGTTGAGTGACTCGGCGTTTGATTCAAATTTGGTAGATCCCACTATGTATAGACAATTGATCGAGTCATTGATGTACTTGGTCAACACCAGACGAGACATTTGTTTTGCAGTGAGTGCTCTCAGCCAATTCATGTGTGAGCCAAGACAAATACATCTAGTTGCAACAAAGCATGTACTAAGATACTTGCGAGGTATTGTGGGATATGGCTTGAGGTATGCTTCCAATGGAGATCTAAGATTACAAGGCAATTATGTTTTTGACTAGGCTGGGAGTGTGGGTGATAGGAAGAGCACCTTTGGGCGTTGCTTCAGTTTGGGGTCTGTCGTGATTTCTTAGTGTAGCAGGAAGCAAACCTTGATGGTACTGAGCACAACAGAGGCTGAGTATATTGCAGTATGTGTAGCAGCCCATGAAGCAATACGGCTTCAAAAGCTCCTTGCAAGATTGTTTGGTTAGATGTTAGAGCCGACATTGATTCATTGTGCTAACCAGAGCTGTGTAAAGCTCTCAGTGAATCCTATATTTCATGATAGCTCGAAGCATGTGGAGATCAAGTACCATTACATCAGAGACATGGTGTTGAGGAAAGCAATCAAGCTCCAGTATATTTGTACTGATGATCAAACGACTGATATCCTCACCAAGCCTCTTTCCAGGGTGAAGTTTGTGTACTTCCGAGACAAGCTTGGAGTGGTGGAGAATGTCGCCCTCGTTGACAGGGAGTCACAACATCATTAAGATATTCTCCCTATGTCAAGGGAAATGGACAGAACGATGAACTGATCTATCATAGCGTATATTTCTCTAAGACGAAGAAATATGAGGTGAAAGCCCTTATAGCATATATTTCTCTAAGACGAAGAAATATGAGGTGAAAGCCCTCGTAGCGTATATTTCTCTGAGACAGAGAAATATGAGGTGAAAGCCCTTGTACATAACACATCTCTGAGATTAAGTTGTGTTTCCCACAATTGGGTGTAGCCATTGTGGACGTCATGTTGAGACAATCCATGACAAGACATGATACCTTTTGTTAGTTTTAAGATCAGATAAATGCACAAATTTTAACTCAAAAATCAGACTCACAAACACAGCAAAATATCTTGGGAAAACCCTCCAACCTGAGGGAGAAAAACCCAGCCAATATGTCTCTTATATATTGAATGAATAAGGGCAGAAATATGCTTACAACTCAGGCACAACACAATGCCTAATTTGATACAATGAGTATTCGCACCTCTCCTAGATGCATATACAAAGGAATGTGTTGTTCCTTGAAATTGAACTGCTGATACAAATAATGATCTGCTGCTCAGATCGAACTCCTTCTCCTCATGCGAATATGCTTGACTTGATGCGCAAATGAATGATAATCAACAAGTATATATACACATCATCTTGGGCGGTTGTGACCCTTCACAAGAACTCGGCTCCAAGAAAAGAACATGTCTTTTGCTGGGAGGGCGCGATTCTCAAGGAGGTCGGCTCCAATAATAAATAATATTTAATTGCCTTTAATATTTGTTTATCTCATTTAATGATTGAAAAGCCTCTTCAATGAAATAGTATCAAATATATTTGAATAGCTGAAAGCTATATTTAAATTTATTATTAAATTGAGCCAAGAGTATTCCTCACGTGGCTGCAAAATCATTAACACTATGGGACTCAAGGAAGACTTTTCTATGATATGAAGAAGTCCTTGCTGATGAGAATACCTCCCTAGCTAAGAGGGAGTGTTGATGTTTTTGGGTAGCTTCAGGAGGTATTACCCTGAAAGAATTCACATATAAGCCAGAAGTCAAGTCGGCCTAATAATAAACAATGATTAATATTGTTGGGTTGGCTCAAGTGAAGAATGACGCCCAACATACTCCTAGATTTGTATAAATAAGAGAGGGACTCTCCTCATTTACATATACATTCATTCATTCACTCCTTTGTGATCAAGAAGGAGGTTCGCTATTCTGCATTGAGATTCACTATTGCTCAGAAGTTCTCTACAATAGAAGACTTAAGGAAGAGCACTACTTATAGTGCTGGGTTATAATATTGTACTCTGCCTAGCTTGGCTTGACTTTCAAGCGCGAATTTGCACTATCGTACCTGATCTATCATTAGTAAAGTGTTGTTGGGTTTTTCTCCCTTAAGTAGAAGGGTTTTCCTAGGATAAAAAAATTGTATTCACTGTTTTGTGTTTATTTTTCTGCTTACTGTTCATATCTGATCAAAAAATTAACATCCCTCATCGATCGAAAACTTCTTTCCTCTTTGGAAAACATAGTTTTTTCAATTTGTGGGGTAGCCCATCTTTGAGGTAGAAATCAATTCTTTTTCATGATAGTTCAAAACCCAGACTCAACAACTCAGCAAGCCTAAAAATTTACTTGGACTTGGGACTCAACATAAGCTCAACATATTAAAAAACGCATAAATTTGTAAAATTAAATAATTTATGAGAAGCATAAACAATGAATTTAGAGAACACATAATTCTACTTTGATCAAAGTAGAATCACTAGGAACCAAGATTGACTTAAGGATTCAAAGGTGTGTGGAACTCAATTATTTGGGAAAGTTTTGGGAAACTGAAAAATGCTGTAATATTCACAAAAATAGGGGAAAATGTTGTTTATGTTATTTCAAGCCAAACAAAGGGAATAAAAGGTTGCTTTTCCATCCTACACCACCCAAAACAATTTTATTTTATTTTGTATTTTAAAACTAGAGTGAAGGCATGTGAGCAGTAGCACCCATTAGGTCAAAGGGCAACATCCTTACCACCAAACCCAAATTAGACCTTTGCAACTGTATGGAGTCTGAAATATCCCAGGCAATTTTGTTTGCAAAAAATTTCCCATTTCATCAACTCCATCATACAGGCATTTTGTCAAACAATTGTCATGATGCATCACATACACAATATAATCCTCCCATAGTTTGATTATTGGATATTGAATAATAATAATATCTGTAATAGTGAGATTTGCAAAATCAAATAATATATAACTGAGTATATATTTCATTCAGCTCTCCAATTATAACTAATATCCTATGCTCCACGGGGTTTCGGGGACAGGGAGTGTCGGGTACGGCGGGACGAGTTTTCGGTACAGGGGTACTTTTGGGTCATTTTTTAGGGGACGGCTGATAAAAAAATAGGGAATTTTTTAAAAATATAGAGAAATTTCAAATGTTCATAGCATAACATTGATAAAGCATTCATTCTAGACATTGTATAAGCTTAATACATATCATTAGACTTGAATTGAGATTTCACATGAGAATTGACAAACAAATTAAAGAAATTGAGATTTCATTCTTATATATGTATGTACATTCACAATGAAAGCATTTGAATTTCTGAAATTCAAATGCTTTCATTGTGAATGTACATACATATATAAGAATTATAAAAAATACGCAAAGGCTCCAAGTTTCAAGTATAAAATGACAAAAACATAGAAAATATATGACTCCAAGTTAAATGGGCATTTTGCATAGGTTTTGAGGACTGATGGGTTTGAAGTTGTTGGCCCTGCTCCACTCCCCCTACCCGAAGAAACCCCAATGGCTGCCATACTTCTATGAATTCTACTTCTATGTCTACTTCTTTCATGCATTTGAATAATCTCACTACTACTCATGACTTTTTTTGGTTAAGAATTGAAAAGAGAGCTGCAAGTTCAAATAAAGGAAAAAATAAACTCACAATTCCCTTCCTATGTGATTAAAAAATATCGAAAAAAACTTGAAAAAATGGAAAACAAATTGAAAAATCAAAAAACAAATGTAAAATGAAGAACTTACCTCTAATGAAGTAGATTTAATGCCCTAGTCTCCCCTTTCAACTGTTTGTCTCTCCTCTTTCACTTGCTGCTCTTCACCTCAAGTTTGCAAATGTCAAAATGAGAATGTTTTTTTTCTTTTAGTTGTTTTGATAAGTCAAGTAGGTTTGGGTTTTGTTTAAAGAGGTGGGGGGTTCTTGTGGGCCCATCCATCCCCTTTTCTTAATTTAAAAATGTAATTTTTTACAAAAAAAATAAAGTAAGATGTTGCTGGGCCACAAGGGATGGCTAGCAGTCCCCGGGACGGTTAGGGGACGTCTTGGAAGTACCGGATATTGCTAGCCATCCCCTAAGTCCCCTGAATCTGCAAAAAACGTCCCCTGGAAGTTTCGAAAACTTTGTGTGAAAAAAGGGACGGCTAGGGGACGTTTCCTGGCCGTCCTCGTTTCGTCCCCCGATACGGAGACGAGCCAAAAAAGGCAGGGGAGACATCCCCGTGGAGCATAGCTAATATCAAAGATTCAATTCATACACATTAAATGTGGTGTCACATCTCAATTCTATGCTACATTTAATATTCAGTATATTGATGTGACTATTGGACATCACTTATGAGACTATCATGTGTGTCTTCCCAATGAGTTGTCAAAATATTGCATGAATCTTTGGTAATGGCTTCTTTGTCAAGATACCTGCTACCTTAACTGACAGTCCTTTTTCACTGTGGCTATTGACACTGTCACTATGTCTTCACCATACACTATACCAATACACATTATGCCGAAATGATACCACAATAAGACAAAACCACAACATACATCCCTCTTTTACATCACTCTCATACTTGATATTTGCCTAGATAAGATTATGACAGTCTTCACTGTTATCCTGCATCATATAGGACATTTAGACTGTTATTTAAGGTATTGGACGGTGGGATTATGAAGGCTTGAACAGCAGACAAGGAAACATTAGTAGCTTATGTGTCCACCCTTGTTATTGATAGTACTCTGTCCACACTTGTTATTTATAGTACTCTGTCCACACATACTCTTAGAACTCTGTTCAAGGATCCTCACTATCTTTTCACTGTGCATGGATGTTATGCCAGGGTTTATCACTGTCCTTAGAATACTGACCTCTTGACAAGGATTTTCACAATCTTCACAAGGGGTTTTCTATGGCTTACCACAAGGGTTTCCAAGCTGACAGTAAGAAGACCTTTTGACAAAGTTTAGGCAAAGTTTTATTTTGACACAGCAAACAATAATGTCATGTGGAGTCCTAATGGTGACACAAGACCCTTACACCTTAATAGCCCTAAGCAATATTATTATTAGAACAGGCATGATTTGCTGCACATAAACCCTGCTCAAAGCTTTCATTTTTAACACTCCATGGTGACAAACATTAAGCAATCACTTTTGACCTCACTATTATATATCCTGATGGCTCAACTTTGTAGCACAGTGATCAATCAACAAGTGTTTAATGAGATACATACTCCCACCAATAATCTTAGAGGCTTCTACAAGGGGCTGTTGTTAGGCTATAAACATTGTTTTCAGATCTTGTAACCCTAAACAACACTGAAAATGCATAAGGATCTTCTTTCCATGCACAAATCGAGATGACATCCTCCTGACTGTCACAAGAATCTCCTTCCTCTGCCCTCCATTGCAAACATACGAACTAATACAATGAACTTCTCTAACAGATGCAGAACAAGGTGGTACCCTTCAAATACACTCTACATCGATAGCTATATTTCTTCATGTCAATGAGAAAGTTTCAACAAATAACAGACCTGTTAATATGCATGAAGCCACGTTGAAACAGCACCTTGAATGCTAAACACATGGGTATGATCTGTCACAAGCTCCTAGAATCTATCTTTCTGCATGCAATGTGCCATGCATCTCCTCTACTGCCTTGCAATGTGCCTTACAGAGAAACAGGACAGCAAAACTATTTCTACACTCAGCCAAACCCTAGAAACTTTCAAACAAAAGCTTTTTCCACTTTTCTTCAACAAGTGGTATAGACTTAGCAGAAATTAAATATTATTTTCACCTTTTTGGGTGCCCAAGACCTATTATGCAAATGACTTGAGTTTCTTCCCTTCTTTTTAACACAACATAAGACCTCTATAGGTATAGAGTATAGACACGAAATGATAATGTTGAAAACATTTTTTGAAAACTCCTGGATAGTCTTTTGTGCCACAGTGGTATAAAAGATGTTAACAGTAACAAAGCCATCCGTTAATTAGTGCCCTTTGACACAAGATGAGATAGAGAACATGAACCACATCCCCTATGCTAGTGCAGTTGGTAGCATTATGTATGTTATTGTTTGCACTAGACCAAATATTGGCCAGGAAGTGGAAGGCTTGAGCTAGTTTATGGCTAATCTAGGAAAGGAATATTGGAATGAGGTTAAGAGAGCCTTCAAGTATCTTAGAGACACACTGGAGTGTTTGATTTGCTACTAGGGAATATAGGCCTCAAAAAAGACTTTTGATATTCAAGGATTTGTTGATTCCAGTTGGGGAAGCGATATTGATAGCAAGAAGACTGCTAGTGGGTTATGTATTTACCCTGTTTGATGGTGAAGTTAATTGAATGGGCAAATAGAGGCAGAATATATGCCAACTACCCACACCCTTAAGGAGGCAATCTGGCTTCGGAGATTCTGTTTGAACATCGAGTTGAGGCAAGATATAGTCGTGATCAAGTGTGATAGTCAAAGTGCCATCTACTTGGTAAAGAACCCTATGCTTCATGCAGGGATGATTTCCGCCAAAACAAACTCAAATCAATTTGCCTACAGAAAGCAACCCTTTTCTAATTCAAACATTGAGATAATGTTGCATGCCATCAGAATTTAAAGCAAGAACAATTATTCACCAACAGTCACAAGACACCACCTGTGTTTACGTTTAATCCTAGCGCGGGCCTTGTATTGACCTAATAATTGGATTTTAACCACATTTCATATATATATTACTCCTGTATAATTCATGCACAGAGACGAATTCTCCTCAAATGGTTATCAGTTCGAGTAAGGAATCGGAATAAGTAAACTCCACAGCAAAAATTTGAGAAAGAAAACGTAGCAGAAAAGGAAAATTGAAGCACGCCGTATTTAATCTTATAATTTTCATAAAAGAAGTTTCCAAAAATAAAAAAGATTCAAACATACAAATTAAAAACATTACACATGGGCAACTAAAATCTAGAAAATTCTATAATCCATATGGGAACTGGAATTCCTGAAAATTTTACCTCGTTTTCGGCAGATTTTTGAAGCAGCTGCAAAACGAACAAGGTCACCAGGCTCATCAAGGAAGTGGAGAATATTTATTAGAACGTGGGCGACCATACTCTCCAACAGACTCAGGGTTTCTTCCATTTCTTTCCAAGATAACAGATCTCCAGTACCTGAGCATGTTTTAATAGTTGTGAGGGTTCTTAATATATGTAGACTAATGATTGAACAGTAAAATGTCAAGTTTTATATATTTTTGTGTTAATAATTGATTATAATTAATTATTTTAATTTAATTTATATGTATCATTGAATTACTTTTGGAAATATAAGAAAACTAATATAAAATATTATATTTCAATTTGTATAATTTTACAATATAATGGTCCAAACACGTGGATAAAATGGTCAAATCAGTACATGGTTGATGCTCAATAAATAAGATGAAGTGTTAAACTTCCAATACTTAAATTTGACATCAATAAAAAGACTCTATTTTTCATCACTCATTCCATCTCTCATTCCTGCAGTTTTCAACATGTACTTCCTGCCTATAAAGAATATCAGGCCATCCTGCAGTTTTCAACATTTAGTTCTTGCCTCTAAATATTATCAGACTACACAAAACATTCTCTGCTATTTTTTGTCAAGGTATTTTGTTTTTTCCTTCATTATATTTTAATACAATTTTAGAAAATGTAAAGTGTCAATTTATTTAACACATTTTTAGAATAGGGAATTCATAGTTTTGATCATTAAAAACAAATAGGAATTCATATTCAATAATCATGAAGACTTAGAACTTACTTTTATATATTTTTGAATATTTGTGTCGCATAACCTTTGATTCCTATTGAAATTTTTCTCCTTTCAATGTGTAAAAATCTAATGTTCTTCTCCAGTATGTGAATAAAGAGTTCGTTAAGTCGTGTTTTTAATATTCAACTCATGATAACATAGCTCGTGATCCTATTGACAATATTGCAGAAACAATGGATGTTGTTGTCAAAACTCAACAACATCATAGACAAAAAACTAAGTGAAATGGTGGTAAATGGACACAAGAAGATATGAATCATGTCATCAATGACGTTGAGGAAAATGCCTTTTCCATAAGAGCAGCAGCAAAAAGTGGGGAATCCCTGCTAACAATTTAACATATTGGCTGTCAGGATTGACAACAACAAAAAGAAAGGGACCACCAAAAAAAAATTATATGGAAAGGAGTTAAAAGTAGTTGAGTGGTGGAAAGACTTGGCTTAGCTTGATCGTGGTTTGGAGGTTATTCAGTTTAAGTCACACGTGGTTCATATTTGTCAAACAAGGCCAAATCCATTAAAAAATGGTTTACCAAGAAGATCACAGTGGATGGGTTTCTACAAATGTCATCCACGATTGACAATAAGGATTGCAAAGGGTCTAGAAAGGGATAGAGCAGTGATGTTGCAACCAAGCATTATGGCAGATATCTATGATAACTTTGACAAATTTATAATGCTAATTAGTATGGACCAACCAAGATATGGAACTAAGATGAAACAGGTGTACAAGCAGGCAGAAATTGTGGGATGCGAGTGATTGCAAAGTTGGGCAGCATAAGTGTGCCACATATTTTATCTAAAAGTAGAGAATGGATAACAATATTGTCTTGTATTAATGCAGCAGGTCATAGCATTCCAAGATTTTATCTTTTTAAGGCAAAAAAACAACTGAAAAATTAAATTGCTAATTGTGAACCAGGAGCCTGCATGGTAGCACAACCACATGCTTGGATGACCAAAGAGTCATTCTTAAATCAGCTGCATCATTTTACTAGATCAGTTCCAAGTGTAGTTTCATTTTTCATGAGCATGGAAGCCATGTGGCTTTAACCATGATCCAAGTGGCCAAATCTCTAGGCATGGATCTTCGTACACTACCTGTCCATGTCAGCCATCAACTACAGCCTTTGGATGTAAGTGTTTTTTCTTCATTAAAAACATATTTCAAAATTGAAAGGTCAAATTAGATAGAAAAACACCCACACATAGAAATAAAGAGAACAAAATTGGAAGAACTAGCAAGCAAATCTTTCAAGCTTGCCCCTGTGTCTGAAAACATCATTGCAGGTTTTTGAAGAACTAAAATTTGGCCATTGGATAGAGATGCACTTTGTAATGACATGAAGCCAAGCAAGGCATTCGTTGTAGAAGAAGATAATGATCTTGTAGGAATAGCAAGCATCTTAAGGTCAGTTGGTTATGAAGAGACTAAAGTAGTACGATGTTTGGCATATATGGCAACAGAATCTTTAGAAGCAACATACGACCCAAATGAAGGCACAATTTCACCAACTCATGTCAGCCAAAGACAATATGGAAATGATATGAGCTTACCGACACAATTTGACCCACCAAATTGGGTTCAAGAAGGAGCAAAAAACTTAGCAATGCAAAATGATTTCTATAGCAAAAAAACCTCATTATCCATGCCTTCTCCACCTCCACTGCCAAGGTCTGAAGTGATTCATTATTATGTAGATACAATAGATTGAGAAACTACAAATTTAAAACCTAATAAAGTTGAAGACGATCAAGGTGGATAAAATGAAGGTTCATTGATGGCATCTAAAGCTTTTAAAACAACAAATGAAGAGGTGTTATGTAGTCAAGGATCCTTCAAAAAAATTGAAGCTACCCATTCAAAGGGTTAGTCCATTCCTTCTAATGATAATACACTTAGATTGGGCAAGAAATCTCAAATCCTTACTGCAAATGATTACATAATATTGCATGAGCAACAAGAAGCAAAGAAAGTTGAACTTGAATAGTCGAAAGCAAGGAAGAAAAAATAGATAGATGCAAATAAACTTCATCAAATTTAACAAAGAAAAAGGAATGAAGAGAAGAAAATTGAAAGACAATTAATAAAATAGATGGAGGAAAGGCTATGGTGGAGCTTTTGAAAAATTTGATTCCTTAGTTCCTTTTGTGTTTTAATGGCGATCAATTAGTTGTTTTATAGGGGTTTCAGTGAACGTTCTTAGGGTTTTCTGCAAAAACCATAAGCTCAAGCAACACCATTGCAATTTTGTTCTAATTTTTGCACTGACCACCTACACCCCATTGTGAGGTCCTTTAAGTTACAACTTAAAAACGTGTGTTTGTTCTTTTAATGACCCCTTTCGATTAGGATATCAAGCGTTCTCATTTCTTGAATCTTTTAATTTTTCTTTAAAAGGTCTTCACGCTTTTCTGAGTCCCACAGGACACGTGTCAGCATTTCACATAGCTCCTTCATTTTGTAGAAGCAAGAAATATTGTTGTTTTCCTCTCATGAGCCTGTGAAATGTTCTTTTATGAACACAATGAAGTGATGTGTAGGGGTTTTCAGCCAATCAAATCTTGCAATTCCTTTTTCGTGCTATGTATCGAAAGTTATTTGCAAAGCCCCCATCTTGTCGTGCTCTGGGGCCCCCTTTTCCTAGTGACTTAAGTTACTTTCTGAGCATGTGCTTTAAAAGTTGTTTTAAGTCACTTTAAGTGAAGATTTATGAGGGTCTCACCTTTCTCTGAGTCAACACCAATTGTCAACTCTTGGTTAATTCACACTAGGTTTATGATATAATAAATATGGGCAAAGTGTCGAAGCCAAAAAAATTATACACAAAATAATATTGTTTCTATATTCCACATGATACGGATTACAAACATATACATAGTATTTTTCATATCCTATTTTAAAGGAGTGTTGTTATACCTCCTATGACAACTCCCTTCACATAGATGAGTTCTTCTAACAACTCATAAACAAATAAACAAACCTCAACAAATAATTATGTTCACATATGTGAGTTGTGTTAACAACTCACATTATAAACTCATGTGAACACTAACAATGAATTTTCCAACATTCCCCCCCTTAGTGTGAACATGGTAAAAACTCACACTTTCAACTAAAGTATGCCCAACTCTTGTGGCTCATGATATTGATTCAAATGAAAGGCACCTCTCATCAACCTTTCATGGTTTTCACACAGGTTTACCACAAACCTAGACATGAACAAAACCACACTCATTTGTTCACCTCATATGGTTTTTTGGATTATCACTAACCTTTTCAAGATCCATTAACTACATTACACTAGTGCTTTTGTTCATTCCAATATTTTACACTAGGGGTTACATAAGGAAATAACACACACATGACTAGAAATAGCAACCGTTGTTGATCGTGCCACTCGATCTCCAACAACATAGGAAATTTTCACTAGCACTAGAAATGGAATATTGATGTTGTATTCCCCCCCATGATGTGAAATTTTAAATTAGTAGAAAAATAAAAAAATAGAAGCACACATCACAAAAAAAATGGCACCAAAGTCGATGAGCAACCCCATCGTTGATGACTAACAAGAGGATGCTAAGTGTCCTCCTTCCTCCTTTGCCTCCTGCATCAAAGTACTTTGCTACTTAGAAACTTTTCCTTTTGAGGCTCATTTCATGAATTGTGAGGAAACACTATATCCTCCCCCCCTTGATATGAACTTCTTACAAGGAGTGTCAAGTACCACTGATCATGCACTCCAATTACAATTAAGACAATTTTATTTTTTATATTGTATGTGTATATTTTTTGACACTTTTACATCTTGACACAAAAAATAATGATTGGTGAAAATGGACCCTATTCAAAATAAAATAATACAACTTAAATTTTAGACTATGACAAAATATCTCCACTTAAAATTGCATCTTGCTTTGCAGCTCCATAAGCAATCATCTCAATCCTACCATGCTTCAAAAGTGCAAAAGATAATACCATAGGCATGTGGCACACCATGACAGATTGTTACTTGCATAAGTGATTTTAGACTGCAAAACTATAGTGATATATGTGGGTATAAGCACCACCAGCCCAATGAACACTTCAAAGCCTCGTCATTGTTAGGGTACACCATAATATGTAATGACATAGACAACATAAGATTTTAAAACTATATTCACATATGAGGGTAGAGGCACCACCAGCTCGATGAAGACTTAAATTTCTTGAAAAAACCTTCCATATCTAGGGCATAACATGGGAATTCATGACATGCACAACTTTAGTTTTGAAAAGTATACCATAGATTGGGTTTAGATATATAAGTGGACCAAAAATATGTTGTCCAGATATTGGAGATGATCACTTATCCTTTATGTATTCATGTTCCAAATAGCCATGCTCTACCAAATGTTGTGTTGCATGTTGACCTTCTAAAATAGGATGAGATATTGAAAATGACTATAACAAATGACCATAATTGACCTACCGAGTATGCAAGACTTAACTTTTCATATTTGTTATAGGCTGGTGATAGGTAATTGAGCCTCTCAAAAAATTTGCAACCAGTTTGGTATCATATTATGAAATTGAGCGTTTTCATGGATCCAATCAAAGGAATCAATTGCATCTCACATAATATGGGAAGGTAAATGGATTTACCCATGAAGTGTCAAAAAGAATAAATTGAAAAACCATTAAATAGTGGTATCCAAACTTAAGTTGTTATATTTAAGTATATGTATCTTAAATATGTAATCTAAAATTATTCTATATTATTCTATAGCATGGTTCTACAATTCTAGATAGTTGAAAAAAATGGTAAAACCTGCAAACCAAACATGCAAAAGACAAGAATGAAATTCTTAATATTAAAAAGGAGAGATGCATACCCGCATGGTGCAAATCTAAATGGCTAAGTGAAAGACTAAAAAATGGGTGTCCAATTTTTGGGGTCATGAGTTCAAAATTAATGCAACTTGAATAGCTTTTGTAATAGATTTATGTTGCATTTCAGCAATTACAACATTATGAAGGCACAAAAATTTATATATTTCACTAGAAGGACAATTCAAAATCCTTAATCCTTGAGTTTCCCCAATCTGAGGGGTTTTATACCAATCAGTAGCTAAATCCATTAGCCTTTCCTCTACTCGATATGTCAGTCCTTGAAATTCTCTCACCACAATGTACCATTTTGAGCTACAAATGCAAAAAAATTCCAATCTGACTATATCTACATGTTTATACAAAGATACAATAATTATTAAAAAAGTTATAGTAGATTCAAAGAAACAGTCAAAAATCTTCAGAATAAATGCACCCGCCTTGGCTTGAAGTCTTACGATAGTACATATCTCACAAAAATAATGCATCCATTGCTCCATCAATAGTGATCAACTCAACCTTCTCCACGTTGTTCCATTTTAGAACATATTCAACAAAATAGTTAATATTGGCAGGATTTTTTATGTCCCTTGTTTGATCAGCACCATAGTGTACATGCCCCTTTGTGCAACCTAAACTGCCTTTTTCTAATTTCTTAATATCCACTTGTGAATGATAACATCCTTCTAAATTAGACTTTTCAAGCACTTTTGGGATTACATTTCCTGCATTTCAAGCCAAGGTTAAGGCAAACCAGAAATCTTCCTTTCCTAAGCAATCCCCCATGTTTGGTTTGAAATGAAACATCCATTGAGCTTTTTTGCTATAATAGATTATCACTTAATGTCCCTCTTGCTACAAATTTTCTTTTGAACCTCTAGTTTGCCTGAATGAATCCCCCAGGCCCTTCACATAAGTGCAAAGAAACAAACCTGGGATTGCAAGCTACAGATGGAACAAGGTCAGAGTTTTGCATAACCTCCCACATTTTGAAAAACATACAATTCAACACTAGAATAGCTACACAAGGAAAAATTTCATAGGGGTTCACTAACTATGCAACCAAACCCCAAATATCCATACCAAACCTAACCCTAATTGACATAATAGTATATTTCATTTCAACAAGGCATTTATACTGTTGTTTACAAAAGTCATTTGTCATACTGCGAATAGGTAGCAAATTAGAGAAAAATTTCAGATCCTTAGCCCAAGCATGCCATAATTTTGGAAACACTAATTTGCCATTACCAATACAAAGAAGAAATTTAAGGGTTTTTTCTATTGTTGAGGCAGTGAAGACCTCAAATTGTCAAAGATCAACCAGAGGTTTCTTTGATTGTCTTTTCGTCATTTCAATAGCATTTGTAAAGATTTTATTCTTATTTTTTCAGGATTTCTTTGAACTAAATGAGGGATATGGAAATTGTTGACTTACCTAATAATCGAGGTGCATTCGCATATGATCCATCCCAAGAGGAAGAAAATTGCAAATCCTTCACGAAATGTTATGAATCATTCATTTATTTGTCATATGTGAAAAAATACATTCGCTTTTCCAAGAGAGAAAGGATAACTTTGAAAGTACTCAAACATAATCTTTGATGCTTAGAACAGGTGAGATGTAGTGTCCCTCCAAATGACATTATTGTTTCAGTTGCTTTTGACTGGTTGTTAGTCATTTAGTTGCTTTTGAGACTATATTACATTATTGCACTATGTCATGGATGTTATGTTAGTTGCTACACTTGACTTTATGTTCATTTGGTTATTTTCATATGATGAAATTATTATGGTTATGTGTGTATTATGGTATATGCAATTTTTGAATGTTTATGATGTTATTATGTTGAAATTGATGTTTGATATAATGTTTCATGTTAGTCCAGGTGAAGGAGACAGTGTAGCATTACTCACTCATGAGTACCCTGCTACGTTGAGACTCTTCTTCACGGTGTGCTTTCCGATATATATGTTGTTATGGTTGACAGTGCAATTTGATGCAGCTTGTAGGTAGAGACATCGACTCCACTTGCTTTTTCAGGTCTGAGCATGCCAAGGCCCAATGGAATTTGTTGATGGGAGATAGTGTTTGGCCCTCTGTCATGAGCCATTGTTCTAGAAAGCATGAGTATCGTTCGTTACCTGTTTGATCTATTGACGTCCGTCTTGTCATGTTATTCATTGTTTCGTCATATTGTTTTATGTTTGTCATGTTTAATATTCATTGCTTTAATTAATTAATTGGCTTAATTTGTAAGTATTGAATATAATTGGGATTAATTGCATCATTTGATTAATGATTATGATTAATTTATTTAAATTTAAAGTTTATTTTAAATGTTGGAAAATTTAATTTGTTAAAGATTAGTAAAATAGGATATTTTTGAGGGATAATAAAGTGTAATTGCTTTGAATATGCAACTTGGATGTTTTTAAAATTGATGAATTTTAACGAGTTGTTGTGAATGAAATTTGTAAAAATATCTATGTTTTGAACTGATGTTAGGAGAACTGTAACTGGCTCATTAATTGCATGTAATCAGAAAGTTGAGTGTGTGAATTGCATTTAATTAGGTATGAATGAAAAAGAGAGGGGCTTCTTTGACGGCAATTGTTTTTGTTTTGAAAGAAAAGTTTGTTTTCACGGAAATAATCTGTAGGAAGTATTTTCTTTGTATTTTTTTGGGTCTTGGTTGGAAACTTGAAAAAAAAAACTGTAAAATTGGAGGCGTTTGCTCAAGCTCAAAAGGAAATTGTGCTTGAAATCTTGTTCTTGGCTTCATCACTTGTCGTTTTTGAAGAAAGATCACTAGGTTTTCTTCTTAGCATTGTTGTTCTGAAATTTTAATTGAAAAAGGAAATTGTCAATTGTGGTGATTCGTTGTTGAATTTTTTGATATCTTGTTCAAAATCTTTTCAAACAACAAAAAATGAAAATGTAAATGCTATGTTTATTTTTAATTCATAGGGAATTAATTTAAAAGAAACAAGTCTTGCAAATCTAGCTTCGAAACTTTATGTTATTCAGGAAGTTATACGTTTATTGCTTCTGCGTGTTCCTATATAGATTTGTTTTGGTTTTCGATTATTCGGTTTAAATCTGTTATTTTTCCTTTTGGTTCTGGCTTTTACCCTCAATTTAGCTATGCCTTGTATGTGCTAGATGCATTTGTTAATGATCATAGATCTTGATGCATGAATTTGTACAATTACCTTCTCTAGTTTATTTGGCATGTTTTTAAACTGATCAATTAGTCTAAGGCTTCACCTATTTCACTTATCTTTTTTTCGTTGTAGACTAGGTTATAGCATTTGATTTTATTCTTTTGGTTAATACACCTGCGCAACTACCATGGTATTTGATTCTTTTTTTTTTTTCTGTTTTCGGCCTTTACGAACCTGCCATGCATGAGCCTTTTCATCTTATTGCCTTAGGTTATGATGGTTGCCTGAGACTTTCGTTGGCAAATTTCAATTTGCGGTTCGTTCTTCCTTTTTATAGTTTAGTCGACGTCACAGCTTTGGTCTGGAGTGTTTGATGGATATTTGCATTCTTTTTCTCTATTCGTTGTCTTCTTTTCTTGTGAATGGAAGTTGTTAGCCGGTGTCTCTAAATTCCATTCAAGTACCCTTGAACCTTTATTTGATTCGATTATGAAATGGTTTGTTATCTCCTTTTTTAAATACTTTGATATGGTCCCAACCGTGGATGGGGTTTGTAGTTTTTCCACGTAGCGTTTTGTCTGGTTAGTGCTTGAAAATCTATATCAAGCTCTCACACTCCTACGAATTCTAGTTTTCTTCCTGCACCGTCCTAAGCCTATTCTTTTTAGCCGGAGAATGTTTTACTGCCTTTCTTTTGCTTGGAAAAACCGGTATAAACTCGATTTATATGCGTATGAATAATGGCGAGCTTTACTTTCCTTGTGTTTGTCTCTTGTTTTCATTGAGTTGCCTAGTTATTTGACCCATCGACAGACTATCTTCTAGTATATCTATACTTCTACCCGAAATTCATTGTGATCCAAGAATTAATGCTTTTCATATCTTATTTGTGTTTCGAATGTTTGGATTATATGTTATCAATCGCATGCAACTGCATGCCACCTTTGTAAAGTCGTTGTTCTAATCTTAACCTCCAACGGCTAGGTATGCAGGTATTACGGGATTAAATTACATTTGTGTTAGATAAGAGTGTATGTATTGTGTAGATAAGCATGTTGCATTCTTTCAGAGTTACTTAAACCTCTGATAACTATAGTGTCCCTTCCTCCTTTTCGCGATTAGTAATGTATTGTGTCTTTATTAAAAGAAGATTAATAAAATGTTGATTTTGGTCAATTCGTTGACATATATACATTTCTTTACATTTATCCGAAAGGGAACTGATCATCTTTTGGTGATTGGTGATATACATGATTATATGATTTTTATAAAGTGGTAATCTAGATGTTTATGGTAGAACATCAATTTAATTGTAGAATAATCTATTAGTGTTATAATGAATGCAACGTAATATATACAAATGATCTATTATAGTGTATAATAGTAATCATTCTATACTAAACTGCCTCTATCTTATTTAAAAATGATTTTGAAATGAAGTATAATATAAGTTTCATTTTTAGATAAGGACGTTTATTAATTTATTTGTTATTTGGAAAATTAAATAAACTAGGCCATCTGGATATGTTAACTAAGTTTTCTTCTGGAACTTTTAATATATTGAAATTTGTCACTTTGGTTATATTGTTTGATGCATTGGAAGATAATTAGGATGGAAAAACTTTCTATGTTAGTGGTAGTGTATGAAAGTGAATTTTGGGGACCATGTGATTCATAATTCCCAAAGGAATAGAATAGTAGTTTCATTGAAAGAATGGGTTGTTGATTATGGATGTCCTTTATATTGATGTGAGTGTAAACATGGTCCATGCACGTTGTGTTTCCATGTGATATTATGCCAGACACTTTAAGTCCAACGTCTATGGAGGTGTGTTTATTTGTGTTTGTCTTAGTCATGCATGTTGATGGTATACTAAAGGTATTTGAAATGTCATGGTAGCTTTTTGAGTTTTATGGGTTATGTGAAAGGATGTTTTACATGCAAATTTCCTATGTTGTCATTATTAGTCAGTAAGTTGTACCTAGGAGGAGTGGATTTCATTAGGGGTTGAGACTCAAAAGTGGTTGCATGGGTAACCTTTCGAAAGTGAATAATTCAATGATAACTAATTTAAGCTTTAAGGGGTTGGGTAGTAATTATTTTTTAACCCAGATAATGTTTTGCCTCACCTTGTACTTTAACACTTGTTTAGGTTAAAGTAGGTTGAGATGGCTTGGAATGGCTAATCGAACACTTTGTCTTCTTGAGAAGCGATTTGATGCCACATAAGTTCGTTTAGGGGCCGGTAATTGTTAGAGGTTGCCAGGGTAACTCTGGTTGAGGGTCGGTAACCTAGGAAGATTATCCAGGGTAACCTATTATGACTATGTGATGACACTCCTATCATTGTACATATGTTGGGTCTTTTGTGTAAAGTCACCTGTGATTATGTCATTGCCTATGGGAGTATGTCAGATGTCATGAGGTTTTGTGTCATCATGTGTATGTTGGGCCATGTGTTGTATGTTTTCTCTACTTCGATGTTTGTTTGACTTGAGGACCTAATATTATCTACTAGCATGAGGGGTGGGCTTTCAAGTACCACACGATTGGGAGGAACTTGCCTTTTCTTCCATTGAGTCCCCTTGCAGGTGATGTTGCTCAAGATGAGATTGTTCTTGACAGGTTCCTGGATACACATCATTCACGAAGTTGTTCGTTGGACGTGCTTGTGGACTTGGTTATCAGTTATACTTGTCCATTTTCTTTATTATATTCACTCATGATGATGACATGAGACTTCATTGTATTATGACTATGGATGTACTGAGATTTGTCACAATCTCGTTTATAGCTTGTAATGAATCTCTTATTGACAATGTAATCTTTATATGGTATATTCACATGTTCTTGTTTATAACACTTGATGTTATGTTCTTTTGTTAATTTCTTTAGTAGCGTAGTTGTGAAACTCGAGAACATTCATGTTTATGTTGAATGTTCACATGTCATTATTAAATGTTTAAAAAATAAATTATTCGGTTGTTTAGTTGTTACTTATCATTCCCTAGGTTCCGCGACGGAGCATTACAACTTGGTATCAGAGCAAAGGTTCTAACACTAGGTACTCTGGTTCTTGCGAGCCCACTAGGTTGTCCTAGGTGTTAGACTTTCTAGTGTGTGTTTTTTCTTGTTTTCTTGTGTTTTCTTGTTTCCCGGTGTCTTTAAATTGATACTCGACATTGGTCTTGTGTAGGATCATGCCTAGATGGCGTGGTAGAGGTTGTGGACGAGATTGTGTTGGTGGTCGTGCGGCAAATCGTCAAAACACTTTGTCGCAAAGTTCACATGAAAGTGAACATGGGGAACAACCTAATCCTCAGGGTAATCAGGTGAATAATGAGTAGGTTCCAAATCAATCAGGTGTGGGGGGAGATCTATTGCATCCTTTACTTGAGTAGGCCCTTGCTCATCTTGGGCCTAGATAAGGGAATGAATAGGAAGTGAATAGAGAGAGGGATAAATCACCACCTTAGAGGATTGTGTAGATCGTGAAGCAGGATGCCATAGCTATAGGCCACATGAGAGATTTGTTGAGGGCACGCCCTCCCATTTTTGATGGTACTAGCGATAGTTGGAGGTGGAGACATGGTTACTGGATTTGGGATGGTGTTTTTCTATGCACTCGTATGGTAGCAACACCAGAGCGAGATGCGCCATCATGCATCTTAGAGGTTTCACCTCTACTTGGTGGCAATTGGAGGAGCAAAAGATCCATTTGGAGATTGGATCTATATTTTGGAGCATTTTAGAGCATGTTTCTTATCTAAGCACTGGAGGCAGAGTCAAGAAAATGAGTTCCATGATCTGCGTCAAACAATATGCAAGGATAGCAGATGACGAGGCTATGTTGGTACAACATTTCATCAAGGGCTTGAACGCCCGTATTAGTGGAGGAGTCAGGGTCTTCGAGCCGAAGACGATGGAGGTAGTCGTAGAGAAGGCACAAATTATGGAGGAGAATTTGTCCATGGCATTAGGTGGACATACATGTGTTATGATCGGTAGTGCTTATACTACAAGTGGTTTGCATGGTGGTCTGATTCAGACAGGTGGTTCCTCTCAAAACCAACAGGCACCCGCTAAGGGTGGACAACAGTAGCATTACCCATAGAAGAATAAGGGTTATTGGATGCAGTCAGGTAATGGTTCACAATTTGGAAGAAATCGTAACTAGTGGAGAAATAAGTGCAATCACCAAGATCAGCCAACTCAGAGTGCGCAATCGAAGATCAACAGAGGCAACTTCCAACAGTCGAATGCACCTTCAGGTCGCAAAGGTTTTGGCAAGGGAACTAGATGTTTCTTATGTGGTTAGCAAGGACTTATTGTGAGGCAGTGTCCAATGAGAGGTACTTCAGGGTTTGGTCAGCAACCTGCAACTTCAAAGCCAACAGTTGGTGATGCAGGTTGATCTCATAGAGTTTTTGCTATGGTGGACAATCATTAAGCGGATCACCAGAATACTGCGATCGAGGCTTCAGGTCAATTACAGGGTGTTAGTGTTTCTATTCTATTTGATTCTGGAGCTTTTCATTCATTTATCTCTCCTTCCATTATTGAGCAATGCAAGCTAGCGACAGTAAAGCAAGGCATTAGGTGGCAGGTATAATTGGCTACTGGGGCTAAGGTAGCAGTTGAATTCCTCATTCATGATTGTGGACTTAGGATAGGATCGTTATCTACCTCAGTAGATCTTCGAGTTACACCTCTTGGATCGTATGACATTGTTCTGGGAATGGATTGGCTAGAATCTCATAGTGTCGTGATAGACTATCGACAAAAGACAATAAGTTGTTTAGATGATTCTGGTGTTGTGATTGAGATAGTTGGTGTGCAATGACCCATCTCCTTGCGGATTATATCTTCTATGTAGTTAAGGAGATGTATGTGATAGGGTTGTCAGTTGTTTGCAACTACTATTAGTGATTTGGAGGTAGGGGAGACTTGAGAAGTATCTCTTGATGATTACCCTATCCTTGGGGAATTCGCTGACATTTTTCCTAGTTATATTTTGGGTATGTTGCCGAAACGAGATATTGATTTCAGAATTGATCTAGTTCCTGGAGCTGAGCCTATATCTCAGGCTCCATACAGAATGACTACACAGGAATTGGAGGAGCTTCGTTTGCAGTTGGAGGAGCTCTTGGCTAAGGGTTTCATTTGTCTGAGTGTTTATTCTTGGGGAGCACCTGTCATCTTCATGAAGAAGAAGGATGGATCCCTTAGGTTATGCATTGACTATTGTCAATTGAACAAGGTGACGGTTAATAATCAATATCCTTTGCCTAGAATCGATGATGTCTTTGATCAAATCAAGGGAGCAAATGTATTTTCCAAGATTGATTTGAAATCGGGATACCACCAGTTGTGCATTTCTGAAGCAGATATACATAAGACCACATTTGGAACTCGTTACGGGCACTACAAGTTCACCGTGGTACCATTCGGGTTAATGAATGCATCGTCCATTTTCATGAGCTTGATGAACAATGTCTTTCGCACGTACCTAGATCGCTTTGTTCTTATGTTTCTCGATGACATTTTGATCTATTTTAGAGATATAAAGGAGCACGAGGAACACATGAGATAGGTATTGCAGTGTTTGAGGGAGAATCAGTTTTTTGCAAATTTGTCGAAGTGCGAGTTCTTCCAAACTGAGGTGAAATACCTTGGTCATGTTATCTCTGGAGAGGGTATTGCAGTGGATCCTTCGAAGATCCAAGCCATTATGGATTGGCCCGTGCCTACCAATGTTCCCGAGGTTCGCAGTTTTATGGGTCTTGTGGGGTATTACAAATGGTTTGTTGAGGGGTTTTCTAGGATTGCTCATCCTATTAGTTATCTTCAGAGGAAAAGGAAGAAATTCATTTGGTCAAAGTGGTGTTAGTTGGCCTTCCAGACACTCAAGGAAAAGTTGATGAGTGCGCCTATATTAGTTGTTCATGATCCTACTAAGGACTTTGTTGTTTGTACTGATGCATCATTGGAGGGTTTAGGAGTTGTTCTGATGCAGGAGGGTCGTGTGATTGCCTATGAGTCTTGCAAACTCAAGGATCACAAACTGAACTATCCTACTCACAATCTAGAGTTAGTTGTAGTTGTTCATGCTTTGGTTCATTGGAGACATTTCTTGTTGGGACATCGCTTTGAGCTTCACAATGATCACCGTAGTTTGCAGTACATTTTTACTCAGCCTAATCTTAATGCTAGGCAGAAACAGTGGATGAAGTTCTTGTGCGAATATGATTTTGAGGTGAAATTTATACAAGGGAAAGAGAACATGGTAGCTGATGCCCTTAGCCGACGTAGACATGATATTTTTGCCATATCTCTTGGAGTTGATATGAGGAGATAGATCTTAGAATCACTTCTTATGGACAGATTGTATCGAGAGGTGAAGGCAAAGATGTGATTAGATAGACCCTTGGATGGTAGGTTTGCAAGTTATACGCTCGATTTTGATGGTTTTTTGTGACATTTGGGTCGTATCTATGTGCCACTTGCAGATGGTCTTCATACCTTGATTTTGTCAAAGGCACACCGAGCACCTTACTCAACTCATCCTGGTGTCAAGAAGATGCATGCAGATCTGCGATAGTTGTACTTTTGGCTTGGGATGAAGCATGACATTGCTGATTTTTTTGTGAGATGTCTTGAATGCTAGAGGGTTAAGGCCGAGCACCAACATCCCACAAGATTGTTACAACCTCATCTTGTTTCTGAATGGAAGTGGGACATCATATCGGTTAATTTTATTGTTGGGTTGCCTATGTCATCTTGTCAACATGAGGCCATCATGGTTACTATTGATAGGTTGACCAAGGTAGCACATTTCTCTCTGGTTTGTTTGTCATATAATGCCTCATCCGTGGAAAAGGTCTTAATGGAGGACATAGTTCATTTGCACGAAATCCCACACAAAATCATTTCGGATAGAGATCTTGTTTTCACATCAGCTTTATGGACATCTTTATAGCATGCCTTAGGTACGCAGTTGAACTTAAGTTCAACTTATGACCCTGAGACTGACAGACTGACTGAGAGGATTAATCAAGTTCTTGAGGATATGCTTAGGATGTACGTCATGGATCAGCAGTCGCGTTGGGAATATTATCTCTACTTGGTGGAGTTCGCTTATAATAATGGGTATCATAGTTCCATAGGTATGCCTCCTTTTCAGGCATTGTATGGATGCCCATGTCAAACCTCATTGAGTTGGGATAGACTTCAAGATAAAGTACTTCTTGGACCTAACATGCTATGAGACATGGAGCAGTAGGTTGATCATATCAAAGAGCATTTTGTTGTGGCACAGGATAGACAAAAGAAGTATGCCAATGCTCATCATGTAGATCGCCAGTTTTCTGTTGGTGATAGAGTGTTTCTTCGGGTGCATCCGCGGAAGAGTCTAATCTGTTATGGAAAAGGCTCTAAGCTCGTGCCTCGATTCATTGGGCCATTCAAGATTCTGGAGAGGATCGGTCCAGTAGCTTATCGACTTGCCTTATTGCCTAGCTTGTCACGCATCCATGATGTTTTCCATGTATCTGTACTTAGGCCTTATCATCTTGATATTTCACATGTGCTCGATTGGAATGCTTTATAGGTCGAGGACGGGTAGCTGGATTTAGAGCCCATGGGTGTTCTTCAACATAGGAGGCTCGCCCTTAGGGGTCGAGATGTTGATCAGGTGAGGCTCCAGTGGGATCCTAGTGACGAGGCTTCAACTACTTGGGAGGATGCATCATGCATGAGGGAAATTTATCGCTATCTATTTGCAAGCTTCCAGGAGTAAGCCTCACCCTAGGGAGGGAGGATGTAGTGTCCCTCCAGATGACATTATTGCATCAGTTGCTTTTGACTGGTTGTTAGTCGTTTAGCTGCTTTTGAGAATATATTACATTATTTCACTATGTCATGGATGTTATGTTAGTTGCTACACTCAGTAGATGATATACTTGACTTTATGTTCATCTGGTTATTTTCATATGATGACATTATTATGGTTATGTGTGTATTATGGTATATGCAATTTCTGAATGTTTATGATGTTATTATGTTGAAATTGATGTTTGATATAATGTTTCATGTCAGTCCAGGTGAAGGAGACAGTGTGGCATTACTCACTCATGAGTACCTTGCTACGCTGCGACTCTTCTTCACGGTGTGCTTTCTGATATATATGTTGTTATGGTTGACAGTGCAATTTGATGCAGCTTGCAGGTAGAGACATCGACTCCACCTACTTTTTCAGGTCTGAGCTTGCCAAGGCCCAATGGAATTTGTTGATGGGAGATAGTGTTTGGCCCTCTGTCACGAGCCATTATTCTAGAAAGCATGAGTATCGTTTGTTACCTGTTTGATTTGTTGGCGTTCATCTTGTCATGTTATTCGTTGTTTCATCATATTGTTTTATGTTTGTCATGTTTAATATTCATTGCTTAAATTAATTAATTGGCTTAATTTGTAAGTATTGAATTTAATTGGGATTAATTGCATCATTTGATTAATGATTATGATTAATTTATTTAAATTTAAAGTTTATTTTAAATGTTGGAAAATTTAATTTGTTAAAGATTAGTAAAATAGGATATTTTTGAGGGATAATAAAGTGTAATTGCTTTGAATATGCAACTTGGATGTTTTTGAAATTGATGAATTTTAACGAGTTTTTGTGAATGGAATTTGTAAAAATATCTATGTTTTGAATTGATTTTAGGAGAACTATAACTGGCTCATTAATTGCATGCAATTAGAAAGTTGAGTGTGTGAATTGCATTTAATTGGGCATGAATGAAAAAGAGAGGGGCTTCTTTGATGGAAGTTGTTTTTATTTTGAAAGAAAAGTTTGTTTTCACGACAATAATTTGTAGGAAGTCTTTTCTTTGTATTTTTTTGGGTCTTGGTTGGAAACTTGAAAAAAAAAACTATAAACTTGGAGGCGATTGCTCAAGCTGAAAAGGAAATTGTGCTTGGCTTTGTCACTCATCATTTTCGAAGAAAGATCACCAGGTTTTCTTCTTAGCATTGTCATTCTGAAATTTTAATTGAAAAAGGAAATTGTCAATTGTGGTGATCCGTTGTTGAATTTTGTGATATCTTGTTCAAAATATTTTCAAACAACAAAAAATGAAAATGTAAATGTTGCGTTTATTTTTAATTCATAGGAAATTAATTTAAAAGAAACGAGTCTTGCAAATCTAGCTTTGAAACTTTATGTTATTCAAGAATTTATACGTTTATTGCTTCTGCTTTTGCGCGTTCTTGTATAGATATGTTTTGGTTCTGGATGATTTGATTTAAATCTGTTATTTTTCCTTTTGGTTATGGCTTTACCCTCGATTCAGCTATGCCTTATATGTGCTAGATGTGTCTGTTAATGATCATAGATCTTGATGCATGAATTTGTGCAATTAGCTTCTCCAGTCTATTTGGCCTGTTGTTAAACCGATCAATTAGTCTGAGGCTTCACCTATTTCACTTATCTCTCTGCCATTGTAGACTGAGTTATAGCATTTTATTTTATTCTTTTGGTTAATACACCCGCACAACTACCATGGTATTTGATTCCATTTTTTTTTTGTTTATGGCCTTTAAGAACCTGCCATGCATGAGCCTTTTTATCTTATTGCCTTAGGTTATGACAGTTGCCTGAGACTTCCATTGGCGGATTTTAATTTATGGTATGTTCTTCCTTTTTCTGGTTTAGTCGGTGATATAGCTTTGGTCTAGAGTGTTTGATGGATATCTGCATTCTTTTTCTCTATTTCTTGTCTTGTTTTCTTGTGAATGAAAGTTGTTAGTCGTTGTCTCTAAATTCCATTCAGATACCCCTGAACCTTTATTTGATTCGAGTATGAAATGGTTTGTTATCTCCTTTTTTAAATACTTTGATATGGTCCCAGCTGCGGACGAGGTTTGTAGTTTTTTCTACGCAACGTTTCATCTAGTTAGTGCTTGTGCGTCTGTATTGAGCTCTCACACTCCTATGAATTCTGGTTTTCTTCCTATGTCGTCCTGAGTCTATTCTTTTTAGCTGGAGAATGTTTTACCGCCTTCCTTCTGCTCGAACAAATCGGTATAAACTCGGTTTATATGCGTATGAATAATGGCGCGCTTTACTTTCCTTGTGTTTGTCTCTTGTTTTTGCTGAGTTGCCTAGTTATTTGACCCGTGGATAGACTATCTTTTAGTATAGATAATTCTACTCGGAATTCATTGTGATCAAAGAATTAATGCTTTTCATATCTTATTCTATGTTTCAAATGTTTGGATTATATGCTATCAATCACATGCAACTGCATGCCACCTTTGTGAAGTTGTTCTAATCTTAACCTCCAACGACTAGGTATGTAGGTATTACAAGATAAAATTACAACTGTGTTAGATAAGAGCGTATGTCTTTTGTAGATAAGTCTGTTGCATGCTTTCGGAGTTACTTAAACCTTTGATAACTATTGTGTCCCTTCCGCCTTTTCACGGTTAGTAATGTATTGTGTCTTTATTAAAAGAAGATTAATAAAACGTTGATTTTGGTCAAGTCGTTGACATATATACATTTCTTTACATTTATCTGGCAAGGAACTGATCATCTTTCGATGATTGGTGATATACACGGTTATATGATTTTCATTATGTGGTAATCTGGATATTTATGGTAGAACATCAATTTAATTGTAGAATAATCTATTAATGTTATAATGAATGCAAAGTAATATATACAAATGATTTATTATAGTGTATAATGGTAATCATTCTATACTAAGCTACCTCTATCTTATTTAAAAATGATTTTGAAATGAAGTATAATATAAGTTTCATTTTTAGATAAGGACATTTATTAATTTATTTGTTATTTGGAAAATTAAATAAACTAGACCATCTGGATATGTTAACTAAGTTTTCTTTTGGAGATTTTAATATATTGAAATTTGTCACTTTGGTTATATTGTTTGATGCATTGGAAGATAATTAGGATGGAAAAACTTTCTATGTTAGTGGTAGTGTATGAAAGTGAATTTTGGGGACTGTGTGATTCATAATTCCCAGAGGCATAAAATAGTAGTTTCATTGAAAGCATGGGTTTTTGATTATGGATGTCCTTTATATTGATGTGAGTGTAAATGTGGTCCATGCATGTTGTGTTACCATTTGATATTATGTCGAACACTTTAAGTCCAACATCTATGGAGGTGTGTTTATTCGTGTTTGTCTTAGCCATGCATGTTGATGGTATACTAAAGATATCTGAAATGTCATTGTAGCTTTCTGAGTTTTATGGGTTATGTGAAAGGATCAATGCAATTAGATTTCCACAATCCATATGAAATAGTTTTTGTGCTTTTTTATTTGATTGTGTTGGAATTTTTTCAATATGTTCTCATCCTCTTCAACTCTCTATCCTAATGATGGATCACGAAGTGTGGTCCGAAACGTTGATGAAAAAATTCCAACACAATCAAATCTAGAAGCACAAAAACTATGTGAAAGGATGTTTTACATGCAGATTGGCTATGTTGTCATTATCAATCAGTGAGTTGTACCTAGCAGGAGTGGCTTTCGTTAGGGGTCGGGACCTGGAAGTGGTTGCATGGGTAACCTTTTGAAAGTGAATAATTCAGTGATAACTAATTTAAGCTTTTAGGGGTTGGGTACTAATAATTTGTTAACCCAGATAATGTTTTGCCTCACCTTGTACTTTAACGCTTGTTTAGGTTAAAGTAGGTTGAGATGGCATGGAATGGCTAATCAAACGCTTTGTCTTCTTGAGAAGTGATTTGATGCCACATAAGTTTTTTTAGGGGCCAGTAATCGTTAGAGGTTGCCAGGGTAACTCTAGTTGAGGGCTGGTAACCTAGGAAGATTATCTAGGGTAATCTAGTACAACTATATTATGATGCTCCTATCCTTGTACATATGTTGGGTCTTTTGTGTAAAGTCACTTGTGATTATGTCATTGCCTCTGGGAGTATGTCAAATGTCATGAGGTTTTGGTGTAGTCATGTCGTGATGTGTATGTCGTCCATGTGTTGTATGTTTTATCTACTTAGATGTTTGTTTGACTTGAGGACTTGATACTATCTCCTAGCATGGGGGGGTGGGATTTCGAGTACCACACGATTGGGAGGAATGTGCCTTTTCTTCCATTAGGTCCCCTTACAGGTGATGTTGCTCAAGACAAGATTGTTCTTGACAGGTTCTTGGATACACATCATTCACTGAGTTGTTCGTTGGACGTGCTCATGGACTTGGTCGTTAGTTATACTTGTTCATCTTCTTTATTATATTCACTCATGATGATGACATGAGACTTCATTGTATTATGACTATGGATGTATCGAGATTTGTCACAATCTCGTTTGTTATAATTGAGCTTGTAATGAATCTCTTATTGACAATGTAATCTTTATATGGTATATTCACATGTTCTTGTTTGTAACACTTGATGTTATGTTCTTTTGTTAATTTCTTTAGTAGCATAGTTGTGGAACCCGAGAATGTTCATGTTTATGTTGAATGTTCACATGTCGTTATTAAATGTTTAAAAAAATAAAAATTATTCGGTTGTTTAGTTGTTGTTACGTGTCGTTCCCTGGGTTCTACGATGGGGCATTACATGAGAAAAAGACAAATTTTGTATAGCTATTTGTTTTAAAAAAAAATCATTAATCCCAACATGCATTTTTCCTTGTACATTCAAAATTGAAACCCGCTTGAGTATTTTTATGATTTTTTATTTATGTTTAACATTGTGAATGAGCACTATATGCTGTTATAACAATCAAATTGATTTTTTGCATTACATGTATGAACTTGCTCTAGCATTCGATTTATCTAAAATTCTACTTGTTTAGACTATGTCACAAAACCTACATAGTTTACAATGGTAATCATGCTACTACATTCCTCTTTTTTCCTCTTCCATTGACAACTACATGTTCAAGGAACCTTACTCATATTTCCTCTTCCACTCGCAACTGCATGTTTAATGTTGCTTTGTTATCTAATAACAACTCTCATTGCCTTTGAAGCTTTTTGAAGGGGTTGGAAATGCGATTATCTATCTATCTGCCTACTATATTTGATAGAGGTATTTAATTCATGTCTTGAAAGCCTTGTCATATAAATACATCATTTTACACAACAATTATGTAATTTTAGAAGCTATTGTAGTCTGCTTGTTGCTTTCTTATCCCTACTTTCAATTTTAATTTTTGTACAAAAGTATATTGTGGAGAGTTTTGGATGCCTATTTGTAGGATGGTGGGCATCCTCATGTCATCTCTTATCTTTGATTTTTTTTCTGTTATATAACATCATTTTCATCAACTATACAATACTTTGTAGGATTTCCAAAATATGACCGAATGGAAGGATACTTGTTCTCATAGTAGTAATAGTTAAGCATGTAATGCTTTATTCATAAACTGATGTTAATCTTGATATACATGTGGAATAGATGGATATGGTTTTAGGAGAAATGAAATTTGGTGTTAATTTATGGAATAGACATGCTACAAAGAAATGAAATTTGGTGTTAATTTATGGAATAGACATGCTACGCCAATCTTTCAACTGAATTGCTTGGAAGGCTTCTTTCTAAAAATTTAAATAGATTACATATGTTCTTATGCCCATAGGGATATTCACTCAAACCTATTTGTTGATAGTTTACTTTTATGTTTGATAAGAAATGGCAATTAATACCTAAAGCTCTTCAACACTCATAGGCAAAGCAGTAAGGGGTCTTCTTCCCCACATCTTTATTTCTAAATTTTTTTTTGGCTTCAACCACAATAGTTTGCTACTATTTTTAGTCATTTACGTGTCCAATAAACCACTTGGTGGTGTTTCCCTTCAAGTTTATTTACTTGAATACAAAGCAAAAGCCCTTTGATTACAATTAGATAATACATTTTGAGGCCTTGGTTGTGTAACTGGTGAATCATAGTCACATTTAATACTTGTTACAAAGTTTGGGAGTTAAGATGTTAAGTAGAAGTCTGGTAAATCAAAATAACTTGGATTAAGAGAAGATATAACATGAATTCATACCTTTGAAAGGTTATATATAAGGTTGCATGGTACTTTACAATAGAGAATAACATCAGTTGTCTAACTCTTTTCATTGTAGTATACACTATCTTTTGTTACCCACATTAAGAGAGACTAAGGTTTTCAGGTTTCTTAGCAGTGATAGAATGGATCAAGAGAAATTATTGCCACCAAGGTCCATGTGTTGGAGCTTATATAGTAACAAGACCTACAATAATTCTTTCCCTAAAAAACTTTTATCCCAACTCCAGCATCTTCAAACAAGAAAGCAATCCCAACTTAGTTACCAATCTCCCTAATAGAATATTGTTCCCTAGAGAAAGGTCTCAAATATTTCCAAGACCCTTGCTAGGTTCAATCTCACCATACAAACTATTTCCACTCATATCCAAGATTTTAAGCTTCTTTAACTCCCAAAGTTTCTTTGGAGTGCTACCAAACAAAAGGTTGTTTGTAAGATTCATAATCATGAAACTCTTAAGATTCTCAATCTCTACATAGTGCCTCCTTATAGCACACTCTATCCCAATCACAAGGAGATACATTATTTTTGTTCCAGTCCACAAATCCATCATCTTTGTGAAGACAACTTTCTATGTTGATGGAATTTCTTCTTGAGCCTAGGAGAACACAATTGTGCATGGAAATCTACAAATAAGAGGTTCTATTGGTTTGAAAAATGAGAATGGGAGGACAATTGTATTTTTATATCTGCCTGGATTGATGGAGAGGGAAAAAAATGTATCTTGTATCTTCTTCTTTCAAAATTAAGAACAATTATGTTGTCTTTCCTAGAGGTGAGAGGCAAAAGGAAAGGAGAATGGAAGCATAGGCAAATAATAGAGATAGGCAGCTAATGGAGCAAGGGATAGATTGCATCCATACCCAAGGTCTTGTTGAATGGGAAGGGGTAGATTTTATCTTATCATTTGTACACTCATTGAATATGATAATTTGCTACAAAATATAGGTAGTAGGAAATTGCTACTACCACAGTCTATTTTTTCTCTCTTTAGAGGGTTTGTAGGATAAATATAGTGTTCTTAATTCTTCTCTCTTCCTCTCTTGACTATTATTTAATTTCTAATCAAGTAGCATAGTACAGTTTCTTATTTCATAAATTCCACAAGCTTAAGCTTGAGACATTAAGAATCAAACACTATTGTACTTATAGAAGCATTGCTACATTAGTGCAATTACTATATATGCATATGCTTTGAATCTAAACTTAGCTCTTTAAGTTGGCTTTCATTATCTAGTTGAGCATAGATCATCTATTTGAACATACATAATATGAGCCAATGAAGATTGACTTGAAACTACACATAAATGCCAACTCCTAATTGCATAATTTGATACACTACAAAAACACCACCTAATTTACATAATATTGAAATGTTAGCATTTAGTAATTGTCTCATATGACTTGAATTTAATGAGGGGTTTGAAATTTTATGCTTGCATTGTTGGGGCAAGTGTGTTAGTTTGCATATCTTATTGTAAAATCTCAAGGTTGAATAATCTATAGACATTATTGTATTTGTATGTTCCAACTCTAGCCTGGCTCTAATGTTGACTATACTTTTCCAGTAAATCAAATACTTAGATTTGTTGGGAGTCCTTATTATGTAGTATAAAAATTTCTGATAAACATAAACAAAGTAGCTAGAGCTAACTTTGAAATGTCAATAAGGATAACCAACATAACCAAATGTTGTGAACATCCAAAGTGAGTGAAACACATAAAAGCTAACTTCATAGAAAGATGAGATATGCAAACTTTGAAATAATCCTCTACTATTAGCAATCACACATTAAGAAGCTTTGGAAGATTGCATCCCATGGACTACAACATCATTGAGACCTACCCAATGTCAAATACAATCATAAAAATGTTTTTCTACAACACTGATTCAATTGATAGGCAATGATATAGGTTGATTCATATTACATCACCAAAAGAAAACACAAAATTAAAAAATCTTCAAAATACTATAAATTTCCAAAAAAAATAATTTATTATTGGTTTACAAACTTATGCGTTGAAAGGCAAGGGAAAATTGAATCCCAAACAAAATGGCCTCTCCAACATTATTTGCCAAATTAAGTGGGACAACACTGAGGGGTATGATTTCCTGAATAAACATTTTGAACCCTAGCTGGATTGGGTGTAACAAGATTTAGGGTAGGCGTGAGCTCTATTGGTAATTGAAATGCGGTCATTGCAGGAAACTTAAGTCCATCATTCATTTCGAAGGGTATAAACTCTCACCAAGAAAAAATCAAATCATAGAATTTCAAACCATAAAATTTCAAACCCTAAAAAAACCAAACCCTAAAAAATAGGGGATAGTACATGTCGATGCACCCAAGTTTTGTACGCACACTTAATTAAGCATCTGAAAATATCGAGGTTTTAGCGCTACTTGATTCTTGAGTTCAAGACAAAAAAATTGCAAGCTTTTAAACAAAAATATTGGTTGTGAGTTAAAGTTTGTTTTTAGGCATGGGGTGAGGAATGTTTCAACTGCCTAAAAGTTGTTTTTCCCAACATAAGACAAATTTCCGGAGCACCAATCCCTTCATTAAATAGATAGCAACATTATTGTGTTTAAATCAAATAAAACACAACAAAAATGATCCGGCAGTAAAGATTCCAAAAAATAAAATTCACTAAAACCATGGCAAGTGACTTACCTAAAAATTCTGCACAAATTATGTTGTGCTGTCGAAAATGTTGATGGTTAAAAATAGACAAAGTTTGCAATAAAAGTATGAAGCCCTACCACAACATAAATTTATTTAAATGACACGAACCAAAACCAACCTTCCTACAGCTGTTGCTTCAATCTACGAATTTTGAAAATATCGAGGCTTTAGGGCTTGCTTAGATTCTTGAGCTCGAGAAAAGATATTAATCTGAGTCGGCTGAAATCTGAAGGCGAGAGGCGAGGAATGATTTGACTGATCAAAAATTTCTCTCAGGCATGAGAAATGCGGAATCTCGGTGTGCAGTGCCCACATGATATAGCCTATTGTCGACTAAAAAGGCACGACCAATATATAATTAAATATAAACTATTTGTATTTTCTAATTATTACTACTTGCCTTTAGGCAATACTATTGCAATGAGTTTCTTGTTTTTTTGAGTTAACTAGTTATTAATAAATTAGCTTTCAACCAATCAAAAACAATAAATTTTTTTGAAAAAAAATAAAATTTAAGTTTGTAAAGTGAACTTGTAAAATATTTAATTTTATAAGTTATAAAAATTATTTCTTGTGATTATGATTGGCTAAAAAGTTGTGTGCTATTGATAGATTTTTAGGAAAAGTGAAAGTGGACTATTATTTTGCCTATTTTTCAGAAAACACTATTATTTTACCTATTTTTGAGAAAACACTATTATTTTGCCTATTTTCCAAAAAATTGACCTATTATTTTCCAAAAAATTGACCTATTATTTTACCATTTAAAAAAACAATATTCCTAAATTTATTCATTCTCCAAAATTCTTATTTTTTTAACAAATTAGTGTTAGATTTGATTAAATTTTGATGAATTTAATGAGAAAACCCTCTTCCTTCCTCAAAGATTAAATAATAAATATATACTATTATTATTCTTGATAACTTTTGTATGACTTTAGTTTTGAAAAGGTTTAAGTGCGTCAATTTACAGGGCGTTTCCTTCCATTAGTAGCAATATGACAGATTGATAGTTTTTCAGTAGCAATATGACAGATTGATAGTTTTATTATGAATCTGACACAAAAATTCTGCAAACTTCTTTAAAATATGGCTTCTCCAATGAACTACTGTATGGTAGCTTTTTCATCGAAATGGTTTCGAATTTGTTGAGTTGACTATTTTCACGGGTTTGGCCTACGCTGATTAATATTAATGTAATTAATGGTTCAGATAAGAACACTTGATCTATGCGAATTATACCACACAATTCTATTGAGTTTTGATAGGATAGTTTTAATAAATAAAAGTATTTATTTAAAGCTTTAGTTATTGTCAATGCGTTTTTAATTATTATTTTTAAATAAAATTTTATAATATTAAATATTATATGTTTATTTTGTTATGTTAATAGTATAATTAACAAAATCAACATTTAATTTTATTTACATTAACAAAACACATATTTATCTTTATTAAATCTAAAATACTATAATTAAAACACTATAAAGACAAGTACTAGTCACTATGTGGTATTTGTCCTAAAACGCAACACATTATATCTATAACTAAATATTAATTTATCAATAATTTATAGTTATAAATTATTTATATTTAGAAATATAAATAATTTATAACTATAAATTATTGATAAATTAATATTTAGTTATAGATATAATGTGTTGCGTTTTAGGATAATTAGAAAATACAAATAGTTTATATTTAACTAATTATTAATAATAAAGCAATATGTATTCATATTTAAAAGATTAAGTGATTTCTTTTACAAGTGTTCAAGTATTGGAGCAAGTTAAATTGATAAAAGAAATATGCATATATTTCAAAGTTTAAGTGATTTTTTTCCTTGATCAAGTGTTTAAGTATTGAAGCAAGTTGACTTGAAGATCAAGGGTGTTAATTGACTACGATGGGTAGGGGGATAGAACTGTGGTGTTTTGGATATCTTTAACAACAACATGTAATCAAGACATCAAATTTGATGATGACAAACTTCAAACCTTAGGTTTAAGTTGTTAACTAGTCAAAGAGGATGCTATTAAATTTTTAGATTCATTCGATGTTAGAGGTGCAAAGTTAGCGTGCATGACTACTAGGTCCTCTCCCTTATCCAATATTGTAGCTTGCTTTGGATTAATGGTAATTACTAGCCAAAAAAATAAGAATGTGGCGACCAAAGAAATATAAAAGTAATGAATTTTCAAAGGGCTCGATAGGAGTCGATTAAGGAAAGAATGTCTATGCAATGATTCAACAAGAAATTAAATAATTACTAATTAATAAAGTTTAAAGTCAATGTTTGGGTAAAAGGATGTGTCTCTTCCTAGACAATAAATGTAGGGCTGTAACTCTCCCCACCGTGAGAAATATAAAAGGGAGAAAAAATTATGGGAGAGGAAGCAAGTGAATGAGATTGGAAAAAGGAAAATAAGAATATAAGATATTTATTGGAAATAAATATTATATTCAACAAGAGTATTATTGGGAAGTAAATTTCAGAATAATTAGGAATATATATATATATATCATAATTGCATAATAATATTTGATTACCAATTAGTGTAATAGATTTCCTTAGAAATTTATTTTAAATTTATAGAAGTGTTTGCAAATAGGGAGGTCGAACAATTTTTGAGTTCACGAGAGATGAAGTATTGGCCTTTATTTCATCAAGCATGCCACCTTGAGATGGATCACTTATTGGTTGAGGGGCATATGAGTGCTCTTGCACTTGTTAAGGAAGGCAATCTTCATGCATCTTATGAAGCATGTTACCTTGAGATGGAACACTCATGGGTTGGGAGGCGCATGAGTGCTCCTGGGCTTGATCAAGGAGGATGGAGCACCTCCAAGGTGGACTAGGGGATGGAGTGGACCTAAGATCCTTCCATGTTCATGGGTCAGGAGGCAGATAAGTGCTCATGGACTTGAGGGTCTTCTCAAGTATGCCACCCCAAGATGGGTGGACAAGGATCCACCCATTCTGTCACAATACAAGGACAAACATCCTTGAGATTATGGTTTGCAAACATTTCAAGTGAATTCCTAATATGATTGGCTATAGGAATATATCTTGGAATAATCATTAATGATGTTAAGATATTTTTAATTCAAATATTAATGATGCTATGAACTATAGATCCAACTATTATGATATTTTAGCTATGTTGTATTGCTCTCAATATTATAATATTTTATGTACTAAACTAAATATAACCATAAATTTGATACTTGTTATTACTAATATCAATTTTTAGTGAATATCATTGTTTTGTATGCCTAAAATTAGGAATTTCCCCAAAAAGGGATATTATAATTGGTAGCAAAGCCTTGATCCTACCAACTTGAGGATCAAGAAGAATAGTTTATGTGATTAAGCCAAGGAGCTAAAAGATCATTGGGAAGAGAGAGAAGGAAACTTGTAGCAAGACAGCCCTACTCAAAGCAATAAAATGGGTGAAAAACTAGGAAATGAATTGAGGGCCTTCATAGAACAAAATAAAAGGACAAATTGGGCCTTCATGGAACAAAACAAGAGGACAACTCAACTACTTCTCTAAACCCTACAAAACATGAATTAAAAAATCAACACTCTTAGACCCAACCAAACTAATGGGAGGGATATCAACTCTAATCACTCGAAAAACAACAATAGATCACCATTAAGGTCAACACCTAGGTTATCAAGAACCTCATGCTTGCCTAGGGAAGGGCCAATAAGAGAAGAAGATGAAACTGGTCCACCAATTAATGACTTTGACAAATATGCTAGGGCCTACTCAAGGCTGAACCTTTAAATTAGGAGAAATATCCCATTTGAGGAATATTGTGATGCAAGGTCATGAACTACCCATAAAAAGGAAAAAATACAACCAAATAAAGACTTATGCCAAAGGGTGAATAAAATGACTCTCCCCAAATTTGATGGATCAAAAAAAGTCACTACACATTAATGGATCCAAAAGTTGGACACCTATTTCTCCCTTAACCTCATGATCGAAGAGGATGCTATCAAATTTTCCATCTTGCATTTGGAAGGGGTTGCACACAATTGGTGACATCATGGTACTATTACTCAAGGGCACCAAAATATAATAACCTAAAATGAATTTACATAAAAAATCATAGATCAATTTGATCGAAAGCATCCTGAAAGACACTTTAAAGAACTAACCCAATTAAAACAAGGATCAGTAGAAGATTATGTGGCCAAATTTCAAAAGATCTAAATCACGATACCTTGGATTATCGAGAAAAGGCTAACATACTTATTTATTGAAGGGCTCTCTAAATCAATTTGTGGTTTGGTGAGTGCCCTTGACCCCACATCTCTTCAAGATGCAATCCAAAAGTCCTTGAGGTTAGAAACTACAACAACAAAAGAAAGGAGCTATTCAAAGAATATACCTTCAAGGTTACATAACCAACCCTCCTACAAAGGAAACTGACGACCAAGGACACTACCTCCTCGATCACACACAATATGGGAAGATATGTTAGAGCTTCGAAAAAAGGGATTTTGTTTTAAGTGTAAATAAAAATGGGTGGTAGGACATATGTGTGCAAAAAGAGGACAAGGACACAACTTGGAAGTAGTATTACACAAAGAAATGAGTGAAGAATAATTTGAACCGTAAAATAAGAAAAGGAAATAAGATGAAGAAAATGCAAGTGGTACCTTAGCCACACTTTCAGGAGCACCTAAATATTTCCCCTTTAGAATCTGTAGTGTTCTAAAAGGGAAAAAAGTGATTGTCCTAGTGGATAGTGGTGCCACCCATAATTTCATTGATGGAGGATTAGTGACAAGAATTCCATTAGAAACTGAATATATTAATGGATTTAAGGTGGTCATGGTAGAGGGGTTCACTACCCCATGCACACAAAAGATCCAACAACTGAGCACCGTCTTAGGAAGGTATCAAATTAAGGAGAAATTCTAAGTGATAAATATGGGTGATAAAAATATGTTATTGGGTATCCAATGGTTACATTCTTTAAGGATATATTATCGATACTTTCAAAAGATGGAACTTTGTTTCCAACATAATGGCTAAGAAGTAATTATTTAGGGCCTATCAAATGGCCCCTATGAGTAGTATCATCAAAAAAGGATGGAAAGAGCTTTTAGTCATGAACAAGTAGCTACCAAATCTATGAGACCTCCATGATATTTCAGTTACAAGTTATTATCTCATAAGACTCCCAATGAGGGAATAATCAATCATTCTCTAACAACTCAATAGAGTTCATGATAAAATCTAATGTAAATCCATATATTTCCATCGCTAGTTATCATGGGAACTTAGGCATAACTAAGATACAAACATGGATTTAGATTTATTTATGTTCTAAACTTCAAGATAAAAGTGCACAAATATATCATCTTGACCTAGGATTATCAGTCTCTTAAAAATCCAACCAATTAAAGTCCATGAAGTCATGACTACATTCCTAAACAAGGAGCAGGCCATTTTGAATCTTCAATGTATTCGGTGCTCCCACAATATCCATCTGAAATTGAGTGAAGTTAACTAGAAGACTTGGAAAAAATCTCATAAATAATGTTTGACATATTTGGTAGTTCTTTAGCAACTTTATTTTTACAATGATACAAGAGATGCCAAACAAGTGAGAAATGGTACACAAACTTCAATTAATTGATGATAGTTAAGCTCTCTAATCAAGATTGATTAACTCATTATTGATCACAGTCAACAATGACATCAAATTCAAGGCTAAAATAATCTCAAAACATCTAGGGATAAGACTTACCATGTAGCAACACCATGGGTAACACCTAAGGCATTCCAATAAATAATTATAATCATCATTGATTAAATCGCATGATCCATAACATTCTCTAAAAATCATGTAAATACATCGATTGCAATAAACCAAATTGATTCATGCTTAGGCCCAAAACCTTTCAACTTGTGAGAAACTTATTACTCACACAAAACAGGGCCCCTTCTATTCTACATTATGCAATTTTCTTATGAGATAGATATGAATTTTTTTTTTGGAGAGCTACAAAATAATCTTGATTCTATGGTTAATGAAAGAAAAGTGTTGAACACAAAATATGAGGAATTATGCACCAAACATAGAAATGATAAAAACGAGTCAAGGAAATACAATAAAATAGGGCCTAGATGGTCGAGGATTAAAGACTATGGGATTTTAGTAGGATGAATTTAGGAAGAAAAATTGTAGAACTACAAATTGAGCTTGATGAAATAAAAGTATCTAGCTAAGGACATGAAGAAATATTCACAAGCTAAGACCAAAAAAAAATGATTTAGAAAACACATTGAAAGAGTGTATTGATATAAATAAGAAATTACAAAAAGAAAATGATTGAAAAAGGTCTCTAATTCAATGCTTGTAAGGTAAAGTTGGAAGAAAAAATTGTAGGGTTGTAAGATGTCTTTTTGTTTATTCTCTTCGAGGATGAGGGAAAATTCGTCTTAAATTACAAAGCTTGCTAATTACCAACTCTTGGTTTTGTTATTGAGAGTTATTAGGCAATACCAATACATAAACCCAAAGAATACAAGACAATAAACTATCCTCACACATTAGATGATGATATCAACCTTATGATATTAAAAGACCATATTGGCAATCTAGCAAGTACATTAACAACTTTTCAAGGACATCATTGTAGTACAAAGTTGGACATAACCAAGATAAGGAGAAAAATATCACTTCCAATATAGAATTTTCAATTCCCAATTAGATCAAAGCATCACAATAGAAGTTAAATGCATCACAAGGAGCAATATCTATAAATTATAAATCGACAAGGCTGAATTGGGATCTTGGTAACTTTAGGAGCATCCTAGATTGATTTTTTTGTGAACAAGCAATATTGGGAAGGGTGGATTGTCATGCTCCCTGCCATATATCATAAAGCACAATTGTAGCTTGTTTTGGATCAATGGTAATTGTTGGCCAAAGAAATAGGAAAGTGATGACTAAGGAAATATAAAAGCAACAACTCTTCAAAGTGCTCAACAAGGATCAATTAAGGAAAGAATTACTATGCAACGATTCAATAAGAAATTAAATAATTGTGTAAAGGTATTGTTTGGGTAAAAGAATGTGTCCCTTGTTGGGATAACCATTGAAGGGATTTGACTCTCCCCACCATGGGAGATAAAATTTAAGGGAGAACAAATGATGGTAGTGGCAACAAGTGAATGATATTGGAGAAAGGAAAATAAGAAATATAAGATATCTATTGGAAATAAATATTATATTCAACAAGAATATTATTGGGAAGTAAGTTTTAAAATAATTAGGAATAACTATATATATTATAATTACATAATGAAATTTTATTACCAACTAATATAATATATTTTTTTAGCAATATATTTTGAATTTATAGAAGTGATTGCAAATAGGGAGGTTGATCAAACTTTCGAGTTCACAAGAGATGAAGTACCAACATTTCCTTCATCAAGCATGCCACCTCAAGATGGAGTGATTGTGGGTCGATAAGTGTATGAGTGCTCTTGGGATAGTTAAGGAAGGCAATCTTCATGCATCTTATCAAGCACACCACCTTGAGATTGAGTGCTTGTGGGTTGGGAGGTGAATGAGTGCTCCTAGGCTTGATCAAGGAGGAGGATGAAGAACCTCTAAGGTGGACTAAAGGATGAAGTGGACCTGAGATCTTGCTATGTTCATGGGCTAAGAGGTAGATAAGTGCTCTTAGGCTTGAGGGTCTTCTAAACTACGCCACCCTAAGATGAATGGACAAGGATCCACCCATGCTCTCACAATACAAGGACAACCATTCTTGAGATTGCAGTTTGCAAACATTTCAAGTGAATTCCTAATATGACTGGCTATAGGAATATGTCTTGGAATAATCATTAATGATGTTAAGATATTTTGAATTCAAATGTTAATGATGTTATGAACTATAGATCTAACTATTATGATGTTTTAGCTATGGTGTATTGCTATCAATATTATAATATTTTATGTATTAATCTGAATATAACCATAAAGTTGATACTTGTTATTACTAATACCATGTTTTAGTGATTTTATTGTTTTATAGGCCTAAAATTAGGAATTTCGCAAAAAGGGGTCATTACAAGATCAACCGCACCAAGATTGTTCCACTTGTCAAGGGAGTGGGGGAGGAATTAAATTCATGTGAAGTTTTATTGGGAAAGTAAATTTTTCATCATCTTTTATAGAGTTGAACTAAATTATTTTAGGTATGATTTCAACATCTTTTATGGTATTTGATTAAATTATTTGAGTATGATTTTAGCATCATCTTTTATGGTATTAGATTAATTAATTAATTAATATAGGAGAATTTAATTCTATGAGTAATTATGTACCATTAAAAATTGAATAAAGGTGTTTGAGAGAATTTTGACTTTGTTTATAAGTTTTTGAGCATGTTCATATGAGGCTTAAGGTGAAAAGAATGTTCTAGTTGACTTTGATAGTAGAAGAAGATATAATTTCATCTTTAGTAGCATTAGTTTATGACACTTAAGTAGAATTAGTTTACACATGACTTCAATAGCATCAACCCAAGTCACTTCAATAACATATGTCTATATGATATTAGTATCAATTCTCATCTTTAGTACTAACTAAGAAAACTTCAAAAATTACCACAATTTCAACAACTACGACTTCAACAAGAAGGTAAATTTGATAGATGACGGAGAAAAATCATGGTGTGGACTACAAAGGACATGTGGATTTATCTTTCACCTAGTTGACTCATGTTATGTGTTTATCCTATCAATTATCAGATCACATGATTTTTGCATGTTTTCATATTAGTATTCTCTCGACACTTATCATGAATAATAGTTGGTTCAAATTTAACATAGAAAAGTGTTTATGGTGAACTAATTGTTGGTTTGTAGACACTTAAAAATATCCTGAATGATATCATGCATTTGAGTCAAATATACTAACATCATTTCATCCTAAAACCCATCCTCTTTTCACTTAATTGATTAAATTTGCTTAGCTATTTAATTAATTGCATCATTTTCATCTATTTAACCTAATTAACCTAATTAGGTTAATTCACCCTCTTTCATGCTAGGGTAAAAGTACAAATTTGTGTCACACTTTTAGCCAATTTATCAACACAAGTGAATTTAAGAATTTCTAACTAAAAATATATTTTGGTCAAACATATGATCTTGTTAGATTCATTATAGCTAAGTTAGATATATCAAAAACTTTTCAAACTAAAATTATTGACTAAATGCATATGTAGCAACACTTTGAGGCCAATTTACCAAAAAAATAGATTTATTTAAAAAAAATGATGTTTTAACAATTTCTACTCATGTAAATAACTTTTTTTTAAATATAAAAATACCCTTTTTAGGATCCATGAGTCTAGTTTTCAAATATATATATATATATATTTATAATTAAATTATTATTTATATTTTTCCTTTTATTTTTACTAAAAGTAGGTTATCAACACAAAATATTAGGTTGATTACCATGACAAAGAAAAATTGTAAAACTTATTTAAAAAATTTGAAAAAAATACGATGCACTAGATAAAAGTATCTTTATCAAGAGGGTATAATTTTTTTTCCATTTTAGATAAATAAATAATATGAAAGTTGATGTCAAATGGAAATAGCTATGTTTCAATACACACATTTTAATATATATTTATCAAAATTGAAAAAAATAATATCCATGCACTAAAGTTTAAAGTTATAAATACACAAAAAAAAATACTATATAAAGGTTGATGTCTCATGTGACTTCATTTTTCAACATTTTTTCAGCAACTAAATTACGGTGTCAATTTATAAAAAACTATATTCAAATAATTTTTTATTTATTTTTAAATACAAGCATAAAATATACTAAAAAAAAATTATTTCATTAATTTACATCATTTTAAAATTCAAAACATACATGTCACTTTTTAGTGATTCAAGTTTAAAAACTGGATCAGTGTTGGTCGTTTCCTTTGAAAAGTGTGTCACAACTTTGTGCTTTTACCCACTAACATTTCGTTCTATTAAATTGAATAAATTAAATTATTTAATTTAATCCCTAAAGTTTTGTTATTTAATCAAATAACCCTAAGTTATTTAAATAAATATCATATCCCTTCCCCTTTTTGTTAAATAAATAAATTATTTAATGAAAATCTTAATTCTCCTAATTTGCATAAGGAAACTTTATTTAATTATCAAATTACTAATTAAATCTAATTCTCCCACTTGCAAGGGAATATTCTAAAAGAATATTCCTCCTTCGCACATTCCTCAAAAAGGGAATATTCCTTTGCACAATTTAATTTGGTTTTAATTAACTAAATATCTAATTTTCTTCCATGAGAATATCCTCTTTCTTCACTCATTTGAAAAATAGAATATTCCTTTTTGAAACAAACTTTCAACAAGACTTCTTGTGCAAGTATTGAAAGTGTGTATGTTTGGAAGAATATGAGCCCTTGATTCTTTCCTTGATCCATGTGATCATTGATTCCAATCTATGATCCATGTTTCATCTTTCCTCCAATTTTGACTATTGATTAGCTTTTTCAATCTTAACCCTTCATTTCTCATTTTTCCTCCTATAAATAGGTCACTATTTGGAGACAAATGGACCCATCATTTAAGAGAAAACTTATCTTGTTAAAATCACTTTCACTTACACTCATATTTAGCATCATTTTAACTTAATTTACTTGCATCATTAGCTTAGCTTCCATTAATGGATTCCATAATAACATAAATGCATCCATTTATCATATTGTGTAATTAGGGTTTTAATCTTTTTAGTTTAAACTTCATTTAGACTAGCTTTTCATATACCCATATCAATCCTCTTAGCATAGATCATGTTAAAATATCTTGCATCATGTTAATTTAGCTTTAAATAATGTTTTTATACACATTTATCATTGGTTTCATTAATTCTCTTTAATATAATTGATCAAAATAAGCTCATTTATCCATAGGATTGAGAAAGGGTCACCATTCCACATCAATGTGGCACCACTCCCCCAATAGGATAAGTTTCAATGGATTAGAATAGGCATTTTTGAAGCTTTCATCATTTAATATGTTAGTTTTAATGGATTCTTAGTTTAGTTTTGAATTGGATGATCTTATTGGACTGATGTTTAGTGGCTTGAACACACTTTGAATCCTCATGGATCAAGTGTATTTAGCCCATACTAAATCGTCAGTCACATTTTGGCACTAGGAGGGCCCTACCGATCAAATTTAATAATTTTTCTCTCGAATTTTTTTTTTTTTGGTTTTGCAGATACAATGATGCTTTTAGAGACTATAACGATGCCTTTATCAGGTGTCACCATACAACAATGCTCTTTTTAGCAAATACGATGCCTAATTAAATCATTGATGCCTATTAAAAAAAATCGCGACACTAATACTTTTTAGAAGTATCAAAGATTTGAAAACGACAACGCTATCAAATAGTGACATGATTATCATCTTTGTTTTACTGCAGAGCGATGCTTTTCTCACTAGAGTGACGCTCATTTGAATTATGGCGATGCTTTTTACTGGTAAGCTAAAACAGTGACTAAATTTTAGCATGTGCTCTAATTTTTTTATTTTATTTTCTCTTTAACACGTCACTGACTTCTAGATTTTGTCTTTTTAGGCTAACTAGTTTTGCAGTTTTGGATGATAAAACTCGAAGTGAAGAAGCATACTATTGTAATTTGATTTCATAATTGCAACAAGTGTTTCGACACTTATGGGGCAAGTATAACCCATTTATGATGCTTTCATTTCATGTTTTAGGACCAAACTAGATTTCTCTTTGGGCTTTAAAATGAACGTTCAAATTGGTTAAAACTAAACCCTCACATCATTATGTTTGTTGGTTTAAAATTGAAAAACACAACTTTCACACTTCAAATTGGTGTTTAAAATAAACTCATTTTGCTATGATGGATTAAAATGAACATGTGTCTAAATTGCTTAAGTATTCTTTTTGTGCATATCCAATCCCCTTGTGCTTTGTGCAATCTTGAGTGAAGAGAAACACACAAGTATACCTTTTCTTCTTGGAAGCGCTTATCCTCTCCCCTTGTGCCTTTTGACAATCTTGGCTGATGAAAAACATTTTATGTTTCAAACATATGTACCTTTAGATGGCTTGCCTCCCAACTTGTGAGAGGGAACAACCCAAGTGGTGCTTTCATTTCGATCCGCTATATAAATAATTAGTTTGACTAAAGTCATTAATTAATTGGCTAGTTGTGGTTGTCCCATGTCGACGAATGTCTCCCTTAGTATCCTTGTGATGCATTAAAACCCTTAGATATTTCTTAGGGTTGGGAGGCCTCTTAATTGAGTGAATCACCATGTGTATGGCAATAGTTTATCCTGGATATGGTCATTAAAATCCTTATTTGTAGTGGCTAACGAAGTCTAATTTCAAAACGTATTTTAAGGTAGTGCATTGGAACTTAGCACCACTCCAAGAAGTTACTTACCATGTCCAATTTTTGATTGAGGCAATAAAGAAAATGGGGAAGGGACTCCTTTGCTTGGCATGTCAAGACATTACATTTCCTTGGCATAGCCTATTTGTCCACTTCATCTTCACAAATTAATCATCTCTTTCAATGATGGTAAACCTACTAAGAAATACGTACCCGCTCTATCTAGGATTGTAAATGCTTGTGATTCAGTTGTGCACTTGCTTGGTTCCAAAACAATTACAAACAAACATCAACAAAGTCTTTTCAAAATTTCAAACCCCTTGGGTCTAAGTATAGATACCCTTTGACAAAACCTTGATATTGATGCTTGTCCTAAGGATTCATTCCTAGAGACTTCTAAATATTTTGGTTTACATCTCAATCCATACTTCCCAAAGTAAACCTAGGTAACTATGCCCTTAAATTCATCCTTTTCATAAAATGGACTTTGTGAAATCTATGATGTTTTTGACATAGACATTTAGTTTGAACTTAAGCAAGATAAAGTTTTTGTGGTAAAAAGAAACTCATTTAAGCAAAATAAATTTTCAAATTGAACCCCACATTACCATTTGGAGTTCAATCGCTCTGGTTGAACAACTTAACCTTACGCCTGCTATCATTCAACCAAATTTTGAACTAATTGAGGAAGAACAAACATATATAATTAGTAGTTTGAGGAGCTTCACTTTTGAAACAAAGGAAACACCCATCCAGTGGAGAACCACAACATACATCTTATAAAACAAGAGAAACAAGCTGATATTGTGGCTGGAAGGTCCATAATACCACCTCCCACATGGCAATAAATATCCTCTTTTCCATAATCTTGGGATTATCTAAATGGTCTCTCACAAAATCACAATCCCTAAGAGAAGGTCTACATGTCATCAATTCAAACTTAGGCATCATAGTCCAAAATTTGTCAAATAACACCTTGTGGCTTTCTACCACAACAGGAACCGATTGGTAAGGAATTTTTACAAACATGTTTCAATGAATGATCCAAACATGTATGCTCAATATGAACCCCTTATTTAAGTCAAACATTGGTCTTTTTCACAAACTTAGGCTTGTCTTAAATGGTCTCATGAAAAATCAAAATCCATAAGAGAAGGTCTACATGCCATAATTTTAAACTTAGACATCATAGTGCAAACTACATTTGGAGACGTATCTTAAGAAATCATCGCAACCGAGATAGATCAATAAGGATACATTTTCTATGTTATTTCATTAATGAACCATATCTACACATTTCACAAGAACTTCTCCTTGATCATCGAGTCTTTAGGATTTGAATAATTTAGAGGTATAGCATTTTTCTCACCACCTTGGTCTTATCAAGCAAAGGTTAACTCTAGTTCAACATTGGGTCAAACATTTCATCCACCCCTTCATCAAAACTCATCCTTCACTTCATCAAACTTTGCAAAAAAATTGAACACACCAACCCTTTGGACTTAGATATCTATCAACCCCAAACCCTAAATTAACTACTTTGTATGTGAAATGAATCCTTTTACATGCACCTAGTTAAGTTAGTTATCATCTTTGGTCTAGTTTATCTTGAAGCTCACGAGTCTACCCTAAAGATTCACAAGTTCATAAACATCCTTTATCCAAACATCAAACAATCAAACTTAAGTCAAAAGTGTTGTCCCAAAACGTTTGCAAAGATCATTCCCCACATCATTCACCTTTTCATCTCTCATTATCATCATTGCTCCAAAAAGACTTAGAGCATCCCTTTTACCTAGATTTGTGTCAACTAGAGAGTTCAAACATTACAAATCTCAACACAACTCTCCCATAGGTGACCCAAAATTTATGGTAAAGATAAGATCACAAAATAAGAGAATCATGGATAAAACCGAAGTCACATTCACCTCAAGTGATCCCAATCCTCAATAATTTGATCCAAGAAGTCAAATTACCCCATCACAACAACCCTTGTCTCCATTAGGACCATATGAGATTTAAGATATTACAAACAACCCATTTGAACTTACTAGGGAGGAAATCATGGAACATCAAACCTTAGAAAATGTAGCTCTAATTTCCCCATATTTTTTTGTGCAACCTTTGACACAAGGCCTAACAAATCCATCGTTAGGGTTAAATCAAACATCCATTCCTAGTCTTGTAGCTAGTCTTGCTAAGAACTTTGGTAATACTCTTTTATTTGAAAGCAACACACTTATGGGTACCCTAAATACCAATCCATCTCAAAGCACCACTTGGACACCAACATTTGGCACTCCTACCATTTCCAAACACCCCTTACATCAAAATAGACCAGTTACACTTCATGATTCCATGACAACCTCAACATATCGAGGTCACACATCTTCATCCATCCCCACAAGTACCACAAATATGACCATCACACAAGCTAGTATAGGCCAAGTGTTCCAAATATATCAAACTCAACCCTTAACACAAATAAGGACATATTTATTCAACCCCCCAATTGGTTCATACACACCATTGGTTTCAAAAAACACATCCATCCCCTCCATCATCAACCCAAATCAAAACAACCCCTTGGTCACGAACCCTGTCAACCTAGGTAATACCTTGACCACATCCCTAACGCAAGGAAATCCCCTAGACATTGGTCAAGGGAACCTTTTAAATCAATGGACTCAAGGTCCTAATGAGTCATTACCATCGCAATACCTAATGGCACCATCATCATCTTTCCCCATGGTCCCCCTCATCATGCAAAATCAAATGGGACCAAAAACTTACATTCCTCCATGCCAATCCACCATATTGCAATGGATGTTAAACCAAGGGAACCACCAACCTCTCGTCAACAACCCACTATCCACAAAAAATCAACACCCAAAACCCATCATAGATGCCCCAAGAACCAACTGATCCCACATTGCAAGTACATGCATTAGCTTTACAACAAGCACAACGGGCATATCAACAAGCCATCCAACAATAGCAACAACAAGAAGCAACCCTAGAAACACAACAATAACAAGTAGCCCTAGCAGCACAACAACTGCAAACAACCTTAGCAACACAACAAGTAGCCTTAGTAGCACAACAACAACATCAAACCCATCAAGCAACCTTAGCAGTACAACAACAACAACAAGCCCTAGTGGTGTAGCAACAACAACAAGCCCTAGTGGCCCAACAACAACAGTAAGCCTTACTAGCTCAGCAGTATGCCCAACAACAGCAACAAGAAGATTTATATTATAACCCCCAACAAAACATCATCAACCCAAATACATTAGGAACACATACGCCTTCACCACATTCAACTTCACAATATCCTACACCACTATACACACCATACAAAACTTCATCCTATTAGAATACTGCATACAACCCATCTGCCATCCCACAATACGCAACATGTGTTCCTCCACCAAATCCCCAAGATGATGTAGCATCACAACTCAAGGTGTTATCACAAGAAATGTGGGATATCTATATGGGAAAGATGAAGAAGCCCCTCACACATAACCTATGCCAATATCCATTTGATCGAAACATTGCAATGGTACCATTTCCTCCCAATTTTGAAACCCCTGAATTCGATAAATATAAAGGTAGAGGAAGTCTTGTTGACCATATCAAATAATTTAACGTCATGTGTATGGAGGTCACCTACAATGATTCTTATTTGATGCACCTCTTTCCACAAAGCTTGACAAGCCCAACCATTGATTGGTTTTCTCAATTCCCTCCCGGTATCAAAACCTTCCAAGAAATCATCGATAAATTCACAGATCACTTCTCCTTTGACCTTGACATGGACATAAGTCTAGAAGAGTTGTATACTCTAAAAAAAAACTAAAGAGAATATTTCACCAATTTATTGCAATGATGGATGCAAAGGGTTAGTAAGAGCAAGTGGCCAATTCTCGATGAACAACAAGTTGGGATCATCATAGAAAATCTAGATCTAGATCTATCCTTCCACTTGAAGATGCAGTGCATTACATCTTACGACGAGCTTGTCCATAGAGCCCTTAACATCAAGAGAGCTCTAATCTCATAGGGAAATACTCAAGCTTACAAAGACAATCACCCATCAACCAGTTCAAATGATAAGCCTCATATCTGGGCTAAGAACAAGAACTTAAAAAATGATGGTGTGGTAGATGCTAAGGCGGTCCTAAGTGCTCCTAGGCCAAACAACAATCAAATAGATAACGTTCAACCAACTATGCAACAAACAACACCACCACAAAATAATCAGATCAACAACAACGAACTCCCAACAAGAACAACTATCCAAAATGCAAGTACACACAGTTGCCAGAACCCATTGAAAAAATCATGAAGAAATTGGTAGAGTCAAACTTTATAACACTTCCCAATTTTGAAAACTACCAAGAACCACAGGATAAACCACCCTGGGACAACAAAAAATATCTTTGTGACTTTTATACAATCAAAGGACACAAAACAATGAACTACATCTCAAAAATATTATCCAAGATTTTATAGAGAGTGAAGCTATATCTATTGAAATACCAGCTAACAAGCAAGATCTTAAGATATACAAGAACCCTATGCTAGATCATAGCAAAGGAAACAACAATAGAAAAGCTAAGGATTACATAAATGTGCAACATACCTATTCCAATGTAGTTGCTTCCTATGATAGTGTCATCACCGTCGTCACCACCAAAGGGCCTAGTGTGGAGTGTAGGGTCACCACACGACATGGGAAAGTCACCATCCAAGGAGTCCCATCTCAATCTAGGGCACAACCTACTTTTCCAACATCAAACCCTAGCAAGTACATTCTCCTAGATCAGCTTAAGAATACCCCCACATAGATTTCTATATTGGAACTATCGAGGCTATCACCCACACAGGGAAATCCTAGAGAATTATTTGTCTTCATCATCTATCCTTGAGGATATTGATATAAAATAGTTTCAAGCTATGGTAGGGCATATCACTAATCATCTTCTCACCTTCTCGGAACAAGACCTACGATCGTAGCCATCTCATAACTGTGCTTTGCAACTTGAGGTCATTATTCATAAGAACAAAGTTAAAAGAGTCTTGGTAGATGGAGGTGTTGGTCTGAACATTTGCACCCTTCAGTTGATTAAGAACTTGAGCTATTCAGAGGATACTATTAAGAAAGAAAAGAGTACCACTATCAAAGCATATGATGATCAAGAGCGGGTATCACAAGGCATCATCGCACTACCCATCCAAGTGGGACCCATCATTGCAAAAACTGCATGCCAAGTGTTAGACCTTAATCTCCCCTATAACAGCTTGCTTGGCTGACCATGGATCCATGCCCTAAAAGTTGTAGCATCGACCTACCATAGATGTGTAAAGTTTCCTTTTGAAGGCAAAGAAGTTACCATCCACAAAGATACTGAGCCCTTTTACTACTGCAAGAACCTTGAGGCCGAGTTTTACAAACTACCTCAGATCCCTAAAAATGATGAAGGGCCTACACCATCCTCCTCATTTGTTGATCCATCATCCCTTGAATCTACCTCGGAAGCAAAAACAACCATTGTGCAAAATATTCCCAATATCAAGGTAGTGATCTAAGATGATGGTCGCGAAAACTATAAACTAATGAAGGACACTTTTGTGTTGGGGGAGCTACCTCTATCTCCCAAATCCCATGGAAAACCCACATCTAGCAACGAAGTGGACGAAATAATCAAGATGGCAGTTACCACCTTCACCAAGTGGGGGGATTTGAACAAAGAATATGTCAATGAGGAGGATGTCTCTAAACTCCTCTATTAGGATGAACGACCTGTCCTTGTCCTTCCCATACAAGATGATAACAAAGGCTTGCAAGTATTGAAAGGATGGGGATATAACAAGAATGAAAAACTAGGACAAAATAACAACGGTTTTCTAGAACCCATAGTTCTTGAGAAACATCCAAAAAATCTCAACTTAGGATGTACTACTAGCAAGGTTACCCTTATTGGCAAAGGTATTTTCGCTAAATAGGTTGAGGCTTCCTCTTGGTTACCAACATTGCATGCCACGACCTTAGATGACTTCCCCCTTAATGTTGTTGATCTATTTGAAAATAACTCCCTCTTCATGATATCCACAACATCCTTCACCTCGATTAATTAGTCGATTGAAATACTCCTAGTATACCCACAACTCATTAACTTGGACCAACGAGGACCACTGATTCTAGATTTATTCAAAAATAATGAAGTGATCTCATAATTCATGGGACTTCGTGACAACTTACCATGGACAAATCACAAAGCAGGCTTTGACATAGAGCTAGACACAAGGGCATACTATGGGGAGACGATTGAATCCTTCATTTGCAAAATTGATAACATGCAACATGTAGATATTTGAGCAAAATCCACACTGTGGCACTCTCTGATCCTAAAATATTGTAGACACTTAAAAATGTCCTAAATGATATCATGCACTCAAATCAAATATAATAACATCATTTCATCCTAAAACCCATCCTCTTTTTGCTTAATTAATTAAATTAGTTTCCCTATTTAATTAATTATGTCATTTCCACCTATTAATCTAATTAACCTAATTAGGGTTAATTCCCCAACCCCCTCTTGCACTAACATTTCGTCCTATTAAATTAAATACATTAAGTTATTTAATTCAAATCTCTAAGTCCTCTTATTTAATTAAATAACCTTAAGTCATTTAATTAAATATCATATCCCTTCCCCTTTTCATTAAATAAATTAATGAATATCCTAATTCCCCTAATTTGCATAATTAAAACCTTATTTAATTATCAAATTATTAATAAATCTAATTTCCCCCCACTTGCAAAGGGAATATTCCTCCTTTGCACATTCCTCCGAAAGGAATATTCAAATGGAATATTCTTTTCCCTTTTGCACATTTCTCCAAAAGGAGTATTCCCATGAAATGTTCCTTCCCCTTTGTTTTAATTTGTTAAATATTTAATTTTCCTCACCCATGAGAATATTCCAAAGAATATTATCTTTTCTTACTCATTTGAAAAAAGGGATATTCTCCCTCATAAAAAACTTACAAGACTTATTGTGCAAGTTTTGAAAGTGTTTGTTTGGAAGAATATGAACCCTTGATTCTTTCCTTGATCCATGTGATCATTGATTCTCATCCATTGATGAGAATCCATGATCCATGTTTCATCCTTCCTCCCTTTTTGACCATTGATTAACCTTTTTAATCTCAACCCTACATTTCTCATTTGTCCTATAAATAGGTCACTATTTGGAGACAAATGGATCCACCTTTTAAGAGAAAACTTATGATGTTAAAATCACTTTCACTTGCAATCATATTTAGTACTTATTTAACATTATTTTAGCTTAATTTACTTTCATATTAGCTTAGCTTTCATTAATGGCTTCTATGATAACATAGATGCATCCATTTAGCATGTTTGGTAATTAGGGTTTTAATATTTTTAGCTTAAACTCCATTTAGATTAGCTTTGCATACACCCATATCGATCATCTTAGCATAGATCATGTTAAAATAGTTTGCATCATGTTAATTTAGCTTTAAATCATGTTTTCATACACATCTATCATTGGTTTTGTCGATTCTCTTCAATAGAATTGATTGAAACAAGGTCATTTATCCATGGGATTGGGAAAAGGTTGTCATTCCACATCAATGCAACACCACTCCCCCAATAGGATAAGTTTCAATGGATTAGAATAGGTGGTTTTGAAGCTTTTGTATTTTAATATGTTAGTTTTAATGGATTCCTAGTTTAGTTTTTATTGAACGATCTTATTGGACTGATATTTAGTGGCTTGAATACTCTTTAAATCCTCATGGATCAGTGTAGTCGACCCATACTAATCTGTCGATCACATTTTTGGCGCTAGAAGGAGGCCTTGAACTAACTAATTTGACAAATTTCTTGGTAAATATCCATTTTCCTTGTGTGTACAGGTACAACAACGCTACTGATTATCCATCGACGCATTTGATGATGCGTCACTCTACAACGACACACCTAGGATTTCAGTTTATCAATTCATAATTAAAATAGCGATAATTTTGTCATTACATTTTAATATAGCGACGCTAAAGTTATTTTTTAACACAAAATGATTTTTTTCCTTTAGCGATGCAATTGATATGGCGATGCAATTGACCTCCCTATTTACTGTTGAGTGTTGCTATCGATTTTTCAATATGGTGACGCATATCCTATACAGTGACACTATTGATGGATTTCAATGACGCAATTGATTTTAGTGTCACCAAATTACTGGTAAACAAAACAAAACTTGATTTTTTGGCATGTGTTTGAATTTTTTGGCTTTATCTAATCACTAACATGTCTCTGACTTCTTGTTCTAGTTTTTTAGACTAACTAGTTTTGCAAGTTTGGAAGATAAAATTCGAAGTGAAGGAGAATTTTGTCATTAATTATATAATTGTAACAAGTGTTTCAACACTCATGGGGTAATTATAACCCATTTATGATGCTTTTTATTTCACGCTTTAGGACCAAACTAAATTTCTTTTGGGATTTAAAATGAACATTCAAATTGGTTAAAACTAAACCCTCACATCATTTTGCTTGATTAGTTTAAAATTGAACAACACAACTTTCACAACATTCATTTTGCTTGATCATTTTGCTATGATGGATTAAAATGAACATGTGTTTGATTTATCTACGTATTCTTGTTGTGTGTATCTAATTCCCTTGTGCTTCATGTGATCTTGGGTGAAGAGAAACACACAAGTCTACTTTTCTACTTGGAAGTGCTTATCCCCTCCCCTCATGCCTATTGCCAATCTTGGGTGACGAAAATCATTTTACGCTTCAACATATGTTACCTTTAGAGGGCCTGCCTCCCAACTTGTGAGAGGGAGCGACCCAAGCAATGCTTTCATTTCAGTCTACAATATAAATACTTGACACGATGAAATTTATTGACCAAATAGTGTAGTTACACTATACCAACAATCATTTCCTCTAGTATCCTTGTGATACATCAAAACCCTTATATGTGTCTAAGGGATAGGATTCCTCTTTATTGAGTGAATTCACTGCATGTATAACACTAGTTTACCATGAAATTCTGAATTACAAACCTTGTTATTAGTGGCTTTCCATTTCCCCCGAAGTGTATTTTGAGGTAGTGCATTGGAGTAGCACCGCACCAAGAAGTTACTTACCATGTCCAGTTTTTTATTGAGGTAATAAAGAAAATGGGGAAGGGACTCCTTTGCTTGGCATGTCAAGACATTTCATTTCCTTAACATAGCCTATTTGTCCACTTCATCGTCATGGATTAATCATATCCTCCGATGATGGTAAGACTACTAAGGAATACACACCTATATAGGATTGTTCATGCCTGTGAGTCAGTTTAACACTTGCTTGGTTCCAAAACAGTTGCAAACAAACATCAACAATTCTTTTCAAAATTTCAAACCATTTGGTCTAAGTATGGATACCCTTTGACAAAACCTTGATATTGATGCTTTTCCTAGGGATTTATTCTTAGATACTTCTAAATATTTTGGTTTACATCTCAATCCATACTTCCCAAATTCAACCTAGGTAAGTATGTCCATAACTTCATCTGTTTCACAAAATGGACTTTGTGGAATTGATGATGTTTTTGACATAGATATTTAGTTGGAACTTAAGAAAGACAAGTGTTTTTGGTAAAAGTAAACTCATTTAAGCAAGATAAATTGAAAAATTGAACCCCCACATGACCATTTGGCATTCGATCACTCCGTTTGAACAACCCAACCTTATGCATGCTATCATTCAACCAGACTTTGAACTCATTAAAGGAGAACAAACCGATATAATTAGTAGTTTGATAAGCTTCACTTTTGAAACAAAGGAAACACCAACCCAGTGGAGAAACTCAACATACATCATAGACAAAGAAGAGGAACAAGCTGATATTGTAGTTGGACAACCCATATTACCACCACTCACATGGCAATAAATATCCTCTTTTTCATAAACTTGAACTTCTCTAAATGATCTCATGCAAAATCAAAATTCCCAAGTGAAGGTATACATGTCGTCACTTCAAAATTAGACATCATAGTCCAAAAGCTATCAAACAACACATTGTGGCATTCTACCAAAATAGGAATAGGTCGGTAAGGAATTTTTATATATGTGTTTCAATGAATAATTTAGACATGTATGCCTAATATGAACCTCTCATTTAAGTCAAACATTGGTATTTTTCACAATCTTAGGCTTGTCTTAAATTATCTCACACAAAATAAAAATCCCCAAAAGAAGGTCTACATGCCACTATTTGAAACTTAGACATCATAGTTCAAAGTATATTAGAAGATGTATCCTAAGACAATATTGCAATCGAGATAAAGCACTAAGGAGATGTTTTCTAGACTATTTCATCAATGAACCAGATCTACATATTTCACAAGAACTCCTTGATCGTAGGATTTGAAAACTTTAGAGGTCTAGCATGTTTCTCACCATCTTGGTCTTTGAAAACAAAGGTTCACTCTAGATCAACATTGGGCCAAAACATTTCACCCATCCCTTATCATCTTTCACATTTTACCTCACCAAACTTTACAAATTTTTTGAACACACCAACACTTTTGGACTTAGACATCTATCAACCCAAACCCTAACTTAGCTACTTTGTATGTGAAATTAATCCTTTTTCATGCACTTAGTTAAATTAGTTATCATTTTTGAACTAGTTTATCTTGAAGGTCACGAGTCTACCCTAAAGATTCACAAGTTCATAAACATCATTTATCCAAACATCCAAACATCAAACTCTTAAGTAAAAAGTGTTGTCCCAAAACGTTTGCAAAGATCACTTCCCACATCATTCATCTTTTCATCTCCATTATCATCATTGCTCCAAAAAGACTTAGAACATCGCTTTTACCTAGATTTGAGTAAACTCAAGAGTTTAAACATTATAACTATCAACACAACTCTCCCATAGGTGACCTAAAATTTATGGTAAAGAAAAGATCACAACACAAGAGAATCATGGATAAAACCAAAGTCACATTCACCTCAAGTGATCCCAATCCTCAAGAATTTGATCCAAGAAGTCAAGTTACCCCATCACAACAACCCTCATCTCCACTAGGGCCATATGAGATAAAGAACATTACACAAAACCCATTTGAACTTACTAGGGAGGAAATCATGGAAGATCAAGCCTTAGAAAACACAGCTCTAATTTCCCCATATTTTGTTGCACAATCATTAACACACAACTTGACTTCATCCACTATTCAAACAACTCCATCAATAGGGCTAAATCAAACATCTATTCCTAGTGTTGCAACTAGTCTTGCTAAAGATTTTGGACACACTCTTCCATTTGAAAGAAACACACTTGTAGGTACTCTCAACACCACTCCATCCCAAACAACCATTTTTACACCAACATTTGGCACTCCTCCCATTCCCGAGGATCCCCTACATCCATATAAACCACTTACACTTCACTACTCCACAACAACCTCAACATATCGAGGACACCCATCTTCATCCATACCCATGAATACCACAAGTGTTCCCAACATCACACAAAGTAGTGTGGACCAAGTGTCACAAGTAGACACAAGAGGGCAAGGTAATACCCCCACGCAAAATTAGCCTTTAACGCAACATGGAACATATTCATCTAATCCTCCTATTAATACATCAAAACCAATGATTGCCCAAAACACATCTATCCCATCCTTCATCAACCAACATCAAAATAATCCCTTAATCACATATCTCATTAACCAAGGTAATACCATGGCTGCATCTCAAACACAAGGAAATCCTTTCAATTAGTGGACTCAAGGTCCTAATGTGCCCTTAATGTCGCAATACTTAACAGTGTCATCATCATCTTTACTGTTCATCCCCCAAATCATGAAAAATAAAATAGGACCTCAAACTCACATTCCTCCACCTCAGTCCACTATCTTGCAAGAAATGTTAAACCAAGGGAACCCCCAATCTCTCATCAACAATCTGCAGCTTGCACAAAACATCAACACCCAAAACCCCTCACAAATATCCCAACCACTGATTGATCCTACATTGCAAGCACACACCCTAACTTTATAATAAACACAATAGGCTTATCATCAAGCCATCCAATAGTAACAACAACAACAACAAGTAGCCCTAGCAGCATAACAACAAAAAGTATCCATAGTATCACAATAATAGTAGCAACAACAATAAGCAACCCTAACAACAACAACAACAACAAGAAGCAACCCTAGTAGCACAATAGCAACAAGCACAACAAGAAACCCTAGTAGCACAAAAACAACAACAAGTAGCCTCAGTAGCACAACAAGAAACCCTAGTAGCACAACAACAACAACAAGCCCAACAAATAATTCTAGCAGTACAACAACAACATCAAGCCCATCAAGTATCCTTAGCAACACAACAACAACAAGCACAACAAAAAGCCTTACTAGCTCAGCAGTATGCCCAATAACAACAACAACAAGGTTCCTACTGCAATCCTTATCAAAACATCATCAACCTGAACACATGAGGAACATATACGCCTACACCATCATCACCTTATCTTACACCACTATACACACTATAGAACACCTCATCATATTAAAATCTTGCATACACTTCATCCGCCATCCCATAATACACAACATATTTTCCTCCACCAAACCCCCAAGATGATATGGAATCGCAACTCAAGGTGTTAACACAAGAAATGTATGATATTTGGATGGGAAAAATGAAGAAGCCCCATACACAGAATCCATGTCCATTATCCATTTGATCAAAATATTATAATTGTACCATTTCCTCTTAGTTTTGAAATCCCCAAATTTGAAAAATACAAAGGGAGAGGAAGCCCTGTAGACCATGTCAAAGAATTTAACATCACATGCATGGAGACAATGAGTCCTATTTGATGTGCCTCTTTCCACGTATTTTGATAGGCCCAACCATCGACTAGTTTTATCAGTTGCCTCCGGGAATCAAAACCTTCCAAGAAATCATTGACAAGTTCATAGATCGCTTCTCCTTTAATCTTGACATGGACGTAAGCCTCGAAGAGTTATAAACTCTCAAACAAAACAAAGGAGAATCTTTTGCCAATTTCTTGTAATGGTGGAGACAAAGAGCTAGCAAGAGCAAGTGGTCCATTCTTGATGAACAAAAAGTGGGGATTATCATAGAAAATCTAAATCTAGATCTATCCTTCCACTTAAAGATGCAGTGCATTACCTCTAATGATGATCTTGTCCCTAGAGCCCTTAACACTGAGAGAGCTCTAATCTCATAGGGAAATACTCAAGCTTACAAAGAAAATCACCCATCAACTAGTTTGAACGACAAGCCTCATGTTTGGGCTAAGAACAAGAACATAATGAATGATGGCATGGTAGATGCTAAAGTGGTCCTAAGTGCTCCTAGGTTGAACACCAATCAAATAGCTAATGTTCAACCAACTGTGCAACAAACAACACCACCTCAAAACAATCTGATCAACAACACCAAAATGCAACAACGAAAAACTCCCAATAAGAACAACTATCTGAAATGCAAGTACACATAGTTGTCAGAACCCATCAAAATCCTCATGAAGAAATTGGTAGATTCAAACATGATAATGCTTCCCAACTTTGAAAACTACCAAGAAGCACAGGATAAACCACCTCACTACAACGAAAAAGATCTATGTGACTTTCATAAAATCAAAGGACACAAAACAACAAACTGCATGAGGCTCAAAAATATTATCCAAGATCTCATAGAGAGCGAAGCCATATCTGTTGAAGTAACAACCGACAAACAAGATCTCAAGATATACAAGAACCCTATTCCAAATCATAGTAAAGGAAACAACACTAGGAAAGCTAAGGATTACACGAACGTGCAACATACCTATTCTAATGTAGTCGCCTCTTGTGATAGTGTCATCACCATCATCACCATCAAAGGGCCTAGTGTAGAGTGTGGAGTCACCATAGGACATGGAAAATTCACCATCCAAGGAGTCCCACCTCAATCCAGGGCACAATCTACTTTGCCAACATCAAATCCCAACAAGTATAATATCCTAGATCAACTTAAGAAGATCCCCACATAGATATTAATCTTGGAACTATTGAGGCTATCACCTACACATAGGGAAATCTTAGAGGAGGCCTTATCTTCATCATCCATCCCCAAGGACATTGATATAAAACAATTTCAAGCTATGGAAGGGCATATCACTAATCATCTTCTCACCTTCTCAGAACAAGACCTACCATCACAACCATCTCATAACTGTGCTTTGCACCATGAGGTCATTATTCATAAGAACAAGGTTAAAAGAGTCCTAGTAGATGGAGGTGTTGTTCTGAACATTTGCACCCTTCAATTGATCAAGAACTTGGGCTATTCAGAGGACACTATTGAGAAGACAAAGAGTACCACCATCAAAGCATATGATGATTGAGAGCAAGTATTACAAGGAATCATCACACTACCCATCCAAGTGGAACCCATCACTGCAAAGACTACATGCTAAGTGTTAGACCTTGATCTCCCCTATAATATCTTGCTTGGCCAACCATGGATCCATGCCTTAAAATATGTGGCATCGACCTACCATCAACGTGTAAAGTTTCCTTTTAAGGGCATATAAGTTACTATCCATGGAGACCTTTAGCCTTTTTACTATTGCAAGAACCTTGAGGCCAAGTTTTACAACATACTCCATATCCCTAAAAATGATGAAGGGCCTACACCATCCTCCTTATTTGTTGACCCATCATCCCTTGCGTCTACCTCAGAAGCAAATACACCCATTGTGTAGAACATTTCCGATATCAAAGCAGTGATCTAGGATGATGGTTGTGGAAACTATAAACTAATGAAGGACACTTTTATGTTGGGGGAGCTACCTATTTCTCCCAAATCCCATGGAAAACCCACATCTAGTAGCAAAGAGGTCAAAATAATAAAAATGGGAGCTACCACCTTCAACAAGTGGGGGGATTTGAACAAATAAGATCTCAATGAGGAGGATATCTTTAAACTTCTTTATCAAGATAAACGACCCCTCCCTATTCTTCCCATGGAAAATGATAACAAAGGCTTGCAACTAATAAAGAGTTGGGGATATAACAAGAATGAGAAACTAGGACAAAAATGATAATGATTTTCTAGAACCCATCGTTTCTGAGAAACATCCAAAGAATCTTGGCTTAGGATGTATTACTAATAAGGTTACCCTTATTGGCAAAGGTACTTCCGCTAAAAGGGTCGAGGCTTCCTCTTGGTTACCAACATCATGTGATACGACCTTAGATGACTTCCCCCTTGATGTTGTTAACCTATTTGAGAATAACTCCCTCTTCATGATATCCACAACATCCTTCAACCCAAGCAATCAACCGACAACTCATTGACTTGGACCAATGAGGACCACCAATTCTAGATTTATTAAAAACCAATGAAGTGATCTCAAAATTCAAGGGACTCTATGACAACTTACCATGAGCAGATCATAAAGCAGGTTTTGACATAGAGCTAGGCATAGGGGCATACTATGAGGAGACGATTGAGTCCTTTAGTCACAAAATGCACAATATGCAACTAACATGCAAATCTCTAAGTGAAAACCATGTTGTGGCACTTTTTGATCCTAAAATAGTGAAAATAAAGGATGCATCCAAGGGTAAAAACCTCTCGAAGGCACCCTAGGATGATGGATTTAATCTCCCCCTTGGTGTGATGCATTCAAAGAAGTCAGTAGTTCTCACAGAAAAGGCCACTCCAGTCAATGTGGGAATAGAAGAAGCACCCAAGATCACTTTCTATATTGAATCCTTATTGGATGAAGAAAAGAAGAACCTAGTAGAATTCTTGAAAGATTGAAGAACCAACTTTGCATGGTCATACATAGATATGCCAGAGCTTGATCATAAGTGGTTGTGCATCACTTAGCAGTATATGTTGAAGCCAAGATAATTAAGAAAAAATTAAGGAAGATGCACCCTTGAATAACACTCTTAGTGAAACTTGAGTTACAAAACATTCTTGACGTTGGATTTATTTGACTGATAGATTATCTTGAGTGGGTTTCAAACCTGGTACTAGTCTCCAAACCCACTGGGGGCATCAAAATATGTACAAATTTTAGAGACTTAAACAAGGCATGCTCGAAGGATTATTTCCCTCTTCCTAACATCGACCTCATCATGGATTTTACAACATGGCATGGAATGATATCACTCATGGATGGTTTTTCAGGCTAGAATCAAATCATGATCGCCAAGGAGGATCAACACAAAACTGTATTAAATTGTCCATGGGGAACATATTGTTGGAACATGATGCCATTTGAGCCAAAGAACACAGGAGCAACCTATTAAAGAGAAATGACCCTCATCTTTCATGACATGATCCACAAAATAGTCAAAGACTATGTGGATGATATTTTGGAAAAATCAAAGAAAAGGAGTGAGCACATAAAAGTGTTGGGACCCATCTTCGATAGACTTGAAGAGTATAAGGTAGGATAAAATTAAAAAAGTGTGTCTTTGGGGTTACATCAGGGAAGCTTCTTGGCTACATTGTGTGACAAAGAGGGATATAAATTGATCTAGCAAAAGTGAAATCCATTCTAAAAATGCAACCACCACAAATATTGAAGCAAATGAGAGGGTTACAAGGAATATTGAAGTCCATCAGAGGGTTCATAGTATAGTTGTCAAAGAAGATCCACCCTTTCTCACACCTTCTCCATAAAGTAATAAATTGCAAATGGGATGAGAAGTGTGATCAATCCTTCCAACAGATCAAGGACTACTTCTTGAAACCTCCAGTGCTCATACCATCGATATCGAACAAACCTTTGATCCTATATATCTCAGCAACATCAACAACACTAGGTGCTCTTCTGGCACAACATGAGAAAATAGAAAGGAAAGAGCTATCTATTACATGGATGAAGGGTGGGTATTATTTTTATCACCCCTCAAGGTGATTGAATTCCAAACTCATATAGGCTATCGTTTCCATGTACTAACAACATTGTTGAGTACAAAGATCTAATCATAGGTCTAAGGATAACAGTTCAATGACAAATACAAGAATTGAAAGTCTATGGAGACTCACAACTAGTTATCAACCAAGTCAATGATGATTACCAAACTAAGGATGACAAGCTTACTCCTTACACGAAGATGGTAGAAAATATCAATGACCTTTTCATTGATATAACTTTTGAGTAGATTCCTTGCATGAACAACCGAGCAACAAATGCCATGGAAACAATTGGATCATTATTAGACATGCTACATAATGTCCTCCAATGTGAATTCTCGATAGAACAACTTCTCGTACCAACTTTCAAAATATCAAAATCTGAATTTATGTGTGTCATCGTTGGTCTTGGATCCTTGTGGTACCATGATATATTCACCTACCTCAGTAGAGGAACCCTCCCATTTGATATCACCTCCAACCTTAAAAAGACCTTTGTTAAAAGGGCATCTCGATTCCTGATCCTAGGTGATACCTTATACCATTGAAGCATCGAGGGGAAATTGCTATGATGTCTTAACCAAGAGGAAGCCTTGATCGCTTTAACAGAAGCACACAATGGCATATGTGGTTCCCATTCTAGTGGTCTGACTTTAGCTAAGAAACTATTGAGGATGGGGTACTACTGGCCAACCATGGAAAGAGAATCCCATCAATATGTGCAGAAGTGTGTCCAGTTTCAACAACATGGAGATCTGATTCATGCTCTACCTCAGGAGTTGTGACCAATGATCACACCTTGGCCTTTCTCGCAGTGGGGACTTGAACTCGTAGGAAAGATTACCCCAACATCGTCTAATGACCACAAGTTTATCATAACCGCCACTAAGTGCTTTACCAAGTGGGTGAAAGCGATTCCTATGACATACATAATGGGAAAAAAAATTGCTAAGTTTATCTTGAACTACCTTATTTGTCGTTATGGTGTTCCACAAACCCTTATCTCAAACAACAAGACACCCTTTAAGAATAAAGATGTGAAAGAGCTATGTCAAAGATTCAACATCCAACATCGATTCTCTACCTCATATTACCCTTAGGGAAATGGTTAAGCTAAGGATACAAACAAGACCATTCTCAAGATCCTAAAGAAAATAGTCAATGAAGTTGGTCATGACTAGCATTTGCAGTTAAAATCCACTCTCTGGGCCTATCAAACCAGCATCCAAAAACCAACAAGTGTAACCCCTTTCTCCTTAGTCTACGAATTAGAAGCCATCTTTCCTATTGAGGTTGAGCTTCCATCATTGCAAGTGTCACTACAAAATCTAATCATTGATGAAGAATACAAAATATCTTAGCTGAATGAGCATCGTCTTGATGCCCTTAATCACTTGAAAGTATATCAAAATAAACTAAAACAAAAATATAACAAGAAGATCAAGTGTCAGTATTTCTAGGTAGAGGATCTTGTCCTAAAGAAGAATTAGAAGAATCTTCCAGATCAGGATAGTAAAGGAAAATTCTAGCCTAACTGGTTAGGTCCCTTTGTCATCACAACAAGCTATGGATCAAGGGAATATCAATTTTCAATGCTTGAAGGTGAAACCTTGCAGGAGCGAACCAATAGTCAACATCTTAAAAAAAATTATGCCTAGGCTTGAAGGGTGTAAATCTGAAAATACAAAAAAATAAAAAAATGATCGAAATCCAAAAAAATAAGATAAAGGATTGAAAAAGTAAAGGAAAATAATTGTCCTCTAGTGAAAACCACTTTGGTGATGCTTTAGGCAAGTACCTTGGTGAAAACATGGAAAACATGCACCTCACATAAATAAATCACCTCCATCTATTCTTTGGCTCTTTATCCTATCATTCTTTGTATCACATTTATCCATCACATCATTCATCCTATTTATTCTATCACCCATCTGTGTCTTAGTCATAGCTTGATATTGTGAAGTATTGTATCCCCTTTTGTACTACTTGGCATATTCCTAAGGTCAATTTGTCCTACCTATATTGAGGTAGTCTATTGTGTCACGTTGGGGGAAATTCGTTATGGATCATATTGGGTTCTTGTATATCTTAAGGTTATTGGAAATCTCATCAAAAATCCCAAAAAAATTCATAAAACCTGATCAAAATCCAAAAACACTTGAAAAATCACAAAATCCAAAAACATCCAAATCCTATAAAGCTAAAAACCAAAATAATTCATAAAATTGTAAAGTCAAAATCGAAAACATCGAAAACACATCAAAATCCCTAAACAGGTCAAACGTCAAAAATCCAAAAATAGTACCTTGTCAAACTATGAGTCTTTGAGCTTGAATGTAGGCAAGGCCATCATTGATGTGCCCCTGAGACACCCTAGGTCAGTCCTTTAGGAGTCTGTCATAATAAACTGACATTCCATCAACTATTCATCTCTCATCGACAATAAGTCAAGTTAGTCGAACTACATGGTCTCTGAGTGTATAACATAGGCAGGGATAATCTTTGATTAGCTCCCAAGGCTCCGAGGATAGCCTTTTAGGTTAGGTTCTTGGTCAAAACTTGGAAAAAACCTAAACACTAAAATATCAGAAAAGCCTAAATATTCAAATATCAACAAACACAAAAACATTTAAAAATTGAAAATCCCAAAAACATTAGAAAACAATAAAAAACCCCAAATAGCCTCAAATAACCAAAAACATAAACATTCACATAAACTTTCAAAAAGATAAAAAATAGCCTTACAACATTTTTAAAACACCAAAAACATTGAAATATTCCAAAAAATCCAAAACCATCCATCCCATTTCACTTTCACCCGCAATAAACCTTCACCCATAATAGATCAATCATCAAGTTCAACCTTTGGTAACACAAATAGAAAACAAGTATTGTAAGTCGTAAAGTGAGAACCTAAGTATCAAAATCTAAAGTCTATGTCATATGTAAACGAGTCAGTGAAGTTTGTATTAACGACTTATCAAACACCTCATCCTAATCAAAACACTTGATCAACATGTCCTAGGATGCATCCTTCTTGCGATGGACATCAACATCATAAATCCCCTTAGCTATATTTAAACTGGCAAGAGATATAAATAACATTGATTGTTTGTCTCTGATATTTTCTTCTGATTTATTTTATTGACCTATTTTGAGGACCTCTCGATGATGTCTATCAAAATGATTTCGAGAGAAAGGAATGGGGCATCAATCATTATCTTTTTTTTGTTGTGCTTGTGGGTATTCTTACATAATAATCTTGGCGCATACTTTCTTAGTTATGTGTAGGGAGGTTGTTTGGGGTAGAATATTGACTATTGCATATGCTTTGGTCTGATATATTCTAAGCTTCTAAACTACATTCTGACGACGTTTCTGTATGTTAAGATGTGAACAAGACTATCCTATCTATTTGTAGAGTCAAATTCCATTACACTAGATACAACGTCATCCTAGTTATTAATATCGCGATGCATCATGTCTATGTGTTATAGCAAACAATAAGGAATGACAAAAAATCCCAATCCCAAAATATGAGCAAATCATCATCATCTCTCATAACCATCTCTAATAAAGTCTCGGTGGATCAAGGACTTGTTGGAATTTTTGAATCAATCATCAAAATCAATGGTCAAATCATTCATTCTTTTTTCTTCTATCTCCTTTCCGCACTAACTTGGTATCATGAGAATCAACAAAAACATCATCAATACATCCATCCTGCATCCACAAATTATTAGCATGTATACATATCACATATCATAAGCATATAACACATTATCATCTACATTATCCATATATACATCCACATCCATACACCATCACATCATAAATTGCATAGAAAAGTACACAAAAAAATGCATCCATATCATTTACATAGGAATAACATCTACATATCATAACATCCATCCCATAACATGTCATAGAAAGATACTGAAAAAGAAGTGCTTCCATCCATTCCATTACGTTACATCCATATCTAAATCAATGTCTGTATATCAATCAAAAATACAATATCCATGAGGCTATCAAAAAGGAGCCCATGAATGTGTATCTGTATATATAATCGAGCAATTAATCAAAAAGTGTCTATACAAGCAGGCTAGATTTGGTGGCTACTTGACTCACCCCTAATTGATGAATGATCCTCAGCTCTAGGTGGTGCTCCACTCCGTTGTGAAAAATAAGGCTCTCATCGCTTGAGGAACATCACAATGATAGTGCATGTGGTAATATGCAACCTCGGTAATTGCCTCTCTATACAATCAAGCAGATACAATCTGACCCTGTGATGCAACTATCACTACCTCAAATTATTATCTCCACCCAATCTCTTGGGCTAGTTGTATGTCCAGTTTTTGTCATAATTGAACCTCCTAATCTCTTTGGGTAGTCATAGCCTATAGCTATTGTTGCAGTTGATCTTGCTCAACTTGTAGCTAATCCCTCTCTACTCTAAGGGATACAATCTGCCCATCTCATGGATTTGGTTGCTATGGAGGTGGAGGAGGTGGTGGTTCCCACATAACCTATCCATCATGCCTATCCTACCACCTTGGCACCTATGCCTGATCCTACTGCTGCTGGTGCCCATCACCTAGCACCTAGACCCTATCCTGATCCTAATCTTAGCATCTACCTCAACCACCATCCCTACCTCCATCTCTGCCCCCATCTTGGCCTTTGCCTTTGCCTCTACCTCCGAGGTATCCCCCCATTGGGTTTGTCAAGCATGTAGGTGGCCTAACCATGCATCATATGTTGGGGTAGTCCCTACATCTAGAAGGCCTTGATCATATGCCCACAACTGTGGGATGAGCTATCTGAAATCATTGATTGCCACAATGGGATCAATAGGGGCTCCCCATTGTACCTCTCTCTGAGCTCTAGAAAAAGTGGTAGTATAATCATCTATTGGCACATCCTGTACCTTCCCAAATTGCCAAACAATGTGGTCTGAGAGGTATCGCTCTATGATAATGTACTCTCTTCCCTACAGGTAGCAAGTCTATCGTGCAAAATCTAACTACTGTTGATCATTGTACCATGGTGGATTTTGTAGCCATGACCTCCATTTGAACACCGTCATTTCATCAATGACATGACACCAATATGACAAACCTTTTGGGCTCGTGTGCTGCAATGTCATTGACACCCTATACCGAAAAATAACAGACTCATCCTCATGGATATCTACAAGAACGACCAATGGCATCAACACTACAATGTGATCGTATGCCCATATATGAAGCAGAGTCACACCTGCTCTGATGCTCCTACCCTCATAGTAGACAACCTCGTGCATGTCATGATACAAAGAAGCAAGGAGGACTGGACCCCAAGCATACATAATGTCCCTCCAAATCACACCCTCCAATGCTAAACCCCATCTAGGATTAAACCTCTGTCCCGTTGGTTGGGAGCAATGACGCCATAAATCAAGGCTACAATGAACAATCTAAAGGTATCCACTTGACCATGGTAAAAATCCAGATCAATTTGGGACCTTATCAGAATAATCAACCATCTGTTTAGGAGGGAGATACATGCATCTCTCTCGATATTTGGGTCATAAATGACACTCTCCATGGATAGGAAATTGTAAAATACGCCACACATCCTCTAATGTGATGGTCGCCTCTCCAGTAGGCAAGTGGAATGAAGAGGTCTCGTTGTGCCACCTCTCGACTAGTGCCATCATCATAGTGAGATGGGTCTCGATCTTAGGTAAGAAAGTGACAAAGCCTAACCCTAGCCTCCCCAACCGCTCCACCTCCAAGTCATCAAAATATCTTGCAGTTGCCAAAATTTTGAACTAGTGCTCTCATGACATCAATGGGGGAGGAACCTCCTGCACACATCACACACACAGCATAAATTTATCGAAAAAGTTGAAAAACTAGTCAAAATTTTATACTTTGCATCCAAAACATCAAATGTGTTACTGAAATCAATAGTGTCATTATTTCTTGGGTGCGTCGCCAATTTGGTGACATGTGTCACTACACTCAATAGTGAATCGACATCATGGGTGTGTCGCTATATAAAAATATCTGGGTGCATTGCTATTTGCAAGGTGCATGCATCGCCCATCGCTTTTGAGCAACGCTAAACTTAAAAAGCCCATGTGTCGCTATATTACCCCCTCGACCCCCTAATCAGATGCATCACTAGACTAAAAAATTAGGGTGCACTGCTAAACAGAGGGTGCATCACTATAAAATCAATAGCGATGCTTTTGATGCTTCAAAAGCGTCACTATACAATGGCATGCCTAGAGATGTAACTTTAACCCCCTATTAAATGCACCTAAAAGTGAAAATCGAGACAAGTTTTGAATCACATACCCAAGGTCCTGGATCTGCAGGTTGTTTGTACTCTTGAACTCAATTCGAAAGATGAAGAGGGAGTGCATGATGAGCCATTTCGCTGAGGTATCCAAGCTCAAAATGCAAGAATCTCTAAGGTGCGAATACACAAGTAAATTGAAAGGGACCCTTCATCACCTATTTTAAGCCTAAAAATTAGGGTTTTTGTCCTAATTTCAACCAAAAGCTAAGGTTTTGGCTTGTTTTACCTTTTTCCACCTTGTGTAACCTATTTTGAGCCATTTTTTGCACTTTTGAGGCTATTTTTGGCATTCCATAACCTATTTTTGCACCTAAACCATATTTAACCTTTGTCGAGAAATCAACCCAAAATTCAAAATTTTCGTCCGATTTCTCAAGGGGACAGGGAATCAGCTTATTCCTTCCACCGGGGCAACAATGGGGCATCCAAAAAATTAGAATTTTTTAATTTTTTGATCTGAGCAACAATTTTTTATTTGAAAGGCGTCAATCTTTAAACCAACGTAACAAGTACCTACTTCAAAGAGGGGAAAAATGTAGACACTTAAAAATGTCCTGAATGATATCATGCACTCGAATCAAATATACTAACATCATTTCATCCTAAAATCTATCCTCTTTTCATTTAATTATTAAATTAGCCTAGCTATTTAATTAGTTATGTCATTTTCATCTATTAATCTAGTTTTCCTTATTAGGGTTAATTCCACCCCTTACACTAACATTTTGTCCTATTAAATTAAATACATCAAGTTATTTAATTTAAATCCTGAAGTCATCTTATTTAATTAAAGAATCCTAAGTCATTTAATTAAATATCATAACCCTTTCCCTTTTCATTAAATAAATTAATGAATATCCTAATTCTCCTAATTTCCATAATTAAAATCTTATTTAATAATCAAATTACTAATAAATCTAATTTCACCCCACTTGCAAAGGAATATTCCAAGGGAATATTCCTCCTTTGCACATTCCTCCAAAAGGAATATTTCCATGGAATGTTCCTTCCCCTTTTGCACATTAAAACTTTGTTTTAATTTGCTAAATATCTAATTTTTCTCACCCATGAGAATATTTCGAAGAATATTCTCTCTTCTCACTCATTTGAAAAAAAAGAATATTCTCCCTCATAACAAACTTACAAGACTTCTTGTGCAAGTTAACATACAATATTCCTTGTGCAAGTTTTGAATGTGTTGTTTGGAAGAATATGAACCCTTGATTCTTTCCTTGATCCATGTGATCATTGATTCTCATCCATTGATGAGAATCCATGATCTATGTTTCATCCTTCCTCCCTTTTTAACCATTGATTAATCTTTTTAATCTCAACCCTACATTTCTTATTTTTCTCCTATAAATAGGTCACTATTTGGAGACAAATGGATCCACCTTTTAAGAGAAAAATTATGTTGTTAAAATCACTTTCACTTGCACTCATATTTAGCATTTATTTAACATCATTTTAGCTTAATTTACTTGCATATTAGCTTAGCTTCCATTAATGGCTTCCATGATAACATATATGCATCCATTTAGCATGTTTGGTAATTAGGGTTTTAATCTTTTTAGCTTAAACTCCATTTAGATTAGCTTTGCATACACTCATATTGATAATCTTAGCATAGATCATGTTAAAATAGCTTGAATCACGTTAATTTAGTTTTAAATCATGTTTTCATACACATCTATCATCAGTTTTGTCGATTCTCTTCAATAGAACCGATTGAAACAAGCTCATTTATCCACAGGATTGGGAAAGGGTTGTCATTCCACATCAATGTGACACCACTCCCCCAATAGGATGATGTCAATGGATTAGAATAGATGTTTTTGAAGTTTTTTTGTATTTTAATATGTTAGTTTTAATGGATTCCTAGTTTAGTTTTTATTGAATAATCTTATTGGATTGCTATTTAGTGGCTTGAATATGCTTTGAATCCTCATGGATCAAGTGTGGTCAGCCCATACTAATCCATCGATCAAAAATAGTAAAAATAAAGGATGCATCCGAGGGTGAAAACCTCTCTGAGGCACCCAAGGATGAGGGATTCAATCTCACCCTTAGTGCAATGCATCCAGAGAACTCAATAGTTCTAACAGAAAAGGCCACTCCAGTTAATGCTGGAATAGACGAGGCACCAAAGGTCACTTTCTATGTCGAATCCTTGTTGGATGAAGAACATAAAAACCTAGCAGCATTCCTGAAAGAGTGAAGAGATAACTTTGCATGGTCATACACAGATATGCCAGGGCTTGATCTAGAAGTGGTTGTGCATCATTTAGTAGTCTATCCTGAAGCCAAGCCAGTGAAGCAAAAGTTACAGAAGATGCACTCTCGGATAGCATTCTTGGTGAAACTTGAGTTACAAAAGCTCCTTAATGTTGGATTCATCTGACTGATAGATTATCCCGAATGGATTTCAAACCTGGTACTAGTCTCCAAACCCATTAGGAGCATCAAAATATGCACAGATTTTAGAGACTTAAACAAAGCATGCTTGAAGGATGATTTCCCTGTTCCTAACATCGAAATCATCATTGATTTAATAGCCGGGCATGAAATCCTGTCACTCATGGATGGTTTTTTTGGCTAGAATCAAATCATGATTGCCAAGGAGGATCAACACAAAACTACATTCACTTGTCCTTGGGGAACATATTGTTGGAACATTATGCCATTTGGGCTAAACAATGCAGGAGAAACCTATGAAAGAAAAATGACCCTCATATTTCATGACATGATCCATAAAACAATTGAAGACTATGTGGATGATAATTTAGAAAAATCAAAGAAAAGGAGTGAGCAGATAGAAGTTTTGGGACCCATCTTCGATAGAATCGAAGAGTATAAAGTATGAATGAACCCAAAAGAGTGTGTCTTTGGGGTTACATCAAGGAAAATTCTTAGCTATATCATCTCACAAAGAGGGATAAAAATTGATCCAACAAAAGTAAAATCCATCATCGACATGGAACCACCACAAAAATTGAAGTGGATGAGAGGGTTACAAGGAAGATTGTAGTCCATCAGAAGGTTCATAGCATAGTTATTAGATAAAATTCACCCTTTCTCACATCTTCTCCATAAAGGAATAACTTACAAGTGGGATGAGAAGTGTGACAAATATTTCCAGCAAATCAAGGACTACCTATTGACACCTTCAATTCTCATGCCACCAATACCAAACAAGCAATTGATCTTGTATATCTTAACAACATCAATAGCACTAGGTGATCTTCTAGCACAACATGATGAAAAAGGAAAGGAAAGAGCCATATATTACATCAATATGACCTTGGTAGGCTATGAAATGAACTATTCATCCATTGAGAAAGTATGATTAGTAGTGGTTTTTTCTTCACAAATTTTTTGACACTACATGTTGTCGCACCAAATCAAGCTTATTGCAAAGATCGACCCATTGAAATACTTGTTATCCAAAGCACTCTCACTAGACGAATGGACAAATAGGTAATGATCTTGAATGAATTTGACATAAAGTATGTGGAGCACAAGACAATCAAAGGACAAGTGATTGTAGACCAACTTGCAGAGGTACCTATCTATGCAGAGAATCCATTAATATCTAAATTCCCTGATGAATCAATATTCCTTGTCAATGCAACAAATCATTGGAAAATTTACTTTGATGGATCATTCACCCAACATGGATCAGGGGCAGGTATTCTCTTTGTCACCCCTCAAGGTGATTTCATTATGGTCATACAGGCTATCATTCCCGTGTACTAACAACATTGCTAAGTATGAAGCCATAATCATAGGTCTAAAGATAGCAGTTGAATGGAAGATACAAGAGTTGAAATTCTATGGAGACTCATAGCTGGTTATCAACCAATCAATGACGACTACTAAAATAAGGACAATAAACTCACTCCTTATAAGAAGATGGTAGAAAATTTCAAGGACCTTTTCATTGATATAAATTTTGAGAAGATTCCTCGCATGAACAACCAAGCATCATATACTATGGCAATAATTGGATCATTGTTAGACATGTTGCACAACGTCCTTCAATGCAAATTCTTGGTAGAACAACTTCTCGTACCAACTTTTGAAATATCAGAATCTGAATTTTCATGTGTCATCATTGGCCTTGAATCCCTGTGGTATCATGACATATTCACCTACCTAAGCATAGGAACCCTCCCATCCAATATCACCTCCAACCTTAAAAAGACCTTTGTTAAGAAGGCATCCTGATTTGTGATACCCTCTACTGTAGAAGCATCGAGGGGACATTACTACGATGTCTTAACCAAGAGGAAGCTTAGATCACTTTAATAAAAGTACACGACATGGCATATGTGGTTTCCATTCTAGTGGTATGAATTTAGCTAAGAAATTATTGAGGACGGGGTACTACTAGCCAACCATGGAAACAAAAGCCCATCAATATGTGTAGAAGTGTGTCTAGTGTCAATAGAATGGAGATCTTATTCATGCTCCAACTCAGGAGTTGTAACCAATGATCACACCTTGGCCTTTATCGTAGTGGGGGCTTGACCTCATAAGAAAAATTAATCCAACCTCATCTAATGGCCACAAGTTTATCATAACATCCATTGAATACATTACCAAGTGGGTAGAAGCCATCCTTATGACCTCCATAATAGAAAAGAAAATTGCTAAGTCTATCCTGAATTATCTTATCTTCCATTACAATGTTCCACAAACCCTTATCGTAGACAACGAAACACCCTTCAAGAATCAGGATTTGAAAGAGCTATGTCAAAGATTCAACATCCAACATTGATTCTCTACGCCAGATTACCCCCAGGGCAACAGTCAAGCTGAGGCTACAAATAAGACCATTTTGAAAATCCTAAAGAAAATGGTTAATGAAGCTGGTCGTGACTGACATCTACAGTTAAATCCTGTCCTTTGGGCCTATCGAACCAGTATTCACACACCGACAAGTGCAACCCCATTCTCCTTGGTCTATGGATCAGAAGCCATATTTCTTATTGAGGTCAAGATTCCCTCACTATGAGTGTCACTGCAAAACCTAATCACTGATGAAGAATATAGAGTATCTCGACTAAATGAGCTAGAATTCTTGGATGAGCATCATCTCGATGCCCTTAATCACTTGCAAGTATATAAAAACCAACTAAAATAGAGCTATAATAAGAAGATCAAGTGTTGATCTTTCTAGGTAGGGGATCTTGTCCTAAAGCATAATCAGAAAATCTTCCAGATCATGACAGTAAAGGAAAGTTTGAGCTTAACTGGTTAGGTCCCTTTGTCATCACAAAAAGCTATGGATTAGGAGCATATCAATTGTCAACACTTGAAGGTGAACCCTTGCAGGAACCAACCAATATTATGCATCTTAAAAGAACTTATGCCTAGGCTCGAAGGATATAAATCTAAAAATACAAAAAAAATCAAAGAATGATCAAAAATCTAAAAAAAGGGAAAATAGATTAAAAAAGTAAAGAAAAAAAATCATTTTCTAGTGAAAACCACTTTGGTGGTGCTTTAGGCAAGTGCCTTGGTGAAAACCAAGAAAACAAGCACCTTGCATAAATAAAAACACCTCCATCTATTCTTTGGCTCTTTATCCTACCATTCTTGGCATCACATCTATCCATCGCATCATTCATCCTATTTATTCCATCACCCATTTGTGTCTAAGTCATAGCTTGATATTGTGAAGTATCATATCCCCTTTAGTACTACTTGGCATATTCCAAAGGTCATCTTGTCCTACCTATATTGAGGTAGTCTATCATATCACATTAGGGGGAAATTCATCTTGGATCGATCAAGTTCTTGTATATCTTAAGGTTATTGGAAATCTTGTCAAAAATCCCAAAAACATCAAAATCTTGTATAGACGAAAATCCAAAAACATCAAAATCCTGTACAACTAAAAATCCAAAAACATTCAGAAAAGTGTAAAGTCAAAATCCAAAACATCCAAATGACATCAAAATCCCTAAAAAGGTCAAAAACATCAAAAATACAAAAACAGTACTTTGTCGAATTACATTGTCTCTGAGCTTGAATGTATGCAAGGTCATCATTGATGTGCCCCCAAGACACCCTAGGTTAGTCCTTTAGGAGTCCATCATAATAAACTGACAATCCATCAACTATTCATATCTCATCATCAATAAGTTAAAGTCAGTCAAACTATGTGGTGTCTACATGTATAACGTAGGCAAGGCTAATCTTTGATCACCCCTCGAGGCCCCTAGGATAGTCTTTTTATGTTAGGTTCTTGGTCAGAAAACTTGGAAAAACTCTAAACATTCATAAAAAGTGAAAACCCTAAACATTTGTAAAACTCAAAAAACACAAAACATTCAAATATTAGAAAACACAGAACATTGGAAAATTAGAAAACACAAAAACATTGGAAAACCCTAAACAACCTCAAATAATCGAAAACCAAAAACATTCACATAAAATTTCAAAAAGACCAAAAATATCCTCAAAACATTTTCAAAATACCAAAAACATTAAAATGTTCCAAAAAATCCAAAACCATCCATCCCATTTCGCTTTCACCCGCTGCCCATAATAAATCAAGCATCACCTTCAAACCCTTGGCAAAACAAATAGGAAAAAAGTATAACAATTCATAAAGTGAGAACCTAAGTGTCAAAATCTAAAGTCTAAATCATAGATAAACGAGTCAGTGGAGTTTGTATCAACGAATTATCACACACCTCATCCTAATCAAAATATCTGATCAAGATGTCCTAGGATGAATCCTTCTTGTGATGGACATCAACATCATAAATCACCTTAGCTATACTAAATTGGCAAGAGATATAAATAACACTAACTATTTGTCTGTGATATTTTCTTTTGATTTATCTTAATGACCCACTCCGAGGACCTCTCGATGATGTCTATCAAAATTATTTAGAGAGAAAGGAATGGGGCATTGATCAATGTCCTTCATTTTTTGTCCTTGTGGGTATTCTTGTAAAATAATCTTGGCACATACTTGCTTAGTTGTGTATAGGGAGGTTGTTTGGAGTAGATTGTTGACTATTGCGTATGCTTTGATCAGATATATTCTGAACTACTAAACTACATTTTGATGAGGTTTTCGTATGTCAAGGTGTGAATAAGAACTATCCTATCTATTTGTAGAGTCAAAGTCCATTATACTAGATACAACATTGTCTTGGTTATTAATACCTTGATGCATCGTGTCTATGTGTTATATCAAACATAAGGAATGACAAAAAAATCCCACTCCAAAGATATGAGAAAATAATCATCATCATTTCTCATCACCATATCTAATAAAGTCTCAATGGATCAAGGACTTGTTGGACTTTTTGAACCAATCTTCAAAATCAATGGTCAAGTAATCTCATTCTTCTATCTTATTTCCACGCTAACCTAGTATCATGACAGTCAACAAAAAAATCATCATGCATCCATCCTGCATCCACAAATCATCAACATACATACATCATCACATCATAAATTATATATAAAACTACACAAAAAGAAATACATCCATCCATACATCCATACATCCTACATAAGCATATCATATCACTTGCATATGATCACATCCATCCCATAACATATGATACAAAGATACTGAAAAAGAATATAACACATCCATTACATTGCATCCATACATAATCATAACATATAAGCATAACATCATATCACATCATATGCATCCATACATTCATAAAAGCATGAAATAAAGAACACATCATATCAAATCCGTATCATCTCATATATATATATCAAAAAATGATTGTCATGGTACATATATCTGAATTAGTGCATATATATCAATCAAAATGTACAATGTACATGAGGCTATAAAAAATGAGCCTATGAGTGTATGTTTGTATAAATAATCAATTTATATTAAAAGGTATTTGCAAAATCGAAGGAGGTATATCCCTTGCTTGCCCTGTCACCATGCCCTGGATGATCTGGTTGCCTAACTACAGTGGATGCACTCGGTTGCACCTGGATTTGATGCTCAAAATCAGGCTTCTTACGGCATGGAGGGACATCTCTATAATACAAAGTCTACCAGTATGCTACCTCCCTCATTTTCCCGTACAATTGCGTTGACATTGTCTAGCCCACTAGCCTCAGTGCCTATTGAGACTACTACTGGGACACAACCTCTAATTTCTACCACCGATCGACCTCCTATGCCAACTGTACATCAAATGTTTTCTTAAGTTTTCTCTCATGATCTCTACTATCGGGCCTAATCTCTCTCAACTATTACTTCCAGAACCTACTGCCAAGCTTGGTCTTGCTCAACCATCACAACCTGTAATTGCTGTTGCAATTACTATATCTTAACATCATGAAGATTTGGCCTTGATGGTGGTGGTTGTACCAACTGCTGCTAATGTAGTGGAGGTGTTGGTGGAGGTGCACCTAGGACCTATCCATCATGTTGTTGGCCATCCTGGCCATCCTTTCGATGACCTTGCCCATCCTGTTGTTGGCCTTGTCCTCTGCTTGCGCCCATCCCTCTCGACCTCCCACATGGAGGTATACCTGCTAGATCTATAAGTATGGGAGGGGGTACAAACCAAGCATCATATGCGAGCATCATTTGTGCATTGGCCTTCCCTTGATCATAGGCCCATGGACTAACAACTAGTTGTCTAAAACCCTCAACGACCTCATGGGCCGATATAGTGTGTCCCCAAGTCACCTCTCATGCCAATCTCATAAAAATGGTGGTATACTAATCATCGGGCTTGTCCCTCCTCTCACCAAACTATCTAGTAGGTACCTCTCAATCATAGTGTGCTCATTATACCGGGTCTGGTGAGCAATGAATAGATATTATACATCATTGTACCAAGTCAACATCTGTAGCCACATCCACCATCAGAACACTGTCATCTCATTGATAAATCTCCTCTAGTAGGGGATGCCAAGCTACCTTGTGTGTTGTAGAGTGGTTTCTCCCTTGTACCTCTAGACGATCGGATCATCTGGATCCACTTTTGCCTTGTGGAGAATCGATCAGATGATGACAATATGCTCCCATGCCCATATATGTAACAAAGTGACCCCTGTACTAATAGCTCTGCCATGATAGTACACGAAGTCATGCATATCATAAGAGAGGGAGACCAACATCACTGGCACCCATGCATATTGGGTCCTCCTGAATAACATCATATGCCAAGCCAACCCCCATCTGGGATTAAACCCTCTGCTTCGTTGGTCTGGGACAACCAAACCCGAAATCACTCCAACTACAATCAATTTCAAAGTCAACACCCGACCCCTGTACATCTCGAGGTCAATCTATGAGTTGACCAGAACAATAGACTCTTGGTCAAGAACCTTATGACATACATCATATCCTGTGTTGCTGTCGTAAATCACCCGCTCTCCATGTATGGGCAATCACAAAATCTGACATACATCCTCTAGTATGACTGTCACCTTGCTGGTGGGTAAGTGGAATGTCGAGGTCTCACTATGCCATCGCTCACATAGCGTTGTCATCATCGCTAGATGGGTCTACACAATGGGCATGTAGGAGATGTACCATAATATGATCTCTCCAAGGTGCTCCTATCGAAGCTTAGATAAATCATCAAGTCTAGAAAGAATGGTAGGCTAGTGCTTGTGGGACATCAAAGGCTAGATAACCTCCTACACCCATGAAGTGCACAACATCAAATTTTGCTAAAACTAGCTAAGTTTGGAGTTTTTATCCCCCAAATGACAAAAGTGTCGCTATTTGCAAAAGCATCACTATAGTCCAAATTCCAAACAATGATGCTATATGCATTTAAATTCTACATCACGACTAGCATTAATATTTACATGTGTGTCACCATTTGAAATCTAAAACCCTAATCCTAAATTACAAATCAATCAAGTGTGTCACTAATTACACTCGTGTCATGATTTGTAATCTAGAAACCCTAATTTCAAATCATGAAGTGCGTCACCACTTACAATGGCATCGCTAAAAATGCAAAAAAAGCATCGCCAATTCTCAAAATAGCATTACAATATAGGGACACCGCCCTAATCTAAATTTTAAAGCGTAATAAATGCACTAAAAAGTCAAAATGCAATGAAATTTTTTGATTGTGTACCGTTGGTCTTGCACTTGGAGGCCTCTGGTACTCTTGAACCCGATCGAAAATGTGTCATGGGAGCACTCATTGTGCCATTTCATCAAGAGGTCAGATATCAAAATGCACTAAATCTATGAAGTGTGAATGCATAAATGAATTGAAAGTGACCCTTCCTCACTTATTTAAGCCTAAAAATTAGGGTTTTTTGCCCCAGTTTGATCCAAAAGCTAGGGTTTTCACATATTTTACCTATTTCCACCTCGAGCAACCTATTTTGAGTCATTTTTTGTGTTTTTGAGGCCACTTTTGGCATCTTGGGGCTTGTTTGGCACTTGCACCTATATTTAACCTTTGTCGAGAAATCAACCCAAAATTCAAAATTTCTACTCGATTTCTCGAGGGGGTAGGGAACTAGCTTATTCCTTCCGCTTGGGAAATAGTGGGGAATCCAAAAATATACTAACATCATTTTTTCCTAAAACCCATCCTCTTTTTGCTTAATTGATTAAATTTTCCTAACTATTTAATTAATTGCACCATTTTCATCTATTTATCCTAATTAACTTAATTAGGTTAATTCACCCTCTTTCATGCTAACATTTCATCCTATTAAATTGAATAAAACAAATTATTTAATTTAATCCCTAAAGTTCTCTTATTTAATTAAATAACCCTAAGTTATTTAATAAAATATCATATCCCTTCCCCTTTTCGTTAAATAAATAAATTATTTAATGAATATCCTAATTCCCCTAACTTGCATAATTGAAACTTTATTTAATTATCAAATTACTAATTAAATCTAATTCTCCCACTTACAAGGGAATATTTTAAGGGAATATTCCTCCTTTGCACATTCCTCCAAAAAAGGAATATTCCTTTGCACAATTTAATTTGGTTTTAATTAACTAAATATCTATTTTTCCTTCACCCATGAGAATATTCTCTTTCTTCACTCATTTGAAAAAGGGAATATTCCTTTTTTAAACAAAGTTTCAACAAGACTTCTTGTGCAAGTTTTGAAAGTCTATTTTTTTGGAAGAATACGAGCCCTTGATTCTTTCCTTGATCCATGTGATCATTGATTCTAATCCATTGATGAGAATCCATGATCCATGTTTCATCTTTCCTCCAATTTTGACCATTGATTAGCTTTTTTAATATTAACCCTTCATTTCTCCTTTGTCCTCCTATAAATAGGTCACTATTTGGAGACAAATGGATCCATCTTTTAATAGCAAACTTATGTTGTTAAAATCGCTTTCACTTCCACTCATATTTAGCATCATTTTAGCTTAATTTACTTGCATCATTAGCTTAGCTTCCATTAATGGCTTCCATGGTAACATAAATGCATCCATTTAGCATATTGTGTAATTAGGGTTTTAATCTTTTTAGCTTAAACTTCATTTAGACTAGATTTACATATACTCATATCAATCATCTTAACATAGATCATGTTAAAATAACTTGAATCATGTTAATTTATCTTTAAATCATGTTTTCATACACATCTATCATTAGTTTTGTTGATTCTCTTCAATAGAATCGATTGAAACAAGCTCATTTATCCACTGGATTGGGAAAGGGTCACCATTCCACATCAATGAGACACAAATACCCTAATAGGATAAGTTTCAATGTATTAAAATAGGTGTTTTTGAAGCTTTCATGATTTAATATGTTAGTTTTAATGGATTCTTAGTTTATTTTTGAATTGGACGATCTTATTGGACTGATGTTTAGTGGCTTGAACATGCTTTGAATCCTCATGGATCAAGTGTATTCAACTCATACTAAGTCATCGATCATAGTTGTATTCTCTTTGGCATCAATTATGTTATGTTAGGACATGTGTGACATCCATTTAGTTAGTCTAGCTTAACCATTGAATTACTGTATTAATTGTTTAAAAATAAGCAATTGGGAAAGATAATTTGAATTACATTAATTATTATTTGAGGGGAAACTAACAATGATTAGATGGTGGGGGAAGGGGCCCTAGCTCGATTAGCTAAAGAATCATGTTGCAAGAAAGAGGTCATGAGGTCAAGTCTCCCCCTGTCGCCATGGTATCGAAGGGCATGTTGTGCCAACATCATCGGCCATGTGAAAAATGTTTATCAGGTGCATTACAATTTATAGGGGGATACTCGAATCTTCCAATCTAAAAAAAATGATTTGATGGTGATGACACATTACATTAGTCTGATAGGAACTAGTGACACTCTCTCTAGTCAAAGAGAGAGACTATCATAGAGAATAAGGGTTTAGTTGATGGTGATAAATTCTCATGATGAAATCAGACACACACACACACGCTTAGATTCATATAGCTAAGTTGCATAAGAATAGTATATATTTATGTGCTCTTTACATATAAATAGTTGTCTAAGAATGAAACCTAGAGAGCTCATGTCAATATTAGGTCATGAGCCAAAATTAGTACAAAAGCACACTACTTGTTGATTGTAGTTGTATTAAGATATTTTGTCAAAAATGAGTCCAAACTAAATGGAAATTTACATGAGAAAGTAAAATAACATTTTTCTTATTTTTGTAATAAATAAATGAAATTAAAATTATTAATAAATAATATTATATTTTAATATTTAAATGTTATAAGTACTCATTTTATTTTAAAAATGGATTAGAGATTATTTAGAAAAGATAAAATAAAATAAACATAATATTATATTTTAATGTTAGTATTCTTATTTTGTTTTTAAAGAAGAAAGACAAATTATTTCAAAGAAATAAAATCAAAATACATTTAAAAAATGAATAAAATTCAAATAGCCCCATTGCTCACCTCCCCCGCCCAATGTGCTTTGTGAATGCTTACACAAATTTGCATGTGTGAGAATCGTAGAGGAAGTTGGAAAAGGTTGTGAAAATTGGGTTTATACCTGCTAGTTGAAAATTTCTTATAAGGGTTTTTATTTGGAAAAAAAGATGGGGAAGATTGGGGGAACCTCGAAAGAAACAAGGTCACAAGTTTGGTTTTGAACATGAATATAGGGAGTGGATGCATATAGTGGAGATAATGACAAAGAAAGTGTATACACCTAAAAATGGTCTCGAGAATCCAATTGATTAAATATGATTTATTTGATTAATTACCTTTAATTCCTCTACTATTAAATAAATAGAAATATTTATTTATATAGTTCATCTTAAATTTTTCAATCTTTATTCTTTTATTTTCATCTTAATTAAATGAACAAATTTCACTTTGTTTTATTTAATTATCATAATTAAATTCATCTACTTAATAAATAAATAAAAATATTTATTTATATTAAGTTCACTATTAATTCTTCTATTTTATCATATTATTTCCTCTTAATTAAATAAATTCTATTACTTTATCCATTTATTCTATCTTAAATTAAATAATTTGTATTATTTAATTATCTTATCATATTTCTTCTTAATTAAATAAAGATATTCTAAAGTCTTTCATTTAATTATCATATTTCTTCTATAATTATTTAATATACAACTTCTATAGTTGGTATTATTTAATTATTTATTCCCCTTTTTGCTAAATTTGAATAAACCAAAATATTCAAATAAAAGAATAAATCAAATTTCCTCTATTCACTCACCAATAAAATTAGATATTTTATATCTAATTAATTCAACTAGCATTCACGGGAAAGCTTGCAGGCAATCCTCTCAATCTACTTCCTCTAATCCTTCCTATCATCTTGCCTGGTGTTTTCATGGGGAGGAACCATTCCCAAAATCTTCTCAATCTTCTCAATCTCTCACCATTCAATCCTCTAGATTGAATCCAAGCCTCTACTTTGTTGCCCCTGTGTAAATCTATTGTTGTGAATCTATAAATACAACATTTCTCAACAAGAAATGGATCCCATATTTGTGCAATATTACTCTGCAGGAAATAGCAATCAAGCAATCAAGCATCACAACAATAGCAATCATAGCAATAAAATTTTAGTATCATAGAAATTTAGAATCATAATCATGTCTGCATCTTAGTTTTATTGTAGCTTTCATCATAGTTTTCATGTCAGAATAGATTAAAATAGTTTCCTTCTATCATCTAGATATCTTCATATAGGATTAGATAATTGTATCCAGCATCATTCCGTTCTTTAAATTGACATTTTAACAGTCACAAGTGCTTACAAATCTGAGAGCCCTTTGTGATTTAATAAATCTTTGGAGATAGGAAACAATGAGATGCTTTCAAGTTTTTGTTCATTTAATTAGTTGATTAATTATAGAATCTTAATATAATGTTTCATTAAGAAGTGTTATTTTACATTGTTACTTATTCACACTTACAATTTGGTGCCCACCGTGGGGCATAACCCCATATTTTCATGATTTTTCTTGGAAAAGTGTCATACAGGATTCTGGCGTATTTACTTTAGCGCAAGTGAGAGTTTTTCTGGCGCTTCCGATGAAAACTATAGCGCTTCCGAACTTTGTTTCAATGCTTCAACATAAACTATAGTGCTTCTGAAGTTTTGTTTAGCGCTTCTAAGGGAGAAAGTATAGCACTTCCATGGCCTGTTTCAGCGCATTGGATGGACATTTCAGACACGGTCTCTGTTCTCAAAATTTCTATAGCACTTCGAATTTTTTTTGTAGCGCTTCTAATAAATTTTATAGTGCTTATGATCTATGATCTAAACTATAGTGCTTCTGATCTCTATTTCAGCGCTTCAGAACTCTGTTTCAATGCTTCTGTATTTTTCTTTAGTTATCTAGATCTGACGCGACTGTGGCCAGAATGTTATGCTTTTAGACTAAAAAGAATCAATCCTAGGGTAGACACTTAATTCAAATATACCAATCCTAGGATAGTCATCATATTTTGTTGCATTAGTTAAAAAGAGTAACCTAATTTTGTGAAGCAACATCTTCACTTAGATTAGTAAATTGTTCTTTGGGCTTAAAATAAATCAGTATTTATTGTGCTTGTGTGGTGAATAGGCTTATACTCTCCCCTTAACTGGGTGATCAAAACACCAGATTCATCCTTTCCTTTTATGCAATTTATGCTTTTGTTAAAACCTTTGGAAGACCTGCCATAGTGGGAAAAAGTACTCACCCTATGAGAACGACCTAAGTGGGAACAACCAAAGCCAAGTTTTCCACCCCACTATAAAATTTAAAGCAAATCCATGGAAACCCACTTTTTTTGGAAGTGTGCAAGATAACCATCCCCAAAACCTTTGTTCTAAAGGTTGGGAGGTCTCCTGAGGGAGTTTATCATTTGCCACTCTGAAGGGAAACCCTATCTAAAAACCATAGTGTAGTATCTGCCCCAAAGATACTCACCATATAATTGCCAAGGATCGTTTGCTCAAGGGATGAGAAATCCAACTTTGATTACACGCCTGGAAATGAAAAAAACACGGGCGCCCTCTAGGGGGTGACACGGCTGTGTGAGTCAATGCAATTTTAAGATGTGGGTTGTTGAGTATAACGATGACCTTTTTGACTTTAAGAGTGAGTTTGTGTGAAGTGTATCTTTGTTAAACAAACCAGTGAAAATAAATAAGGACCATTCGTGGTTCTTGGACATACACTATTTGTTTAGATTCTAGGATTAAAAACAATTGTTCTACAATTGCTTGCCGTGTTCTCAAATCATTTAATTCAGGTAAAGATCATCCAAAAAAACACCAAAAAGAGTCAAACAAAACCACCTAGTAAAATTCATGATTAGAGATTGGAAATCCAAAAAGTTTGTCAAGAAATCCCTCAAAGTCAAGAAACCGAAGAAACCACTTAGTTACAAAAATATTTTGAAAAGAATACATTTCTTGTATTGGAGTAGAAAAATCTTGCTTCATCATATAACTTTCATACATAGGTTTCATGATTTCTCTAGGGGTTATATTGGTGATTATGCCTTAGAGCCTTTTTATTCACAAGCCTATTTCCAAAGAAGAGCTCTTACACAATATCATAATTATAGTCAACCCATTCGACAGTCCTCCATCCCGCAACCAATCATAGAATACTCCACAATGCCCGATCAATTTTTGCAATAAAGAAACTCAAAATCTTTAGGCTTATCATCCAACATCAAAAAATTATTAGTGGACATATTTTGTCAAAGTCAAAATTCCCGAAAAACAATCTCTTCACGAGTAGAAAAATTAGACAAAATCATTGAAACCCAAAGTAGCACTTCCACATTCTGTCTTAGCGCTTTTGAGGTCTGTTTTAGCGCTTTTGAGGTCTATTTTAGCGCTTCTAAATCCAAAGTAGCGCGTACACCCTCTGTTTCAACACTTTTGACCTCTATTTTAGCACTTCCACAAAATAACGCTTCAGAAAACTGTCACAATGCTTCCACACTCTGTTTTAGCGCTTTCGCAAAATAGCGCTTCTGTGCTCTATTTTAGCGCTTCTGAACTTTGTTTTAGCGCTTCGAAAAATTAAAAAAAATAAAGAGCTTCCAAACATATTAGTCAGATTGTTTAACATCTAAAACTCAGATTTTTATCAACCATAAGTATTTTTTTCAATAGAGACATTGCCTAGAAACCAGAAACAAATAGGTTCCTACAAGTTAACATTCTTTTCAACTAAAACTAAAATCTTGCAAACTATAAAGTGTCAAGAAAATCAAACCAAAATATTGGTTATTTAGCTACATTTCTTCATCAGGATATTATCATCCTACTATCACAAAATGAGGCATAGTAATCAAATTTTTAACCTAGTCTCATCAATAGGATATATCATCCTATTTGACTTTGTTAAAATTCATTTGACACTCATCAAACATAGAAGATCAAAGTTTGGTAGGAAAAACAAACACTTGTATGCCAATCTTCACCAGGTTACAAATGTAGAGACTCATAGAAAAAGAACTTGAAACATCGAATACCATGGCAGAAGAAAATCTTTGGAATAGCTTACATCAAAGTGACAAGAACGAAATAACGACAAAAGACATACAAACAACGCAACAGGACCCAAAATTCCATAAATTTATGGAAAAGATCTTAGAGCAAGACATGGAGAAATATCTCCTAATGCTAGCTGAATCAAGTGTCAAACTTCCCAAAGATTTTGATGTCAATCGCTTAAAAGAAGCATCTAGAACAAATGAAATTGAAACACCACAACACACACAACATACACCAAACACAAATCAAGTTGTGGCCCTAACATAAAAAATGCAAAACTTGCAACAAAAAATTCAAGATATGCAAAAGGGAAAAACGAAAAGGTATGCATTACAGGACATTTGTCCTTATCCTTTTGACCCAACTGTGAATATGATACCATTCCCTAGACACTGTGAATTCCCAAAATATGAAAAATATAATGGTAAGACAAACCCAATTGACCATGTAAGGGAATTCAGAACCATGAACTTAAAGTTTGAACAAGAAGAAACTTACCTAATGAGGTTATTCCCAAGAAGCTTAGGAGGTCAGTGTATGGAATGGTTTTCCAAACTACAACCAAGAATATGAACTTTTGAAGATCTCATCAATAGGTTCATATCACAATATTCCTTTAACATCCAACATGACGTCACAATAAAGGACCTTTATAACATGAAGCAAAACAAAGGTGAGACATTCTTGTCCTTTTTACAATGATGGCGAAGACTATTTGCTAGGTATCCTTGCTCCATACTTGAGGAAGAGAAAATGGAATTATTCGTTGACAACCTGACTGATGAAATGAGCTATAGGCTCGAATTACAATGTCCTCCAACATTCAAAAAAGTGATTGAAAATGGACTTAAAATTGAAGAATCCTTAGTCAAACGAGGGGTGATCAAACACTACAATGAAAAATCAAACAACACCAACTCCTCAAATCAATATACCAACAATGACAAACCTAAATTATGGCAAAAGAATAGAAATATTGGGATCAACGAAACTGCAAATGACTTACAAAATGCAAAGCCAATATTTAACTTGACGACCTCTACTGCCAAGACAAACCAAAATAGTGACCAAAACATGAAGTCAAATATCAATCAAAACAATAATCTAAACAATGGAGAATCAAAACCACAAACATATCAAAAATCATCAAACCGGTGTAGATTCACACCATTAGGACAAACACTGGAATAAAAAATGAGGGAACTTGTTGCAATTGGTCTCATCTCTACATGAGAAGCACAATTTTGGGATCCAAAAGTCAAACCACCATGGTGGAATGACACATATTATTGTAACGTCCATAACAATAAGGGATACAAGATAAATGATTGCATGTAATTAAAACATATAGTCCAAGATCTGATTGACAACAAAAAGGTATACATAGAGGGACATCAAAACAACAATGATCATACAACCTTTAAAGAACCTTTACCAAATTATGACAAGGGAGAGTCATCTTCTACAAACAGTAAAGGCAAAAATGTCAATCATGTTTACGATAGCACAATCTTTTTTTTTTTTTGAAGTAGAAAGTGATACTGTCACTGGTAATCACATTGATAACAACAAAAACATTGCCATTATACCACTAGATCTAATCCCGAGCATACAAATACCCGACAATTAGATAATTTTTTTAAAAATTAGAGAAAGACAAGATTATCAACCGATTAATGTAATGACAAGGGGGAAATCCAAGGTAATTTTGAAGGGAGTTGCACCTAAAAACACCACTCCACCTCCAAGTCAATACAACATTGTCGACCAACTTCAAAAAATACTAGCGCAAATATCAATACTTGAACTCCTTAAACTATCACCATCCCATAAGGAGGTTTTAGAACAAGCACTTGTTGCCACCACAGTACCCAACAACCTAGATGTTTGTTAATTCTAGGCTATGGTGGGACATTTGAACACACCACACTATCTATCATTATTTGAATAGGATGATGTGTCACTTAATCATCCACATAACACCGCCCTCCATATTGAAGTTTTGATCCACAAACATCATGTTAAAATATTCCTAATAGATGGGGGAGCTGGTTTAAATATCTGTACTTTAAAGTTAATCTGTGCACTAGGGTATTCAAATAATGCTATTGATGCCCAAAGAAAAGTGACAATAAAGGCTTATGATGAAGAAGCAAGATCTTCTAAAGGACTAATTGTGTTGCCCATTCAAGTGAAACCAATGGTGAAAAATATAGCATGCCAGGTACTAGAAAATGAGTTAACCTACAATATACTCTTAGGACATCCATGGATTCGTGAAATGCAAGTAGTACCTTCGACCTATCACCAATGTTTGAAATTTCTAGTTAATGGACAAGAGGTGACTATATCAGCATATTATAACAATCCTCAACATTGTAACACACTCAGAACTTATCAAGACACCTTTGTGCCTCACAATAGGGAAGCATGCATTTCAAATTCATCAGATGGTGAAAAAAATCCAAACATTACATCCAAGTGGGTTGAGAAAAAGAATAAATCAAAAGATACAAGTGTTGTTGAATCTAAATTAATAGATAATAAGGATCCTCTAAATTCTCTATCAAAAAAATTCCAAGAAAAGGTCCAGCTAATAGACAAAGGCATGGGACAATATTCTATTGAGCAGTCTCTTAATATTTCACAATTGATGCCATCTCCAAAGTCATATGGACAACCATCACAACCTGCCATAGTTCTAGAGGAAAGATTTTTGAAAGCCAATACTATAGAGGATGAATCAAAAGACACAACTATCCTCGATTGGTTGTACAAAGATGAAGAAACATCGACATCAACAAACATCAACATCAAGATAGATAAGTATGGCAAAGGAAAGGCTATTTTAGAAAAAATGGGTTATGAAGGATAGGGACCTGTTGGAAAAAGAAAAGAGGGCATCATAGAATGAATTCAACCTCTTACTCTTTATTCAAAGGATAAGACAAGACTGGGTTACTTAGAAGAAGAAAAATGAGAAATGACTAAGAAGGAAGTTGAAAGAATCCTTCAAGTAAGAGATAGCTCTGAAACAGATTCTAATGAATATGAATGGAATCTATATTTTGATATATCTTACATATATGTCTAAATTGATGTCATAAAACAATATGCACCTACATGTGAGGAGGGACAAAGCTTAGGGTCTAGATCACTTGTATTAGAATCACAACATATCGATGACTCAAGTGAGGATGAACATACATCGAGTGAACTAGATAATCTCAAGGAAAGTAACATCATGGACCTCGACATCCCTAATGACAACCTTGACACCATAACCGTTTGAACCCTTACTGCCATTTATCAATGCCAATTTGATGACTTTTTGCCTTTAATGCATCCTGAACTTATCGATTGGGAACCCATTGAACCAATAAATGTACCCATTTTTGCAAATGATGATGCTATTGTAAATTTCCTTTGTTATGATGAGCCAAACACAATTTCTCATCATAAATCTCATAATGAATTGTTTGGACAGGAGGGTGTCAAATCTTCTAGTTGAAAAATTGACAACAGAAGTAAAGGATCTAATGGTGAAAACCATTATATGGCAGCATTAGATCCCAAAAAAGTACAAATAAAGAATGCATCGGACGGTGAAAAACTCTTTGAGGTGCTGAATGATGGGAGATTTGACACCCTTCTATAGCTTTACCACGAAAGATCATCGGTACTGGTGGAGCCTACACAGTCTATTGACATTGGCACAACAAAAAAAGAAAAGATTTTGCATCTGGCAACATCTATGACGAAACAAGAAAGGCCCAATTTTGTCAAGTTCTTTGAAGAAAGAAGCATTAAATTTGCATGGTCATACTTTGATATGCCAGCTTTAGATCCAAATCTTTTAATGCATCACTTATCTTTACCAACATGAATCAAACCGATGAAACAAAAATTAAGAAATATGCATCCACACATCGCCTTGATGGTAAAGGTTGAGCTAAAGAATTTATTAGATGTAGGATTCATTTGGTCTATCAACCATGCTGAGTGGATATCAAATATTGTCCCTATATCTAAACCGAACAATAATATCAGAATATGCACAAATTTCAAAGATCTAAATAAGGCATGTCCCAAGGATGATTTCCCCTTACCTAACATCGACATCATTGTAGAATTAACAACAAGACATGTCATGTTATCAATAATTGATGGTTTCTTTGGGTATAACCAAATAAAAATAGCACTGGATGATCAGGAGAAGACTGCATTCACATGTCCATGGGGAACCTTTTGTTGAAATTTCATGCCCTTTGGGTTGAAGAATGCAGGGGCGACATATCAACGTGCAATGACCACAATATTCCATGATATGATGCATACCTTCATGGAGGATTATGTGGATGATATCTTGGAAAAGTCATATTGTAGAGAAAGACATAGATATCTTGGGAAAAATCTTCACAAGGCTAGAAAAGTTCAATGTCAGACTAAACCCTAAGAAATGTGTCTTTGGGGTTACATCAACAAAACTCTTAGGATACAATAGTCTTAGAAAAAAGGTATTGAAGTAGATCCAACAAAGGTAAAGGCAATAATAGAAATGCCACCACCCAGAAACATCAGTCAACTAAGGTCATTACAAGGAAGGCTACAATCAATCAGGAGATTTATCTCCTAGTTGGCAGACAAAAGTCACCCATTTAATCATCTATTGCATAAGAATGTTGTGTTCAAATGGGATCAGGGGTGTGAAAGAAACTTTCAACCAAATAAAAAAATATTTGATGTCACCACCTATTCTCATACCACCTACAGAAGGAAGACCTTTAATACTATACATTGCAACAACAAATATTTCTTTAGGAGCACTGTTGGCACAAGAAGATTATGAAGGAAGGGAACAAGCCATTTACTACATCAACATAACGTTGAATGGATATGAAATAAATTATACCTTCATCAAGAAATCTTGTTTGGCAGTGGTATTTGCTACCCAACAGTTGCGAAATTACATGTTGACTCACATAGTCAAGCTGATAGCAAAGGTTGACCCATTAAAATATCTACTCAACAGGGCTGCTTTAACAAGCAGATTGGCCAAGTGGGTCATGCTTTTAAGTGAATTTGATATACAATATGTGGAAAGGAGAGCCATCAAAGTTCAAGTGATTGCCGAACAATTAACTGAATCTCCTTTAACTGATGATCATCCTATGATGATGGTGTTTCCTGATGCAAACATTCTTATAGTAACAACACAACAATGGAGGCTCTATTTTGATAGGTCATACACACAAAGAGGATCTGGTGTGGGAATATTTTTTGTTACACCTCAAGGACACACCATCCCAAGGTCTTATAGACTCATGTTTCCATGTACCAATAATGTGGATGAGTATGAGGCACTAATCGTTGGCGTCAAGGTAGCAATTGAATGGAAAGTAACAGAGCTACAGGTGTATGGAGATTCACAATTAGTCATTTATCAAGTCAATGATGAATATCAAAAGAAAGATGAAAATTTGATGCCCTATAAGCAACTAATTGATGATCTCAAAAAGTACTTTGTGGATATAAAATTTAAACAAATTCCAAGGGCAAAAAACAAAGCGACAAATGCCATGGTGACAATTGCTTCTCTTTTACAGTTGCCAGAAAAATATGGTCGTTATGCGTTTATGGTAGAAAAAGTATCCAATCCCACTTATGACAATCCTGAATCTCAAACTATATGCCATTTAGATATCATTGAGTCCTCACTTTATGGAAGGACCTATGCTTACCTAAAATACAACATCCTTCCTCTTGATCTTTCTAGAAACCAAAAATGTAACTTCATCCGCCAATCCGCCCGACATACCTTAATCACCGACATACTTTACCGTCGAGGTCTAGATGGTACTCTTCTTTGGTGTTTAGAACATAACGAATTTGAGAAATCCTTACGAGAGGTTCATGAAGGTATTTGTGGAACCCATTCAAGTGGGATAACTCTACCAAAGAAACTCCTTTGTCTGGGGTATTACTGGCCAAACATGGAGAAGGAGTCTTATTAGTTTGTCAAGAAATTTCAAAAGTGTCAGATTCATAGTAATCTAATCCATGCACCAACTCAAGAATTGCACCCATTCACATCAACATGGCCCTTTTCTCAGTGGGGACTAGATCTGGTAGGAAAGATAAACCCATCTTCATCCAATGGGCACAAATTTATAATCACAGTGACAAAATACTTTACAAAATGGATAGAAGTGGTTCCTCTTACAACCATCACTGGAAAAAAAATCTCGTCTTTCATACTGAACTATATAATGTATTGGTATGGTATACCTTAGTCCATTATCACTGATAATGGATGACCATTTAAAAACCAGGATGTCCAGGAATTATGCGAAAAATTTCATATCCAACATCGTTTCTCAACACCGTATTATCCTCAGGGAAATGGCCAGGCAAAGGCCTCCAATAAGACAATTATGAAAATACACAAGAAAACTGTTAACGATGTTGGATGTGATTGGAATGTTCAGCTCAATCCTGCATTATGGGCCTACATAACCAACATTAGAACACCGACAGGAGCTACACCATATGCCTTGGTATATGGATCAGAGGCCATACTACCCATTGAGGTAGATATTCCATCACTCCATGTATCACTAAAGGGAATCATTTCAGATGAGGATTATAGAATATCTAGGCTTCAAGAACTAGAACTGTTGGATGAACGTCATCAACAAGTTGTCAATCATCTAACTACATATCAACAGAGAATGTCCAAAACTATAATCACAGGGTAAAGCCTAGAATCTTTCAGGTTGGGGATTTGGTCCTAAAAGAAAACCCTAAAAATCAGCAAGATAGAGAAAATAAAGGGAAGTTTGAACCTAACTGGCTAGGTCCCTTTGAAATCATATCAGTATACGGATCAAGAGCCTATCAACTATCAACATTAGAAGGGGACCCGTTTGATGAACCTATCAAAAGTATCCATCTCCGAAAATTCTACACATGAATCACCTAGTGCACGGTTCAAAATCCTAAAATGGTTTCCTTGATGAAAACCTGGAAAACATGCGTCTTGGTAACAAAAAAAAAAACAAAAAGGAAAAAAAAGAAAAAAAAGTGAAAAAAAAGTGCAATTAAAACATGTAGTGAAAACCTGGAAACAGGTGCTATATGTGATTTAACCAACTTTTCCATCTATTTAAATACATATAATAGTCGTTAATCTCACCATAATTTGATATCCATTATCATATCATTTCAAATGGTCATGTCTCACTCTAGCTTGAGGGCAACATTGGGATCTCATTGGGGGCAATAAAAATTCAATCTTAATAAAATGGACAAAAAAAATATGACAATGCAACAAAAACAATGATCGAAAAAAAACCAAACATGAGACATCAATCACCATAAAAACACATTAGCCATCCATATCAAATCAGAAAATCCCAAAAACAAGTCAAATAGTTAGTCTCAAAAATCCAAAAACATGATTCGGTGTCAGTCGAACTACGTGGTCTTTGCACGTAAAACGTAGGTAAGGCTAATCTTTGATCAGTCCTCGAGGCCCCTAGGATAGGTCTTTAGGTTAGGTTTGATCCAAAACTTAGAAAATATGAAAAACATCATAAAATTAGGATGGATGATCTAATCTGGCTAATGGTTGAAACACTTTGAGTAAAGGTTGGATATGTTGTACTTTGATTACTTTGTTATCAGTTCTTTGGAGCAACTCGATGATGTATTGAACTAGAGAAGTAAGGAAGGAGAATGGTATTTTCATTTCTATGTTGTTTGTGAATTAATTATTTTAAATGTGTGAATTGTCGTGAGACATGCTCTACAAATGTATTACTGATGACATTCAAAATTCATACACTAAAATAATTAATCCTTGTTTGTTTATGCAAGAAATGCTCAGGTCATCTCAGTTTAATTATACTTAGATGCTTGTATTCGCTTGCAATATCAAAAATCATGAAAGTAATACCTAGGTCATCATTGGTATAAAATATATCTTTGACGCTTGTACTCGCTTTCAACATTTTTAAAGCTCTATGATGATACAAAGCACAAAAGTATTGTTAAAATGACAATAGTTTTCATGTAGTTTTGCATGATAAAATTAGATTGCATTCATCATAATTTCTACATCTAAAGAGTGTTTGTTACAAAAAGGATTCAAATTGATTATTATCTTTCTAGTAATAAGATTGAGTATACTTGACATAAACAAAAAAAAAACATCATCATAACCATGTAGTGGAATCATCATTTTCATTTGAATACATTAGAAAGAATTGTTATTTATCATTTCATCATTCATACATTTGAATCAAATAGTTGTGCTTTCATCATATCATATTTTTCCACGTCGCATAAAAGTTCTAGAAGAAAGTTTTAAAATTAAATCATATCATTGCATTCATCCATTGAGTATGTCATCCATTCACATTCTATTATCATACATTTATTACATCAATCATCGTGTTTATTGCACCATATCATTCATAATTTTATTTATCATACAAACATTATATCATTACATTTCCATCAATTCATCTTTTTGTATCATACATTATTATCATCCATGTATTACATCATAAATTTACATAAAACACAATAATTGTTTAAAAAAAAATCATTTTATATCATCATGCATCCATCATACATCCATGCATCATACATAAGCATCAAATAGAACATCATAAAACCATTGCATATCATCACATATCATGTAAAAATCATCACATGGCATATAGAGCATGGAAAATAAATGCATCTATCGTAAAATCATAATAGAACACATCATGGATTGATAAAAGTTAGCTGCATATCATATAAATCATATAAATCATCAATGTTAAGTATACAATGAAGTTTGAAATAAAAGAAATATATCATCAAAACTGGCTGGATCGAAGTATACATCATGTCTCAAAGTATATCACAAAATCATATCAGGTAGCTAGGATCTACTACTTCCAGACTGTGTAGGCATCTCTGGGCCATGAACACCCTCACTAGGTGGATTAGGATCTCTCAAATCTCTCCATGGAGGCTGCATCACACCCTCACTAATTGTCCAGGAATGAGTCTTTCCCGATCTAGACGATGCATAACTAACTCTCCGCTCGATAGGGACTGAATCGTGGTAACGACCTCTGAAAACTTTGCCTCTCGGTCAACACGGAGAACCTCCCTCATATAATCACCAACAATGTTACCATCGATAATTTGCTATAAAGTCATAGCAGTCGCTTGTGCCCGCTCTACAATCTATCTAGCACTATCCCTCTCCGTCGTCAATGTGGCAATTTGTGTCTGCATAATTGCCAACTATCCCTATACCTGTGTCAAGGCTTGTGCATGAGCCTATGCCTAGGTTTGTAGCTGCATTTGTGTCTGCACAAGTAAACCTTGATCCTGCACAAGCTGCCCCTACAAGGTCTGAATATGTACTTGAAGGGTGGCAATCTATGTCTGATGCTCTGAGGGAGATGTCTCCACTGCTTGCCTCTTACGAGGCACACTAGTAGATGGCCCTATACTGCCTACCATAACACCTCTTCCACCATCCCCTCCATCATCTCCATCATCGCTACTACTCTCACCACTACTACTCTCCTCACTGTCCTCATTGCCACTATCATCCCTCTCACCACTACCCTCCACATCCTCAATATCAACATCATCCTCTACCTCAACATCCATGACCTGCTCCTCCACCACATCGTTCGCTCATCTCTGTCTCTGATCGGGTGCAACAACAACATCCTCCTCTACAGGTAGTGGCGCTGGCTCATCAGGAATAGTAATATGAGGGCATGGATGTTAGGCAAGATACTGTGCATACTCCATAGTCACTGGTGCCTCTACAATATCACATCGTATATCCTAGACTGAAGGTTGTAAGGCACAATATCCCTCTACTATGGTATCATAAGATAGAGATGGCCCCCAATCTGCTACATCACTCCACCGACGAGCATAATGTGCAATGCCTTGGGGCATACACTGAACAATACCATACTGTTTGTAGACCCTCCTTAGTAGGAATCTCTCTAAGATAAAGCAGGTCTCGCCAATCAAATATATAGAGTCACACAGGTAACCCATGTCCGCATCATCCTCATCCCAATGCTCACAATCTAGATATGGGCGCCATGTCACTACCTCTAAATCATCCAAAATGCGCCTTCAATGCTCCAACTTACCCATTTTGGACTGGGTAAGTCAACCTCTATATCTAAAAACATATGGCCTAGTAGTAGGCCTATCTCGAACTGGTATTGGTCACGTGACAAAAATATGCTCCCACGCCCAAACCTGAAGCAAGGTAGCTCCTGATGATAAACTGTGCCCTCTCAAATAAACAACTAAATGCAAATCATGATACAAATGTGCCAGCATGCACATCCCCCAAGCATAATGGGTCTCGTGTATGATCATACTCTCAAGAACCCGACCCCATCCGATAGATAGTCCCTATGACCTATGATCAAGACAAAGGAACCCTCCAATAAATCTTGCCAGAACTGAAGGTAAGGTGGCATAAGAATTTACCATCTCTCACCATGGAATCCACATCCCAACAATATGCTCATCCTAAAAGACTCTACAAAGAGCATTTGTCCCACCCACCTCCTGTGAATCATACACAACAACCTCTCCAACAAACGAAATCCATAAAATATGCCATACATCCTCTGGAGTAACTGTCATCTCGCCAGTGGGTAAGTGGAAGGTGTTATGATCACTATGCCACCACTCGACTAAAGCTGTGAGAAGACCTTGATTAATCCTAATTTGGAGCATATCAAGGAGAGAAGCAAGTCCACACCGAAAAATAATTTGTGTCTCATCTAGTGTCAACTGTGGAATCAAATCAAATGTCCATGGGAAACGCTCTTGAATCTGGAGGTTATCCAGAGACTCCTATCATCATGGAATGTTCAAAATCAATACACTATGTCAAATATCACATGTCATTATACTATCAAATCTAATAAGCTCTTGGTATGAATTTTGATCAAAATTCATGAGAAAACATCACCAAATCTCACCTATCATGAGGTCATCATTATCAATCTAAATTGTACTTCACCTAACATGAGGTCAATTTATCAAAATCAACCTCGCCTATCATGAGGTTCATCACAATTGAGATTATTCCTCATCTATCATGAGAATAATTCTTATCTATCAATCATCAGGGTTATTTAGATCATCGAATCATATCAAACCAATGGGTTGACACGATCGAAATCGACAAAATAAAGTTTAAAATTTGACAAATTTTGCAAATTTGACTTGGATGTGCTAAAACAAGCATTCAAAGTGCTAAAAGACCATAAGCACTATTTCATCAGTCAGAAGTGCTAGAACAGTTTCTCAAAGCGCCATATCACTAAAAACGCTATTTTAGGAGGTCAAAGCCTTGAAATAGTTGCTCAAAGTGCTAAATTAACCAATTGAAGTGCTAAACTAGCCTACCAAAGTGCTAAAATATCTACTTGAAGTGCTAATTCGTCGAAGCACTAAAACAATTCCTAAAAGCGCTACACCAGAGTGTAAAAGCGCTACAACGTAAAATTGAAGGGCTAAAACTATGAAAAAATTAAAAAATGCAATTGGAATGAAAAATGAGATAAAACATGAATTACGAGGAGGTCTAGGGGTACGTACCGGAGGTCCGTAAGCTGTCGGGCGCTAGTGACATCGCACTCGCTCGAACCGGTGGGTGTGGTAAGGGATCAACATCTTGCTCCAAGAGTCACAAATATCTCTCTCTCACAAAGTTTCAAAGTCAAAATGCACAAATGATTTTGAAAAAGACCCTTTTGACCTTTTATAGGTTATTAAAGGTGGGTTTATGGTGGGATTTTTAAACTTTTAATTAATTTTTATTGAGAGATTAATTGAAATTCATCCAGGGACAAACTTTCTACATCAAATATCGGGAGATAAATTATTTTACAATCAAATCATCATCAAATCATAACAAAATTGAAAAAAAAATCCAAAAAATCCAAAAAACAAAATCATAAAATCATTGATTTATCTCCTGAGGAGGCATAGATTCATCAATCAATTGAAAATCAAGGTCTGGGGCATGTCTGGAGCATATTGAATTTTTTTCGTCGATACTAGCAACAAAAGCAAAAATTTCTTTGAAGCAATGCATAAACACATCACTTCAAAGAGGGGCAAAATGTATACACCGAAAAATGGTCTGGAGAATCCAATCGATTAAATATGATTTATTTGATTAATTATCTTTAATTCCTCTACTATTAAATAAATAAAAATATTTATTTATACAGTTCATCTTAAATTTTTCAATCTTTATTCTTTTATTGTAATCTTAATTAAATGAACAAATTTCACTTTGTTTTATTTAATTATCATAATTAAATTCATCTACTTAATAAATAAATAGAAATATTTATTTATATTAAGTTCACTATTAATTCTTCTATTTTATCATATTATTTCCTCTTAATAAATAAATTCTATTACTTTATCCATTTATTCTATCTTAAATTAAATAAAAAAAATTAAATAATTTGTATTATTTAATTATCTTATCATATTTCTTCTAAATTAAATAAAGATATTCTAAAGTCTTTCATTTAATTATCATATTTCTTCTATAATTATTTAATATACAACTTCTATAGTTGGTATTATTTAATTATTTATTCCCCTTTTTGCTAAATTTGAATAAACCAAAATATTCAAATAAAAGAATAAATCAAATTTCCTCTATTCACTCACCAATAAAATTAGATATTTTATATCTAATTAATTCAACTAGCATTCACGGGAAATCTTGCAGGCAATCCTCTCAATCTTCTTCCTTTGATCCTTCTTATCATCTTGCCTAGTGTTTTCATGGGGAGGAACCATTCCCAAAATCTTCTCAATCTCTCACCATTCAATCCTCCAGATTGAATCCAAGCCTCTACTTTTCTGCCCCTATGCAAATCTGTTGTTGTGAATCTATAAATACAACCTTTCTCAACAAGAAATGGATCCCATTTTTGTGCAATCTTACTTTGCAGGAAATAGCAATCAAGCAATCAAGCATCACAATAATAACAATCATAGCAATAGAATTTTAGTATCATAGCAATTTAGAATCATAATCATGTCTGCATCTTAGTATTATTACAATAGCTTTCATCATAGTTTTCATGTTAGAATAGATTAAAATAGTTTCCTTCTATCATCTAGATATCTTCATATAGGATTAGATTATTGTATCCAACATCATTCCATTCTTTAAATTGACATTTTAACAGTCACAAGTGCTTACCAAATCTGAGAGCCCTCTGTGATTTAATAAATCTTTGGAGATAGGAAACAATGAGATGCTTTGAAGTTTCTGTTTATTTAATTGGTTGATTAATTGTAGAATCTTGATATAATGTTTCATTAAGAAGTGTTATTTTACATTGTTATTTATTCACACTTACAGAAAGCATGCTCTCGAGGCATCTGCAAGAATTTAAATTCCTTTTATTTTCTGCACCGTGTGTGAATTGCAAGTACTCAAGTAACTTATGCACATAGCTAAAATTCTTAATGAAGATTTATGTTTTCTTAATCGTTGTTTTTGGATAATATCAATGCATTGCAATTGGTTATATGCAATCAACCAATGATCATGAGAGGATATTTATTATTATATTATGCAAGTGGTAATAGTTCAAGGATAGAAAAACCATAGAGTTAGGTAGTTATTTTATGTGTAAATTTAGAAAGAAGAAATATTTGTGATATTTCATTTATTTCATCGCTGAGAGATGGTGTGTTGGAATAAAAATCACAAGGTTTAGACTTGTGAATTATTGGACTAACATAGTCAACTTGTCGTTGGGAAATAATTTCCACCCAAAGTTGGGAAAAAATTAGTGCTTCTCACTCTGGTTTTTACCATAGAATATGAATCTTACTATAGTGGCTCTCCTTGGCCTTCTATTATGTGATGTCATCTAGGCCTAATCTAATAGAATAAGTTCAACAAAAAATTATAAAAAGAGAAGCATCGTATAATTGATAATAGAAAAATGATCTATGTGTGATTGTGGTGTGCCATAACCTCTTTTATATTGTATGAAGGTTAGTCATCGTAAAGGTAGGAGACAAGGCAAGAGCCATAGATGTGGGATGTCTCCATCTAGGTAGTAAACATGTAACATATTATATGTGGAAAGTTTTTTCACAATTAATTACATATATACATGCACCATTATGTATGCATGTATGTATCATTATTAATTCTAGAAACTATAGTAAATACTTCAACGCTCCTGATAATAAAATAATAAATAGAATTATTAAACCTTAAAATATTGGAACCAACATATAATAGTAATTTTAAATAGGGTTGAGCAACATTGTCCACTTTGTGTATAACTTTCTCCACTTTCTTGTGATGAGAATTGAAAGAATCATATGTTACATTGTCACTAGTATCTCTCTAATTTTTTCATCATTAGGAGTGGTTGATGTTGCATATCATCAAGAGCCACCTTGGCCTCCTTGTAAAGAGCACATTTAGCATAAATTTAAGAAATTTATACAGGACTAGTTGTGAATAAAGTATGTGTTTCACTAGGAAATGATTGTACCAAAAAAATACATTTATGATCAATATTTTAATTCTTATTATTTGTGTTTGTTAATTTCACAAACATACTATTGTTATGAAGAATCATGCCTACCGTATTAATTCCCTATATATTTTAGTTGAGTTGATGTATCTAACTCTCAAGTTTATTTTTTTTCTTTCTCCAACTCGGGCCTTTACTCTTAGATTTGTTATTAGCAGTTGGTTCTTCCTCATGCACCAATGAGGATAGGGTATTTTTCTACTATATTGATTTTGTTGGGATAGACCACACTATATTGCTATATTTTATTGGCCTCACATGAATTTAATGTTGGTAAAATTGCATATAAAGAGTTATTACTTTTTAATTCTTTAGTTTTTTAACAAAACAAAATAAGAAAATGAACTTATCAAGATATGGTAGTGGTGAAGCTCAATGGAGTTAGATGGAAAAGACATAAAGTGAGAAATAAGAATCCATTATCCATCATTGATTAGATTGATTTTGAAATGTGCCACTACTGTTATGGTAAAGATTGTCATGTGGTCAAATTGTTGTTATGGGTAAAGTAGTGAGCTGAGATGCAGAGAGAACTGATTAGACATGTTTGGGAATTTTTACAAAAACATTTTTGGGTTTTATTCTTTGTTCTTTCCCCTTTCTAAACCATATTGAAATTTTAATTTTGGATAAGGTATATAAAAGTTGTGATTGTTTAAATTTTTCCCTTTTTGTTGTAATCTACAGATTGAAAGTTGTGAATTGATTATATGATGTAAGTATAAAAATTTAATGGTTAATATTATTATTTAAGAGTATATTATTATGAATATGGATTAAATTATTTATTAACTTTTAGTTTGATTCTAAGGAAGGGTTCTAGACTTGGGAATTAAAAAATGAGGAAGTACTTGATCTTTGATTCCTAAATCACCTAGTAGTGATTTAAGGAACATGTTGGACATGGAGTAGCCTTCTTGGCATACTATTCAATACATTTTATTGCCTTGGATTATAGTATTGGAACTAATGTCAATATGGGATTTATCTTCTAGATATTATTTTATCCATCTTGTAGAATATCAAGATATCATAATGAGATGATGGGACATTTTGTGCTATAGATATTAACTATCATCTATTTGAATTCATAAGTGCATTACTTTGCCAATTTACATTCTCTTCCATAATATGTGTATCAAATGAACATGTGCTTGGATATATGATGCATGATCATATAGGCATGATAGGTCGGTAGTGATTCAAATAGTAAATTGGATTCCATCATGAATTTTGACCACATACTACTAGATCCTTTGTGATGGGTTGGGCTTCTCTAGTGGAGTAGCATGGGGAAGCTAATGCTTAATGGTAGGCTGGATATCACCCTATTTATATTCTCTATCTTCTGCTTCAAGTTATAGGGATTTCAAGGAAATGGAGAAGGGTTTGTAATGCAATGTTAATGTATTTATCTATCTTGTAACCTATTGATTGAAAGAGTAGCTAACTCTTATTTACAACTTACTCTTCTCTTGCAGATTTTGTGCATTGTTTCATTATGTGTGTACTTGTAGTTATAACATAAAATGTTTTCATTTTATAGTTATGCTAAGTATGGTAATGGACTTGTACAAATTGAGTTTTTCAGCTATGTCAAATTATTGTTAAAAATTTTGTACTAATTGTAATGATTACAAAATCCTTTTATATTTAAAAAAAAAAATGAAGTCAAATGTTTGATTCCTTCTATGTTCGATCTACATTATCTTCATATTATTCACTAATCTTCATATTTTATTAGTGATTAACTAGGTATTTGTTACAACATGTATTTTTTATTTTCTTGTCTTATTGGTTGTTTGCTCGTAGATTAAGAACATGCATCTTTGTTTTTCTATTTTGGTGGTTATGAATCTTTAGATTAAGGTTGTGTGTTTTCTTTCCTCTTTTAAGAAATGCTAGAGATCATTAAGGGTTATAACTATTTTTATTTTTTAAGGTGGAAACTAGTAATAATTATGTTAGTTGGCATTTATTCTAATGGGCAAATCTATTGAAAACTATGAAAATAATTGAGAATTCTTAATTGGTAGATGAAAAGATGGAATTATTATCTAGGACAAAACAAAATATATTCAATCAAGAAATAATGGGAAATGAATGGGATAATCATTGGGTGACTCAAGAAATAAAAGGGTCATTCTTTTTGTAGTTGGTGTACAATGTCTATTGTTAGATTTTGATAAAATTGGTTATCCAACTATGTATTGTATTAATCAATTGCCAGCTTCTGGTAGTTATAAGTGTTGGTTGTTTCATGGTTGTGTTTTTCTTGGAAATTATTGGGTCCTTTAAATAAATTGTGTATCATTAAGGAAAGTAGTATGATCTAGTCAAATTGATTTTGATTCTTGGCTAACCATTTGTAATAATTTCATGTGTGAATAAAGATATATTTTACTCACATATCTGGTATGCATTGCCATCTCTATTATTAATTCATGTATTTATTTTATCAAATAGAGCAATAAATATTTGGCACTATTTCCTTAAAGAAACTAGATCAAATTTAAGAGATTCATTCCCTTAGACCCCAATAAAGGCAAGAAGAGACCACAACATGGTCAAGATCAAGAGATCGCCTAATCTTTAAGGATCATCAAGAAAAGGGAATGAAGGAGAATATTATGAGAAACATTTGAGAAAAGTAAAACTATATAATTCCAAGTTTAGAGCTGAGAATGCAACCAAATTTAGAAGTTAATACAACCTTCTCTAGATGAGGGAATTTGGGAGGTGAAGTCATAGTCCTTTACAAAATTGTATGAGAGTAGCCTTCAAGGTGTTGAAAGGTTGTTAATCTAAGGAGAATCCAAGCCAAGGTGTATAAAAGAAAATATGAAGGTGAAACAAGTGTGCAAAAGGCTGAAGCCAAGGGAAGAGTTGAGGGTTCCTATGTGGATGAGAGTGTAAGAGAAACACTAGAATATCTAAATAAAAAATTCCTAGCAAGAAGATTCTAGGTGCTAGGTTTGCATTAAAATAAAATCATGGTAAGCCCTAGTGGAGAAAAATAAAATTTGCCCAAGTTTGCAGGAAATGGATCAAAGGATCCTGTTAGGCACTATAACATTTGTGAAACAATCTAGACAACAAATGGACAAGATGATAAAGAAATTTGGATACAATATTTTATAGCCACCTTGCAAGGTGTAGTGATTGATTGGTATACAAAAATTGACCAAACCTCTCAAAGTACAAGGGAGAGATTAAAGAATACCTTTGAAGAAGAGTTTAAATTTCTTCATGATGATCATGAAATAGTAGCATAAATTTACAATGCAAAAAAAGGTAAGCATGAAGATGTATGAGCTTATAATTGTAGACTTAAATTTATAAAGTTAGAAATAGAACCAACCAACGGTCTCAAGAAAAGATGGTTCATCAAAGTTCTACTTCTATCATTAAGAAGAAAAATGAAGGTAGTGCCACCCTCTTCCAATTTATGAAGCTTACAATCAGGAAATTAATATAGAAATTAAAGATAAAATGTCCTTGCATAATAAAATAAAAATAGAGGAAGATGGAAGTTCGAATGACAAAAGCGATAATGAATTGAGAAAAATACAAGCACTTTGAAGGGACATGCTCCAAATGATGAAAAAATTGAAGGTGGAGAAAGAAACCAACAAAGAAACTAATGAACTATGGTGCACTAAGTGCAAAATTGAGGGGCACACAAAAGGTAAATATCCTAAAAAGATGTTTTGTGAGATTTGTCAAGTTATGGGTCATTCAATAAAAGAGTTCCCATACAATTTGAAGACCAAGAGTACACAAGTACTATTTACACAAGGAGAGAAGTCCACTCCATCAAATCCACATAATATGTCTCTGAGAAGTTATCAAAATCAAAGAGGATGAAACCAAATACAATACGACACCAAAGGACGTCCTATCATACAATGCCAACAATGTAGTGAATAGGGACACTTATTAAGAGACTGTCAAAACAAGCAAGACAAAGTGAAATTATTATGCAAATGGTGTGGATCTAGAAACCACAAAGACGTCAAATGTTCAAAGAAAAGGGCTAGTGGCAACGTGATTCATGTAAGGCATAATGAAGTATTGGTCATTACTCACACCTAAGAAAAGAAGAATACATACTCAAACCCATGTACAAAAAATAAATGTTTCATGAAGTAAGGGCTAAAGTGGAGAATGAAATGGATAATGAATTATGCCAATCAAATACAAATTCAAGTATGATAAAAAATCAATTACAATCCCAAAAAATTATTACAAGGTAAGTACTTCAAACTATCATACCAGTTAAAATAGTGGATTCATTACAAAATATTATTGAACTTAAAAATGCTATTCTATCAGGGGAGATTGAGATGGTGTACACTACGACCCAATTGGAAGCTAGTGAGAATGAAGAAATAATAGCTAAACCTTTGTTGTCAGGTGACCAAGTGATTGATCCAATGTTACTAATATTTAACATGACAAAGAAACTAGTGATGGTGAATATGAAGATCCTTGAAAGGAATATCATCGATATAATTGTTGATGGTGGGTTTGATGTAAACATACTTCTAGAAGACACTTAGAGAAGTTTGGGAAAGCTAACTATTTGACTCCCAAATTTTCAACTGGTGGTTGCAGATCAGTAAGGTATTAAGGTACTTAGATTTTTAATGGGACAAAAAGTAATCATTAGAACTCAAGCATTTTTGTTGAAATTTATGGTCATTTCATTAAGGAAGAAAGCATACAATGCATTGTTAGGTTGGGGTTGGTTGGTAGCAGCCAAATTCGATCACAACTAGAAAAAGAATATAATCTCCATTGAGAAAAAGGGTCAAAAATATGTAATTGATTTAAAGAATCAAGTCATAAGTGAGGAAGCAACTTCCTCTGATTTGTCAATTTTAGAATCCAAAGAATAATGAATAAAGAAGCATGATCGAGGTCCAATAGATCCAAGTGATGAAGGGATATTGGAACTACATTCATGTTAAGAAGATGAAATAAATTCTCTCCATGACCTATTTTATTGGAAATAGAGGACTATGAGGTATTTTTTCCAGCATGTAATTTTCTCAAAGCTATAACTCTCAGTGAAGAGCAACCAATAAAATATGATTTTGAAAAGTTGGATAGTTTATGTGCATGAGATGTAGTCCATGGAACTAGAAAAATATGACAATTGTAGAAAAGGTATCTAACTTTACAGAAGAATGCAAAAATATTGATGGTACATGTCAGATTACTAAGAGAAAAAATATTTAATATAGATCATACAAATAATGGTAAAGACAAATCAACATCACAAAAAAATTATAGAAAAATAAAAAATAAGAAATGATTGGAACCAAAAAGGCGAATAAAATAAGATATTGAAGAATTAAAAAATGGAAAAATAAGATACAAATCATAGGTTCAATTAAGAAAGGGAAGAAAAATCATTTTATGAAAATATGACATATACTTAACCAAGAGAATAAAGCACCAAATTATATGACCTAAGTCTCAATTACCTCTTAACAACACCATATGGACCAGGTTCAACAAACGATAGCCTAACACAAATGATTTAATTCATTATATGACCAGTCCTTACTATTTGCATTATATGACAAGGACATTCTTATTAGGCATATAACGAGTTCAAAAAATTGTAGTGTACATCGAATCTAGCATTCACACTTAAACATATAATATCTACATACTGTACATCATCCAAGTCTTAGATGGTAGTCACATATTCAATACATTGTATAATTGATAAAAATTGCATGATAAACTTACGAACATCCTCAACGCATTATACAACACATTCATAAATACATTGTGCAACCATTGACAAGGGACCATGTACAAACTCCATCAAACTACATAGAACAAAATTCATCATTAGATCATAGTGTATGAAAACTTTAACACAAGCAATGGCACTCACTCTTCATCATATAGTACCTTATCACTAGCGAATAAATCATCCTATGCATTGTATGCTAAATTTGTGTAGGGTGGTGGATGAAGGGAAGAAAATAAATTGTATCAGTTGGGTGTAGCATATGGTTCATTCTCCACTCCATCATATAAACACTTAGTGTACAACCTTCACCACTTTCCTACATTTTTCAACCAGTTCACAACATCACTTGCATCATATGGCCATTTCACAACATCCATTGCATCATACACCAATCTCTAAAAAATATAATATGGCCTTGATATAGTTTTAGTGTTCATTGTAAATTTCATATTACATAGTTCCAAGTCAAAATTTCTCCATTGTATGACCATCAACCATCATACAGTAATGTCCTTCCCTAGTTGCCATCATATGTTGGTTAAACACTCCAAAATCTCTAATTTTTGTCTTCATCAACATTGTTTTTGCTTCTTAAAAAACCATAAGAATTATGTACACCATGAAGTTTTATGCGGTTTAGAAGGTCTGAAATTAGGCTTGGTGGTCGAGGCTCTGCCTCTTGACCTCATCTTGCATAACGATGGGGAGCATGTGAGGGGCGCTACCCCTTGACCCTGTGAGGATAATTATCCCCATACCCCTACAAGGGGAATTGACCCTTAACCCCACTAGGGGCATTAGCCCTAGACTCTCATTTCACTCATTTGAATTTCCAAATACACTCCAAGTCCAAGTTTACAAAGTAAACTTCTAATTTTGGTTACAAGTCATTGTCTACAATAAATTGTCATCAGTTTAAAAAATATTGCCCAATGTTACTTGATGTTTAATTTTCATGTGGAAGATGGATTTTTTTTTTGGGGGAATGATGTAGTCAATGTACAATGTCTATTTTCTTTTAAAGAAAAAGATAGCAAGCCGCTAAAAATTTATTGATATATAAGGAAATTACATGTCAAAGAGCTACTATACAAAGAAATAAATTACATGTTAGAAGAGTTGTTATGCATAGTAGGAAATTACATTTCAAAAATTACAATCATTACGTGTCAACATTACATGTCGAAGAATTGCTATGCAAAATGGGACATTAAATTTCAAAATTTTGATCATTCAAAATGGGCAAAAGTAGAGTTCCCACAAATTTTGGTCAAGAACGTTGCAACCATGTAATGTACTTAACCTGAGTGAACCATGAGAGAAGGTGGTAAATCATAGTAAAAAAAAAAACCTTGAAGCTAAAACCATGAAAAAAGGTGGTGAGCCAAATTATGATAGAGGCCATGGAGCTCAGATTATCTAGCCATAGTTACTTTGTGACAAACAAGGCATGAGTAGATTCAAAATACAACAATTTAATCATGCAAAATTAGTCCATCTATCAGAAGAAAGAAATTTGCAGAGAATCACACCCCACTTTCAGCCAACGAATCCAAATCAGCTGGCAGAGGGAAATAAGTGGAATGGGGTTCCACCAAGGCATGTCATATGAGGAATTTCATTGCATCATATAAATCATGAACCATGTTTGAAATGGTGTTACCCAGGCATGGTCTCAACATGTGCAAGCGCCGAGAGAATCCATAAGAGCAATCATCCAAGAGATTGTGGGCCATTGCATTGAGAAGGGCCAAAAGGGAAGGGTTAGAGAGAATACCTATTGCTTGCAGAGAACCCCACCCACCAAATTATTGCCATTAACAAGTGTAGGCTGGAGAACTGAAAGGGGATAAATATGTGAGAGAAGATAGGTTCCCACTAGGAATTTTTCCATTTCCAAACTCCTTAACACATCCATTAATTTGGATACAAACCTTGAAGCAACCTTGTTTGGAAGTTCCATAGGATGAAAATCCAACCAGTCTTGTCTGAGGATCGTTATAATTGCCTCTTTCATTTTCTGGCACTCTAGAATGAAATATCTTCAAAGTTTCTCAATATTGAAATGCATAGAATCCCTAAGCTTGTGGAATCTCATAGGAACATAGAACCTGAAAGATTTTTTTTTATCTAAAGTCCATCCCTATACCTTGGGTTAGTGGAGTAGGAACTAGCACAATATTACCAACCCTTGCCTTTCCCACTATGAAGTAGAGTCGAATTTGTGACCTCGAGGGATACAAACCCCAAGCCCCAAGCCCCAAGCCTATGAACATACAAGTGGTGGCTTTTTTTTAACAAAGTCCAGTCCTATACCCTGGGTTAGAGGAGTAGGCCAGTGGCACACTTATAACTGAACCCCTTAAACCATTTTCACTATGAAGCATGAGTCGAACTAGAGACCTGAAGGGAGCAAACCCCATTCAATAAAATTGGTTATTCAACTATGTATTGTATTAATTGATTGTTAGCTTGGGGTAGTTATTAGCGTTGATTGCTTGAAAATTGTGTTCTTCTTGGAAACCATCAGGTCTTTTAAATAGATTGTGTATTGTTAAGGAAAGTAGTATGTTGTAGTCAGATCAATTTTGATCCTTGGATGACCATCTCTGGTCTTCTTCTATAATAATTTCATTTGCAAATAATTATATACTTTAGTCATGTATTTTCTATGCATTGTCATCTCTAGTATTCATTCATGTGTTTATTTTATCAAATAAAGTAGTAAACACTTTCTATGCAAAGATAGAAAATAGAAAAAATATAGAGCAAAAAATGGGAGAGAGAATGGATTCCATAAGAGAGCCTCAAATTACTTCAAGGGGGGAGAGAGAGAGAGAGCACAAGGAAAGATAAGAGACTGAGTCAAGTAAGGTAGTCAAAACATGTGGAAGATAGTTTAGAGTACAATAATTGATAGGGCTTGTAAGAAAAGGTTTGCATGCAAACCTGGGAAAGGTACTATATAGGGCTAAATCACATCTATATGTGGAACTTGGGGCAACAATCTGATGCGTATAAATTGTTTCAGTAAGGCATATTTAATGGTTAGTAGAGCATGAGGGGTTGAGTGCATAGTGATTTGGGCTACTTATTAGCCTGTAATAGAATGTGAACTTAGATTTTATTTTAAATAATTAAAATAATTTTTTTAGTTGTTTCTAGATGGAATGTTATCTATCATTGTTGTGAATGATTGCTAGGTTAGGCTATCCTTCATTAGACCTCATTACCTATATTTTATCAATTATTATTGAAGCAAGGATTTATTGTTGGGTTGTGTATTATGAGGTTCTAGCAGATTTATTATAAATATGAGAGAATCTTGTCATTATGGAGAACAATGAGAGGAAATAGTGTTCGGGAAGGTTTATCTAAATTAAGCACATATGTGTGTGTGAGAGAGAGTGAAGATATCTTGTAGGAGGGTTGTGATATTTGTATTTATGGTGTGGAGAGAAAGGGTCTTGGAGGTTTAAATAATTTGCAGTAGTATGGTGACTATGTGTATAAACATGTCTAAGATGTTAGATGCTCTAAAGTAGAGTATACTTGTCCCAATAAAGAGGAAATATGAATGTAAGGAACCTAAACTATAGAGAAATATTTTTTTTTGGGTAGATAGAACGAAATATCAAATGAAATGATTAGTAGAGTTGGATAATTTTCTTTCTAAGAAAAGGATTGACAATCGTAAGAGGGTAGAGTTTGCATGTACTTGTTTTTGTGATTATGTGGTGGCTTTGGGAAGATCTCTAAGAGAGGAGATGAGAAAAGGGAAAGGGAATAATGAAGAAATGTGAATATATGGTTTCCAAGTCACTAGAGAAAATAATGTATTCTAAAATACATGCATCTAGTTGAAGGAGCTTCAATTCCTATGACAATTGTGGAGTAGCATATTTCCTCAAGAGGTGGTGAAAATGTATTTTTTTCCTGGGAATAATGTAAACCTATTTTGAAGAACTATGTAGAAGGAAAATTTGTAGAGCTAATGTGTTATGAGGAGAATATGATATTATTGGGGTAACCATGAAGGGGATGGAAGATGTTAAATCTCATGATTTTTCTAGCATTATTTTGTTTAAAAATATCAAGGAAAGCAAATCAAGGGAAGCGGAAAAAGTGGTGATAGAAGAAATGGAGATGTACAAGTCAAATTAAGAAAAGAAGATATTATATTAGAGGAAGATGAATATGAGGTAGGGTGTCATAGATATGGCACTAAGGAAGAGGAGGTTGAGAATATAATCTTGTTATTAGACAAGCATGTGAAGAGGAGAATGAGGCTATAGTAGAAGAGGATGTAGTAGTTGTAATATACATTGTGATTTATTACCCGACAAGGTTGGTGATGAGAAAGAGGCAATATTAGTTGAGGATGAACAAAAAAGTGAAGAATAATTGATGGATGAAATAGTTGATTCCATTAATAAAATTGAGTTGGGTTAAAAATAATATTTTACACTTGAGAAAGAGGGGTTGTTATATAGAATCTTGAGTGGAGAGAGCACAATAGTTGTGTATCCCATAAAGGACATGAAGGTTCTAGTAGAAGTGGTGTAGCTATGTACATAAGAATAAATGAAGTTTACTTGAGGATTGTACAAGGAGTAGAAGTCACAAATATAGAAATTCAAGTGTTTATAAATTAGATGGTTGTGCTAATTTTTGTGCACAAGAATGTAGTTGTGAAGGTTGTACGTTCTGAGGATAAAAAAATAATTGTAGCAAGTAGAAATGATATATCATATGTATACCAATATGAGACTATTGAAATGTTGGATGTAGAATAGGAGTGTGTTGAAGAAGAAAAAATTAGTAGAGAATGGAGGAGAGAATTTTGGTGGAGTGGATGGATAATGATGGGTCAAATCTTATAAGAGAAGATGGGACTAGTTATTAGAGGAGGGGGGAATATGGTGGGAATATATCCATAAAATAAATAAAAATAAATTTCAAAACTTGGGAGAGGAGGATGAGATTTTCCCAACTAAATGTTAGAAGAGGCGAAGGAAGATATTTATTGTAATATAACTAAAATTAGTAATTTAGAATATTGTGTAAAGAGTGCACATTCCAAGAGATTGGTTCTACCACTTACTCCCACTTTGTGGGCACCATGATCATAAAATTTCTTACCTAACATGTATGATATAGGAGCATTGAGGTCCATGAGCAATCATGCATCACAAAAAATAGAATAAAAGTAGTTGAGAGTTTTAGTTTTGTGTTGAAGTTTTTGGAGAATACTTAGATGAGTCTTAAGGTGAAAATAATATTCTAATTAACTTCAACAAGAAAAGAGAACACAATTTCATCTTCAATAGCATCATTTTTTGTGTGACTTCTATTGGGACTCAAATCTATAGTGTCATTTTTTCTTGAGTCCCTTCTATTTTGTGTGTCTTAATCACATTTGACCCATTATTTATAACTAATCAGATACATCCTAAATGGGTCCTCTAAGTTTTAAAAGATGTAAAAAAATCAATAAAAAGTCTAAGTCTAGGTTGTTTTTGGTGTTTTCCTCAGCGTTCTATGTGTTTTTCAACCTTTTAAACTTTTGGGGTTGTCAATACCTACTATAAACCTTCCCTACCAATCCTGAAAACTCACTCAATTGTTTTGAATCCCTTGGTACCATTCCTTTGGAATTCTTGATCCCTAAAGCCCAAAAATCTATTAAGAGTCTAAGTCCTTTACATCCACCATACTTTTAGATTTAATCATCCATCCCACCTCGTGGAACATGTTCCCCTTTAGCATCGCTCCTCAAAATCTGATACCTTTCACTGTAAAAAGGTTACTAAGTCTTGTGAGGTCAGATTTTTGGCCTTCCCTTTATTGGATAACCTTTTCTACCAAACCTATAAATTTTGAAACTCCACTTATTTCCCTATATAAATTATCACAATTGAAAATTTGACCTTTTCTTATTCAAGTACCCTTTCCATCAACCCTCAAAAGTTTTAAACTCCATTGATTACTTTATATAACCTATTAGAGTTAAACTTTCGACCATCTACTTGACTCATTACCAAGTTAAGCCCTATCCTATCTCCTTGATCCCATCATATTGATGCCTTGATCCTATATAATTTCACCTTTCTACCTTACCCCATCTTAGATCCCCTCTAGTATGACTTCCCTATCACTCTCAAGTCCCCAATGCTAACAACTTCCAAAATCCTAATAATAATGAGGAGCTTGATAATGCTATTAGAGGATAGGAATATCACATGTCATAGATATAGATATAGTAATGTAAAACCCATAGTAAGGCTCAATAACAAGTTAATAAAATTACAAAGGTATAATGTAAAAGATCTTGGCATTCGTTAGAGTTATAAAGTGTGATAAATATATGGAAAATATGATAAACATTTAATATTAAAAGGATTTTTAAGGGAGTATATAAATTCCAAATGACATGGTATGTTTCTTCTCTACCCACTCCCACCTACTTTTTATTACTACAAGTCATCTTATAGTTACCTACATTGATTTTATTCAGTTTCCTCTACATCTTGACATTTGTTTTGGAAAAGATATTTGGGCCATTGATTTTGAATTGCTATAGTGTTATGATTAGTGTTTGCAGAAAATTTCATGGATCTTGGCTCGAGGAAAATGATACATTGATTACATATGTTCAAGATTCATTTTACCACTTAGATTTGATCACCAAAAATAATTTCTATAAATGCATGTTAATTTGGAATATCACAAGTTGGAAAAAGAGGAGGGAAATACTCTTAATGTAAAGTGTCAAGTTTCTAAAAATATGCAATGTCACCCATTATTGAATTTATGTTGTAATGATTTTTATGAATGAATAATATGAATGAAATTTCTTGGTCTAAATTTTCTCCAATCACTTTTCCTTATTTCTTTGAATTGTGTTGCTAAGGGCTTTTAAATTATTTGCACACAATTCTTTTGACAAATTGTTAATTGGTATTAGTTTTTACTCAAGGAGTGGCATAAATGTTTCATTAATAATTATAAGAGATAAGGAACTTGAAAGGGATTATTAAGTGTTTCATTACTGTTAGGCATCAATAAAGAAGTAAGCCAACAAAAATATTATTATGTTATCATTCAATGAAGATACTAGATTAGGGTCTTTATTGCTATGTCATAAGATACCAATATGTAGGCTAAACACCTTCTCCCAACCCACAATATATCAATCATAGAAAATTCATCCAATGTAATTTAATTTTCAAATTATTATTGCATTTATACCTAAGAAGTTAAAGATACAAGGAAGTAAGTCATTGTTGCTTGTATTCTCATAGATCCTTGTCATTGTTTGAATCTTTACATATTCTAAGCACTGCCATATCAATATGTAGCATATATTTAGCTAATGTGTGTTATTAGATATATCTACCTAGATTTTGTAAAGCCTGAATTGTAGGGGAAAGTATATAATTTTTATAGTTTGTTGGATGACCTAATAATAGTCTTACATATAGAACTTGAAATAATTCTTAGAGACTATTTATCTATCAATTGGAGAACCAATAGATTGGCGACTCTTTTAGGGAACTTTGTAATTACCTTTGTATCAGACAAATCAAGTTATTTCTCTTAGTAAATATATACATACTACCAATACATTTGTTAAAGTGTGAGAAGTACAATAGTTTTGGTCATTTTATGAACTACAAAGTTTGTGTAAAATTTCTATCTATTCCCCTTGTGGGGTGGTGAATTTGTTACAAGAAAAACTAAATATTATTTTAGTATCTTCACAATAGATGAAAGGAGATCACCATTCTAGAATTATCCAAATAAAATTTTGGCAAGAGAATTGAAGAAAAAGGATCAGCCAAAATGGAGAGCAAAGGACGCGAGTAAGTCATTTAATCTTGATTTTAATCAAGTTAGAAATGAGGAATGTTAATGATAGATCATTGGGTTATGGTAGTGATAGATCTAATATAAAGATACTAAAAAAAGGAAGATGACATGTGGTACAATTCTAAGTACCACAAAATTGTTAAAAATATTCAAAGTGAAAGAGAGAAGAGAGATGTTGAGGCTAATATTAATGAAGCTTTCTTAGCTAGAGCAACTTCAACTGACATAAATATACGAAGGAATATACTATTTTATGACCATGAAACATATCCTTCCAAGCAAGAGGAATGTCTTTATTGGTATAGGGAGAAAATTTTCATTCATAATATTCATCATGAGAAAAATTATGGTGAGTAAATAGATGAGTACCATAGTTAGGAGATAAATTTCCAATATTTTGTTAAAAATATTGATGAAAAGGAAACTCTTTGGAAATGAGATATTTCAATTAAAGACAAATAAGATCACCGAAGGACTAGTTTCCCTAGAAATAATGTTTGATGGGGTTGATAGGAATATATCTAAACTAGCTCTTAGGCATGAAAAAGATCTAGAAGAGATCATTTTAGGCACAAATTCATCACCCAAAAAGGTTTACATTGGGAAGAAGATGAATCCTAAGATCAAGATCATGCTTATCACTTTGTTAAGAAAATATTTAGTATTTACATGGTCATATGATGACTTGGAGGCTTATAGGGAGGACCTATTTCAGCGTGAAATCCCTATGAAGCTAGATTCCAAGCCTTTCAAACAAATTAAAAGACCAATCAATCCAATTCTAGCATTGGAGATGCAACAAGAACTTGTGAAACATAGAGATGGTGGGATAATTAAGCCAATTAGATAATCTACTTGGGTGTCTAGTTTATTGCATGTAAGGAAGAATAATGGTGATATTTGACTCTGTGTGGATTTTAGAAACCTAAACGTGTCTTCTTTGAAAGACAACTACCCCTGGAAAATATAGAAGCAATATTAAAGAAGGTAGCCAGCTATAGATTATTACCTATGATGGATTATTTATTTAGCTGTAATCGAGTAAAATTTAAGGAGAAAAAGCAATACAAAAAAAAATTACTACTTCATATGGGAAATATGTGTATGTATAGATGCCTTTTGGTTTAACCAATGTTGGAGATACTTTAAAAGGGTCATGAATGTAGTGTTTTTTATTTAACTGATATTATAATGGTGGTATATCAGGTTGATTTGACATTTTCAAAGAAGGATAAGGACCACTATGTTTATTTGGAAAATATTTTCCAAACATGTATGAAGTATGGTATCTCCCTAAACCTTAAAAAGTGTATGTTTAAAGTTACAAAGGGTAAGATACAAGGTCATATTGTGTCCAAATATAGAATCAAATTTGACCTTGAAAGAGTGGCTACAATTGAAAAATTTCTTAGGCTAAAATAATTAAAGTTGTTCAACCTTTCTTTGGTCGGATCAATTTTCCTAGGATGTTTGTGCCAAATTTGACCAAGAAGAATAATTCAATTTCCAATATGCTTAAAAAGGGATATAGCATAGCTTGGTAAGGGAAAACCACTGAAGAATTTTTAGATATCAAATAAAAAACCAAATAGGCCTTAGTATTAGCATCTCCTAATTTATCAAACCCCTTTCAATTATTTTTATTTGCTTCATTCCACACAATTGTTATTATGTTGTAGAAAAATCAAGATGGTTTTGAACAACCTATTTCCTTTTTTAGTAAGTCCCTCTAAGTTGAGGCACAAATATTGTAGCCTATGTATCACATGTTGTAGTGAAAGATATTTTCATTCCACATGAAGTGATTGGTAGAAAATGTAGATGGATCAAAAAAATTCAAGAGTTTGCTATTGAGATCCAAATAAAAAAACTATTCAAGAGGCAAGGTTTTCTGAGGCTAATGGTCAAATCAAAATTATAAGTTACTAAATTAAATCAATTGGATATGAAGGATGATGAAGAGAAATATAATTTGGAGTATATATCTTGGGACAAATATGTGTTGTAATACTTGTGTCATCTTAATTGTCTAGGACAAATGATTAGGAGCCAAAAAGGACTTTGAAAATTCATCCTATAAATATTTTCATATTGGCAATGAATTGTTCTGAAGGAACAAAGATTATATTCTTTTGAAATGCCTAGATGAAAAGGAAACTATCAAAGTATTAAAAGAGATGCAACATTGTGATTGCGGAGGTCATTTCATAGCTAAAACATCTACCCACAGGATTGTTCGAATAGGATATTGGTGGCCATCCTTGTTTATTGATGCACATAAAATGGTCAAGAGTTGTGACGATTTCCAAATATTCGACGATTTCCAAATATTCTCTAGTAAATTAAAGGGATTAGAGCTTTGCCCTTGATACCATTAAAATTGGAAGCCCCATTTAGTAAGGGGGTATTGAATTCATTAGTGAGATCACTAAGTGTGAGACAAGGATTGTCAGGGTGGACCAATTACACTTGACTCATGATGAATCGAAGCATAACTTCGTCAAACATACCTGCATCTACAAATAATATCATTTGAAATGGAAATCTAAACTAAGCATTTAATTGAAAATGAAAGCTAAAAACTACACAAAAATAATTAAATTCCTAACCTAGCCCATTTGAAACTTATCTTGTTTTGGAATTAGTGTCGTGTTGATGTGAAAAGATGACCCTTTCCCAATCTTGTGATTAGTGAGCTTGTTTCAATTGATTCTATGGAAGAGAATCGATGAAACCATTGTGATTGATGTATGAAAACCGAGTTTATGTAAAAATGAACACGAGGCAAGCTAAGTTACCATGATTTTATGCTACAAATGATATAATTATGTTATTGCTAAGCTAAGCTAAGCTAAAATTATGATAAAAGATGAAAACCCTAATTCATATACAAACTAAGATGGATGCATGGAAGCCATTAATGGATGCTCTAAGCTATTATGCAATGAAAATGACCTAAAATAAGCTAACAAGTGAGTAAATATGAGAGTATGGATGCAAGTGATTTCAACAACATAAGTTTTCTCTAAAAAAGATGGATCCATTTGTCTCCAAATATGGTTCTATTTATAGAAGAGCAAATGAGAAATGGAGGGTTGAGGTTGAAAATATTAATCAATGATCTAGGATGAAAGGAAGGAGAGGCATGGATCATGGATTCTCATCAATGGATGAGAATGCATGATGGGATTTAATCAAGGGTTCACATTTGCCTCAAACAAACACACTTTTGACCTACACACATAGGTCAAAGGTGACTTGTTCAAAAGGTTAAAAGATAACTTGTAACTCAAGTTACAAGGTAACTTGCATTTTAAGTCAAGTGAAAAAATCCCTTTTTCAAATGATGGAGGAATACAAATATATTTTTGGAATATTCCTATGGGTGAGGAAAAGGGCATTTTGCAAATTAAAACAAAGTTTTAATTGTGCAAAAAGGGGGATAAGAAATATTCCATGGGAATATTCCTTTTGCTTAGAGGAAACTTAGTTTAATTGCTAATTAAACAAGATTTAATTTATGCAATTAGGGTATTGGAAGAAATAAAGTGACATTTATTAAATTAGATGATTTAATAAATGTGGGAAAGGTGAAATGATATTTAATTAAATAATTTAGGGTTATTTAATTAAATAAGATGACTTAGGGAATTAAATTAAATATGTTGATTTATTTAATTTAATTAGATGAAATGTGAGCATGAAAGGGGGTGAATTAACTCGATTAAATTTAATTAGGCCAATAGATGAAAATGATGCAATTAATTAATTAGCTAGGCTAATTAAAACAATTAAGCGAAAAGAGGATGGGTTAAAGAGGAAATGATGTTAGTAAATCTGATTTAAATGTATGATATCGATTAGGACATTTTTCAATGTCTACCTTTTGCCCCTCTTTGAAGCAAGGTACCTACTGCTTCGGTTCAAAGAATAACGCTGCTCAAATGAAAACTGTTGCTCAAATCAAAAAATAATTTTTATTTTAGTTTTTAGATGCCCCAATGGAAGGATAAAGCTGATTCCCTGCCCCCTCGAGAAATCGAGCGAAATTTCTAAATTTTGGGTTGATTTCTCGATAAAGATGAAAAGCTGCCCCAGGGGGTTTGTAAAGGCCCCAGAATGCAAGAATTATGCCAAAACGCAAAAAACAATGCAAAACTAGGCTCTGATTGAAAAAATTGGTGAAAATGATGATGAACCCTAGCTTGAAGGTGAAATTAGGGCAAAAAACCCTAATTTTCTAGCATAAATAAGCCAAGAAGGGCCACTTTCAATTCATTTGTGCATTTACACTTAAGAGATTCTTGCTGATTTGAGCTCTGAGCCTCCGACGAAATGGCATGTCGTGAGCTTCCTAGGCACATCTCCGATCGAGTTCGAGAGTTCCAGCAACTTCCAGGCGTAGGACCACTGGTATGTAACTTGAATCTTCATTTGAAATTTGAATTTTTGATGCATTTAATACACTTTAGAATTTAGACTTTGGCAACGTCGCTATATAGCAATGCCCAAATTGCGATCGACGATGCCAGAATGAATTGTAGCAACGCATTTTTTTTTGGCAACACTTTTGGTGATTTAGAATTAGGGTTTCTAAATTTAAATGGCGATGCATGCTTGTTTAGCAATGCCCATGCCGATTTAGAAATTAGTGTTAGGGTTGCCAAAGTATAAATAGTGACAACATTGTATTTGGTGACACACATTTCAATTTATGATTTAAAATGCCTTCAGGCATCACAATTTGAAATTAGAATATAGCGATGCTATTGAAAATAGCGGCGCTTTTGTGATTTTTGAGATGTAAATTTCAAATTGACTCAAATTTCCTTGATTTCTTGACGTTGTGCACTTCATGGATAAAGGAGGTTTTTCCACCACTAATGTTGCGGGAGCATAGGCCCACCATTTTGGAGAGGCTTAGCAATTTGTCAGAGTTATTCCAGGAGCACCTAGGAGAGATCGGCCTTTGGTATGTTGCATACACACCTATCATCTGGACACATCTCGCCATGATGATTGCCCTATGTGAGAGATGGCACAATGAGACCTCGTCGTTCCACCTTTCGATAGGTGAGATGACAGTGACCTTGGAGGATGTTTGGCGAATGTTGCACCCACCCATTCACGTCGATTGTGTGATTTACGATGTTGATGCCATAATTGATGCATGCCAGAAGATGATGGAGATGGAGGATATTGTGTTGGTGACATCTCAGATTGACCTCGAGTCATACAAAGGTCATTTTCCAACCTTTAGATTGATTATTGCAACCATTATTTCAGGTTTGGTGGCCCCAAACAGACGTAGTAGAGGATTCATCTTAGGATGGGGCTTGGCGTAGCATCAAATGCTGCATAGGAGGACACTCTTTGCATGGGGTCTTGCGATGCTAGTCTCCTTATATCATGATTTGCATGACTTTGTCTACTATGACGACAGGGCTATTGGTGCAAGGGTGACTCTGCTACATATTTGGGCATGGGTGCACATTGCAGTGCTTTGACCGATTATTCAAATGGTAGATGTCGAGCCAGATGATCCCATCATTTGGAGATACAGGGGTGCCATTACTTTGAGGCACACTGGATAGATTGGGCTCCCATATTGGAGATGGGTTATTGATGACATGACAATTTTTCACTGGTGCCCATTGCTTGAGATGCTTCCATGGTTTGATGACATTCAACAGTTGTATTTTTTCAGACAAACCCGATATATGTAGGGTCAAGAGCACCACATTATTGAGAGGTATCTTCCTGATAGGGTAGCACATCAGTTCAAGGATGTACAAGATAGGCCTGATGATGCATATAGGGCCATTTTTGTGAGATTGACCAGAGAAGTTCCTATATGGGGGCTGACCATTCCAACTCCAGAGGTCGTTGAGAGCTTCAGACAGTTGGTGGCCCAGCCTTGGGCATACGATCAGGGCCAACTAGTAGCTCAAACTACTCTGACATATGATGCATGGTTCATCCCACCTAGATGATTAACAGATCTAGCAGGTGCTCCTCCTAGAGGGAGACTGAGAGGCAGGGGAGCCAGAGGTAGGGGACAAGGAGGCCAAGATGACCATGATGGACAGGTTTTGGGGGCTCCCCTAGTTGGATAGCCACCTCAAGTACAACCATAGGTTCAGAAACAAGTGCAAACACAGGTTAAACCATAGGTGTAGTCACAGCCAGGACCACCACCACCACCAGATACATCAGATGTTATGATACAACATTTGCAACAGTAGGTGCATGCACTGTCTGGTGAGCAAGATCAAGCCCACCAATAGGTGATTGTAGTCATTGTAGAGAGAGATTAGGGGTTGTAGAGAGTACAAGCTATTACTATTGAGAGAGATCAAGAGGTTGCCTAATGCCAACAGATTGAGACGATGATGGTGGCGACCCATGGTCAGAAATTTTCAGCATGATTATATAGAGAGGCTATTACAAAGGCTACATACCACTGACAACATTACCATCGGGATGTTCTGACGGCTCTCCGACAACCAATTTTTTCATAGTGTAGCAATGCGCATCCTCGAGTAGAGGATCAACCTGAGAGACATGCTAGAGAGGGTAGTGGCCATCAGGGCTAGCTTTTTGATGTATAGACATTTTTTTATTTTGCCCCATTCTTTATCACTGATATACATTTATGGGCTCCTTTTTTATATCATCGTGGATATTGTACTTTTGATCGATGTTCATATACTGATCCATATTTTGTATCATGACACATTTTTTGATATATATAAATATGATATAGATATGGATGATTCATTCTATGATGTGTTCATTTTATTTCATGATATGGATGATATGTATGGATGCATTTTATTTATGCCTATGTGATATGTGATGATCATGATATGGATGTATGTAATGTTATGGATGCAAATGATGTGGATGCATTTTTTTTTGTATATTTCTATGTATGTTTTATGATGATGATGTATGCATATGGATGTATGGATGCAAATTCTTATGATATGCAACTATTTAAGATGCTTAGAATAACAAATCTATATTATTCATCACAACTCAAATGATTATGCAAAATGTATGATGTGATATGCAATGAGATGGATGCTATGATTATGATATGTACATATGTTTATGATTTGTGGATGCAGGATGGATGCATTGGTGATATTTTTGTTGACTGTCATGATACCAGGTTAGCACAGAGAGAAGATAGGAGAATAAAGGATGAATGACCATTGATTTTGATGTTTTCTTTTAAAAGATCCAACAAGTCTATGATCCATCGAGACATTATTAGAGATGGTGACGAGACAATACAAGATGCAGGATGATGAGGTTCTCACACTTTGGGACTGGGATTTTTCATTGTTCCTTATTGTTTAATATAACACATAGACACGATGCATCAAGGTATTGATAACCAGGATGTCATTGTATCTAGTGTAATGGAATTTAACTCGACAAATAGATAGGATAGTTCTTATTTACATATTGACATACACAAACCTCATTGGAATGTAAGTTAGAAGCTTTAGAATATATTGGACCAAAGCATATGCAATAGTCAACAACAAACCCCAAACAACCTTCCTACACACAACTAAGCAAGTATGCACCAAGATTATATTACAAGAATACCCACAAGCACAACAAATGAAAGATCATGATCGATGCCCCATTTATTTCTCTCTAAATAATTTTGATAGACATCATTGAGAGGTCTTGGGAATGGGTCCTTAAGATAAATCATAAGAAAAGATCAAAGAAAAACAGTCAGTGTCATCTATATCTCTTGCCTTGTTTAATTTAGCTAAAGTGATAACTGATATTGATGCCCATTATAGGAAGGATACATCCTAGAACATGTTGATCAGAGGGTTGTTTGATGTTAGGATGATGATGCTAAGATGATCCATTGATACAAACTTCACTGACATATTAACCTATGATCTAGACTTTAGACTTTGACACTTAGGTTTTCACTTTGTGACTTGCTACACTTGCTTTCTACTTGACTTACCAAAGGGTGAATGCGCCGATCAATTTATTATGGATGAAAGTTTATTACAGGTGAAAGTGAGATGGCATGGGTGGTTTTGGGTTTTTCAGAATATTTCAATGTTTTGAGGCTATTTTTGGTATTTTGAAAGTTTATGTGAATGTTTTTGAGATTTTCGGGTATTTGGATGTTTAGGGATTTTATGATATTTGGATGTTTATAGATTTTCTGATATTTTAATGTTTAGGGGGTTTCTAGGAGTTTTGACCAAGAACCTAACCTAGAAGACCTATCCTAGGGGTCTTGGGGGTTGATCAAAGATAAACCTTGCCTACATTATACACGTAGAGACCACGTAGTTTGACAGACTCGACCCATTTATAGGATGAAAATATGAACAAATGATGGAAAGTTGGTTTATTATGATGAAATCCTAAAAGAATAACCTAGGGTATCTTGGGGTCACATCAATGATGGACTTGCCTACATTCAAGCTCAGAGATGACGTAGTTCAACAAGGATACAACTTTTTTGGATTTTCGATGTTTAACATTTTTAGGGATTTTGATGTTTTCTGGATGTTTTGGATTTTAGCCTTTACATTTTTGCGAATGTTTTTGGATTTTAGTTGTACAAGATTTTGGATGTTTTTGGATTTTTGATAAGATTTTATGAATGTTTTTGGTGTTTTGCGATAAGATTTCTAATGACCTCAAGATATACAAGGACTTGATAAGATCCATAACGAATTACCCCCAACATGACAGGTTAGACTACTTCGATATAGGCAGGACAAAATGACCTTTGAAATATGCCAAGTAGTACTAAAGAGATATGATACTTCAAATCATCAAGCTATGAAAAGGATGTAGATGGGTGATGGATGAATGGTAGTACAAAGAATGATGGGACCAAAGAGCCAAAGAATAGATGGAGGTGATTTATTTACATGAGGCACCTATTTGCTAGGTTTTCACCAAGGTACATTCCCAAAGTGCCACCGAGGTGGTTTTCACTAGAGGACAATTTTTTTCTTTACTTTTCCAATCCTTTTTCTTATTTTTTTGGATTTTGATCTTTTTTTTTGTATTTTTTTGTATTTTCTAGTTTATACCCTTCAAGACTAGGCATAATTTTTTTTGAGATGCAATCTATTAGTTGGCTCCTGCAAGGGTTTAACTTCAGGTGTTGATAGTTGATATGCTCTTGATCCATAGCTTGTTGTGACAACGAAGGGACCCAACCAGTCAGGCTCAAATTTTCCTTTACTATCTTGATATGGTAGATTCTTTTGATTTTGCTTTAGGACAAGATCCCCTAATTGGATAGACCAAAACTTGATTCTCTTGTTATAGCTTTGTTTCAGTCGATTTTGATATACTTGCAAGTGATTAAGGGCATCAAGATGATGCTCGTCTAGGAACTCTAGCTCATTCAACCGAGATATTTTGTATTCTTCATTGATGATTAGATCCTGTAGTGACAGTCATAGTGATGGGAGATCAACCTCAATAGGCAAGATAGCTTCTAATCCATAGACCAAGGAGAAAGGGGTTGCACCTGTTGGTGTGCGACTAGCTTCTTCAACTATTTTCTTCAGGATTTTTAGGATGGTTTTCTTTGTAGCCTCCACTTGGTTGTTTCCTTAGGGATAGTTTGGGTAGAGAATTGGTGTTGGATATTGAATTTTTGGAAAAAATCTTTCACATCCCAATTCTTAAAGGGTGTCCCATTGTTTGAGATTAGGGTTTGTGGGACACCATAATGGTAGATGAGGTAATTCAAGATAAACTTAGCAATTTGCTTCCCTGTTATGTAGGTCATAGGAATGGCTTCTACCCACTTAGTGAAGTACTCAGTGGAAGTTATGATAAACTTGTGGCCATTAGATGAGGTTGGGGTGATTTTTCCTATGAGATCAAGTCCCCATTATGAAAAAGGCTAAGGTGTGATTATGGTTTGCAATTCCTGAGCTAGTGCATGAATCATATCTCCATGTTGCTAACATTGGACACACTTTTGCACATATCGATGAGCTTCCTTCTCCATTATTGACCAATAGTACCCCATCCTCAATAATTTCTTAGCTAATGTCATACCACTAGAATGAGAACCACATATGCCATTGTGTACTTCTGTTAAATCAGTTAAGGATTCCTCTTGGTTAAGACATCACAATAATGTTCCTTCGATGCTTTGACGGTAAAGGGTATCACCTAGGATCACAAATTGGGATGCCATTTTGACAAAGGTCTTTTTAAGGTTAGAGGTGATATCAAATGGGGAGGTTCCTCTACTTAGGTAGGTAAATATGTCATGATACCATAGGGATCTAGGACCAACAATGACACACACAAATTTAGATTCAAGGATTTAAAAAGTTGGCACTAGAAGTTGTTCTACCAAGAATTCACATTGGAGGACGTTGTTCAACATGTCCAATAGTGATCCAATGGTTTCCATGGCATCTGCTGCTCTATTGTTCATGCGAGGAATTTGATCAAAAGTTATGTATATAAAGAGATCTTTGAGATTATCTACCATCTTCTTGTAAGGGGTGAGCTTGTCATCTTTAGTTTAATAGTCATCATTAACTTGGTTAATAACTAGTTGTGAGTCTCCATAGACTTTCATTTCTTGAATCTGCCACCAAACTGCTATCCTTAAACTTATGATTAGGGCTTCATACTCAACAATGTTCTTAGTGCATGAAAATGATAGCTTGTATGACTTTGAAATGTAATCACCTTGAGGGGTGATGAAAATAATGCCTAATCTAGATCCATGTTGGGTGAATGATCCATCAAAGTATATTTTACATTAATCTGTGAGGTTGAGAAGGAATACTAATTCATCAGGAAACTTAGATACCAAAGGATTTTCTACATAGATGGGTGCTTCTACTAGTTGGTCTATGATCACTTGTCCTTTGATTGCCTTGCACTCCACATAATCTATGTCAAATTCAGTTAAGATCATCACCCATTTGGCCATTCGTCCTATGAGAGTTGCCTTAGATAACAAGTATTTTAATGGGTCTATCTTTGAAATGAGCTTGATTTGATGTGACAACATGTAATGTCTGAACTTCTGTGACACAAAAAATATTGCTAGGCATGCTTTCTCAATAGGTGAATAGTTTATTTCATAGCCCACAAAGGTTATGTTGATGTAGTAGATATATATTTCCTTTCCATTCTCATCATGTTGTGCCAAAAGAGCTCCTAGTGTTGCTGATGTTGTTGAGATATATGAGATCAATGCCTTGTTTGGTATTGGCGGAAGGAGCACTAGAGGTGTTAGTAGATAATATTTGATCTATTGGAAAGATTTATCACACTTGTCATCCCATTTGTAAGTTATCCCTTTATGGAGAAGATGTGAAAAGGGATGGATCTTATCTGATAGCTGCGCTATGAAGCTTCTGATGGATTGCAATCTTCATTGTAATATGTTGGGAATAGGATGCCATTTAATTGAAATCCTAAACATATTTCATGTATCTCCTAAGTCCTTGGAAAGTGTTCCCCAACACTAGGATTAGAAAGAGATTAAATTCGAATGAAATGAACATGTAAATTGACATTTGTGATTATTCCTAAATAATAGGAATATGTGGGGACATCCAAGAAGAGTTCCTAAATAATAGGAGCACATGGGGCACCAACATAGAAGGTGGAACCCACCTTGCTTCAGTTAACTGTTTGGAGGATTGATAACACTTCAATAATGCATGTTTAAATCCTACAAATTAGGGATTGATATTTACATGAGTGAAGTGGCACTATCAGTTCAATATCAGTTCAGCTCAGTTCAGTTTAGTTCAATTTAGTTCAATATCAGTTCAGTTCAATTCAGTTCAGTTCAATTATGGTTCAATTATCTTTAGTTGCATGTAGTTATTTTGAGTTGACTTGAGTTGCATGACAGATAATAGGTGGATACTTTCAGTTAAGTGGGGATGATCAATCATGCATAATGTTTGCATGAATTGGTGGAGAGATATGTTGCAGTTAACTAGGATTGACTTGGGTCCACCTTGGGCACCCAAGTTGGCATCTTTCAGTTAACACCTTTTGCATGAGAAGATATTTAAAAGGCTCAGTCAAATGGGCCCATTAGGCGCCAACTTTGAGGTGAAGTTTGCATGATATATTCTTGACCAAAGTTTAGTTAAGTGTTCAGTGTGGGGCACCCAAATTGAGGAAGAATTTGGTGGTTTGACTTCATATTACATTATGGAACTCTACTTGCCCAATCTAGGCATAAATTTTTGTGAGGAGATTTATGCTCTTATATTGTACAACTCTTATGAGTTTAGATGCTCATAATTGTCTATTAACTGAAAAAAGTGTATGAGAGTTCTATGAGAATTTATTGTAGGTTGTGAAGAATGATTGTTGAATTCAAGGAAGCATATCAATCAAGGATTGATATAGTATTATTGTAATCTTGTTCTAAGGTTAAATAATACAAGCACTATTGATTTTGGTGGAGTTTTTTCCTTAAAGGGTTTCTCCACATATATGTTGTGTCACTTCTATCTTCTTATCTCATTCTTCTACAATATTATGTCTCTTTCTACAATTGATAAAATTGATCTAAACAGATTAATCATACACAAAGAATTATGACAAAGAACACTTAATTAGATCTGTAGTCTCATAGTTTTATAAGTTTTAAGCTACAATATTACCTTCATTTTCCAACATAATCCTCTCATCTATTTTAGTGTTTGTGGCGGTTCCATGTCAAGGATTTCTTTTACCTTTGTTGGATCAATTTCTATCCCTCTTTGTGAGATAGTGAAGCCAAGAAGTTTCCCTGATGTAACCCCAAAGACACACTTTTTTTGATTCAATCATACCTTGTATTCTTCAAGCCTGTCAAAGATGGGTCCTAAGACTGGTATGTGCTCACTTCTTTTCTTTGATTTTTCCAAAATATCGTCCACATAATCTTCAACTATTTTGTGGATAATGTCATGGAAGATGAGGGTCATTGCTCTTTGATAGGTTGCTCCTACATTCTTTACCCTGAATGGCATCACATTCTAGCAATATATTCCCCATGAACAAGTGAATGCAGTTTTATGTTGATCCTCCTTGGTGATCATGATTTGATTGTAGCCTAAAAAACTATCCAAAACTAGTGATCTTAACTTCTTATAGACAAAGAACATCTAAGTCTAAACAATTCTATTGATTATCTCTTACAATATATTTCATCTAGAGGTTAGTAATACCTCAAACATTCTAGGAAATAAAATTCATTGATGAAAATAAAATGCATGTCATCACTATCCAACTTCGCAAGAATGACATAACAATTTTGCAAAAAATATTCTCTCGAAAAATTTCCCAATCGAATAACATGATAGCTAATCCTTTATCCTGGAATAATTTCTCTTTCTTCTAACCACCTTGGAGGATTGCGAGCTCTTGAAAAGCTCACAAGAGAAGAAGAAAGACAAGTAGATACATCTGGCTGAGAGGATAAAATAAACAACAATTGAGGCATAATAGAAAACTTTGGTTGATTGGATGGCTCTCCTATAGTAGGAAAAATAACTTTTCCCTTTTCATGAGGGTTTAACGAGGCACTAGTTGCCAACTTAGTTTGATTATTAGAGAAGTAGTTGGGTTGGTTTGAGCTCCACCAAAGTTGGGATTATAGTTATTCTTGCGATTCCCTAGATAGTCCACCCTTCATCGACTTTAGAAGGGGGAGCTTTAGAGGGTTGACCATCGAGTTTATTGTGAGGGGAAGCTAAAGGAAAATCCCTAATCTTACAGGGTTTTGTTGATGCAGATTGGGCAAGTGACTTGGACAATTGAAGGTCCACCATTGGCTATGTTTTTACTTTGTTTGGAGGTGTAGTGAGTTGGATGAGTAAGAGGCAGCTTACAGTTGCATTTTCCACCACCGAAGCGGAGTATATGGCTACTACACATGCCTCTAAGGAGGTAGTTTGGTTATAGAGACTTGGTAATGGTATTGGTTTTGATTGCAAGACGATGAGTACTGGATGTGATAGTCAGAGTATCATATTCTTAACCAAAAATCTTGTATCATGCTCGTACTAAGTATGTTGATGTTCAATATCACTTTTTGTGAGAGATGGTTGAGAATGGCAAGGTCTTTATTGAGAAGGTTGACACTTTGGATAATGTTGTAGATTCTCTCATGAAGCTAGTAACCACATATAAGTTCTCTTGGTGTAGGAAGGCCATGGGCCTTGATCACTGTACTTGATTATATTTTATTTGTATCTCATGGATGTAATTGCAATGTATAATGTCAAGTGGAAGAATGTCAGGATAGGTGACATTATAATTGTTAGTGTAAATAGTGTCTTTATCCATCTAGATAGGATATCACCTTTCTAGGATTGACCTATTCACACCTAGCTTAAGTTTACTTATGCTTATTTTGATTTTGTCTCACTCCATAGAATTGAGACATGTGTTCTCATAACTTGAGACACCTATTGCATGTACACTTGTCACTTGCTCGCACACTTGTCAAGTGAGCTCACAAGTGTCCCATATTTTGAGGGTTAGTCAAAGTTTCACTCCTACCTTCTCACCTCCTCATCCTTGCCTATATATACAAGGATTGATCATTGCATTACACTCTCTTCATTTTATATTGATATACATACTATTGTGCTTATTATGTTTCACTTGTGGAAGTTGTTTTTCGCTCTCATATCTGGGTATTCTCCAACATGGTATCAAAGCCATAAGAGCATATTTCTTCCCACATTAAGGTGATTACAAAACTTAGACCTATCAACAAAGTGTCATAGATCCAAATGGTTAGTGTCATCGCGTCCAAAAGGCTTGGGAAACCAAAACTACTTTTTGTTTCATCAAATTTGGTAACTGAATTTTTGCAATTTTTGAGCCTTTGTGTTGATAATACAAAAGGTGAAAAAAAATAGCAGAAGGCCCATTTCCATCTATCAATCTGCCATTAGGTGGAAATAATAATTTTTAGGTGTATTTCAACCTTATTTTCAAAAATTTCAAAATTTGGCCTATTTGGAGGATTCGTCATTATTGATTGCTTGCATGTTCTCTCTTGTATGTAGTACTTTCCTATTGTTTATTTCAATTTGTAGAGATTTAAAATTTTCAAGGGCCTTCAAATTTGTAGTGCCCTCCACACCTGCAACCTCCACAAGAAATATTCTTAGAAACAAGATAAGTTGAGGCATTTTATTCTATGATGGTTTATCATACCATTTATCATGTGTACATTATGATGGTTATTCATATCTCTTGGAGTGCATGTGATCCATACACCCTTGTTAGGTGTGACTATTTTTTTTCCCATGCTACTATCTCCTATCATAGTGGGGTGGACCTATGGGAACCACATGGTTTGGTTGCACTCAGCCACCATTGAGAACTATCAAATTTATTGGAGTGGATCACAATCACACATGAGATGGAGAAAGGTTTCATAACTCTCTTGGTTAACTCATTTATAAAAAAGATGTAAAAGTGTATTATTAAAGATGTTTGAGTCCTCTTATATAATTTTAATATTATATTGAGACCTACTAATTGAAAGGTTTGTAAACTACCCACATAATTGGTGATGTTATGATTATTACTTTTACTCCATTTCAACATTGATGTCAAACATGTATGTCACTTTATATGCTTTTCATAATTATTTTTGTGTTGGAAAAAAGAACTGAATGCACATTTATATTTGGTATTAAAATGAATGAAAGGTAATATAAAACATTGAATCATGATATCATTGGAATATGTGTTGGTTTCATCCTCCTAGTGTTAGTTGTGTGTTAGGACATACCACAAGGCAATGTTATTTTGGATCCCATCATGGTAGGATGACAAGTGGAGAGTGTGAATTATATTTATTTTTTTCCCTCACGTTATAGGAACTTATCATAGATTTGCTTATTGACCTTCTAATTCTTGGGAAGAATCTTGTCCATTTGGATATATTTTGGAGATTGGGTTTGAATGCCTAACATGGTCTCCTAATGGTTTATTGTCATTTTGTATTCCATTTGTGTTGTAATATTTTTGTGTCATAAGTCATTCCTTTGATTATGATACCTATAAACAGTCATATGTTCAATGTTTTGTTAGGACTACATCATAGAAATGGGACATTGTAGTGTAGAAAAATGTATCCCATTACATTTTTCACAATTGTTCGGGCCCTCCTTTTTAAAATAAACTTAATAGTGCCTTGATGTAGTGTTGGAAAATATATCCCTTTACATTTTCACACTTGTTTGGGCACTCCTTTTTAAAATGAACTTAATAGTGCCTTAATTTAGTGTTGATAAATGTACCCCTTTACATTTTCACACTTATTTGGTCCCTCTTAATTACAATGGACTTAATTATGCCTTAATAAGCCCTTTTATTCATTTAAAATCCTAAAAATTTACATTTTCCAAAGGGGAAACCCTACAATAATTAATTCCAACACATAACACTTTACCTTGGCAATGTGTGTTCCAAGAATAGGAACCTAGGACCCATTCGCCCATGGGCGATTGGGTCCTCCCTAGACCTTTGAATCCATTTTTAAAACATATTTTTGTAGTATTTTATCATCCAAAATTCAAATTTCAAAGGTCGGCGGAGTGATAGAATTTCATGCCCAACTGTTAAGTCTACAATGAGGTCGATGTTGGGAAGAGGAAAATCATCCTTTGGGCATGCTTTTTTTAAGTCTTTGAAATCAATGCAGATTTTGATGCCCCTAGTGGGTTTTGAGATTGGTACCAGGTTTGAAACCCACTCAGGATAATCTATTGGTTGGATGAACCCGGCGTCTAGAAGTTTTTGTAACTCTAGTTTCACCAAGAGTGCTATCTGAGGGTGCATCTTTCTTAACTTTTGTTTGACTGGCTTGGCTTTGGGATATACCGCTAAATGATGCACAACTATTTCAGGATCAAGGCTAGGCATATATGTGTATGACCATGCAAAGTTAGCTCTTCATTCTTTCAGGAATGCTACTAGGTTATTCTATTCTCCATCCAACAAGGATTTGGCATAGAAAGTGATTTGGGGTGCTTCTTTTGTTCCTAGATTGACTGGGGTAACCTTTTTTGCTAGCACTGCTGACTTTTCAGGATGCATTGCACTAAGGGGGAGATTGAATCCCTCATCCTTGGGCTCCTCAAATAGGTTTTCACCCTTGGATACATCCTTTCTTTTTACTATTTTAGGATCAAAGAGTGCCACGATGTGGTTTTCACTCAAGGATTTGTATGTTAGTTGCATTTCATCAATTTTGCAATTGAATTCAATCATCTCTCCATAGTAGGCCCCTGTATCTAGCTCTATGTCGAAACCTACTTTGTGATCTACCCAGGATAAGTTGTCATGGAGTCCCATGAACTCTAAGATTGCTTCATTGTTTTCGAATAAATCAAGAATCGGTGGTCCTTGTTGGTCCCTGTCAATAAGTTGTGGGTATACCAAGTGTAGTTCAGTGGGCTAATTGCTTGGAACAAAGGATGTAATGGATATCATGAATAGGGAGTTATTTTCAAATAGGTCACCCATATTAAGGGGGAAGTTATCTAAGGTTGTGTGACATGGTGTAGGTAACCAAGAGGAAGCCTCCACCAATTTAACGAAGTACCTTTTCCAATAAGGGTAATCTTGCTAGTAGTACAACCTAAACCAATATTCTTTAATCATTTCTCAGGAACAATAGGTTCTAGTAAGCCATTGTCATTTTGTCCCAATTTCTCATTCTTGTTATAACCCACTCCCTTCATGAGTTGCAAGCCTTTATTATCATCTTCCATAGGAAGAACAGGGATAGGTCGTTAATTTTGATAGAGAAGTTTAGAGATATCCTCCTTGTTGACATCTTCTTGATTTAGATCCCCCCATTTGGTGAAGGTAGTAGCTTCCATCTTGATTATTTGTGGATCTTTGGTGCTAAATGTAGGTTTCCCATGAGATTGAAGAGAAAGAGGCAATTCCCCTAAGACAAAGGTATCCTTTATGAGCTTATAATTCCCACAACCATCATCTTGGATAACTGCTTTGATGTCAAGAATGTTCTGCACAATGGGTGTATTTGTTGCTAAGCTAGATGCAAGAAATGACGGATCAAAAAACGAGGTAGGTATGGATGTAGGCCCTTCATCATTTTTAGGTACTTGGGGGATCTTATAGAACCTAGCCTCAAGATTTTTGCAGTAGTAAAAAGGATCAGGATCTCCATATATGGTAATTTCTCTACCCTTGAAAGGAAACTTGACACATTGATGGTAGGTTGAGGCAAAAAATTTTAAGGCATGGATCCATGGTCGGCCAAGTAGGATGTTGTACAAAAGATTAAGATCTAGCACTTGGCAAGTAGTTTCTGCAATAATGGGTCCCACTTGAATGGGTAATGCAATGATGCCTTGTGATACCCACTCTTGGTCATCATATGCCCTGATGGTGGTACTCTTTGTTTTCTCAATGGTATCTTCTGAGTAGCCCAGGTCTTTGATCAAATTAAGGGTACAAATATTAAGACCAACCCCTCCATCTACTAAGACTCTTTTGACCTTATTTTTATGAATATAGACCTTGAGGTGTAAAGAACGATTTTGAGATGGTTGTGGTGGGAGGTCTTTCTTAGAAAAGGTAAGAAGATGATCAGTAATGTGTCCTACCATAGCTTGAAACTGATCTGTATCAATATCCTTAGGGAAAAATGACTCCGATAAGGATTTCTCTAATATTTCTCTGTGTGGGAGATAACCTTAATAGTTCTAAGATTGATATCTATGCGGGGGTCTTCTTAAGCTATTCTGGGAGATTATACTTGCTGGGATTTGATGTAGGCAAAGTAGGTTGTTCCCTAGAATAGGATGGGAATCCTTGGATAGTGACCTTTCCACACCATGTGGTGAATCCACACTTGGCACTAGGTCCTTTGATGGTGATGACTATAATAACGCTATCACAAGATGCGACCACATTTGAATAGCTATGCTACACATATTTGTAATCCTTAGCTTTTTTGTTATTGTTCCCTTTTTTATGATCTGGAATAGGGTTCTTGTATATCTTGAGATCTTGATTCCCAACTGGTACTTCAACAAAGATGGTGTCATTCTCTATGAGATCTTGGATGATGTTCTTGAGTCTCATGCAATTTGCAATTTTGTATCCTTTGATTTTATGAAAGTCGCATAGATCATTTTTGTTGTACCAAGATGGTTTCTCTTGTAGTTCTTGGTAATTTTAAAAGTTGGGTAATGTTATCATATTTGATTCTACCAAATTTTTCATGATGGTTTCAATGGGTTCATATAACTATGTGTACTTACACTTGGGATAGTTGTTCCCATTGTTAGTTCACCTTTGTTGCATCTCATTGTTGATTTGATTGTTCTGATGGGGTATTGTTTGTTACAAAATGGGTTGAATGTTAGAAACTTGATTGTTGTTGGGTCTAGGTGCACTTAGGACCACCTTAGCATCTACCACACCATCATTTGTCACATTTTTGTTTTTATCCCAAACACGAGGTTTGTCATTTGAATTGGTTGATGGGCAATTGTAAGCCTGATCATTGCCCTATGAGATTAGATCTTGTTCAATGTTAAGGGCTCGAGGGACAAGCTCATCATAAGATGTGATGCATTGCATTTTCAAGTGGAATGAGAGATTGGGATCTATATTGGCTATGATTATTCCTACTTGTTGTTCATCAAGAAGGGTCCACTTGCTCTTACTAGCTTTTTGTCTCCATCGTTGTAAGAAATCGGTGAAAGATTCTCCTTTGGTTTGTTTGAGAGTATATAACTCTTCTAGACTAATGTCCATGTCAAGATTAAAGGAGAAGTGGTCGATGAATTGATCAGTGATTTCTTGAAAAGTTTTGATGCCAGAAGATAGACGAGAGAACCGATCCATAGCAAGACATATTAAACTTCGAGAGAAGAGACACATTAGATACGAATCATTATAAGCTACCTCCATACACATGACATTGAATTATTTGACATGGTCTATAGGACTTCCTCTCCCTTTGTATTTATTGAATTTGGGGATCTCCAATCCGGGAGGGAATGGTACCATTGCAATGTTTCGGTCAAAGGGGTAAGGACATAGGTTCTGTGTATGGGGATTTTCTTTCCCATCTAAAGGTCTTGCATTTCTTGGGATAGCGCCCTGAGTTGCAAAGCTAGATCATCTTGCAAATTTGGTGGAGGAACATATGATGGGATGAGGGATGAGTTGTTTATGTGATTTTGATATGACAGGGTGTTTATGGGGTGTATGGTGGAGTGAGATTATGTGAAGGTGATTGAGTTGTTGATGTGTATGTTCCTAGCGTGTTTGGATTGACGATGTTATATTGGGGGTTATAGTAGGAAATTTGTTGCTATTTTTGTTGCTGATATTGGGAATAATTTTGAGCTAGTAAGGCTTGCTATTGTTGTTGCACCACAAGGGCTTGTTGTTGGGCTTTCTATTGTTGTTGTTGTTGTTCTGTGATGGCTTGTTGTTGGGCCTGTTATTGTTGTTGTGCTGTGATGGCTTACTATTGGGCCTGATGTTGTTGTTGGGCTACTAAGGATGCTTGATAGGCTTGTTACTATTGTTGTGCTACTAAGGATTCTTGATAAGCTTGTTGTTGTTGTTGTGCGATTAAGGTTGCTTGATGTTGTTATTTTTATTGCTATGTGCTAAGGCTACTTGTTGTTGTCGTTGTGCGGCTAAGGATACTTGCTATTGTTTCTATGTGGCTAAGGCTACTTGCTATTGTTTCTATTGTTGGATGGATTGCTAATAAGCTTGTTGTAAGGCTAAGGTATGATTTTGCAATATAGGTCTGGTTGGTTGTTGGGACATCTATGATGGATTATGGGTGTTGATTTTTTGGATGGGTTGTGAGTTGGTGATGAGAGGTTGGGAGTTTCCTTGGTTCAACACTCCTTGAAAAATGGTGTATTGAGATGGAGGAATGTAAGTTTGAGATCCCATTTGAGTTTGCATGGTGAAGGGGATCGCGGGGAAGGATGTAAATCTGTCATTAGATTTTGCAATGGTGCTGACATACTAGGACCTTGAGTCCATTGATTGAAAATATTCTGTTGAACGATGTTTAGGGGATTTCCTTATGCTTGAGATGTGATCAAGGTATTTCCTGGGTTGATAGGGTTCATTCCCAAGGTGTTGCTTTGAGTTATATTGATGATAGATGAATTGGTTGTGTTTTGTGATGACAATGGTATAGATGAACCTGCAAGAGGATTGGGTAAAGATGTCCCTATTTGCATTGAGGGTTGACTCTATGATACAATATGGACATTCCCTTACATAATACCTTGAGACACTTGGTCTATACTACTTTGTGTGATGGTGGGAATACTTGTGGTACTCATGGATGTAGATGAAGATGGGTGTCCTTGATAGGTGGAGGTTGTGGTGGAGTAATGAAGGCCAAGAGGTTTATGTAGTTGTTTCAAATTTTTGGGGATAGGAGGGGCACCAAAGGTAGGCATCCAAGTGGTTGTTGGAGGTGGAGGATTGGTAACAAGAGTAACAACAAGTGTATTGCTTTCAAATGGAAGATTCAAACCAAAGTCCTTAGCAAGATCAACACAAGACTAGGATTAGATGTTTGATTTATCCCTAATGGTGAAGTGGTGAAGCCTTGTGCCAAATTTTGAGCCATAAATAATGAAGAAGTAGGAGATATGTTTTCAAAGGCTTGATGATCCATGAGTTCCTCCTTAGTAAGCTCAAAGGGATTGTTTGTGATGTCTTCAATTTCATATGGTCCTATCGGAGATGATGGTTTTTGTGATGGCATGACTTGGCTTGTTGGGTCAAATTCTAGAGGATTTGGATTACTTGAGGTAAATGCGATTTTGATTTTCTCCATAATTCTCTTATATTGTGATCTTGTTTTTACCATAAATTTTGGGTCACTGATGGGAGAGTTGTGTTGAGATTTATAATGTTTGAACTCTCTAGTTGACTCAAATCTAGGTAAAAGGGATGCTCTAAGTCTTTTTGGAGTAATGATGATAATGGGGAATGAAAAGATGGGTGATACGGAAAATGATCTTTGCAATCGTTTTGAGATAACACTTTTGACTTTGAGTTTGATGTTTTGATGTGGGGATAAAGGATGTTGATGAAATTGAAAATCTTTAGGGTAGACTCGTGACCTTCAAGATAAACTAGTTCAAGGATGATAACTAACTTAAATAGGTGCATGGAAAATGATACATTTCACATACAACTTTGCAAAGTTAGAGGTTGGTTTGATTTCATACTTAAGTCAAAAGATGTTGGTGTTTTTGAAAGTTTTTCAAAGATAGGTGAGGTGAAGTATGAAATTTTGATGAAGGGATGGATGAAATGTTTGACCCAATGTTGACTCATAATGAACCTATGTTTTCCAAGACCATGGTAGTGAGAGTGATGCTAGACCTCCTAAAATGTTCAAATCCTAAAGACCCAATGTTGACTTAGATGAGAGGATAAATGCGAATGTTTAAACCTATTCTCCTTCTCCTAGATCGAGCATAGTGGTTTCTTAACAAGCGGTTACGATTGCGGTAAATAATTACAACCCACTTCCTACCAAAATTTGAGTTATGATATCTATGTCTATGATGACGGGATGCATGTTTTACTTTATAGACTTTGATTGTATGATGGATCATTTAGATAGGTTGATTATCTTGAAAAAGATCTAGATTTTGAACCATAAAGAATGCATACATGTTTGGATGTCTTCTTAATGCACATTCATAAAAGTTCACCAACAATTTGTTTCTATTTAGGTATAGTATTGAAGTACAGTTTTTGATTGCTCTTGAACTAAGGTGACAAAGTTTAAAATGACAACCAATAGACCAAGTGTTTTGGCAGTTTTTATTTTGCGTGAGATCATTAAAGAAGAAGAAGATACTTATTGCCATGCGAGAGGTGGTAATATGGGTCTTCTAGCCAAAGTATCTGCTCTTCATTCTTCTTTATCCAAGATAGTTGCAGCAATTCTCCATTGATTGGATGTTTCCTTGGTTTCAAAAGTGAAGCTTCTCAAACGACTGATAATATTTGTTTGTTCTCCCTCAATGTATTCAAAGTTTGGTTGAATGATAGCACTTGTAAAGTTGGGTTGTAAAATAGGAGTGTCTGGTGTCCAAATGGTCATGTGGGGTTCAATTGTGTCAAGTTTATGTTGCTTAAGTGAATTGATTTTACAAACACTTTTCTTGATTAAGTTTCCAAACTAAATGTTTATGTCAAAAACATCATAACTTTCACAATGTCCATTTTGTGAAAATAATGAGATTAGAGCCACAATGTCTTATGTTGTCTTCGATAAATATGGATTATGATTAAGTCAAGATATTTAGAAGTTGCTAAGGATAGAAACCCTTAGGACAAGCAGTAATATCAAAGCTAAATCAAGAGGCACCCATATTTAAACCAAAGTGTTTGAAATTTTGAAGATAATGAATGTTCATTTTTTGGAATGTTTTGGAACCACACAATGTATCAAATTGACTCACAATCACTTACAATCTTAGGTTTGAAATGGCTATACTTTGTTGAATTCCCACTTGGATTTCTCCAAACACTAAACAATGTGAGCAATTAGAGATTTGGTGACACTTGCTCCCCTCCACGACATACAGTTCTTGAGACCACCAAATCTCAAAATCGTTAAAATCCGAAGATCGAAAGGATTTTTCTGTTTCTACAATTGAATAGTAAGAATGTGGGATGACTTCAGAATGGCCATTCTTGCACCAAAAAGTATTAAGGATTTTGGCTTTTGCACAAATTGGTTCTTAATCAAGGCACCCATTCAGGTGGCCACACAAGAGGCAAGAGTTACTTGCTTGTCTGTAGGAGTACCTGTAATGCTAAGATTTCCTATAGCATTCAAATTTATATACTGGTTGGGAGTAGCTTGGATTTAGCTCATTACCAATTGGGTCATTCCCTTGGGGTGATTACTTTTTCCCACTAAAGCAGGCCCTCTAAAGATAAACAATAGAGAAGAAGTACATTTGTAGTTCAACCACCTAGATTACATAAAGCACTTAGGAGGGATCACACACAATGTCTTTCCTTCACGCTCGCATGATTGTTCAATTTTAACTCCAAATCAAAATGTGTAACCTTTTAGACAACCAATGTCACCAAAATACTTTTGATTCTCAAGATCGTTGTGAAGCACAAGAAAAGTGCATACACATTTAAATGACACAAGTTGCAAAGAAGATTGCAAGACAAAGAAAACACAAGTTTTTTTTAATCCTCAAAGAAATGATGAGTTCTTTTTATAGCACCAAAACCAAGTATGAATTTGTTTGTTCAATTTTAAGCCCAAAGTAAAATGATAATGTGAAGGTTCAATTTTAGTTCCATTTGAGCGTTCATTTTAAGACCAAATTGAAATTTAGTGAGGTCCTAAAATAGAAGGTAGAAAGCATGAAAATTGCGTTATAATTTCCCCCAAAGTGTTTAAACGCTTTTTACAATTATAGAATTTAAGATAGAAGAGGCTTTCTTCATTTTAGCTCCATGTATTTTAACCTACAAAATATTGTTAGTCTAACAACTAGAACATGGTGAGATGCGCACTAGTAATCAAATAAATCAAGTAAATTAAGGTACATGTTAAAAAAAAAATCGAAAAGATTTTTACCAGAGTTGGGCGTTACTGAACATGATAGCGTCACAATTTGAAGTATCGATGTCGCTCTAGTGAAAATTGGCATTGCTTTGCAGCAAAAATAATGAGCACAATAGTGTTGGTATTTGTCTTGGCGTCGCTGCTAACAATAGCATCACGATTATAAATTTGATGGCGTTGCTCTAGTGAAGACGAGCATCACCGTTTAAATTTTTTGATACTTCCAGATTAAATCGGTGTCACCAGAATTAAATTAGCGTTAGTGCATTAAATCAACGTCAATGTTTCAAATTGTGTGGGAATCGCTATATGGTGACGCTCTACAAAAAGTGTCGATGTTTGTAGTTTGGGCGTCATTGCAACCTGCACAACATCGAACAAATAGAATTTGAGCTAAAAAATTGTTAAGTTAACAATTTTCCCTCCTAGCCCCAGAATGTGAGATGAGGATTGTCAGGGTGGACTGATTACACTTGACTCATGATGAATCAAAGCATAAATTTTCCAAACATACCTGCATCTACAAACAAGATCATTTGAAATGGAAATATAAACTAAGCATTTAATTGAAAACGAAAGCTACAAACTACACAAAAATAGTTAAATTCCTAACCTAGCCCATCTGAAACTTATCTTGTTTTGGAATTAGTGTCATGTTGATGTGAAATGATGACCCTTTCCCAATCTTGCGATTAGTGAGCTCGTTTCAGTCGATTCTATGGAAGAGAATCGATGAAACCATTGTGATTGATGTATGAAAACCTAGTTTATGCAAAAATGAACATGAGGCAAGCTAAGTTACCATGATTTTATGCTACAAATGATCTAATTATGCTATTTCTAAGCTAATATAAGCTAAAATTATGCTAAAAGATGAAAACCCTAATTCATATACAAACTAAGATGGATGTATGTAAGCCATTAATGGATGCTCTAAGCTATTATGAAATGAAAATGAGCTAAAATAAGCTAACAAGTGAGTAAATATGAGAGTATGGATGCAAGTGATTTCAACAACATAAGTTTTCTTTGAAAAATATCGATCCATTTGTCTCCAAATAGGGTTCTATTTATAGGAGAGAAAATGAGAAATGGAGGGTTGAGATTGAAAATAATAATCAATGGTCCAAGATGAAAGGAAGGAGAGGCATGGATCATGGATCCTCATCAATGAATGAGAATGCATGATGGGATTTAATCAAGGGTTCACATCTGCTTCAAACAAACACACTTTTGACCTACACACACAGGTCAAAGGTGACTTGTTCAAAAGGTTAAAATATAACTTGCATTTGAAGCCAAGTGAAAATATCCCTTTTTCAAATGATGGAGGAATAAGAATATTCTTTTGGAATATTCCTATGGGTGAGGAAAAAGGCATTTTTCAAATTAAAACAAAGTTTTAATTATGCAAAAAGGGGATAAGGAATATTCCCTTTGCTTAGAGGAAAATTAGTTTAATTGCTAATTAAACAAGATTTAATTTATGCAATTAGGGGATTAGAAGAATTAAAGTGATATTTATTAAATTAGATGATTTAATAAATGTGGGAAAGGTGAAATGATATTTAATTAAATAACTTAGGGTTATTTAATTAAATAAGATGATTTAGGGAATTGAATTAAATATGTTGATTTATTTAATTTAATTAGATGAAATGTTAGCATTAAAGGGGGTGAATTAACCCGATTAAATTTAATTAGGCAAATAGATGAAAATGATGCAACTGATTAATTAGCTAGGGTAATTAAATCAATTAAGAAAAAAGAGGATGGGTTAAAGAGGAAATGATGTTAGTAAATTTGATTTAAATGTATGATATCGATTAGGACATTTTTCAGTGTCTGCACTAAGAAGTTTAGTAGTGGATTCAAATGAATCTTGGTGGCTACTAATTACTTCACAAAATTGATTGAATCCATTTCCAGCAAAAAGGCTACCAATAAGGGCATGATTGATTTTTTCATGCATAATACTGTTATAAGGTTTATGGTTCTGAATAAAATTATAAAAAATAATTCCATGTATTTTAAATCCTAGGAATTCACTAACCTTTGTGTTGATTAGAGCATTAACTTGTACCATTCTTCCCCATATCATCCACAAATATATAGGTTGAATCCAACAATAAAAGTTTGAATATCATTAAAAGGATTCTAGGAAAGATAAGAAAACTTAAGATTCAAATTTAAGGTTATCTCTTTGGGCTAAAGGAATTACACCCAATAAATCTATAGGGAAATCACCATATAAATTAGTGTATGGGATGGATGTAACACTACCTATTAATAATTTTATTTTAAAAATACAAATTCATACATAATCATCTAAGGAACTAAGTAATGCCACTATTTATAGGATAAACTAGATGATCAAGATAAATTACGTTAGAAGAAGAGACAAGATTTTCAATGCAAAGAAATAACATGTCAAATACTTATTTGATAAAAGAGACAGTATTAGGAAATTTGAATTTGGATACTTGGTCCTAGTGTAGAATGTTAGATCATAAGACAAAGAGAAATATAGTAAATTTAATCCCTTATGGTTAGGACCCATTGTCACTCAAAAGTGAACCCTTGTTGAACCTATTATTCAACATTCTTGTGAAACATGGGATTGATCTCAAGCCGTGGGACCTTGTACATGAGATCAAACCTCTAGAGAAGTTTGGCTCCTATCTAACCTACATACAACAATGTTGGCCTCACCCAAAATTGAACAATCCTACAACTGATCCTATTAGATTGATTCTCCAGGGAAAAGGGTAAAAAAGAATGCATAAAAAGGAAAAGGGTGGTGATGCACCTATATTAATCATGTTTCTTCTTTCCAACTACAACACAAAGAAAATAATAAAATTCCAAAATAACCTACATAGTCCTCTATTATATTAACTCTTAGAGGTGTATATGAAAGCTAATATTTTCCAATAATTAAGAGGGAAAGTGTTTATCCACAATTAGCACCTATAAATGAAGTTAACAAAACATATATTGTGGAAGAATAGTAAAAAAATCATCTATCCATAGAGGTAAGTAGTTTACACAGAGTGAAAGAAGTGATAAGAGGTTAAAATATGGATATTTTATTAATTCATAGGTATGAAGCCTATTTACAATAGTAAAGTTACAAAGCTACAAGTCTTTATGTGAAACAAAATAAATAACCCCCTTTAAAAATGAGCACAATATGATTTTATTCCTAGAGAAGCATTGAAAATATCAGAAACTATGATATGAGAAACAACCCTAGTCACCATCATAAACAAATGGCCTACAAAAATGTGTACTTTGAGATCCAATTCATTGGAGAAAGAAAAATCTTATTTTATTGGTTTGCTAGTTGATCAAATTTATCAGTAAATACATTGCAATAATAGCTTTGGGAGATGGGAATCTAACAAGGAATTTTTGCATCAATAAAGAAGCATGGACATCACTTTTCCTTATAAATTTGTACCAAAAATTCTATTAAAATCTATTAGGGAGCTCCACGGATCAAGATCAAGTAGTCACAAAAGTTGGTGGGAATTCATGGCACTGTAAAGGAATTATTGCTTCATTTCGACCCTTAAGCCTTAATTCTATGAAATTTCAATTTCTAGAAACTTCCTTTTGTTGTTGGGGCTTATGAGGGGAGCAAGAATTGGAACCATTTCCCTTTGGCCATCGTGCTTTCTCTTCATTATACCTATCTTATTCACTCACATCTCTTTATTCATTGGGGATTCATGGGAGTTAAGAACCATTAGTGCCTAGTTCCTAGGGAACCTCCGATCAAATTATTTTGCCTTTATTATTTTTGCTTCTATGCCACCTCCTTCACTTAGTCCCTTGTTAGTACTTAAGATAGGATTGGGAATTGGGAACCATTGGTTCCTGGTTCCTAAGAAACTTTAAATTCCTTCTTTTTTGAATTAGCGAATTGGAGTGTGGTATTTTAGATAATTCACTAAGGCATGGAAATGAAATCCATAACTTAGAGGCACACATGATATGATGAATGAAACTAGATATCTCAAGTTAGTTGTTGTTAGTGGGAAAAAAAGGGGTGGCACAAAGTGATAACAAGAACATACATAATTGAAAATTATTATGGGGAGGATTCATATTTTATTGAAAGTTTAACTATGAAATTTCAAGAATTATTAGTGCATGAACATTTTTGGAAACATTTCTTCTCCTAGGCTTTGAAATTTCTCTTTCCATGTACATTTATTTCCTTTTTTTTTGTCTCATATAGGCATGGTTGTTGTAACTTATAGTGAAGTGTGTGTTATTCTACATCCTGAAGTATTTTTGAATATTTTTTTGTGCCTACAAAAACAGACATCCCCAACTAGAGCCACTATTGGGAATTAAATATGTAGTATGATTTTTGTTTTAGTCCCTTAAATTTTATGTGTCTTAGTCATATTTGACCCATTATTTATAACTAATCTAAGAAATTCTTGTGTCCCATGAGAGTCAAAAGATGCAAAAATCCACAAAAAGTCTAAGTTTGAGTTGTTTCTAGTGTTTTCCTTAGTGTTTTATGTAGTTGTTGACCTTTCAAACTTTCAAGATTTCGTATACTTTCATACCTTCCCTATCGATCTTGACAACCCACTTAAGTCCTTGCTAAAATTTCATCTAAGTATTATTTTGTCAAAGTTTTATAGTTTTTGATTCATTGGTACCATTCATTTAGCATTCTTGATCCCCAAAGCCTAAAAGTATGTTATGAGTCTAAGTCCTTTGAATTTGTTGGCCTTTCAAAATTCCTCATCCCTTACATTCCTTGGTACCTATTCCCCTTCACCACCACTCCCCAGACTCTAATTCCTTGCACTCCAAAAAAATTACTAAGTCTTGTGGGGTTAGACTTTCAGCCTTCCCTTGATCATGTACCATTTTTCATCAAACCCTAAAAGTCTGAAACTTCATCGATTGCTTTATATAACCTATTGCAGTCATTTTGTTTTACTTCCTTATTTGAGTACCCCTTTCTATCAACCCCTAATATTCTAAGACTCTAGCAATTTCTATATATAACCTATCAAAGTAAAAATTACAAACATCTACTTGAATCGATACTAAATTATGTCCCATCTTGACTACTTGATCTTGGAATACTAACACCTTGATCCTATTGGAGTTACCATTTTAGCCTTCCTTCATCTCACATCCCCTTTAGCATGAATTCCATCTCACCCTCAAGTCCATGATCCTGACAACTTACAGAAGCATGATAATAGTGAGGAGTGTGACAATGCTATTAGAGGAGAGATATAACATCTATCATGTATATGGAGATATTAATTCACAACTCATCCTAAGACCTTATAAAAAGTGAATAAGATTGCAAAGGGTATAATATAAAAAATATTAACATTTTTTAGAGTTATAATGTGTAATGGATATATGGAAAGAGGGAAAACCTAATATTAAAAGGTTTTTAAATGGAGTAGTTGAGTGCCAAATAAAATGAAACATTTATCCTTCACCCTCTCCCACCTACTTCCCATTATTGTAGGTCATATTATAGTTTTTTATTAAAATTAAAACAAGTTTTGAAGGGACCCAAAACCATTTATAAAAAAGATGTTGCCAAAGATAAAAATAGAGCCAACTAGCAACCAACCATTAGCAAACCATCAAAAAACCATACAACAAAATAAAAATAAAACAACCTACTATAAGCCCTTGAGAATCTTGGATACTTCTAAGTATTGCTTGTAAAAATTATTGTGAAGGTCAACCACCTCCAACAACTCTTTTTTTTTTTTCTGAATGTCCAAGGGCTTCTTTGAGTGGTTGCAAGTATGAGTAATCGAACCCACTCCAATAGATTGAGATCCATGTTTACCTTTAACCAAACCATCATCAACAACATCATCATACTTTAGCAACCCTACCAAGTCCTAATCTTTCCAATTTATAACATTCTCATTCAGAATGTGAAGCCCCTCAACATTGTTGTGAAGCACAATTTGACTAACCTACACCACCTTCTCAAGGTTTTGATGGACTTTCTAATTTTTTTCCTCTAACACTATGATACGTTATGTGTAGTTATTTTTCATTAGGCCCACATATTTTTCCACATCTTGAACGATAGCAAGAATTTTATTGTTCTTGATCGAATTTATAGACACATCCTCATTGGAATCCTTCTTCTTAGCCCTGTTTTGTGGAGATCGAACATTCACATTAATTTCATTCATTTCCATAAAAACCACTTAAACATTTTGAAATAATTCATTGCACCCTCCTTTTACAAACCTATAACATTATAAATCTCCTCCCTATTGCAATTAAAAATATTAAAGTCTTTACAAAAATCAAGCGGAGGGGTGCCCTATTCCTCATGTGGCATATCATCACCCAATATATCTTTACCTTTGGATTTCTCCTAGATTTTGCCTGATTCTTCCATAAATTATACTTTAGGCTTAGAATCCTCCTTCACACCTTTAGGGGAGGGCTTCTTCTTCCCCTTATCAACACTAGGTTTCTTCCCCCCAACATTACCCTTGACAACCCCCTTATTGGGTTTATATTTCTTCCTTTTAGAAATAGAAGAAGGAACATTTGGCTCATTTTCCTCATTACCCTCCACAACCCCCTTACCAAGTTTAGAATTCTTCCTTTTAGTAGTGGAATAAGGAAAATTAGTCGCAAAATACTCATCCCCAGTAATAGAGCCACCAGGCTAGAAGATTTGAGTCTTTTCTCATTTCTTAGAGACTTTCTTGGTTTTAGGAACATCTTTAGATGGAGGATTGGAGTAAATATCCATAGAGTCCCCATATTCATCCTTTGTAACCCACTCATCCTCCTCCATATCATCTCCCATCTCATAATAATCCAAGAGATGCTCAACATGAGGGAATTTGGCCAAGTGGGGTTTAGAGAACTTCTTAGGATTTGTCAGAATAGAAAAATTCTTAGCATGCTCTATAATTAACATAATTAGGCCTTCATGCAAAATGGGAAATCGAGGTTTTTTCTTGTATTTTATAATTCCACACTCTAGAGAGGCCAACATATAATACGAAAAATAAACTTTTTGTTTAAATGCCTAAAATGATTAAGCAAAATAAAATGGTAGCCAAATAGAGCAGAAAACCTACCATCCAAAATAAAATAGTGCATGATAACCTCGACAGTATCAGCCCAAATAGGATTGATGGAATTCCTATCATAACCACTAGAGGAAACTTTAGCCAATTTATCATGCTCATCCCTTTTGAAGAAAAAACTCATGACGACTTTAGACACCTTTTTGTCCTAAAAGATCTTTCTACCATTTGTAGAAAACCTTGAAATCTTCCCTATAAAATCCTCAAAAATATCAAACTCAATGCCATTCATAGTGATAATTTGATCCTTCCAACCAAAGACAAAGACTTTGGACACCTACAGATCAAAACCATGGAGTTTTTCAATATAAGGTGTCACTCCACCTTCCTCCAAAATCTTCCAGACTTGCACATTACTATGGATCCCTTCACAAGAAACTAGATCCATCTGACTCTGATCACCACCCATGTTTAGTGAAGAATATAATAAAAATCTAAACAATGTAGAGCAAACCCTACCATAGATCAAAAGGGCCCAAGAAAATGACCAAGCTCCATCACATGAAAAAAAAAAAAAAAAGGGCACAAAAAATTACCCAAAATCCATGTGAAAGTCACATTGAAGTGATTTCTAGAAATAATTACAATTAATAGCTAATCTACCTTGAATCTGCCAATATCATAGTCTATAATGGTCTTGACATCGAGAGGGAGGGGGAAATTAGAGTCTCATTCTTTAATCATATAATTAAAATCCACCTTATATCTATTGAATTTCATGATTTATAATGTTAGTGATATCAAGGGGGAGTTGGTCATTAGATTCCCACTCTCTAATCATTGAAGAAATCCCTAGGTTAGCAAAACAATCAATGAGCTTATTTCCTTCCCTATAAATATGGGAGATATGGTAATCATCAAAGGACTTGATAATAGAGATATAATCCCTAATAAGATTTGCAATCGACCAACTTGGAAGCTGATTCTCTTTAAGGTAGTTTATGATGTTCAAAGAGTCGTCCTCTGACCACACCTTCCTGAACCATTTTGAATGAGCTAATTTCAAACTATAGTCGGTTGTAGAAGCTTCAACGAAGTGGTTTTTCTGGTAGAGGTCATATTATAGTTACTTTTATTGACTTCATCTAGTTTCCTCTACATCCTAGATGCCCATTTTGGAGGGAAGATATTTGGGCCATTGATTTTGAATTGCTATAGTGTCATGATTAGGGTCTATAATAGATTTCATGGATCTTGGCTTGATGAACACACTGCATTGATTAAATATGTTCAAGAGTAATTTTCCCACTCATATTTGGTTTTTTAAAAAGGGTTTTGTAAATGTATGTTCAATTGGCATATTGTAGGTTTAAAAAAGAGGAGGGATTTACTATTATTATAAAGTGTCAAGTTTCTAGAAATATATAACATTAGCCATTGTTAAATTTATGTTGTAATATATTTTTTTAATGAATAATGTGAATGAGAGTTCCTGGTCTAAATTGTCTCTAATTGCAGTTTCTTATTTCTTTGAATTTAGTTGCTAAGGGCTTCTAATTCTCTACACATATTTGTTGTGACCAATTATTAAATGGTATTAGTTGTTTCTTAAGGAGTGATGTAATAATTTCATCAATAATAGAAAGCGATAAGGAATATGTAGTGGATTATTAAGTAGAGCTTAGACTAAAGGGATATATATAAATACTTCCATTATTATAAGATAATAATAAAGATGAAGCCATCAAAAATATTGTTATATTATGATACAATAAAGACACTAGATTAGGGAATTTGTTGCTTTGTCATAAGGCACATAATTTTAGGTTAAACACCTTCTCCCAACCCATTATATATCAATCATGTAAAATTCATCGAATGTAATTTAATTGTTTAAATTATTATAGCATTCATACCTAAGAAGTTAGAGGTACACGGAAGTAATTCTTTGTTGCTTAAAATCTCAAAGATCCTTGTCATTTTGTATGAATATTTACATCTATTAAGATTTTCATATTACTATGCTGCTTATCTTTAGCTAGTGTGTGTTATTAGGTACACTTGCCTAGGTTTTTCAAAGCATGAAGTGCAAGGGAGAGTATTTATTTTTCTTCCACTCACTAACCAACCTGATAATAGTATTAAGCATAAAACCTCAAAACTTATTAGAGACTATCTATCTATTAGTTAGAGAATTGACAACTTCAATAACATCAACCTAAGTCACTTTAACAACATCTATTTGTATGAATTTAGTGGAAAAATACTATAACAATAACTATAATCTTCAATATCAACTAGAATAACTTTAAAAACAACAAGTTTAGCAACATATGGGATGAATTCAATAGTAATGAAAATTTGATAGTTGGTAAAGATAAAGTGTGATGATGTGGACTAAAAAGGACAAGTAACTTTGTATTTTACCTAATTGACTCATGTTTTGTGTCCAACCTTTCAATATTAAGCCATGTGCTTTTTGTATGTATTCCTCTTGGCATTCACTTGATGCTTGGTATGCATAATAGTTGGGTAGATCTTATGTAGAAAGGAAATTAGGTTAGAAATATAGGTAGTCTTATTTATTTTGGTTTTCAATTATCTTTATACTAAAACATGTGTTTATCTTTATGTTGTATTAGCGATTTTTGGTCTTTAGATTTAGTTAATGTATTTTTCTTCCATATTTTGAGTGGCGCTAAGCTAAGCTTGAGGTTGTTACCTTTGACATTTATTATTCTTCTAATTATGACTTTCAACTCTATGGATTGTGGCTACTTATTTTACTTAAGGTGGCAACTATTGATAATTGTGCCACAACTGGCATTTTTCCTATTGGGCTATCTATTGATAGTCATGTAAGTCATTAAGAACTCCTAGTTGGTATAAGGAATGATGAAATAATTACCTATGGTAGAAAATAATATATTAAATCAATAAATAATAATAAATGGATGAGATAGTTACTAGGTGAAGATAAAAAAATAAAAGGGTCAATATTTTTGTGCAAAGGTAACTAATATAGTTAATGTATAATAGTGAATGTGATAGACATTGGGTTCTATAAGAGACCATAATATTACTCACTCAATGAAAGGGAGAGAGCATAGGGGAAGAAGAGAGAATGATTGCAAGTTTGTAAAAAGGATTATACAAGGCTCAATCACATGTTTGTATGGATTTGGGGTAGCATTGTAATATTTATAAATAATTGTTGTAAGCCACATTTGGTATAGCATGAGGTATTGAGTGTGCGTTGAGTTAGGATTCGTATTAGTCTACTATAATTGATGAAGTATATTTTATTTGAATTAATAAAAATCACAATATTTTTTCTTTTGCATTGTATGTGATCTAATATTGTCACGAGTCGTTACTAGGCCATTTTTTTTATTATTGGACTCCCTTACCTAGACTAAATTGAATACACTTGATAAAAAGTGATATCTAGTGGGCACTTTGTGAACTAAACAACTTCAATAGTAAAATAAGGGTTACTCAACTTACAAATATGAGTTTTATTTAAATATTTATGTTGTATGAAAAATGAAAATTTAAGGCATTTAATGAGAAGATTTTAAATACAAATTAAAAAGTTGGCAAAGTTTATATTTTTTGTAGAAGTTGCATCTTCATTTTCAAATACTTTAAATTCACTCTTCTAATTGATTAGGTACTCTCTCCTACTTAATTTAATAAGGACATATATATGTATATGTAGAAATACATAAAATATTTTTATTTATGAAAATTAGGTTTAATGAATATAGTAAGAAATAAAGTCTAATTAGCATAATCTAAAGTTATGAAAAATCATATCATAAATAAATTGAAAATTGAAAAATCAAAGAAATAAAAGTGTTTAGCTGATTTTGGTGATTGATAGATTAGATAACATGATAGGGTAGGGTTGGATGGAACAATCACTATTCCATGCTCTGGGTCCTTGTTCTCAAGAACTCCTAGGTGACTCTCCCACCTTAACCTTTAGATCCTATCTCATGTATAGGTATCTCTGGTTCTACTAGCCAACCCCACTATCATTTCACTCTCCATCTACCAAGCCAAACTTGGTGCCTTGCCACTAACTCTCCCTTAGCCCTTACTCTTCCCTAAAGGCTAATTACTCCCAACTCTTAGTTGTTCTTTATAGGGGTGTGGGAATGCTTCCAACAACTTCCCACCATCACAAATTGGTGCTGATAACTCCACCTTGTTCCCTTTGTCCATCGCTAGCTCCAAACCCTCATCTAGGGTTAAAAAGGCTACTAGCCCAAGAGCCCCCAATTAGGCCTCCAATTCTGAGAAAATCGGTTGGTTCTCCAAAATCTTCCAAAGAACGCCAAATCTTTTCTATGGGTTCTTGGTCTTGATGCCTAAAACTTCAATATTTTCAAGGTCTCAACCCTTACTTGACCGTACACAAGCCTATCCTTCAAATTAGCAAATTTAGGTCTTTTAGAGCCATTTCCTGACCACACGGTGAACTGTTAGTTTGTTCTCCATTTAAATGGACCGGTGAAGTCTCCTCCTTCATACCAAGCCTTTGCAAGGATTCCATCTACCTTTCCACCATGTGATTTGTCAGGGAAAGGTCACCCCTGCAAACCAAGTGCTTTGCACTTTCTAACTTTCCTAGTCGGGCACTGTCAAGCTCGCCTAGGAGAAGTCTTCCACAACGTCTTCCTGACTCCTACCTACTCCTAGATCTACCATATTTACAAACATGGATTCTAGCCCCAATCCCCAAAAGGCCGTACACCAGGTACAGTGGGAATGTGGACTAGTTCTCCATTTTTTCAGTCTGCCAGTCAGAGCAATAATTACAAGGAATGAACTAACTATTCAAAGAATGCTTGAAAATAAAGAAACTCATTGTCCACTATTCCTACACAATGCTTGGAAGGTAATTAACCTACATCTTGCACTATTCACAGTGTCTAATCAAAGCATTAACACACAAAGTTAAAGCAAAAACACAGGGAATTCAAAAACACAGGAAATTCACATAAGGAATCACTTTTTTCTTGATTTTGGAACTTCTTCTCAAACTCGAATGCAACCAACCTTGCTCTCAGGTCGAGGCCCTCCATTTATAGGTCCATGGAGGTAGTTATGCCTCCCTTTGGTCGGACATTACATTTTTCTTGTGGAAAAGGTGCAAAATGTCTCATTTTGCCACTTTTGCCTATTCAAACAAAACTAGGAAAAGTGAGTTTTTACACTCATTAAACCTTTCCCTACTAATCACTACTGATGGCTCCTGATCCCTACTGATCAGTAGTGATCACTACTTATTCCTAACCTTCTAACTCAATAGAAATGGTCAAGATGACCTCATAACTTCATAAACAAAATTGCATCCTATGCCTAGTGTTTCCTAGGTGCTCCTGCACCATTCTCCCCCTCTACACAAACTCTAAGGGATGTGAGGAGAGAGTAGAGAGACATCTATGCCCTGCTTCTTGCACTGATCTTCATCCACCCATGTGGCCTCAAATTCTGGCTTGTCCTTCCACTTGATGAGGTGCTCCATGTACACTCTCTTCCTTGTAGATGTTTGCACTCTTGACTCCAAGATGCTCTCTGCTTGTAGTTTGTCTTTAGTAGGTAAGGCTATGTTGCTGACTTCCTTGAAGACCTCCCTACTGGTTTGAGCTATAGCATTGAATGATCCCTTGTATTTGATCAAATCTACTATATTGAGGACTGGTGAAATTCCCAAATTTGTAGGTAACTCCACCTTGTATGCATTCTTCCCATACTTGGCTAATATCTTGCATGGTCCTACTCTTTTCATTTGCAACTTGGTTGACATTCCCTTTTGCAACCTTGATTTGTTAAGGTGAACCATGACAAAGTCTCCTACTGCAAATTGCACATCCTTCCTTGACATGTCTACCTTGTCTTTCAATTTTTGAGTAGCCTCGGTGACTATCCTCTTTACCTGCTCCTGAATCTCTTTCATGGTTTGAGTGAAGTCTTCTGCATGTCCACTCCTATTCTCCATAGCTCCTAGATCCCTGAGCTCGCATATCCCTCTTGGGTGCATTCCATACACTACCTCAAAAGGACTCTTCCCTGTGGTCCGGTTTACACTATCATTATAGGCATACTCAGCCTGTGAGATAACCACATCCCATGTCTATCCATACTCTTTGGTTAGGAACCTTATAAGGTTACCTAGCACCCTATTAACCACCTCTATTTTTCCATCGGTCTGTGGATGGTAAGCTAATCCAAAAGACGGGTTGGTACCCAATCTGCTCCATAGAGTCTTCCAAAAGTGACTCATGAACTTCACATCCCTGTCTGAAACAATACTCAATGGCAATCCATGAATCCTGACAATTTCCTTGAAGAAAAGGTGAGCAATGTAGCTAGCATCATGAGTGGTCTTGCAAGGAATAAAGTGACTCATTTTTCTGAATCTATCCACCACTACATAAACACTATCAAATCCAGTCTTGGTCTTAGGGAGTCCTACCACAAAATCCATACTCACACACTCCCATGGTCTATTAGGAATGGGTAGGGGTTGATATAGGCCAGCATTACTAGCTCCTCCCTTGGCTTTCATACACACAACACATTTCTCCATATACCTCTTGACAACTTAGGCCAATAGTAAAACCTTTGCACTAGTTCTAAAGTCTTGTTGATGCCAAAATGTCCACTAAGACTACCATTATGCTTTTCTTGAATGAGGTTTTCTCTCATTGACCCTTTTGGAACACACAACTGATTCCCTTTAAACAATAATCCACTTTGCAAAGTATACTCTAAGTATTGGCTATGAAAATGATTCTCAAAGTCAGAACATACTTTGTAGGCCTCTGAGAAATCTTCATCTTCCCCATAGAGATCTTTGAAACTCTCTATTCCAATGCTCTTGATCTGTATCTCTTGTATTGTCAGCAATCTTCTACTCAATGCATCTCCTACCTTGTTCAATTTTCCCTTCTTGTGCTTGATGGTGAAGGTAAAAGCTTGGATGTACTCCATCCATTTCAAGTGTCTATTGCTCAACTTCTCTTGGGTGTTGATATAGCTAAGTGCCTGATTTTCAGTAAAGACTAAAAACTCTTTGGGTAGAAGGTAATGCCTCCACTTCCTAAGTGATTGAACTAAAGCATAAAGTTCTAAGTCATAGGTTGAGTACTTATTCTTAGCCTCATTGATCTTTTCATTAAAAAAAGCTATAGGTCTGCCTTCTTGACTTAGCACTCCTCCTACTGCCATTCCACTAGCATCACATTCCACTGTAAACAATTTGTTAAAGCTTGGTAATAAGAGAATAGGTTGAGTTGCCACTTCTTGTTTCAGTTTCTCAAAACCTTTCTCAGCTTCTTGAGTCCACACAAACTTAGTTTTCAAACCACCCTTGATTGTATCTAGGACTGGTGCACATATGCCACTAAAGTTCCTTATGAATTTTCTATAGAATTGAGCCAATCCATGGAAACTTCTTAACTCAGTCCTTGTGGTTGGTGTAGGCCAGTTTAGGATAGCTTCCACCTTGCTTGGATCCATTTTCAATGATCCTTGTGACACTACAAAACCCAAATATATCAGCTCTTGTTTAAAGAATTAACACTTCTCTAGGTTGATGGCTAACTTATCCTCTTGCAACCTTCTAAGAACCATCTCCACATGCTTTAGATGTTCTTCAGCTGTCTTCCTAAAGATGAGTATATCATCAAGATATACCACCACAAATATCCCTGTAAAGTCCTTGAGTACTTCATTCATGAGCCTCATGAATGTGCTAGGGGCATTAGAGAGGCCAAATGGCATCACTCTCCACTCATACAACCCATTTGTTGTCTTGAATGTTGTCTTCCACTCATCACCATCCTTGATTTTGATCTAATGGTATCCACTCTTGAGATCCAATTTGGTATAGTACTGAGCTCCTCCAAGACAATCCATCAAGTCTTCAATCCTAGGAATAGGGAACCTATACCTAATTGTGATTCTATTTATTGCTCTAGAATCAGTACATAACCTCCACTTACCACCTTTCTTTGATGCTAAGACTACTGGTACTGCACATGGGCTGATGCTCTTCCTAATCAATCCTTGATCCATTAATTCTTGCACTTGTCTAGCTACCTCTAGATTCTGATCCGGTGTAAGCTTATAAGCTGCTTTGTTAGGCAAGGATGCTCCAGGTATGAAGTCAATCTGATGACTAATAGCTCTTTTAGGAGGTAAAGTTGCAGGTGTACCATCACTTACTATGTCTTTGTACTTCTCAAGCAAACTCTGGACTGCTCCGGGTATGATTGGTTTTTCAGTCTTGTCTTCCTCTTTGGGTTGCACCATGATCACATAACCTTCTCCTCCTTTATGTAAGGTGTTAAGGAACTCTTTACCACTGCTCAACAAGAAACTAGGTGTCTTTGACTGTCCTTCATCCTCCTCTAACAGTGACTGCAACTTAAAGGTCTTCCCATCCTTCTTAAATGAAATTGTGTTCTCCTTTCCATCATAGATGGCACTTCTGTCATATTGCCATGGTCTTCCCAACAGTAGATGGCATGCATCCATGGGTAATACATCACACATTAGCTTATCCTTGTACCCTCCAATAGAGAACTCCACCCTTACTTGCTCATTAACAAGAACACTCTGCCCTTTGTTTAACCATGTCACTTTGTAGGGGTTAGTGTGGGGTACCTTTTCCAATTTGAGCTTCTTTACTGCCTCTTCTGAGACGATTGTCTTTTGAACCTGAATCTACAATGGCCTTGCATACTTCCCAAGTATCTTGCATCTCACTCTAAATAGAGGCCTTCTTTGTTTTGGTTCTTCCTTGACCAGTTGTCTGATCAAGACTCTCCTAAACATCAGATTCTCCCCCATTTCAGATTCTATATGACTGACCTCAGGTGATTTGGTGCTCATGGTGTCCTCTTGTGCATATGCCACTCTCTTCTCAGTGTTTGATGAAGATGCTTTCTTCGGGCACCTATAAGCTGGATGGCCTACTTGACCACAATGGTAACATTTCATAGTAGCAAAATATGAATTGCTCCTGCCTGCTTCTCTTCCTCTATTTGATCCTCCTTGAGAACCTCTACCTCTTCCATAACCTCCTCTAGAAGGTGCTTCACTTCCATGCTCAGTGAGTTTAGATTCTCCTTGGTTTCTTTGCTCATTTCCTCTACCTTGGTAGCCACCTCTTTTCCCTCTTTGATCTCTGCCTTTGCCTCTACCTTTAGAATTGGAGTCTTGTTTCTTTTTCAGCTTCTCCTCCACTTTAAAAGCCATTTGGAAACAACTATGGAGATTGGTGAGTGTAAAAAGACTCAAATCTTCTTGGATGTTCCATTTGAGGCCATTTAGATACCTCGCCACCTTGATGCTTTCCACTTCTTGCACCCTAGACCTAAGACTTAGTTTTTGGAACTCCTCTGTGTAGGAAGCTACATCTAGGTCTCTTTGCCTAAGGTTTGGCCTCTTCTTATGCAATTGGACCTCATAGTCCTCAGGTAGATAATACTCCTTCACTTTAGCCACCATAGCTTTCCAACTCCCAATGTGCCTCTTGCCTTGATTCTCTCTTTCTTCTTGTAGGAACTTCCACCAAGTCAGTGCTTGTCCCCTTAACCTTGATTTGGCTATCTTTACCTTTTATGCCTCAGTAACTCCATCACACTCAAAGTGATTCTCCATTCCTTCTATCCACTCCATAACCAACTCTGCATCCATTCTGCCTGTGAAGATGGGAATGCCTTCTAGTGCTTTACCACTCAAGGCCTTCAATGCTTTGAGGAAGGGTTCCTCCTTTAGTGGAGGATCATGGTCTGGTTCAATGTCCTCCTCAACCTGATCCTCACGCTTGTCTCTAACCACTACTAGTTGTACCTTCATCTTGCCTGCAGCCTCTACCACCTCTTCTACCCTTTGCTTCATCTCTTCAACTGCCTCTTCAAGCTGTTTGTTTTTCTCTTGTTGCTCTGTCAGGTCTCTTGCTAACTCTGCATTGGTCACCATGTTTGTGGAACCACTAGATTCAAGGTTTGACATACAACTCTTAATCCCAAATCTTTAACTTGCTCTGATACCAATCTGATAGGGTAGGGTTGGATGGAACAATCACTGTTCCATGCTCTGGGTCCTTGTTCTCAAGAATTCCTAGGTGACTCTCCCACCTTAACCTTTAGGTCCTATCTCATGTATAGGTATCCCTGGTTCTACTGGCCAACCCCACTATCATTTCACTCTCCATCTACCAAGCCAAACTTGGTGCCTTGCCACTAACTCTCCCTTAGCCCTTACTCTTCCCTAAAGGCTAATTACTCCCAACTCTCAGTTGTTCTTTGCAGGGGTGTGGGAATGCTTCCAACAACTTCCCACCATCACAAATTGGTGTTGATAACTCCACCTTGTTCCCTTTGTCCATTGCTAACTCCAAACCCTCATCTAGGGTTAAAAGGGCTACTAGCCCAAGAGCCCCCAATTAGGCCTCCAATTATGAGAAAACCAGTTGGTTCTCCAAACTCTTCCAAAGGACCCCGAATATTTTATGTGGGTTCTTGGTCATGATGCCTAACATTTCAATATTTTCAAGGTATCAACCCTTACTTGACCGTACACAGGCCTATCCTTCAAATTAGCAATTTAGGTCTTTTAGAGCCATTTCCTGACCACATGGTGAACTGTTAGTTTGTTCTCCATTTAAATGGACTGGTGAAGTCTCCTCCTTCATACCAAGCCTTTGAAAGGCTTCCATTTACCTTTCCACCATGTGATTTGTCAGGGAAAGGTCACCCCTGCAAACCAAGTGCTTTGCACTTTCTGACTTTCCTAGTCGGGCACTGTCAAGCTCGCTTAGGAGAAGTCTTCCACAGTGTCTTCCTGACTCCTACCTACTCCTAGATCTACCATATTTACAAACATGGATTCTATCCCCAATCCCCAAAAGGCTGTACACCAGGTACAGTGGGAACGTGGACTAGTTCTCCATTTTTTCAGTCTGCCAGTCAGAGCAGCAATTACAAGGAATGAACTAACTATTCAAAGAATGCTTGAAAATAAAGAAACTCACTGTCCACTATTCCTACACAATGCTTGGAAGGTAATTACCCTACATCTTGCACTATTCACAGTGTCTGATCAAAGCATTAACACACAAAGTTAAATCAAAAACACAGGGAATTCAAAAACATAGGAAATTCACATAAGGAATCACTTTTTTCTTGATTTTGGAACTTCTTCTCAAACTCGAATGCAACCAACCCTGCTCTTAGATCGAGGCCATCGATTTATAGGTCCATGGAGGTAGTTATGCCTCCCTTTGGTTAGACATTACATTTGTCTTGTGGCAAAGGTGCAAAATGTCCTATTTTGCCACTTTTGCCTATTCAAACAAAACTAGGAAAAGTGAGTTTTTACACTCATTAAACCTTTCCCTACTAATCACTACTGATGGCTCCTGATCCCTACTGATCACTACTTATTCCTAACCTTCTAACTCAATAGCAATGGTCAACATGACCTCATAACTTCAAAAACAAAATTGCATCCTATGCCTAGTGTTTCCTAGGTGCTCCTGCACCATAACAAGTTTCCACAATCCATATTGATAAAAGTTGTCTAAGGTTTTTATTGTAAATTTTGAATCATAACCGAGAATCACTTATTCTTAGCTATATTGGAAGAAAAATGACAAATTTTGAGTTGGGTCATTCTCAAAATTTGTTAGGAGGTTGTATTTGTGAGTGAAAAAATAAATTAGATTAGATTAACAAATTATGAATCTCAAATCTATACAAATCCAATGTATATCTGTATATTTAAGCCTACTAAGATTCACTTGTACATTTGTACATGAAAACCAACACAAACTAGTTTTCTTACATTGATGAATTTGACTAGGATTCTTATGGTTGAGGTATATGTTGTCATATAAAACTACACCCTACTAAACAAGAGTTTAGTGTTCTAATGACACAACGGAAACAACCTCAAGGTGTGGGACCTTGTGTGAATAAGGTTGAGTCTCTGAAGAAGATTGAATTCCTCTTCTAATCTAAGTGCAAATGTGTTGGTCTAACCCAACACATGAAAACCCTATCACTACTCTACTCTAACAAATCATCAGGAAAAGAGATAAGAGACATGAATTGTACAAGAAGGTGATGCACCAAGATAGAATTTTGTTTTGTCTTTGCTTAATATTACTCAATACATCAACAAATGAAATAAAACACACGTTCAAACATGAAGGTAAGAATTTTTACTCAAACATGCAAGAAATAGCTGTGACAATAGCCAAATTTCATCAATATAAGGCATAAAGCTAGACTTTACAATGGCAGAATGTAGAGATATAGTGTCTGCAGAACAAAACTATGAGAGGAGCCCTAAAGAAGAACCCTTTAAAATAATACAAGTGTTTCTTTTATAGATAAAACATAACTTGGATGAATACACCCAAACCCTAACCTAGCTAGGGTTAGCAGTTAGATGATCTAATGATGGAAAGATTTTCTCATGAAAACTATGCTAGAAAGAGAGAATGGAGAAACTGAGACTTGCATGCCGTACCATTTCCATAAATATTTTCTTGATAGTGCATCCAAACCTCCCATAAAATAAAGGATATGAGCATGGATTTGTCAGAAGGGACAAGGCAACAACAATAAATGAGTATGGGCCCCAAAAAATCCACTTGTAGAAGTCAAAGAATGCCTATGCTATCGTAGCCATCAATATAGTGTGGGAGGAGCACGAAAAAATGATCTGCAGCCATTCAGATTTGATCTGGTTGTTGAAAATGCAGTTGCACCATTACTCTAGGTCCTCCCATGATCATGGTGTGCTTAGCCATTGGATTTTGAATTTAAGCTAATAGATTATGGATAGAAACCTGAGATCACAATCCCAATATAAGTTTAAAACATGGTCATTCAATTGTCATGAGATATATGATTAATGACCATCACAAGATCCCTTCACATCACGTCTCCCTTCTAAATCCACTCCCTTGAAAATGTGATGGCCTGCATCCTCACGATGCTTTAAAATGATGCCACATCACCCCTATATCTCCCCCTCACAACCATCACAATTTAGCTTTGTTCTTTATGAATTAAAAATGAGATACCTTGAGACCTTGCGATGAAATAGGATTAGAACATGTGTAACAATCAAGAGCCTTCAACACATATCACATTTTGATTATGAGATATTGAATTCACAAATGCGATACAAAGAGACCATGTGATGGCACAAGATTTAGACAAGTCTCCCCAAGATAAGATCAATGGTACCATTACACTTCACACCAAGGGAGCTAGCTAATGTAGGTAAAATGCGATGTGAAGAACGTATGTGATGGAATAGGAAGTAGCCACGTGGTGCAAGTGGAGTGGGGGAACTTATGTGAAGGTTTTTCTATGTACGCATTAAGTTGTTCTAAAAGGGGGTCATGCCTAAGTAATGAATGGGTTGATCGGAAAAATAAGTTTTAATAACCTTGTCGGCGACCAACAGGTATTTTGAAACCAATATGAAACACCAAAATCCCTTTATCTTTATCACTTTTATCATAATCAAGTAAAGAAAGAGAAAGTTTAGATAACTTTTTCAGAGACTGACGCAAGTTTCCTAACTTGAGGAAAACTTTGAAATGACTCAACTTTACTTAGACAAGGCTTTTGAAGGTTAAAACAACATTAATAGATATTGATACACTTTAGAACTTCACAAAGATGAACCTTGTGTGATATGTCAAGAGTAGGAAAGGTTAAGAAAACCTAGGTGGTGATCGAAAAAGTTTTGAGTGCTAACCAAAAGACTGACGACTTCAAGATTTAGCCAATTTTTTTAAGGAAGGAGTGAAAGGGAGAAGGAAGAAAGGCAAAAGATGAAATTTTGATGCCAAAAGCCAAAAATTAGATTTTGAGGGTTGGAGATCGGGAGGAAGGCTTATGCCTTGCTTGAAAATATGGAAAGCAATAAGAGGGAAGATTGAACCCCGAAGTTTGACAAATCAAGACTTGGACAAATCTTGAAACACCTTTGATTGGGCTTCAAAGGTCAGATGGTAGGCTTACGACTTACTAGGACTGAAAGGTGGAAAGCGATCAGATGGAAACTCGATCCATGAAGTTTGACAAATCAAGACGGAAAAATCTTGAAAAGAATCCCTGAAGCTTTGGTAATCGAGGGTAAGGACTAAAGCTTACCAAAGGGAAGTGATAATGGTTAAAGGGAAAGGTCGATGACTGACACTCAAAAAACTTAGCAAAACATGGAAGGAAAAGAAGGAGTGAGAGTGATGAAGAAGGCATGCCGATAGATAGGTAAGTGAAAGACTGAAAGCCCAAAACTCCAGGACTTACCCAAATTTAGTACCTTCAAGGAGAATTCATGCAAGATGGCCCATGTAGGATCACTTAGATTGGTTATTAATGATGGATCATCAAAGGGTGGCATGAAATGTCAACATTTTTGGTGATTTCTATGGGATTATTTCCTATTAATCATGGAATCTATTGGCATTATCAATCCATTTGGCATAAATTCATGAACGAGATTTACAAAAATGGGCCTCCCAAGAGAAAAACAAAGCATATGCAAGCTTGCACTTGGAGAAAAGCAAGAAATCTAGAACATACAGTCCCTTAAGGAGAATGTAGGGTGTGCAAAGCACTTATGAAAAAAAATATATTTACAATATGTACATGAAACTCAAAACTCATCAAAAATAAGGTTTGAGATGAATCCTATTGATTGAGATTGGAAGAACCTCACCATCCAACCTAGAAAGATGGAATGCATTAGCCTCCTTGCAGCTAGTGATGTCATATGGACCACTCCAAATGGCATCAAATTTGGAATGTCTTCCAGCTTTGGCTCTATCTACATCCCATTTTAGTACTAGATCTCCCTTTTGGAGCACTCCATGAACTAATTTTTTGTCAAAATTTCTTTTGACATGTGCTTCATGTGTCTCTATGACTTGCATAGATTTGTTCCTTGTCTCCTCTAGCTCCAAAAGCTCAACCAACCTTGTTTTCATAGCATCATTTTCTTCTAACTCCAGGTGATGTGCCAACTCAAGAGAAGGAAACTCCAATGATAATGGTAACCTTACCTCCCTTACATAAACTAGCATGAAAGGAGAATTACCAATTGCTCTTTTAAGAGTAATTCTATCAGCCCAAAGGTCTATCTTCAATTTGTTATTCCAGACTCTTTGATTGTCCTCAATGGTCCTCTTGATAATCATGATGAGATTTTTATTTGAGGACTCAACCAAGCCATTAACCTGAGGGTAATAATTAGATGATATCTTCAAGTAAATGTCATACCTAATTGCCCAATCAAGGATCTAAGCACTAGTAAAATCATCGACATTATCTGAAATGATGGTAGGGGTGCCAAATCTTGTAAAAATTCCATCAAGGAATTCCAAAACTAAAGCATCAGTGGCATACTTTAAGGCAACTGCCTTTGTCCATCTGGTGAAGTAGTCTATGGCTATCAAAATCCATTTATGACCAACACTTGATGGTGGATTTATCATGCTAATAAAATCCAAACGCCACTGTGTAAATTGTTGATTGACTTGAATGGGATGAAGAGGGAGGGGAACCAACCTTTTATTTCCAAAAAATAAAGCACACTTCTTGCAATTTATCACCCATTTTTTAGCATCATTGAACAAGGTTGGCCAATAATAACCAACCCTCATGACCTTTGCAGCAGTAGCTATTGCAGAAAAATGGCCACCTGAAGAGCCATCATGGAATTCTTCTAACATTCTACTAACTTGATTTGCCTTTATGCATCTCAATATTACACCATTGAAATCCTTTCTGAAGAGTATGCCATCCAATATTACTTAAGAGGCTTTACCAAAGCAACAAGATTTGGAATGAACCTCCTCACAAAGTTAATTGTTCCCAAGAAACTCTATAATCCCTTCTTGTGATTGGGAAGAGGGATGGCTAAAATAGATTTTACTATTGCAGGATCAATGACCAAACCATCCTTCGAAACAATGTGTCTAATAAATTTTCCCTGATCAGTGGAAAATACACATTATTTGGATTTAGGGAATACCATATTCCATTCATTTTTGTAATACTTGATCAAGGTGACTAAAATGGTCTCTTGAATCTTTTGAAAACATTGTGATATCATCCAAGTAGACCAAAATAAACTGTCTAAACATACCTTGAAACTCCATATCCATGGCTCTCTAAAAAGTAGCACCTACATTGGTTAGACCAAAATTCATTTTACAATAAGCATAAGTTCCCCCCTTTGTAGTAAATGTTGTCTTGTGTTGATTAGATTCTTGGACCAGGATTTGATTATACCCTGAGTAACCATCCAAGAAAGAAAACCTTTCTGAGCCACTGAATCTTTGCAAAATCTACTCCGTGGAGGGGAGGGGATAATATCCTTTATGGAGGCTCTATTTAGATCCCTAAAATATACACAAAGCCTAATTTCCCATTCTTTTTTTTACAGGAACTAAGTTTTCCACCCATGAAGAATGCTTGATAGGGAATATTATTCTAGCCTCAATCGATTTGGGAAACTCTTTTCTTATCAAATGCTCAATCTTAGGATTTATAGGCCTTTATTTTTGCCTTATAGGTTTGGCATCTGGATGTAATTCAATGGTATGTTGGGCAAGGCTTGGATCAAAACCCTTTAGGTATTCATAAGTCTAAGAAACTACATCATTGTGTCTATTCCAAAGATCTATAAAAACTTCATTTTTAGTGGTAGAGCATACCTTTCCCAAGTTTAGAGACTTTCCCTCTGAAATCTCTACTGGCTTGAAGTCACCCCTCTTTGCAACTAAGTTCATCCTTTTCTAATTCAGATGGTCATTTGGGTTGAAGATACCTTCAAGGGTGATGAGGCCATTTGGTAGCTTATTTCTACTTAGCTGCACAATCTAATCACCATATTGATTTGGCAGCCTGGATTGATTTCTTTTAGAAAATTCTACATCCTCTTATAGAAAATTCACTATTTTTTGGTCATTTTCAAAGACCTGCCAATGATCTTGATTATCTGGAACAATAGGCCTCACAACAATCCTGATATGCTGCTCCTTTTTGCTTGCAATATGTGTTGGTATGTCAAACTGAGCACCAACTATTGCAAGTCTATCAATGTGCTTATTCTGATTTATTAGAGTTGTTGGGATGTTAAAACCCTCAAATCACTTAATAAAATCCCAAACTCTAAGTTTTTAGGATCTGAGCATATTTTTCTTGGTAGAGCTTTGAGACATGACCTGATGGACAATTAGTTCACTGTCACCAAAAACTTGCAACAACCTAATGTTCCTTTTTTGTGCAAGTTGGAGACCTTGGATGAGTGCTTCATACTCAACCACAATGTTAGTGCAACTAAATTGAAGCTTGAAAGAGAAGTAATATTTCTCCTTTCTTGGAGATTCCAACATTATACCAGCATTAACACCATTCTTGTTTCTAGAACCATCAAAAAACATCTACCACAATCTCCCTAGATCCTCTTGAGTTTTTATGAGATTGGGGATAGTATCATTTTCTTCATGAATGTAATAGGTTCTAAGACCAGTCTCCTCCACTTCAACAAAATTTAATGGGTCAAATTGTAAAGCATTTCCCAATTCATCCAACAAAAAATAAGGTACCTCCTATATAGGCTGGGTAGGCTCATGAATAGAACACTCCTCCTTTTGATCATGCAATGTGTAGTTTATGTTTATTAGACTAGGAGTGTAAGGATCTAGATGGTCCTTTTCTATGGGCTTAGATTTCATGGTTTCTTTAGTACCATATCTAGTTCTAAATAACATGTGAGACCAATCAACGGATAAGTATCCACCTATCTTGGCAGTGAAATCTCTAACAAACAAATGGAAAAATGAGCAGGGAGGTCTATGACTGAAATATCTTGCAACACATCATAGCCAATGCATGCATGCAAAGTTAATTTTAGGTTCTTAATTACTCTCACTATATTGATAGAAGTGTCATCCAATTATAAGACCTTCCTAGCCACTGACTCATACTTGATGCCAAGCATGTCAAAAATATCCTTAGGAAAAAAAAATCTGCTTTCCCCTAAATCTATCATATAGTTATGCACTATATGATTTCTAATAATTAGAGAAATATAAAAGGGGGTGGCTTACTAATTTTGTTGGAGTTCCCTTCATCTTTGGTTTACACCAAGCTATTTGATGGAGTAGTCTACTCCTTTTCTTGTTAATAAGAATTACTAGAGCACCCTTTGAATTATAGCCTAAGGATGGCTTGGAACTTGTCAACGACACTATGGTCATCTCGACAATGGTAGCTCCATTTGCTTCAATGCCAATGTGCAGGCATCCTAGCATACATTTTTTCAACCATTTTTTGTGAGGGTATGTAAGGAAAAACCAAGTTCACATACCCTTTAACACATGAGTTGAAGCAAAAACCAAGTTAGATTGAGGAAAACAACCAAATATTTCTCAATAATCTTGCATTACTTAATTGAACCATCTATTATGGAAGTTAATCGGTTATGTTCATATAAGGAACACCTTTTGTGTAAATATGAGAATCATGTATAAGTGAAATAACAATATCCAAGATAAAAGAATGGCCACTAATCAAATCTATTAAGGATAAGATAATATGAGATACAATAGTTCTTGCATGGTCAATGTGTGCTTACTCATAGCATAAAAAACACAAGTGTATCAAGAATGATAGGATTAAAAGACACAAAAGATAAGAACGCATCAAAATCTAAAATGTGTGCATGTAAATCAACAAAATAAAATGACCTATGAAGATCCATGGAAAATAATTACGCACTCTAAGATTTGGTTGTTGGGATGAATTAGGTATGAGATAATGAAAAAATCAAACCTTAAGGTTAAAATTATTTAAAAGATGTATCAAATTTGATATTAAAACAACAAAATCAATGAATTATTAAGTTTTAAACAAATCAAAAAATGAGAGCCATAGGAGAGATAAGGATTGGGTAGGTTGGGTAAATATAAGGTGTTACAATATGTTGTACCCCAAAATAATTTTTTTGCTTCATTAAGGCATTTTGGTAAAAATGGTCAAAATCTTGTAAAATTATCGTCAAAAGTCAAAAAAGGTCAAAATGTCTAAAAATAGCAATTTTCTATTTTTAGAAATTTCTAAACAACAAATGAATCATGGGATTTTTCTGGGTTTATTTTCAAGAGGATGCTCGCAAAATTTTGAAAATTTTGAAATTAGGGTTTTAGGCCCCTATTTTTAGAAAAACCCTAAAAATAAGACCTTTCTAGAAATGGCTCAAAATGATTTTGATTGGTTAATTCTTTGTCATGATCACACTGGTCCAATTAGAATCATTAAAAATTCAATTTTGCTTGAGTGGGTCTATTTCACTTTTCATAAGAAAAGTTAGGACCTCTGAGGTCAACAATGGAGGATGGCTAGTACCAGGTGTCAGAATCTAAGCTTCAAATGCTACACAGAACAATCTATGGTGAACGAAGAAGGGGTTTTTGATAATTTGAAAATTGCAAAAAATAAATTGTCTGGAATGTTGGACGCTTCACAAATCATGCACGTGTAATGACGAGCATGGTCAACACATCAGCAGTGGTGACCAACACAATCGATAAACACGTTAACAACTGGTGTTGGTGTTGCACATAGACGATGAGCACAGTCGGTGAATGGTGATCGTGGTCAACATAGTCAATGACACGGTGAACACAAAGCTTGAGAAGGATGAAAAATGTCAAAAATTGGTTGTCTGAAGCACAAAAGTGCCCCTGCTGGCCAGGGGCATCCAAGGTTTCAGGAAGTTAGAAGTGCTTTAAAGGTTTATAGCTGCAAATAGTATTTTTCTAGATGTGAGCATGCTTTCCAACGAATTTGTTAGCTAGTCCAAAGGAGTCATCAAACATTGTGAAATGCAGATCGAGTGAAGACACACCACGAAAATGAAAGGATCATCAAGTTCTTGAAGGAAAAGCACCCTTGTAGGCTAGGGGCACCCATGAATTTAAGTGTCTAAATGTAGTCATTAGGATTTTCAGTCTTGGGGGTTCTCAAAATTCTTCCAACTTCGCAATGAATCCAACATCCAGTTCATAGGATTTTGTCAAACGCTCGAAAACAAAGATCAAGCGGGAGATGTTGAAAGTCCAGAAACTCAAAATTGACCAAGTCTAGAGTAGAAAAGTGCCCTTGTAGGCCAGGGGTGCCCAATATTTTGAAGCCTTGGTTTCAATTTTTAGCTTTCATGACCTCCAACGGGTCCTCCTTAGATTTTGTTAGGCTTCGCGATGAGTCTGTCAGCAAGTTCATAAGAGTTGTTAAGTGACCAAAATTGTAGATCAAATTGAGGTGTTTTCATCAAGAAAACAAAATTAAAATTATGTCTCAGAAGTACAAAAGTGCCCTTGTCAGCCAGAGGCACCTAGAGTTTTGAGTCCTCTAAAATAGTCCTCAATATTCACAAAACCAATCATCCTTTTCGGGATTCTTTAGGTTTTCCATTGAATATCTCATCCTGATCATGAGACCCATCTATCAAAGGCAATTGAGGATCAAATAATGAGAGGTGAAAATTGAAGAGTTTGAAAACCACTAAAAATGGTTAACACTGGAGAACAAAAGTGCCCTTGTTGGCCAGGGGCGCTCATATTTGTAAGTCTCCAAAATCACATTTTATGGTTTGCAACCTCCAACATGATCTCAGATTTGATCATGCTCCACAATGAATTCTATCAACCAATTCATAGGACTTGTCAGACGTCCAAAATTGAGGATCAAATAGAGGCATTTTATCACTAGAAAAGAAGAAAATCTAAAAAAATTTACTAACTCTGGCAAACTTGGATGCCTTATCTCAAGGTGGGCCCAAGTCAACTTGAGTTATATATTTTTTAAGACTTTTCTCATGCCTCGATTGCCCAAAATTTTAGGGAGTCTCTGAGTTAATTGATATTTGCACCAAATGACTCCTAAAATTAGGGTTTTCATAAGTTAACTGATGCTTCCACCTCCAAAGTTAGTTTATCAAGCATTTGGGTGTCCTTTTCCTTTATTCTTGTAGATTGACTTCAAATTCCAAAAACATAATTTTCTTCTCTACGACATTTAAAGGATCAAATGGAAGGGGTTTTCAACATTCTTCATATTTCTGAGTTCAGGTTGCATAGAAGAACATCTTTTCATAAGGCATTTTTCCAGAGCATCAGTTTTCAGAAACAAAAGCTCATCATTTTCAACTTCTATTGATTTGGGTTCTCTTCTTTTTCAATCTTCTCTAAGATTGGAAAAAATTTCCACAACTTCTTCAGCTTCCATGCCTAAGGTTTCTTGCATGTTCAAGAAAAATCATTTTTTTGGACAAATCTGACATTTTGGGTCCATTTAGCACAAAATTGGCCACAAAACCCACGTCCTAGATTTTTCCAAAAAATTTCCCCACTGCCTCCACTTTTTAGGGTTTCTAAAAAATCATCTTTTTAAAAAATGATCGATCTGGGTTTGTTTAGGTGTCTACAAAACCCATGTCTCATATTTTTTTGAGAAAAAATTGCCTAGCCGCTTCTACCTCTGAGGGGCTCTTGCATGTCCATGAAAAAAATAGTTTTTCAAAAAATAGATGATTTGGGTATATTCAAATTGACATTCTCAACAAAACCCATATCTCATATTTTTATCCAAAAATCTGCCTTTTCTTGCCTCTTAGTGAAGCTATTTTTAGCTTTTATGTAGAAGTTGTCTGAACATATCCATGTTCATAGTCAAAATTTGAGTTTTTCATCATGCAATACCCTTCCATTGAGAAAAATCAAGAAAAGCATCAAAAGCATAAAGCTACAGAAGAAACAAAGGTCATCACTCCAATTACGAAGCTGCCAAAGTTACTAATCAATGAACTGCCAATATCAACGTAAAGATGGTAATTACATTGATCCCAGAGAAGTACAAAAAAAAATTTAGGACCTCATCTATGGTAGTTTCCATGGTGACCCTATTGACTACAGGTTGAGTCAAGTTGCAACGATGTCAACAAGTTTTGACAAAGCAGCTAAAAAGACAAAGGAGTTTCAAAATCAGATCACATGTGGGGAAGAGATGTTGTTGAGACAACACATCATTCATAGGAGTATTAGTGTTCTTGAAGAAGAGGTAGTTAATAGCTTCTTGGAGGACATGATCACTCAAGTTTGCAATCGGTGAACCATCAGTTGAGGCACACGACTTTCTCCAAGGATAAGATTTAGAACAACAGTTAAACTTGATGCCTTTTCCAAGTTAACTCACTGTCCACTTTTCATGCATGTCTATCCTTGGAGACATTTATTGTATAGTTGGAGTTAGTTTTATATTTCTTGATTGAGGTGGTATTTTTATTTAACTATTAGTTTTTTTTTTTGGCAAGCCACTATAATATTATATTAACAGTTAAGTTAGTTATCTTTGTTTAGACATAGGAATAAATCTTGCAGATTGGCAAGACTGATTGTTAAATCAAGGAGATTTTAGGGTTCCCTACTCCTTTGAGTGTGTATAAATAAGAGTAGCCTTTGCTCATTTTTTTCTTAATCATGCTTAGGATAACAAAACATTGATCCTTAGTGCCTTCTACTTTACTATTTAGTATATGTTCATGAACCGTTATTGTGAGAAAATTACAGAGCCTTAGTGCCTGCAAGCTTGATATTCAGTATATGTTCAAACTTGGTTCAAGTTTAATTTGGTTGATCATGAATTGTATGTTTGTCTTCTTGATACAATTTTCTGTCCCAAATGTGTAATTATTGTTGGAAATATTTGAGGAAATAAATCTCATGCCTATAGTGCTTTAATCCAAAGTCTCAAGATCTTTTCAGGTTATTTTATGTATAATCTTTATTTCGGTCTACATCTCAAAAGTACAATGAGTCTTTGAGGGAATTTTGAAAGAGAGATTATCATTTTATGTTTAACTTGTATGAACTTTATTTCAGCCTACGCCTCAAAAGTACAATGAGTCTTTAAGGATAATCTAAAAGCGAGTTTATTGTTTCATGTTTTCTTTCATAATATTTATTTTAGATTTCATCTGAAATTACAAGGAGTCTTTGGATGTGTTCTAGAAGTAAGTTTGTATAATATGTGTGTTAAAACCAATCATTCCCAGTTTACTTCTAAATCCTCTTGCTTTGAATTCACTTGAGGATATATAAGCGTTATGGTTTAGGCCTAGTTGTAGTTGAAGTTACGAAACAAGAGAAAACCTTAGTTGCAACACAAAGAGTTTTATAACCTTGTGCTCTCAGCTAAGATAAAAAGATAGGAAATTAGTTTAAGTATTCTTTTTATGCATAATCAGAAAAAGAGGGAGCTTCCTCTCCTAATTTGAAGAGCAGTCTAACTGTGCATAGTTGTTTGTTTCTAGTACGCACACTAGAGGTGCAAATTGAAATTCCAACACAATATATCTCAAGTCTCTAAAGAAAGCATAAAGTCAATAAATCACAAGTTTAAAAGGCACCATACCTTAATAAAATCTAATGTAAAAATATGTAATTAAAAAGCTAGTTTTAAAACCCTAATTGAATAGAAGAAGAAAAACCCTAAGGGTTTTATGTATTTTGGTTTCACCAAAATGAAATGATGTAAATGAATAATTATTTACTAGAATTATGATCAATTATAACAAGAAATATAATCCAATTTACTAGAATTATGATCAATTAATCTAATAGGAAATATAATCCAATTAACCTTATTTAAAGATATGATAGATCATGTTAAATACAAATTAGAAATCTAGATCATGTTGTGTGCATATCATAGCTTTATTATTTTGTGTGCTACAAGGTCCCCCTAAAAGTCTGTCTTGTGGTTGGGTTATCAATTCTTGGACCCCACATGGGATTCAACTCATCGCTATATAAAACCTTTCAAAATGTTTTTTCCTTTTCGTTTTGTTGAAGCCAATCATGCCTAGGTTATTCTCACAAGAGGCTCATGGATTTTTCATTCTTTCTTGCTCATTTTTAAACCTTGGACCCATGAATTTTAAATCATAGACAAAAAGTATCTTCATGTCTTGGTTTGGGTTGAATTATCAAGCTTACCTCTACCTTTTTGGAACTTTCTTACCTAGATTACTTCTTCAGTGGGTTATGTAATGTTTCTAGAACCTGGAAAGTTTTAATCAGCTCAACATAATTTTTGAGTCTATATTGAGTTTGACCTTTCAAAGGACCTCAAAGAAAATATGGATATTAAAATTGGTGAGACTTCCTACTCCAAAAAATACAATACATCAACCTTTGAACAACTTTTATCAATTTCAAGACTCAAATCATAAGATTGGGGATTTTTTATTGGTCTCATAGCACCCCAAACCCATTTCTCAGCCCTTTGCAGGTTCATCACCTCCTCCAAAAGAGGATGATGAATAGTCTAATATAGTTAGTTGCAAAGCCAAGAATGTTAGAAATTCCAAAACCACCCCCAAGTCCTTAGGTCAAGGAGATTTATTTCCACAAGTTTCAAAGCCTATCAACACAATTGTGTTGAACACGATGATAGCTTCTACTCCCCATCATATCTTTTTTGATTCAAAACACCAGGATGGTCAAGTTCAACATACTTTCCCACTACTAGTGCACCAAAGGAGATCTTGTAGCTTGTCAAGGCATTTGGGAGAAGGTGAGCTTGTGTTGTGACATAGGAATCCAAGCCAACTCAATGTTTGAATTGACAGTTATAATGCTCTTTAACACTTTGGTTTACATAATTATTCCACCCTTGATGGGCTAGATAATGAGGAAATGTCTCTTTATTTTTAAATGAATTGTATTTATTAGAATGTGTGAGGCCTCATATACTTTCCTTTGAAATAATTTATTCATGATAATCATGCTCAATTCCAAAAATTAGATATCTTTTGCATTTAAGAGGTCAAAGTGTCTAGTTTTTTTCTTTCTATTGCATGTCATTTCATTTGGCCCTCCAAATTTTCTAATGATCACAAGCTTATACTAAGAGGGGAGCGAATCAGTACAAGACTATCTTTTTCTTTTTTAAAATTAACAACCACAATCACTTAAATGCACAATATATAAATAAGTAAGAACATGAGAGGAACACAGGATTTACATGGAAACCCTTATGAGAGAAAACCATGACAAAAAATAGTTTATAAAAAAATCTCTTACAAATTTTGTATGCACCAACCTACTATAGACACCAATCCCCAACACTTGAGCACCAACTCATTATGAAACGCCAATATCCTTCAATAAGAGGGACCAACCTCTCCAATATGAGGCACCGACCTCTTGATAGATGAAATATATGTTCTCCTTAATAATTATCCTTCAAAATTATGCCTTTGAATGATGTTCAATTAATTTCTCTTCTCAAATATGTTGGTGTATAAATGACATCAATATTTTTCTCCACACACTCTTCTCCTCATTCTGCTACCTCTATTTATTCTTTCTCCAAGGGAGACGACTTCATGAATATATGTATCCATTTACAAAGGGAGGAAACTTTTAATTTTATATGCACCTTTTCATATCCAAAATTGGGCACTTCATTATGGAGGTCGACCTTTACAAAATATTATTTTATTTTTTACATTTTAAATCCTCAAATATGGGTGCCACTCTTGAGGGAGGGGGTCAGCCCTCTAAAATAATTTAATTCAATTTTTAAGATGCAAAAGGAGGGTACCAAAATATCAAGGTTCAACCTCATAAAATACATAAAATTTCATTTTATTAATATTTCCTCCACGAGCGCTATCACAAGGGAGTCGCCTATCATGAATTTAATTTTTTTTTAACATTGTTCATTGTTGCCTTTGTTAAAATAAATTATGCCCTTGGAGGCCTTCAATTTGCTTCAACAACAACACCATATGGTTCCTTCTTGACATTAATGACAATAATCTAACAATCTCCCCTTTTTTCATTGATAGAAACCTCTCACATAAATAATTTTTCTCTATTGCACCATGTATGTCTCTATTTCTCCCCCTTTCTCTACTTCTCCTCATTTGACATCAATGACAAAGGAATCCTTGGAGTTGTAAGATAGTGCAGTGGTGAACTCCCCCTGAATACCATTCCTTTGAATAATGTATTTCATCAGTGGCTAGATGAAGAGGCTATCACTCCTAACTTTTTTCTAAGATACTCAAAAGTCTCTTTTGGAAGAGGCTTTGTAAATATGTCTAGAATATGTTCCTGTGTAGAAATATATTATAACTTAAATTTCTTTTTTTCCACCTACTCCCTTAAGATATGATATTTAATTGTAATGTTTTTGGTTTAGGAGTGCATCATAAGGTTCTTTGATATATTGATTGCACTTGTATTATCACAAAATATAGATATAGGAAGATCATAATCTACTTTGATATCACTCAATGTTTTCTTCATCCAAAGAACCTGAGTGCAATAAGATGGTGTTGCAATATACTCCACCATTATTGTAGATAAGGAGACTGAAGCACGTTTCTTACTTATCCATGATACAAGACAATTGTTTAGAAAGAATGCACCTCCACTTATATTCTTTATGTCATCCACACTACTAGCCCAATTTGCATTAGTGTATGTTGCTAAGGTCAATTTTTCACTTCTTTTATGCCACAACCCAAAATCCAAAGTGTCTTTTAAATATTAAAGATAATTTTAATTTCATGCACATGGGTTTCTTTTGGTGTAGCTTAAAATATTGCCATTGTATGAACTGCCTATATAATGTTAGGCCTTGAAGCTATTACATATAATAAAATCTTGATCATTGATCTATAAATCATTTGATTAGCCTCATGAAATTCATCTTATTTACTCAACTTGCACCTTGTGATCATAGGTGTACTCATAAGTTTGTAATTTTCCATTATGAATTTCTTCAACATCTCCTTAATGTACTTATACTATGAAATAAATATTCCTTTATTTGATTGAGATATTTACGACCCAAGGAAGAAGGAAAACTCACCAAGAATAGACATTTCAAATTCCTTTTGCATATTCATTAAAAATTCTTGGCACATCCTATCATTGTTACCCCCAAAAAAATATCAACATAAGCTACAACAATTAATTGATGGTCACCTTCAATTTTGATTTATAGATTGTTGTTAGTTATGCCTCTTTTGAAGTTTTGTTGTTGAAAATACTTATCTAGTCTTGAGTACCAAGCACTAAGGGCTTGTTTCAATGCATAAAGTGTCTCCTTTAACTTGTATACATGGTCCTCATTTTCAAATAAGATGAATCCTTCAAGTTGTTCAATATCTACCTCTTCTTCTAAGTTTCCATTTAAAAATAATAATTTTACATCCATTTGATAGACCTTGAAGTTCTTAAAATTAGAAAATTCCAAGAACATCCTTATAGCCTCGAGAATAGCTATAGAGGAAAATAATTCTTTGAAATCAATACCTTCAACTTGAGCATATCCCTTGCATACTAATCTTGCATTGTTCCTCACAACTTCATCATTCTCATTTAGTTTATTTTTGAGTACCCATTTAGTTCCAAATACATTTGTATCCTTAGGTCTTGCGACAAGCTCCCAAGTTTCATTATTTTCAATTTGGTTCAATTCCTCTTCCATAGCACTCACCCAGTGTTTGTCTTCACTTGCTTCCATAAAGTTTCTAGGTTTTATTTTAGAAAGCAAGGAAATATTTGTATGTTTTTATATAATGACCAATCTTCTCCTTGATTGAACTTTTTTATCTTTGTCCCCAATAATTAACTCTTTTGGATGATTATTTTAAACAAATATATATGGTGTCTTAGGTTCCTTTGTTGGTATATTTGATTTTCTTTGATCATATTTCTCATGCTCAATCTCTTCCTCCAATTCTTTGCACCTTCCATCTTGAAAATAAAATTCTTGAGCCATTTATTTTTTATGCATGCCATCATCTACTCAAATGTTTGCACTTTCAGTAATTTTGTGCAACCTTTATTATAACATCTATAAGCTTTTCTCCTTGAAGAGTATCCAGGAAAATACTTTCATTTACCCTAGAGTTAAATTTTCCCAAGTCTTCCTCGTCTCTTCTTATATCAAATTTACTCCCAAATACCTTGAAATACTTTACTATAGTAGGCCTACCTTTCCATAATTCATATGGTTTTTTTGAATTGTTTACTCTAATTTGTCCTTGGTTTAGAATTTAGGCCATTGTATGAATCACTTATCTCCAAAAGGTATCTAGTAACTTAGACCCATTTAGCATGGTCATTGCCATTTCTTGGACCATTTTATTGTGGAGTTCTTATAAAAAATATATCTTCTTATACCATGTTGTTCACATAATTCTTCAAATTTATTTGAAGTGAACTCTCCTCCTCTATCCAATCTCAAATATTTAAATTTTAGACCTATCTCATTCTCAACTAAGGTTTTAAATGCCTTAATTTTTTCAAAAGCTTCAAATTTCTTTCAAAAATGTAGCCCAAATCATTCTAGAATAATTATAAATTAGCAACATGAAGTAACTCTCACCTTGCATACTCTTTATTTTGGTTAGCCCACATATATTAGTGGTGGATAAGTTACAAAGGTTTAGACATAGAATCTTCCTTTGTCTTGAAGCTCACCCTTGTTTGCAAATGGTGTTTGATGGATTTGACATTTTTGGCATATCTCTCACTGCCTACTTGTTTTGAGTTTGACACGATTGTCAAAGTTTATGTGTCCCATCCTTCAGTGTCATAGCTAACTCTCATCTTCTTTACCCATATAACACTTTTCACCTTTGATTTCACTAAGGATGTAGATATTATTTGTTATTTTACTTTCATCTGCTATCAATTTCCCTTCCTTCTTGATTTCACATCCTTCAGAATGAAATATAAGAGTGTGCCCTTGGTCACATATTTGACTCACACCTAGGAAATTTTTTTCAATCCTTCAACATATAAAATATTCTTTATTTTTTTCTTCCATTATCCAGTCTGAGAGTACCTTTTTTGGCCATCTTTTCCATAGCATTTTTCCCAAATTTCATTGTTCCTCCATTCATTTCCTTCAAAGTGAGAAATTTGATTTTGTTAGTGGTCATGTGGCTTGAGAAACCACTATCAATATACCATTGGTCTATAACAACAACCCCAACAAGAGGAAGAAATCTAAGCAAAACAAATTTCAACATCATTGCAAGAAGGATCACATAGAAAGTTAGAATCATATAAAATAACAACAATTGAGATTAGGTCATAAAATTTTAACATCATGCCAATTACATATACCATTAATACAAATTTTTTGCATTAGTCAATAAAGAATTTTGTTAATTGAGTTGCACATACCTTCATGATTGTGATTCGTGATATCTACAAGTCCCTACTTGTTCTGATGGTGGTGGGGTGCAAAGATCCCAACCAAAGTGGATTCAAACCCTATCCACCCCTCCAAGTAGATTATGTGGCTCGTGGTGAGAGAGAGGGAGTTTTCATTCAAACCCTTGAGCTATTTGCAAAATGTCTCCCTAGTGACCCTTTTCCCAAGGTGCACCTAGCTATGGTAAGCTTATAATACCTTTTTCAACAACTATAAGGTTATGTAGGGAGTTATATCTACCTACTTGAGCTTGTTGGGAATCCACTTTATTGTTTTCCATTTGTTAGCTAAGCAACCAAGGGTAACCATCGTTGGCGTGGAGTGCTCCTTGACTATTGACCATCTCAAGTGTAGTATTGCTTCTAGACTCTTTTCCATCCCAAGCATAATACAACCTCTAGACTATTATCCATCATAAGCATAGTAATGCCCCTATACTACCATCCATCTCAAGCATAGTATTACCTCTAGTCTATTGTCCATATCAAGCATAGTAATACCCCTAGACTACCATCCATTTCGAGCATAATATTTCCCCTAAACTACCATCCATCTCAAGCATAATACTGCTCCTAGACTATTGTCCATCTTGAGAATAGTATTATTCCTTAGCTCATTCTTAGAATTAGATTGAAGGTAGGTTCCAAACTCAGGATCAATAGGCTCCTATCATAGCTACAACCATGTGTGGCACTACTAGATATTTTATAAAGATCATCTCCTACTCTTAAGCACCTTATGGTGGAAAGTAAGGTAACTCTTCTTCCCTAGATAGTATGTGGAGGATATTGGGTTTAATTGATCCTTCGAGAATAATTTCAAGAGATGGACTAGCAAGGACTATATTTTCATATTACAATATAAGTAATTATTTAATGAGAATGGTTACCCTATTAATCAGCTAATCATATCAACTATAGTCTTTTGTGTGGATGGCTACCCTAACAGCTAGTGGTGCAAAGAGGTATTGTGCGGTTAGTACTTAGAGCCATAATATAGTTTATTTTATTTGATGGTAATAGATTTTGACCAACATCATTATCAAAAAAGATTTTTCCATTGACTATAACGAAAGGATATATCCTACTCTACTTGCTTTGTAGAATTCCATTTAACTTACCTAAAATTTAATCCCCATTGAGGTATAAATGAGTCATTTTGTACCCCATGGTTAGGAAATTAAGGCTATGATGGTTGCATGACCAAAATCTTCATGGATAGGTTAACAACTACAAGGTTTACTAGAGATTTATTCTATGTTTTCACATTCTAATATAAGATAACAACTGCAAGGTTTTCAAAGGGATTTATTCTATGTTTTCACATTCTAATATAAGATAACAACTGCAAGCTTTTAAAATAGATTTATTATATGTTTTCACATTCTAGTATAAGATAACAACTACAAGGTTTCAAAAGAGATTTATTCTATGTTTTCATATTCTAATATAACAATTGTAAGATTTTAAAAGAGATTTATTCTATGCTTTCACATTTTATTATAAGATAACAAGGTTTTAAAAGAGATTTATTCTATGTTTTCACATTCTAATATAAGATAATAGCTGCAAGTTTTTAAAAGAGATTTATTTTATGTTCTTCTCCATTCAAACTCATCAGTTTCTTAGCTAAATGAACTTGCAATTGAAGATTAAACAACCATGACTAATCTAGTCATAACCAACTATTTCATCCTTTTTTTAGCACCAAGAAATGACTTGGAAATGGGTATATAAAATAAGATAGTAGGTAGGTTCTATTTCATGCATCCCAAATTTGACCCCAAAGTAACAACCACTCTTCCCAAATTTATATACATTAACATTTAGTGAGGATTTAAACTGGCAGGAGTTTGACTCATATTATGTCAATCATATTTCTCTAGATTGTAGCATTTAAATTTGAGATATTCAAAATAATATTTACTTAGTTTAAAACCTCAAAACAACATTAAAACCAAAATTTTAACTAGGAAAGGGGTTTAGGAACCAAGATTAGATTTTTGTAGCAGCAATAAAGAAGCCCTAGCCGCTACCTGCACCAATCTGCTCTTCAAATCCCATCCATGCCTCTAGATTTAGCTACACCACCCTTCCCTCTCTCCTTTCCCCAATCTTCTCCCAAAATGAGACTTCTAATGGTCGATTTAAAGGAGAAGATAGTCAGTTTATCCATGGCATTCGAGATTGGTTTTTTCCTACCATTTTTTCCTGTGATTGCAAAGGTTTCCAGGCCTCCTCATTGGCTTGAATGTCCTCTCCCTGCCTTCCCTCTTCACTCATACCAAGATACTTCCCCTCCTTGGTCAATGGTTTCTTAGTTTTTCACCCTCCTTCAATGTTGATTGGCCTTCATTCACCTTCTTCCTCCCATGAATTGCTTCAACCCTTTTTCCTTTTGTTTATTTCCTTGATTTTTTTTTGTCCAATGGAATGATTTATTTCCTGCTTTATTCAATGGTTCAATGGAATAGTCTTTATACAATGCCCATCCACTGTTATATTTAATATAAATGATGAGTGTTTTAGTTATTCATTATTTTAAATTATTTTTATTTAATATTTCATAGCTATTCATTTATAGTTTATTATTTATTATTTACTTGTTTTAACTTTATTTATTTATTTCTAATTTATTTACTCATTCATAGACCTTCAATAAATTTATCAATTTAAGCAATGTCAATTAACCAAAATAATTTAGGTTGACTTGATGGATTTGACTACTAGGACAAGTAAACTATGGAAATTAATATATGTCCAAGGTCCTAGGTTTAATAAAGTTTAGGTTGACAAAAACTACAAGCAAGGTCAACATTAGAATGACATACTGATTTTCTATCTCTCATCCAACAGAACCATAAAATCCACCTCACTTTGCACCTCGATACCTGCATCCATTGACAAACCTCACACAAGTTCAACCAAATCATTAGTCCATGTTAATCCAAAAAATTAATGCATTAAATTATAATAACATAATAAGATAAATGATCACATTCAATAATAATAACATCAAAGTTCAGAATTAGCACACACACATGCTTATATATGTCCACATATTCAAATACGAAGTTCCACCCCTAGTCCAAATTACACTAGGGCTAGGGTTCATGCAAAATTATCATCAAGGTATTGGGGATATGACATGGTATTTCTCATTTTTCACATGTAAGGTGGTTTGAGAACCATGGACCTCTCCTTATTTTCTTTCCATATTTTGATGTTTTCTTCCTTGTGTTTTTCCATATTTTCCTTCTTATTTTGTTTGGGAGAATATACATGACCACTTCTATAAAATTATGTTATGTGCCCAAAATTATTGTAGTTATAGCATATGAAATTATAATCTACTAGAGGGAAAAAATAATTATAGTTTCTATTTGTGAACCCTTATGAACTTATAATCTTATTCCACCCAATAATTCTTGCATGAATCCTATAATCAATTTCTTTATGACAAAATTGATTACACATGAAACAATAACCAAAGAAAGAGAGTTGTAATCTAGTCATGTGCACTTGCCTTAGAGGAATGTGTTTTTTAAATTTGTCCTTATTAACTTTTTTAGGAGTGCCTAATTTCTATGGATCACGATTCTCTTGCTTCTTGCTACCTCCACCTTTGATGGGAAATTTTAAGGGCATCAACATAACTTTTTGGTTTTTTTCAATGGTGTTATTTGATGGTTATTTGGAAACTTGATCTTCATTTTCTTCATAACAAAGGCATGTCGTTATAAGTGGTGACCTTTTCTCATTTATAATATCATTTAAAAGCTTGGTACTCTTCAAATTTTAAGATTTTGTTCAACTTAGCGGTTTTCGTTTCTAGCTTTGTTCTTAAAGTGATAATTTCGAACTCCGACCTTTCACAATTTTCTTCCTTTTCCTTCAATTGGATTCTAATCTCTTATTAAATCCTTTTAGCTTCTTAAATTTGAACTTTTATATTAATGATCATTCTTTTGGATTCTTCAAGACTTTTTTGATAATTTTGCTTTGGATTCATTGTCTTCTTGAAGTTATACTTTTTTCGTATAGTTCTTCTTTTTGAGTTTCTTAATTTCATCTAGGGAATAAATAATTTCTTCTTCCAAATCAGCTTCTCCATATATTTCATCACTGTCTTCCCCTTTTGTTTCCTTTTCTACCTTTTCATCATTTTTCAAGGTGCTATCTTTTGTTTCTATAGTCATGAATAAGATCTCTTCTTTATCACACTGACGACTTAACTTTATTCAAATGAGTTGGTTTACTCCTTTGAATAGAAGAATTTATTTCCTTTGTAAAAACTTCTTTCTCTCAAAATTTTCATGCTTGTTGTTAGCAGGGTCACAGATTAGTGCCAAATCCTAACGCATATGATTTGTGAAACCTAAGGCTAACAAGGGAGATCAAGCTAGGAATGTTTCATAAGAGTCACGTCTCTCTAAGAGAAAATTAAATATATGTATGTAATATGTGTAAGAAGAGACAAGAGAATGGATAGAAATATATGAAAAGCAGAGACTAAGACCCACCTTTTTAATTGATATAATAAATATATGTAAAGATATAAGGATTGATATAGATGTGTTATGAATTAATTTTACTTTATTTTTGGATGTTATGTAAATGAAGAATGTATGTTAGTATAGTTTTCCTTTCAAAATTATTGTTTTCTCTCACTATATCCTCTAGGGTATAAACTAACTACATAAGAGATATTGGGGTTCAAATATTTGGACTATATTTCCCTCTTTCTCTTGTCATCATACGATCTATGGAACCTAAGGTTGATAAGAGAGATTAATCTATGGGTGTTTCATAAGGGTCATGTATCTCTAAGAGATGTTGTATAAATATACATATGTAATATATGGAAGAAGAGATAGGAGAAAGAATGAGAATATATGTAGAGAGGAGACTAAGACTTGCCTTTGTAACTTATATTATATAATATATGTGGAGATATAAGGATTGATATAGATATGTGTTATGAATGAATGAATGTTATTTTTTAGATGTTAAGTAAATGAGGAATGCATGTTAGTATAGTTTTCCTTCTATAATTACTCTTGTCTCTCATTGTATCCTTTGGGTATAAACTAACTACATAAGAGATATTTGGATTCACATCTCCAAAATATATTTCCCTCTTTCTCTTGTCAACATTGGTTTTGTTTTGGGACCCTAGAGAGAACAATGAAGAAAAATACAGAGTAAAATAAGAAGGGGTAGAGGAAGAAAAGAAATAAATTAACAATAACAAGTGATATAAAATTTTCTCAAAGCCTGTAGAGAAAACTCTTAGGTACCACCCTTGTCAGAGGGAGGTAGGAACTTGTATAGGCATAAATTTTCACCCCTTACGTAAATTCCCATTTTACACTTCCTCACCTTAGAAAACCAAATTTGAAGTTGAAATTCACATCAGCAAGTTTCCTTCGTTCCACTTGGTGTTAGTCTTTTGTGTCAATAGAAGAATAACTATCGGGGATGCCCGCATGATACACAAAAATCTACGTGAGACACTTATATCCCTGATGGATTCTCACGTCTAAAGTTGGCTGAGGCATTACACTTCCTATTGGGAATGAATTGTAACATCCCTCTTTGACTAATTGACCCAAAAATGCCTTATTCTCCTCACCTCACCTTCAAAAATATTCATTCTTCATGCAACTCATCTCTTTGGTACCTCTTTTGGCAATCTTCAAGAATTCACTTCACTTCCATCACTTCAAGCAACACTTTGGCACTCCATAGTAGAAAAAACAACACCCCATCAACTTCATAGAACAAGTGTGGAACAAGCCATTGCAGCAGGGGCTTGAGGTTTGCAACACCTCCCTTCACCACAGTTGAGGCTGTGGTGATTTTTCAAGCTCTCTTTCTCCATTATTGGCTAGTAAGATCTTGGTGTAGGTGGTAATTTTTTTCACTCCTCTCCTTTACGATTTGGTTGAGTAGTACTTCACTGTTTTGTAGTGTTTATTGTGTTCTCCACTTTCTTTTTTCCTTTATCATATATTTATTTACCGTTGCTATCCTGGCTATCCATGGAGGAGGAAACACCGAAATGGGGGTATGAATGAGGTAGACCCCTATACAACTCCCAATAAATTTCCCTCTTTCTTGTGTGTAGGTGAGAGAATGTGTGGAGCTAACTGGTAAATGAGCATCTTTGTGAGATTATCTTTGCCACCCTAGTCCTAGTCTACTTTCTTTATCATTTTAGCATCTAGTTTGTATACTTTCTCATTTTGTTTTACCATCTAGATTGAGCTAGCTAGGTTGTTACTAGGTATTTTTGGCTATTTTATTGTGTCCACTATTGTCTAGCTGTACGGATGCTAGCGCACCTTGCTGACATCCGAAAACTGCATTGTCGCCCTCAAATAGAGGGTTGTCTGGGGCACATAACCGAATCCAAAAATCTAGCTCGCCTAGCCCAGATTATAATTCGGGTCTGGAGAGTGATTTAAGGACCTTATAGTCCTCATCATTCTCATCCTTCATTTGAAACATTCCTTTAGAGTGAGGTAAGTTAGGGCAGCCTTCCGCTCTTGGTTCTCCGTGACCTAAGGCCTTGAATGTGGTTGGTCCCCCTCTCTTACAAAACTTAAAGGAGGACAAATGGGAAAGGGAAAGGAATTTAAAAGGATCCATGAAAGGATGTTACTACTCAAAAATCAAAATAACCATGGGATATATAAGGATTAATGGAAAACCAGATTATAAATACTCATAGTAAAAGGAGATAACAAAAGGGCTTGAGAGAATATTGAAAGAATTAGATTAGCAGTAGATATGAAAGTTGAAGAAAAGAGATTGAAAAGAAATATACCACAGAAGGATGGAAGAAGTTGAAAAGGGAGAAAGGGAATGAGATAGGAGAGCAACGATAAACATGAGAAAAGAAGATAAGTGCACCACTAAGGGTGTTTTTTAGTGCACTATTGTGGGTGCAGTCGAGGAAATAAGGAATGAGATATCGTAGATAGGAAGTTTGAATATGGATAAAATAATTTAAATTATAAATAATATAGAGGGATAAATTGAGGATTATGGAAGAACTAGAAAGAATATTGAATAAGAAGTTATGAATATTCTAACATCACCTTTTACAATAAGCAAAAAACCTACTACTTATCTAGATTGGATAAATTTTCAATTAAGAATTGATAAAAAAATGGTTATAGGTGGTTACCCATATAGATAATCTTCAACCCTTAATATTTGATGCAAAATATTTTGATGAATTGGTGAATAGAAGTGTTTTGAACATATGAGGAGAAGGAGAAGATATGGTGGAAAATAAATCAAATCCTATGAGTTTGACAAAAAATAACGAAGTGACACTATTGACTAATTGTATGTCATTTACTACTGAAAGAACATCTTCTAGGATGAAAAAATATTTTGAACAAACACAACCCCTAGAAAAAGAGTCACCCTTAATGCCATTAAATTCAAGAACACTTTTTGTAGAAGAAATAGAAATACCATTAGATACTCAAGAGATATTAGAAAGAGAGATTGGGATAAATAACGTAGCGACCTTGGGAACGCCTTACTTTAAAATTAATTTTGGAGATATGGATAATGACCAAAAAGAACAAGCGAAGATGAATCACTCTAAGAAACTACCCATTTTTGGGGAAGGACACTAATGAGACTGCAAATATATCTTTGTTCTAGAATCAATTTAGTAAAGAAAAAATATAACTTGGGATAGTACTATTAGCCTATTTTTGCCTATGACTTAAATAGCCTTTAATATCACTTTCTTGAAATTTAATAGGTTTTGAGTCTAAATTTTTGTTGACATTTTTGTTTAAAAAGGGTCATTTATTAAAGCCATGGAAAAATCTCATAAAGCTTCTAAAGAAAAATCCAAAAGGTTAAGGAAAATCATTTTTCTAAGTTTTTAGGCACTAAAATACAAGGAAGATGATTGTTTCAGTTACACTCAACTCACATTAGAAAAGAGAATCTAGGGTTTTGGTTTCAGAGCATTGATAGAGCTACTCGATGGTGTTGAAGGAGTCTTCCTTCATTTCAGGCAAGAACATATGTTGTTGTCAAGGAAAAGACCCACATTGCAAAAAAAGAGAGAAAGACATGGAATGATGCATGAGAATATGAAGGACTTCCAGATGTTATAACAAATTATTTCCATGCATTGGGTATTTTCAGGAAGTAAAACTCCATGTGGTTGCCTTCTACACTCTACCAAGTATGTTCTTGTGTGGAGATATAGAAGAAGGTTGTTGATATTTGTTAATATAGGTTCCCATTTGAAAAATGCATCCTCAATCAATGCATTGAAATCCAAAGTTTGTTGTAATACTACTAAAACATTACATATGAACCCATTCTGTCATTTATTTCTAGTACGTTTAAAGAAAGGGTAAATTCCTAGTATACTATTCATGTACAGTTAAGGATTCTCCCTCATATGCAGTCCTGAGGGGAATGAGAGTGCATATAGTTTTGGGGGAGTATTTTACATGAGTTCTAGTATAGACTTGGTAACAAGGCTAAGTTTTATGGAGGGGCAGTAAACTAGTTTCATTGTATAGATGTAATCTCATATTCATGAGAATATAGTCACCCCATCAAATAACTCCAAGGGAATCAAAAGCTTAGGCAATAGGAGAGAAGTTGAGTTATAATGTAGAGAAGATGAAATGTATCATGGTTGTCTTAGTTAGGCAACAATTACAGTCACAATATGCATTGAAAGGAAGTTTGAGGGAATCTTGAAAGAGTAGAGAAAATTTCTTGTATAAACTATCCTATATTAGTCCTTAAATACCAAGCAAGAGCAACACCCCTGCCTTAGAAGCCAAGTTGATTATCAAGAGATAGTCAAAGCAAAGGATCCATGATAGTCAATAGTGCATTTTAAGGGAAATTCAGGGGACTATTATTAGGGAAAAATTTATTGGCAAATCTTCGCCAATTGGCAAATAATAGAAATCAGGAGCTCCAAAAATGGCGAATAGTACAAGCTAAAATGGAGACTGAATCACCAAGTTTTTCCACAAAAATAATTTCATCTCGATTAATTCACCATGTAAATGATGCACCATTGGCACTGATTCACCATTAGTTTATACAGTAATTAAAAGGATTAATTATATTCGTCAGTAATATTATATTCCTTCGATTAATTTTGGGGCAATATCACCATTAATAATAAATTACAATTCCATAGTGGGACCCAGTTATAATGACGTGGGTGACATTGACGATGAGGATGAGAAGTTGAGATTAAACAAGGTTGATCAGATAACATAATAAGCTAGTGTAAGATGTCGTATGTCATGAACTATTAGCAATAGTAAATGGTGGAGATCAAACAGAGCTTTGATCGGATGTCTTTCCGGGAGCTTGGTGCGAATATTGTAGATTCCCTTCTTGATTCTCCAGAATTACACAAGCGGTGTACCTATGCCTTGGTGGATATCTCACCATGACAAGTGTTGACATGAATGATGATGGTGAAAACATGAGGATGACAAGGTGAGTGTGAACCCCAAGTGCAATATAAAAGCCTTATTGATGTGAGTGAACATCATTGGTAGGATAGTTAGGGATGTCCCCCCGATACAATGATGACCTTCCTATCGAATGGACAAAGGGACATTGCTAGGACCTTAAAGAAGGTTAGGGCCAAAGTGTCACTCAAAGTGGTGATGAATATCATGTAATATTAAATGATTGTATGGGTTTTCATCATGACGATCACAAAACGACTTCAAGTTCACTTTGGCTATCATTGTAAGATTAAATCTAATCGTATGGCCCAAAAAAAATTTCGTGCCTCAACAAGCCTTTTAAAAGGCACATGCGTATTAGGTCACATAATGAACTTGCAGCCATCCAATTTAAAAGCTAATCGATGGTAAAATTTTCAAGTTCCATTTAGTCACATAATGAACTTGCCCCTACTTCAATATTAATATATATATATATATATATATATATATGGGGCAACTGCGTTGACCAACTATGCAAATTTTTAAAGGAGAGATTCACCATTGTAATTAATATTTTTAGTGATTATTCACTAGGATTCGCCACTATGATTATTATTTTTATCGATTAGTCATTAAGATTTACCAGGATTTTACAAAAAAATTAATATTGTGCATAAGATTCGCCAGGAAAATTAATATTTTTTTCAAATAAAAGGAAAGATTCACCAGGATTTTACACCTTTGCCGAGGGGGGGGTTTCTTAAATTTATTCCTGACTGTTATAATAGGGTATTGAAGTGACCTTAATAGCAAAGATCTAATGTTGATAAGTTGAAGTCCATTGAAGGTAAAGAATGAGCAGAAGACTGTGTGTAATACAATCAACCAGGTTTATGAGGATAGATGAATAAATGGGTAGTCAAGGAGTAAAGGTTGATGATAAAACCTTGAAATGATTAAGTGAAGTCCAAGAAGGTAGTCACCATGTAAAATTCAGTCAATTCAAGGATTTTCTTGCAATGGATATTCACCTATGGCATTAAGTGCAATATCAAATGTAAGGGAAAGTTAGCAAGAAGTTGATTGTGCAAAGAAAAATATCAACAAAATAAAAGCATGAGAGTCAGTGTAAGGAAAATGTGATCAAAGGAGAAAAAGGGGTCATAAATCTCAAAGGATAGCCTTGCGAATGACTCATATACTGCTAACCAAGAGAAAGTTTCAAAGAGGAACATTCATAATGTTGCAAAGATAAGAGATAAAATTATAGTCTCAATAACTGTAATGACAACTGCTATATGCATAAAGGGATCCAACGTGAAAAGGGAAGCTTGGAGAGTTCAAGGGTAGTCTCACAAAGTAGAGAAACCATGAGATAAGAGGTCAATCACTGGTGAGTAGATAGGGCAGTCTTATGGCCAAAACATTGTCATTTTGTCCATGAAGGAAAGCACAATGATAGTCTACATCACTAAAAGAATCATGATAGTCCAGTAAAGAGGACAACAATCAACTATCAAGCAAAGATGATGCAACATACAAAGATGTTGATGATGTGTCTAAGTTAGGGGGGAAATTGAAAGGGAAGATTAGATATCTTGTAAAATTAGAGATGGGAAACTTTTGTCTTCAATTGGAGATTTCCCTTATTAGATGAAAATGCCAAGTTCAGTGTTTACTCAATTTTTTGACGAATAGACACTAATCTATATTAATTATAAAGATTAAAATAAATATTCACAAAAAAAGGTGGGTGGTAGAAAGGCACACCCCAAGAATCACATGGGCAGTGCCCAAAAAAACAAAGTCGCATGGGCCTAGCCTAGAAATTAAAGATTAAAAACAAAGAAAAAGGCCATTAAGCGGCCAAAGTAGTACCAGCAGAGCCAGGAGGGTCTCTATCATCCAAGTTTTTCCCCATACATTAGCAAGGTTTGGATTGATTTCAGGAGGAGGACCCCAACCATCATCAACACCTTTATCTTTATCTTCCTTATCCTCACATCGAGACAAGATTGCAAGCGCCAAACATGGAAAAAATTTAGCAGAGTCTAACCAATTAGATCTAAAAGAAGGAGTATCATTAGAGGGCCATCCAGAACTACCACTGCTGCTCCCCACCACTCCTCTAGAGGGCCACCCTTGACCAGCTCATAGAGGAGGAGAACATGACTTCCAAGAAAGGTGAGAACCACGCCAAAGAGGAGGTTGAGAGCAGGGGTGAGAAAATCCATTTCATTGCCAGCTTCGAGAGGGCGATCGACTGCAGGAAAGGGTAGGCGAAGTGGGCACCTGAGCCACAGTACATGGGGCATTTCCCCAATGGTCCAAAAGAACCTAAAGGTGAGCCAGCTCAAGTCCAACCTTGTTTTCTTGAACTTGAATCTACAAGAGCACATTAGAGCAAATAATAGCTTTAGAATATAAAGAAACATTTTTATCCATTTGGGTTTTAGCAAATATGCAGACATTTCTATCTTTCTAGATACTTAAGAGGATTTCCACTCTAAAAGTGTGCCAAAGCTGGGTATACTTAGCAGGGAGTCTGGGTGAGTCTCCCAACAAAACCATATGGCAAGAGAAGGGCTCTAGTTTGAAAGGTTGAAAGAAATCATGAATCTAAGTCCAAAACTTCTGAGCTATGGTACAAAACTAGAAGAGGTGCTTAAAAGACTCAACTTCCCCACAAAAAGGGCATCAAGGGTCCTAGACCCCCAAGTGAACAAGTCGAGACCCCACAAGAAAGCCTTGGAAAATAATACACCAAGCAAAGTGGGTGAGTTTTGACTCAACACTTGTAGACCAAATGGAAGAGAATATTTTTTACTAGACATGAGCGGAGGGTTGGAGAATCCATATTTGGTTATGATTGTCAATCATTGGAAAATGCGGTGATAGCCACATATAACCAAGCCTAGGCTTGTAATTCTTGAAAGGGGTGTCTGAGTACCACTTCTAGTCCTTCCACCAGGGCTTGGACCCATGAATTCCAACCTTATGAAGACATCTGTAGGAATAACATTCACCAGACCATCATAAGTATCATGATCTTGGTTTTGAAATCTGTAGAGCACATGAAAATCTTCCCAAGACATAATGTGCATTATGGGTCTGTGAAACATATGCTACAAGGTTTGAATTCCTTTCTTGTCGAAACTTAACACCTTAATCCAAGGTGATTTGGCCAAAGTTCGACCATTACTAGCAAAGAGGAAACCACCAAACATTCTATTGATTGAGCGAAATCCCATCACGAAAACTAGATCCGACCCAGTGGAGCCAAGGCTTAACCGCCTCCCAGGCTCTCCAAATGCTCTTGGCCATGAAAGTACCCACAATTTGGACTAGTTCCTTCATGACCAAAAGGGTATGAAAGTTGATCCCCTTCCAGGAAAGTCTATGAATAGGAAAGCCAGATTAAATGCAATGCCTGAGGAGAATTTTTCAGGCTTCATCTCTAGTAAGGGCTCTAATTATCTATTTCACACACAAGGTAGTCCCTTGTCATTGAGTGGAGAGCATACCAAGCCCTCCAGAGTCTCTAGGAAGGAAACAAAACTCCCAGGAAATACACTAAAACCCTCTATGGGACTTTGTAGAGGCCCGAAGAAAGTCTTGAAGCAACTTTTCAAGCCTAACATAGGCAACTTTCGAAGGGGCCACTAATACATTGTGACTCAATTTCCGATGAAAGTTCATCAAAATTTTGATGATTGTTCGTCGGAAATATTTTGTCGAAAAATCGATGAAATTTGAAATGTCAAAATTCTGACCCAACATCGTCGGTTGGGTCGAAAAATCAACGTTTAAAATTTCATCGATTTTTTGACGAAATTCCGACGACCTTTCATCAGAAATTGAGTCAAAATGTATCAGTGGGCCCAACAAGAGGAGTAATAAACATGAGTAGCCGCTAGAATCTTCGAGCACACTTGGATTTTACCTGCCAGAGAGAGAGGCTTGGTTATCTAATAGGCCAACCTTTGCTCGATTCTAGAGAAAACATTTTTCCACAACTTAGCTGGAGAAGCCTGGAGGGTGAAGGGAATTCCCATAAACTAAAATATTTCCCCTGGCCTAATCCATTTTCAACTGTACTATTGGAACTAGTGAGGAGTGGGAAGAATAGACTACCTGTAGCATAAAGTTTTATGCCACTGAATAGCAGAGCCAAATGTAAGACAAAAATGTTGAGACAATCAAGGGTCGCCTTAATATTGTTTTCTTCCTCTAGAAGGTGAGGAAGGAGTCATCAGAAAAATGGCCATTCATAAGTTGAGCCTGGGAGTTAGGCAGAGTGATTCCTCTAACATGCCATTGAGAGACCGCATTGGCTAACAGATAGCCAAATCCTTTGGCAGCAGGCACATAAAGAGAAGGAGCAAGTGGGCATCCTTGCCGAATGGAGCAAAAAAGACCGAAGGCAAGAGACTAGTGGCCATTAATGGAGATAAAAGAAGAGGCGTCTAAAAAAAGAATTTGGATAGCCTAAATTAAGTTAGGCCCAAACCCCAAGGCTTTCAACATGGCCAGAATAAAGGGCCACTCAATGTGGTCATAGGCTTTAGCAAAGTCTATCTTGAGAAAAATAGTTTTCTTGTCTAAATATCTGGCCCACTCCATACCTTCCCACACAAAAATGATATTATCTAGAATAAATATGGACTTGATAAAACCAATTTGCTTTGGGCACACAATCTAAGGCAAAATATGGTGGATTTTCAAAGCCAACTCTTTGGCGATGATTTATAAGAGACATTGAGGAGTATGATAGGCCACTAGTTAAAAATATCCTCGAGATCTCTAGGCTTAGGTATGATTTTAATATTTTCTTTGTTAATTATATTACCCAAGGATTTGGAATGAAAAGCCTCCAGATAGACCTTATACAAATCATTTCCAACACAGTCCCAAAGGGCCTTGTAAAACTCATAAGGGAAACCATCAATCCCAGGGGCCTTGTCATCAACCATGGACCGGATGACTTCCTTCATCTTCAACTATGAGAAATTGCTCACAAAAACATTTTCTAGGCTGAAGATAGCCTATTTGGCACAACAACAAGACAATCCTGAAGAGCTTGTTGTCACTTTGGCATGTATTCTTGAGCAGTGAGAACTTGTTCTTAATTTCGAATAAAGGCTTGAAGAATATCAGGTAGCTCAAAGAGCACCCGGGATCCCTCTTTAATTTTTTTGATACGAGGAGAAGAGTGCCTAGCATGTAGGGCCAAAAAAAACTCCTTGGAGGCACGGTCGCCAATCTTTAACTAGTATAATCTGGTTTGATTTGCACACCTCTGGCAGCATAATTGTCTACAACTTGCTTTTTGTGTCTTAATTCCACCACTCTAACTTGTAAGGATCGAGAGAAAGGGCTAGATTCCAGAGCCTTGGTAGTTGAGTACAGGTCAGTTATCATAGCCTCATCAGACCACCAGCAAAAAATGGCCAGCTGGCACCCATAAATGTGGAAAAATCTTGTCGTGCGAGTGATAGCATCATTCCACCAATTAATCTAGCCTATATTATGAGCTGGTCTGCACTCCAAATTCTATACTCTAAGAATGTGGGCCAACATGGGTTGATGACAAAGTAGAGACATGTTAAAAAAGAACTATGTTTTGTAGGCCCGAGGTTGTCTTGTCTCCCATTCAATGCAAAAAAATGGGGAAATGATCTGACAAAGTCACATCCACTAATGGCTTAATCAAGAGTGAAGAGCTATCAAAAGAGAAGAAATATTGAGTTGAGATCATGGCACGATCAAGGTGTTTAAATATCCTATCAGATCTAGCTCTGTAATTACACCAAGTGTGTCAAAGGGAATGAGAATGACGACGACCAATATTGGAATCAAAGAGCCCCAATTTATTACGCATGTAAAATGACACCTCTTGTTCGCCAACTGCCCATCTGAATGACAGAGTGCCATCTTTATCATACCCCATCTCAACCATATTGAAATCCCTACACAACAGCCAAGTAGTAACTAGAAATGAGTTAGCAATCCAAAGCCAAAGCAAAGAGCATTCCACAACATCATTAGAGGCATAAACATTAATAATCTCAAAAAGTGATTATCAACATTGAGAAGGATCCAGACGAGCCAATGTGTGGGGTCAGACCCATGGTCAACCACATGTGCATGCCACCACGGGGACAAAAGGGTGATAGCTCCATCACATCCAAAATCATGAGTATTACAATACATATGACTGGTTGTCCAAATAGAACGACAAGCCAAAGCAAGCATAAAACCAAAAAAAATAACTTCTTGGAGACAAAGCACTTCAATACCAGTATACCTCTACAAAGTATCCCTAACATAATACTTCATGGAGAGGTCTTTCAGACCTCAAACATTCCATGAGAGGAAATTCATGAGTGAAACTCCTCCATATCATTGGAGTTCGGCTCCACCTCATCCAGAGTAGAGAAGTGATTCTACAAAAAACTTGGCAGAACTGACCCAATTTGAATATTCAAAGAAGTCTTTGTTTCTCCTATATATATTCTCCTTCTTCTAATGGCAAAGAAGGACTGTGAGACTACTATTGGGCTCCCATCATGGGAGGAGATACTTTTGGTTGTGCCATCATAACGGTAGCAAGATGAGGCATAGCCTTCATCCTAGGTCATGCCAGAATATTGTTAGCTTCGACTGAAGCTTATTTCCCCTTCATCGAAGGGTTTGAAACATCTTTCGCAAGCTCAGGTACTTTGGAGATTGTCCTAGAGCCACTAGACTTGTGTTTACAGTTCATAACCATGGTCCATTTCTCATCAAGTTTAGCAGCAGAATTATCCACCTGACGAGGCTTTTCAGATTCTCGTGGTGGAGTATGAGACACTACCAAAGGGTAGTCCTTGATCTTGTGGTCTGTGAACTGACATCTATAACACATGTTTGGAAGATTAAAATAATTAACCTTCTAGGAATGCCATAAATCTCCAATTTGAATGTTAATGGAGTCTTTCAAAACTTGTGAGGTATACTTCCACACAGACCCATTTCTGGGGTCAGGCCTGGAAAAACCTATCTAGCTCAATACAAATGACCTTCCCTAGAGAGGATGCAATATGACTCAAAAAAGGCACACAAGGCAGGGGTAGCCCTGGAAATACAATCCAGACTAGGACCCACAACTTGGTGTCATCCAAGACAGCGAAGTCTAGGGTCCACAACTAGAAAACCAATAGAGAAGACTTGACATACTAGGGACCATGATTTAGGATTGCCTGAACATGGTTGACCTCCGCAAAATGGAAAAGAAAAAAACCCTTGGTTAAATTTTGGACCATATCAAGGTGGACCCCATGAGGGACCCAGGCCTTGTGGATCCATTCTTTAAGTACACTTTTAGGTGGAGTCCTCCCCACAAAGTACCCAACAAGGGTATGTTGCTAATCCATTTACAAGCATAATAAAAAATAGGCAATGGTAAAACCACATCAGTTGGGGAGTCAAAAGACTTACCTCATGAAACACTTTCAGAAAAATATTTCCAGGGTCATTTGTTCAGAGGAGGAGCCATTGAGTAGAGTCATTGAACTGGAAATGCCAACAATAATTTTTGGGTTAGAGCCAATTGAAGGCATACTAAAAAAAAAAAAAGCTACAGTAAATTCGGTCGTACACATAGGAAAAGAGGAAAATCTAGCACAAAGAGCGTAGTATGATGCAAGAGGGGCCAAGAGTGACCACAGACAGAAGAAAACCCTAGCAAAGCTCATACACCTTTTCCCTACTTCTCTAATCAATCGCATATTACTCAAATTTAAATTTTCATATAATGATAAATGTGATGAAAGATAAGCACTATGATTTAGGGTGACTGTTTTCAAGAAATAATGCATGGAATTCCATCAAAGAACACAATACAATCATGACAATGCATAAATGATAGTTTAAAAGGAGACTAAAGCTTCAAAGGATGGTATATAGTTAATTTACCAAGGATAATATTCATGTCAAATGGACACTCCACAATACACTGTTGAGGATAGTGACAATTAAGTTGGTCATCAAGAATGCAGTGGGATTGTTATAGTTGGCCTTCCATGAACAATGAGTTGATTTTATTATATGACTTTCCATGTGTGGTATTGTCCTTGTCATTTGTTGTGACAATCATGTCATCTCTTAACTATGCATAAGGTTATCCTTCCCATGACTATTAAAGGACTATCACAAAAAAAGACAGTCATGTAGTACAAAGGACAGTGATAGGTACACAACCAATACTAGGTGCAGATTCATGGTGAAGGCAATGATAAAGACTTGTAAGGATGAGTCAAATCAAAGGAGTAAAATAAATTTTTGTTGGTGAATGATTGCTTAGATTATGACAGTGGATTATCAGAAGACTTAGGCACAGATGGCAGGGGCCTTTCAAGAATCAACCTGGGAATGTAAGGACAGTCTAGGCAGATATGAATACATTCATATTATCTTCTCCCTTCACACTTAGTAAGAATCATTTTTATACCTCAAAATTCTTAAGGATAATTGTGGGTTGACTAAGATAATGACTTCATAATGCAAAAGGCAATCATCATTCACTAAGAGGGCAATTTCTTCATCAAAGAATACATTGATTCAAGTAAATAGTCAAAGAGATATAAAGAACTAAAAGTAGACCTATGAATGGAAACACAATGAGAAGAAGTAGTGCCAATCATGGTAGAAGGATTTAATTGAGAATAAACATGATAGCCACATAAGGGATGATATATAAACACCAAGGAAGGTACAAAAGAGTGAAATAATCAACATAAAGATAACGATTTCAAGTTGAGAACAATGATATGGATGACAGTCCTCCATGAAGTCACAATCATGTCTAAAGTTTGAGAAAGGATAGTAGTTTGAAGAAGGCACAAGGAATTTTGTCAGAGCACTATCAAGACAAACCATGATATATGGCTATGAATTCATACCAAAGGCAAAGTGGGAATCGAAGACTTTCCAATGGCTAAAACAAATAGGAAGAACGTTAAGACACAATGATAATTGTTGGGTCTGCATTGAAAATATTTGTAAGGAGACATATGATAGCCAAAGGATCAATAGTCTTGAAGGCAGCATATAGAGGTTAAAATTAGAGAACAATACCCTAGCCTATCATAAGGAGTATGAGAAATTAAGCACGATTTGAATATAATGGCATACTTGTACATGTTTTAAGCCACTAAAAATGATGAAGCAACGGTTTGAGTGTAGTATATATATGTAGTCAAAGACCTTATCCTATGCCTCAAGGAATCAATTTTCACTTCAAGAACTCCTAAAATGCATGCCCTATTGTCATGCAAAGGGTAAAGTCTTCGCAATTTGGAGCAATTGAGTAGGTTGCAGGCATAGAGGAGTAACATTCAAGCATCTAGGTGAAGGTTTTGAACAATAAAGGCAAATACGATGATAAGGAAATCAATTGGAGTTTCTTAAGGATAGTTTCTGGTATATAGGGTATAGTTTGTTGACTTGGATAAAAGTGGAGAGCATCAAGGAGGAATTTTAAAGAGCAAGGTCAAAGGGTCAAGCTTTCTCGACATAAGATTATCTTTTTCAAACCCCATCTTGAATTAGTTGGAGTCAAAATAGCTAAAATAGTTTTCCAACACCTAAATGAAGATTGGCCCAAGTATCTTGGTCAAAAGAGGAAAGTGGTGGTTTTAGATGGTTATAAAGTTTTTCCTACATTCTCTCCGATGTAGGATAGAAAAAAAGCAAGCTTTGTCTCAATGTAAACTTTGCTAAGTTTCTTTCTGCTCATTTTTGATATTGTAACTCAGTTTTTTCAATTTTAGACTGAAAACAACACTTTGTAACACTCTATCAAGCAAAAGATACATATTTTCAGACTATGTATGGCTATAAGAGAATCTTCTATCAATAAAAGCAAGTATTTTGGCCTTCAAATTTTTGTTGTGTGAGGTAATTGATGTTATTTGTTTTATTCTTTATGTGAAAATCCTTGAATGAATGTCTTACTTTCACTATTTTCAAGCAAAAAATATATGTTTGAGTAGGTTATTGTGCGTGCCATAGTTCAAATAGATTTTAGTTGTGAATATAAACACACTTTCTTCCTTCTAAACTGCAAGAAACACAGACCTTCCAATGAAACACTTATACACAAATATATCAAACACTTTTTTTGTGCATAAGCAACTAAAAATTGATTGGTTGTATGTCAAAACAGTAGTATAAAGTCTAAGAAAAACATATTTTGGTGCATCACCTCAGTAGGAGTTTAATTTTTCCTTTTCAAATTCTTTCCTTCTATCCTTTTTCTTACAATGCACTAGTTTAGTTTTAGGTGAGGTATCAGAGGAACCATCCTTCTCTTGAGGTTATTTTTCACTTTAGGTGACCTACAGCCTGGAAAAGTTCCCATGTTTCACCAATATGATAAGTTTTGCAATTTAGCAGGGGTGCAATATTGAGTGATAATAGTTTTTGGCATGCCCAGTGGGACTGTTTGAATCAAGACAACTCAAAGAATTCATTTTATTGTTGGTTTTGATATGTAACCAGTAATTTTTAGACCTTTAAGAGGTTTAAAATTTGCATATCTGGCAATTCTAGTTGTGGAAAATTAGAAAAACTAGTATTGTAACAACTTATGAGAAGGATACAAACAAGGAGTGCAAGTTCATTTGAGTACTTGTAGCTATCTCCACTGAGGAGATAAGGTAGAACCACAAAGAGAACTCCTTCATCATCAAGGAAAACACAATCAAATCCACCTTCTGTGAGAGTTGCTACTCATTTAGTAAAAAAATATTGCATAAATGGAAGCCCCTAGGCAACAACCTTTTGTACCATTTGATGGGGGAAACCCTTTGAATCTAGATCAACGTGATGATATACCAATGGCAGCTCTCAAGAGCATTCCTTTCTTCACGAGAGAGGACCAAGCTACACCCATTGATCATATCAAGGATATGGAAAATTTGTGCTCAATCCATCATATAACTACTGAAAATGTAACTCTTAGATTGTTGGAAGCATCTTTCAAAGGAAAAGCTTTTCAATGGTTTAGGAGCTTGATTGTTAACTCAATCACTACATGGGACTATCTTGGAGAAGCACTTTGTAAGAATTTTGAAGACAAGTCCGATCACTTGTCATTATTGGAGCAGCTCACCACCATCAAGAGGGCTCCTCACGAATATATGATGGATTTCAATTTATATTTTCAAAAGTCTTGGGATAAGATCCCACTTTTGGTAAGGCCTTCACCTGACAATGCTTTCTTATATTATTTGAGGTCTTTAAATAGTGGTATATAAGTGATGATACAATCTATGGGTGAAACTACACTTTTGGGTGCTTATGAGATAGTCATTAGAGCTTAAAACAACCTTATACAAGTTGTAAAAATAGCCCCAAGAACTCCAATGGCATTTTCCCTTGATATACAACTAATAATGCCTATGCCAATGCCACAAATAGCCCCTATACCAGTTGCTCCTACTCAAGATAAAGTTGTCCTGACCCAATCTTCTCAGCTACAAGAGATAAAAGGCCTCCTTCAATCATTTGGGAATGAGTTGGTTAACCTAAAACACAAAATTCAATGTTATAGGCCTTACCAACCACAAAACCAAGCACAAGGCTAGCCAAGTCAAGAAAATAGGTCGCCCTATCAAGAAAATTACCAAGGCCCAAAACAAGTTCTTAACCCAAGGCCTTTTCAGTCATATAATGTAAATGTGCCAAGCTCATCTACAACGTTAGTCCTTGTCCAAAATAATCTTGTTCAAGATTATGAGTGGTGTTTCCCTTGTAATCAGCCCCATAACCAATCCACTTGTTCAAATGGGGTGATTAACCAAGCCTTAATGGTGCAAAAATACACCTAATGAAACACCCTCACATCAACAAAAACCTCCTCCAAGTGACACTACATTTCTAAATTGGCAAGGAGAGGAGTTTTATGGAGTTAACAAGGACTATTCTTCTATAGTATCTAACACAAGGAGTAAAAAGAGAGTTATTGAGATGGGACAACCAGAAAATAAAGAGCCTTATCAAGATCCTAGAGTGGAAAAAGAGGTTGCTAGTCCATCTACGTCTTATATGCCACATGTGCTTGAAAGAAATCAACAAGGCATTACTAAGGAACAACTTGGGAATCAGTCCCAATTGACACATTTGCAGGGAGATATTGTTGTTACGAAGGCTCATCAAAAGGTAAACATTTCTTCTTTTAATATTCTTGAGAGCATGAAGAAATCAAATGTTACCATGTCTATGTGGGACTCTTTGTCTATCCTAGGGAAAATGGATTTGTTTCAATATGCTTTATCAGATTTGAGTGTGTCAAGTGAGCATCCTACTAACCAAGACAAGGTAATACTTACCAATATACCTCAAAGCAACAGTGAACAACCAAGAAATGAAGTCAAGCCACCACCTTTCTATGTGTCATTGATCATAGGAAATAGCCTTTTTCATAATTGCATGATTGATTTAGGGGCTAGTAGTTTTGTCATGCCTAAACAAATTACAGATAGGTTGGATTTGGGATATCGGTCTCTTGAAAAATGGGTAGTGTAGCTTGATGGTACATCCATTAATACTGTAGGAATTACTAAAGACTTGAATCTTACCTTGCATGCATGTCCCAAATTTTCCATTCCACATGATATTTATGTGATTGACTTGCCACCTTACTTTTCCCTTTGTCTTTCAAGAGATTTCACTGCTAAAAGAGGTGGCTATCTATCTTTGGATTGGTCACATATGTTGTTTAGGACAATATATGGGACCAAAGTGACCATAAAATCTGATTCAATAACAAAAGGCCATGTACAACCATATGTACCTCATGTTTCCAATGTTAATCATGCTCGTTTTGATCATGATGAGCAAAAAATTGTCCAAGAGCCAAGTACCCAAACTGAGAGCATTCCAAATATTATTTTGGATGAATGGGCAGCTGAAAACATTGAAGTGGGTCCAAACAAAAACCTTGAAGAGGTAGGCTTAGGTGTTTATATGATTCATGAGAAAAATTATATCATTCCTAACCTTGAAAAGAAGGATGAACAACAACATGAACAACAATAAAACAAAATTTGGAAGATGTTTTTTGATGGTTCAAGAAGTAGATATGGGGCTGGTGGGGGTGCTATGCTTGTATCTCCATAAGGTAAAATATATTATTCAAATTTTCATTTTTCTTTTAGCTATACTAATAATTCAACTAAGTATGGAAGTTTTCTACAAGGTTTGGAATGTGCAAGGAAGAGAAAAATAAGTTGTCTACAAGTGTTTGGTGATAGTGAGTTGATTGTAAATCAGGTAAGAAACTTGCATGTGACCAAAAATGATTTGATTAAGTCATATAAGCATAGGGTATGGGATATGATAGAGGGATTTTGATGCTTTCAATCTGTTGTCCATACCTAGAAGTCAAAACAAGCATGTTGATAGGTTGGCTACTATAGGTGCCCAATTTGATATTCCAAATGACATTAAAAAGGATAAGGTACAATAATATGTTAAGGTAGTTGTAAGACCATCTATTCTTGACAATCATGTCCATTGGAAATTATTTGAGAGTGATGAACATGTGCTTAGTTTTTTGCTTGAGGAAGTTGAGTTTTCTACTGGAAATCAAGAAAAACTACAACAACAGTATGGTGACCAGATTATTTAGCTAAAAAAAATAGGTTACCAAAGGGTTTGGTCACCTTAGAGTCCATTTTCAATTCAGATGATCAGCTTAAAAAGGGGAAAACTAGCATTCATATCAAAGAACATTATGAAGAGGTGGAAATTTTCAAAGGTAAGCTTCTTAAGATTGTCAAGATTTATTCTCAAGAGGATAGAGAAGCTTTTGTTTCACTTTGTCAAGAGTTCCATGATATATTTGCTTGGGAATATTTTGATTTGAAAGGTTTTGATCCCAAGATTGCACAGTACACCATTGAACTTGAGCCAAATGCAAAACTGGTAAGACAAAAAAAAAGGCCTTTGAACTCCAAGCTTGGGCCACTCATGAGAAAAAAATTGAATAAATTGATTGAGGGTAATATTATTTTCCCAATCAAACACACTTCATGGGTTTCTAATCTTGTTCTTGTTAGGAAGAAAAATAGAGAGATAAGACTTTATGTGGACTTTAGGGACTTGAATAGGGCCTCACTCAAAGACCATTACCCGTTGTCCTCTATGGAATAAATTCTACAAGTTGTTGAAAGTTTAGAGAGATTTTCTTTACTTGATGGCTATTCTGGGTATAATCAATTGCTAGTGAAAGAGGAAGATCAGTATAAGACAACATTCACCACAAAGTGGGGAAAAATGGCTTACAAGATAATGCCCTTTGATTTATCCAATACTGGTGCAACTTTCTAAAGGGTAATTGACATGGAATTTGAAGGTTTAATTTACAAGTTGGTGTTGGTTGTTCTTGATGACATAAATGGTTTTTCAAAAAATGTTGATGAAAATCTCTCTCATTTAAGGCAAGTGTTTGACAGGTGTAGGGAGTATGGCATATCCCTTAACCCCCAAAATTGCATCTTTTTTGTCCATGAAGGTAAACTCCTTGGACATGTTGTCTCAAAGCATGGAATAACCATTGATCCGAAAAGAGTAAGTGTCATTCTTGCTCTACCTTTGCCTAGTCATAAGAAGGGGTTGCAAATTTTCCTTGGTAGAATCAATTTCATGAGAAGTTTTATACCCAATATAGCTAATCTTTTGAGACCTCTAGCTGCAATGTTGAAGAATAATATGAGTTTCAGCTAGACAAGAGAAGGGAAAAATATTTTTGAAGATATTAAGGAAGCATTAACAACAACACCTACATTGGTAAATCCTAACTTTGCCAAAGATTTTATCCTTTATGATTTTGGTAGCATAGATACTATCTCTGTTATGCTGGTGTGAAAAAATGAAGATGGTTTAGAGTAGCCAATAGCATTTTTTCATCAAATCTTAGAGGGTTATGAGAAGGGATATTCTTTTGTTGAGAAGAATGTGCTTGTTGTGATTAGAAGTCTTAAAAAAAATTATCATTTGGTTTCCAATAACAAGATTCAGTTAATGTTTGCTCATCAAAGCGTGAAAGAGTTCTTGTTGAGTAAATATTTGAGTGACAAAAGGGATGGGTGGATCACCAAGGTGATGGAATATGATGTGCAAATCAAAGTTACAAAGCTGGTAAGAGGAAAAGGATTGTTTGAACAACTAGTTGTTGGATTAGGAAATGGTGAAGAAACTCAAAAATAAGTTGTCCTCATGACAAATGATGAACCACAAATTTCTGCACCATCATTGAGTACTAGTTAGATACTAGAAATGCTACATTTTCTTCAAACTGGTGAGTGTCCAGTTGGCTTGGACAAGCCCAAAAGAAGGTATTTTAGATTGCAGTCCATTCCACTTGTATTTGTCAATGATGTGCTCTTTAGAAAGGATCATAATGGAGTTTTATTGAGATACATAGATATTGATCAAGTTGACAAGGTAATCCATGAGTTTCATGATAGAACAACTAGTGGTCACTTTGCTCCAAGGACTACAACTTGGAAAATTATGAGGGTTGGGTACTATTGGACAAGCCTCTTTAAAGATTCCCATGCATGGGCAAGAAAATGTGTCAAATGTGCAATGTTTGCAGGAAAAGAAAGGTTGCCAACTCTTCCTTTGTAGCCCATACAAGTTGAACAACCCTTTATGAAGTGGGGTATTGACTTTATTGAGGCTATACATCCTCCATCTAGTGTTGGTCACAAGTGGCTTTTGACTGCTATGGATTATTTCACAAGGTGGATGGAGGATACAACCCTTAAAGAAGCAACTGAAAGTGTTGTCTTGAATTTCTATGAGGAGCTGGTAACAAGGTTTGAAGTTCCCAATTCCAATATTTCAGATAATGCTTTGGCATTCATAGGTACAACGATTAGTGAGTGGGTTGTAAAACAAGGGATATTCTTGAGTACTTCATCAAATTATTATTATCAACGAAATGGTTTGGTTTAGTCCACTAATAAGAATTTGATCAAGATCATTAAAAGAACCATGGAAGATAACCAAAGAACTTGGCATACCAAGTTAAAATATGCTTTATGGGTGGATATAATCACACCTAAAAGGTCCATTGGTAACTCTCCATATGTTCTGGTTTATGGGAAAGAAGCAAGGCTACCTTTGTCCATTGAACTCCCAAAACTTGACATAGTAAATCAACTTGAGATGTTTGAAGAAAAAGACCCCATGGAAGTTAGATATGCACAAATTTTGGAGCTTGAAGAAGCAAGAAATAAGGCCATGAAAACCATGAAATTCCATAAAATCCAAGTGAAGAAATATTTTCACAAGAAGACAACACCAAGGGTGTTCAAGGAAGGAGATGTGGTGCTCAAATGGGATGAACTTAAGAGCAGGCCTAGGAAACACACGAAGTTTGATGCCATATGGAGTGGTCCTTTCATCATTGTGGAGTGCAAACAGCATAATCCCTTTCAGCTATCTAAGATGGATGGAGAGGCACTTCCTATCCCAGTCAATGGGATACACCTCAAGCTATGTTTTTGAGGTATGATCAATTTTTGTACATATTAGGATAGGTTCTTTGAGTCAATAAGTGTTGTTGCACTTAGGTTTTAGGAGTCTTTTCATTCCTCCAAGTGTTGATGCACAGTTAGTCAGTTAGTTTTGGTCATTCATTGAGTTTTCTTCGGTAGGTTTGAGGGTGTCAAATGTTGTTTTGGAGTGCTACAACATTATATAAGGTTCGATTTTCAATAGTTTCTCAAGTTTCTTCATGACTCCTATGCCCAATGGACTATACAAGGCAACCGGTCTATGAGTTTTAGTAGGAAAAATATTTGCAAATATTTCCAAAATTGTTAGCCTATTTTTTCCTATGGCTTAAATAGCCTTTAATAACACTTTCTTGAAATTTAATAGGTTTTGAGTCTAAAGTTTTGTTGGCATTTTTGTTTAAAAGGGGTCATTTATTAAAGCCATGAAAAAATCTGATAAATCTTCTAAAGAAAAATCCAAAAGGTTAAGTAAAATCATTTTGCTAAGTCTTTAGGCACCAAAACAAAAGGAAGATGACTGTTTCATTTACACTTGACTCACATTGGAAAAGAGAATCTAGGGTTTTGGTTTTAGAGCATTGATAGAGCTACTCGATGGTGTTAAAGGAGTTTTCCTTCATTCCAGGCATGAACATATGTTGTTGTCAAAGAAAAGACCCATGTTGCAACAAAAGAGAGAAATACATGGTGTGATGCATTAGAATATGGAGGACTAGGTGCTATAATAGATTATTTCCACACATTGGGTATTACGGGAAGTAAAAATCCTTGTGGCTGCTTTCTACACTCTACCAGGTATGTTCTTGTGTGGAGATATAGAAGAAGGTAGTTGATATTTGTTAATACAGGGTCCCATTTGTGAATGTATCCTCAATCAATGCATTGAAAGCTTAAGTTTGTTTTAAGACTGTTAAAACATTACATATGAAACCATTTTGTCATTTATTTCTGGTAAATTTAAAGAAAGGGTGAATTCCTAGTATAACGTTCATGTACAGTTAAGGATTCTGCCATCATTAGCAGTCCTAAGGGGAATACGAGTGGATATAATTTTGGGGGAGTATTTGACACGAGTTCTAGTATAGACTTGAGAACAAGGTTGAGTTTTATGGAGGGACAGTAAACTAGTTTCATTGTATAGATGTAGTCTCATGTTCATGAGAATACAGTCACCCCATCAAATGAATCCAAGGGAATCAAAAGCTTAGGCAATAGGAGAGTAGCTGGGTTATAATATAGAGAAGATGAAATGCATCATGGTTGTCTTAGTTAGACAACAATGATAGTCACAATATTGCATTGAAAGGCAGTTTGAGGGAAGAAAGAGTAGAGAAAATTTATTGTATAAATTGTCCTATACTAGTCCTTAAATACCAAGCAAGAGAAACACCTGCCTTAGAAGCCAAGTTGATTATCAAGAGATAGTCAAAGAAAAGGATCCATGATAGTCAATAGTGCATTTTAAGGGAAAGTCATGAGACTATTATAACAGGCTATTGAAGTGACCTTAATAGCAAAGATCTAATGCTAATAAGTTGAAGTCTATTGAAGGTAAAGAATGAGAAGAAGGTTGTGTGTTAAACCCTCGGCCAAGTTTATGAGGATAGAGGAATAAATGGGTAGTCAAGGGGAAAATTTTGATAATAAAACCTTGAAATGATTAAGTGCATTCCAAGAAGGTAGTCACCATGAAAAATTTCAGTTAACTCAATGAGTTTCTTGCAATGGATATTCACCTATGGCATTAAGTGCAATATCAAATATAAGGGAAAGTTACCAAGAAGTGAACTATGCAAAGCATAATATCAACAAAAGTAAAGCATGACAGTCATTGTAAGGAAAATGCGATCAAAGGAAAAAAAAGAAAGAAAAAAAAAAGGGGTCACAAATCTCAAAGGACAACCTTGTGAATGACTCATATACTGCTAACCAAGAGAAAGTTTCAAAGAGGAACATTCATAATATTGAAAATATAAGAGATAAATTATAGTCTCAATGGCTATAATGATAACCACTATATGCATAAAGGGATCACAATGTGAAAAGGGAAGCTTAGCAGAGTTCAAGAGTAGTCTCACAAAGTAGAGAAACAATGAGATAAGAGGTCAGTCACAGGTGAGTAGATAGGGCAGTCTTATGGCCAAAACATTGTCATTTTGTCCATGAAGGAAAGCACACCGATAGTCTACATCACTAAAAGAATCATGATAGTCCGGTAAAGAGGACAACAATCAACTATCAAGCAAAGATGATGTAACATACAAATATGTTGATGATGTGTCTAAGTCAGTGGTAGAATTGAAAGGTAAGATTGAATATCTTGTAAAAGAAGAGTGGGAAATTTTTTTCTTCATTTGGAGATTGCCCTTGTTAGATGGAAATTCCAAGTTCAGTGTTTACTCAGATTTAAAATTTGCATGTAATGATAAATGTGATGAAAGACAAGCACTGTGATTTAGGGTGACTTTTTTCAAGAAATAATGCATGGAATACCATCAAAGAACACAATACAATAATGATAGTGCATAAATGACTATTTTAAAGGAGACTAAAGCTTCAAAGGATGGTATATAGTTAATCTGCAAAGGACAATCTTCATGTAAAAAGGACACTCCACAATACACTATTGAGGATAGTGATAATTAAGTTGGTCATCAAGAATATAGTGGGACTGTTATAGTGGCCTTCCATGAACAATGAGTCTTGATTGTATTATATGATTGTCCATATGTGGTATTGTCCTTTTCATTTACTATGACAGTCATGTCACCTCTTAACTATGCAAAAGGTTATCCTTCCCATGACTATTAAAGGACTATTACATAAAAAAAATCATGTAGTACAAAGGACAATGATTGGTACACAACCAATACTAGGTGCAGATTCATGGTGAAGGAAATGATAAATAATTTTAAGGATGATTCAAATCAAAGAAGTAAAACAAATTTTTGTTGATGAATGAGTGCTTAGAGTATGACAGGGAATTATCATGAGGCACAAATGGCAGGGGCCTTTCAAGAATCGGCCTGGGAACATAAGGACAATCTAGGAAGATATGAATACATTCATATTATCTCCTCCCTTCACACTTAGTAAGAATCATTATTATACCTCAAAATGCTTAAGGATAGTTGTGGGTTGACTAAGGCAATGACTTCATAATGCAAAAGGAAATCATATTTCACTAAGAGGGAAATTTCTTCATCAAAGAATACATTGATTCAAGTAAAAAGTCAAAGAGATATAAAGAACTAAAAGAAGACCTATGAATGGAAACACAATGAGGAGTAGTGTCAGTCATGGTAAAGGGATTTCATTGTGAATAAACATGGTAGCCACATAAGGGATTATATATTCAACAAGGCATGCACAAAGGAGTGAAATATTCAACATAGAGACAACCATTTCAAGTTGAGAACAATTATATGGATGACAGTCCTCCTTGAAGTCACAATCATGTCTAAAGTTTAAGAAAGGATAGTAGTTTGAAGAAGGAACAAGGAATTTTGTAAGAGCATTGTCAAGACAAACCATGATATGTGGTTGTGACTTCATACCAAAGGCAAAGTAGGAATCAAAGACTTTCCAATGGCTGAAACAGAGAGTAAGCACCTTAAGACACAATGATAACTATTGGGTCTGCATTGAAAATATTTGTAAGGAGACATATGATAGCCAAAGGATCAATAGTCTTGAAGGCAACATATAGAGGTTAAGATTAGAGAACAATACCCTAGCCTATCATAGGGAGAATGAGAAATTAAGAATGAGTTGAATATAATGACATACTTGTACATGTTTCAAGCCACTAAAAATGATGAAGCAATGGTCCAAGTGTAGTATATAGATGCAGTTAAAGACCTTATCTTAGGCCTCAAGGAATCAAATTTCACTTCAAGAACTCCTAAAATACATGCCCTATTGTCATGCAAAGGGTAAAGTCTTGGCTGTTTGGATCAGTTCAGTAGGTTGTAGACATATAGGGGCAACATACAAGCATCTAGGTGAAGGTTTTGAACAATAAAGGAAAATATGGTGACAGGGACAACAATTGGAGTTTCTTGAGGATATTTTCAATTATATAGGGTATAGTTTGGTGACTTGGACAAAAGTGGAGAGCATCAAGGAGGCATTTTAAAGAGAAAGGTCAAAGGGTCAAGCTTTCTTGACACAACCTTATCTTTTTCAAACACCATCTTGAAGTAGTTGGAGTTAAAATATCTAAAGCATTTTTCCAACGCTTGAATGAAGATTGGCCCAAGTAGCTTGGTCAAAATAGAAAAGTGATGGTATTAGATGGTCATAAAGTCTGTCCTACATTCTCTCCAATGTAGGATAGAAAAAAGGCAAGATTTGTCTCATTTTTGCTTAGTTCTTTTCATTTTGATGCAACATTGTAAACTTTTCTAAGTTTCTTTCTACTCATTTCTGATATTGTAACTCAATTTTTTTCAATTTTAGACTAAAAACGACACTTTGTAACAATTTATCAAGAAAAAGATGCATATTTTCATACTGTGTATGGCTATAAGAGAATATTTTGTCAATAAAACAAGTATTTTTGCCTTCAAATTTTTTGTCTTAGTTGTGTATGTGAGGTAATTGACATTATTTTTTGTGATTCTCATGTGCAAATCCTTGAATAATGTCTTAATTTCACTATTTTCAAGTAGAAAAGATATCTTTGAGTAGGTTATTGTTTGTGTCATAGTTAAAATAGATTTTAGTTGTGAAGATAAACACACTTTCTTCCTTCTAAACTGCAAGAAACACAAACCTTCCAATGAAACACTTATACACAAATATATCACAAACACTTTTGTTGTGCATAAGAAGCTAAAAATTGATTAGTTGTATGTCAAAACAACAGTCCAAAGTATGAGAAAAACATATTTTGGTGCATCACCTCAGTAGGAGTTTAAGTTTTCCTTTTCAAAGTCCTTTCTTCTATCGTTTTTCTCATTAAAGCATTATTTTAGTTTTAGGTGAGGTATCAGAGGAACTAACCTTCTCTGGAGGTTCTTTTCTGCTTTAGGTGACCCACAACTTGAAAAATTTCGCATGTTTCACCAATATGGTAAGTTCTACAACTTAGGAGGGGCACAATATTGAGTGATAGCAAGTACCAAAGTTTTTGATTTCATTGGTACCCTATGAAGTGATGCTCTGAAATGGTAAATTGCAAAAAAATATACCATAAGTGATAAATAATGGAATTAGTTTAGTGATAACAAGTAAAGCATTAGTTTAGTTTTAGGTGAGGTATCATAGGAACTAGCCTTCTCTGGAGGCTCTTTTCTACTTTAGGTGACCCACAGTCTGGAAAAGTTCCCATGTTTCACCAATATGGTATGTTCTACAACTTAGGAGGGGCACAATATTGAGTGATAACAAGTACCAAAGTTTTTGATTTCATTGGTACCCTATGAAGTGATGCTCTGAAATGGTAAGTTGCAAAAAAATATACCATAAGCAATAAATAATGGAATGTGGTAAAGAAAGAGTTTCTAGAAAATTTTGAATCCCTAGAACTTCCTAGTGAAGGGGTAAGTAAGATAGGGGAACTAACACAAAATGAAGACAAAACTATTATAGAATTTAATTAAAAAAAAATTATAAACCACAAGGAGGTTAGAATAACGCTTAATCAAAAAACAAAAAATAGAGTGGTTTATATCTAGAGTTACGCTAAAGATTAGAATGGCCTTAAATGGGGGGAATTTTAATACATGTCTAAAATTGGTGACTTTGGCATACCAGATAGAAAACCAATCATGGAGAAAAACTGAGAAAGAAAAGGAAAATAAAGAACTGGAAATATTAAGGTTGGAAGTTGAACAATTACAACTAAGACAATAAATTATCGTAAAAAAAAAGATATCGCTCCACAAAGACCCAATACATGGTACACATATTGTGCTAGAGAGTGTCATATGCAGAATGAATGCCCAAAATAAATAGGAGAAAAGAAGGAAAATGTAATAATGGTAGATCTAGAAGCAATACCTAAAAAGATAAATTTATTCTATTGTGGACTTTGTAGAGAATGGGATGAGCATGCAATGGAGGATTGTGCATCCCAAGTGTTTAGACTTAGGGAGGAATAATAAAAAGGAAATTGGAATGAGGAAAGAGGAATTGTGTATGTGAAAGGATTGGTAGACAGGCCACTATATATGTAAACCATGGATATAAGGTTCCAAAATGGTCAAACCAGAGAAAAATAAACTCATTATAAAACTAACAAAATTAGGGACAATGTTGTGATAGAGGTCAATTTAGAGGAGATATAGGTTGAGGTAGAGGGAAAAGGATAGATACCACTTGATTTAACTATGGGAAGCAAGGCCACTTTGCTACCAAATGTTAGGGTGATAAGAAGAAACAATGTGGGTTTTTCAGAAGTACTAACAATGATATCTTCAATTGTGATAAAGTGCAAACATATTTATAAGAATGCCACACCATAGTCTAAAATTGATAAACTATAAAATCTAAATTCCTCCAAAGGAGCAAGACTATTGAGAAAAATACCAAAAGAACCTAACTATGAAACAAGGAGATGTCAAAAACAAAAATAAGTTGAATTTCAAACCATTGAGACTAGCAGGTCAAAAGAAAAATACCAAGTCCACACAAAATCAAAACATAATAATAAAAACAAAGCAGTAGTGGTTGCTAGATATGGAACTAATACAACAAATGAAATTTACAAAACCACTAAAGAAGAAACCACTATATATGAAGAAGAATTCCACCCAAATAAAAAATATCATAATGAGATTGTGGAAAAAACAAGGAAAATAATTACTAAAGAACAACACAAAGAAGTAGAACAAAACAATTAATTTTCTGAACAAGAAGTGCTTATATTAAATCAACTTATACAAATGACATTTAACATTCCAACCTCCTAGAAAATTTGAAAGAGTTCTAAAAATATTGTAATAAAAAAAAAATCCCAACCACAACAAATAAGAAAAATAGGGGAAAATGAAAATAAGTGGAAAATTAGACCTATCATGATTAATTTCGATATAAACCATAAGAAACTTAGAAATATAATGGTGGATTTATGATATGACATAAATACAATCCTTAAAAGGGTATGGAAGAACTAGGGAAACCAAAACCTGAATAGAACCATTCTTTAGAAATTAGGATAACAGCTCCACCCCTACCTTTTTCATGGTGGGTGACATATTGTGTTGCATTGTTCTAGATAAATTCTAGGTTGGTTTCTAGGGTGAAGCCTATTGCTTTCACCTCCTGAATGAGGGCCACATATTTATCTTTCACTTGGTTTAGGAACCTTCTTACAATTTATTTTCTATCAAGGGATTCCAATCCTCCGACATTCCATGATATACAATTAAGATTCATTTACATCAAAATTTGGGAATATCACCTTCTCCTTTCTAAAATTTTCAAAACATTTTGGCATACTAACCTTGGTTTCCATCCTTTTAGCAGTAGACACTAGAATGATTGCACTATTCTTTTTCATTTTTTGTTTGACAATATGGAAGCTTCCCCTCCTAAGGGGAATAATTGTCTCATTTTCCTTGTTCCTTGTCTTCTTGGGTTTTTGTGGGGGACCCTCTTTAGATTCTATAGCCCCTTCATTTTACCTCCTTAGTATTTAGGTTCCCTAAATCCCCTGTATTCTCAAAGCTTCTAGACATCTTGAAGCCTTCCAAGCTCGGGGAACTCTTAACTGATGATGCTTTATTATTGGTGACAACACTTCTAGGACCCTTATTTGTGTTTGAAGCCAATTTCTTGGCCTCTAAATCATTACCGTCTTTATTCATGTTAATTGTTTTGTCACATTCATCAAAATTTCCTTTGGTCAGTCTGTTATTATCCACCAAGATATCATCAATAGATTGAATTATTGAGTTAGTAGAACCAACTTTTAGTTTATCACTTCCCAAAGATCTAGATTGACTTGTCTCCAATCTTCTATTGTTATCTTGAGGGATATTAGTCAAATAATTTTTGGTTTCAATTTCATTCACCAATTTCTTCACCATACATGGTGAACTATCCCCATTCTCTCGAGGGTTAACCTCTTTTATTTTTGTAATGTACATAGAGTTTACATTGATGCATTTTTGGATCCCTTGTTTTCTAAAATTGATTGCATAATCCTCCTCTTCTATAGATTCTTTATCTCTATTAATAGATTTTTTTCTTGTTTTTATTTTTTGATGTTTTGCCTTATCTTTTCTGATACAAATTGTTGGGAATTCATTTTACACTTTGTTTTACTCTCAACCCCTTCTTTTGAGAGGTGGTGATTGTTAATGCTCTCATTTAGAGGATTATCTTTTTTAGGGTTTTCATTCTTGTCAGATGTAGGTTCTGACTTAGCCTTTTCCAATTCTTCCATTAGACTGTCAAATTGGTTAACAATTTTTTTGTGGCTTTTGAGGAATGATCTCAAGAAACTGATTCATTTCCTTGAGAGGGGATCGCTTGTGTGTTTTCTCATTTTCTTTTCATTTTTTACCCCTTAGCCCTATGGCCTTCTGTATTGGTGCTGACAGAGTCTAAATTTTCCTCTCCACCTTCTTGGTTTTTAGAGAATTCTTTTAAGGGATCCTCATTTTCTATCTTCCCATTAGGGGGTGTGTGGTTGGTATTTTTCTTAAGGATTAGGGGGGAATTTCTTTTCAAAATACCCTCTCTTCTATAGAGATAACACACATTAATACCATCAAGGACTTCAATGGAACATTTAAAGGAGCTTGTGTCAAGATTAACTTCAATCCATTATGGGATTTCCACACTAGGGAAAGACACTAGAGCCCTAGCATCTGAGTGTGGAAGGGAGGATTTGGTATCCTCCAACCTTATAATATTCTCTGAGGATTCCAAAAGTCGTGAGAAAAACTTCCAAACCTAAGGCAAAACATTTTTTATTACCACCAATCTAGGGCTTGACAGAGCCTAAATTTCATTGTTTATAGCCTCGGGTGTCCAAGCTAGGGCATGGAAAACTGCCTTGCCCATGCTCCAAAAGTTTATTTTGAGAACAATTTCTTGCATTGAATGATTTTTAAGAAAAATAATGAATAGATTATGTTGAACCATTTTGAAATAGGAGTAATGAATTTCTATTTTTTTCTTGAAACTTGAAATAACCATTCATCCATGTATTTCCTTGTCAAGACTTTGGAAATTTCCACAATTGCAAAAAATATTGCAACATTTTTTAACATTTTATCTTCATCCCTTATGGAATTATCTGATTCGAGGTTTGGAACCAGGACTACCATATTGGGGGAGGCAGAAGAGCACATACCTCTCCTTTCGTTTCCCCCATCCTTGACCTCTTCACAGATTTACACAATAAACCTTGTACCAGGTAGAAAGTCTTCTTTCTCCCCAGCCACAATATCCCTAAACGTTTTGGAGTGATTTGTATCCCCAACCATTATGAGAAAACACCCCTATATTATATTCGTGTGAAAAATGACAGAGAACCAAATAGACAACACAACTCGCACACACGAGAAGGAAACACTTGAAAGGAAATCTGAAGGAAATCAAGGGCATTTAGGAGGGCCCATACCATGAAGGAAAATCCTGAGTGGAGGAGGGCCAAGCCTCCTCCACATCATCATGTAAAACCTTTACTTAGGTGCCACCTTCAAATTTTCCACACACTCCAATAAATTTCTCTAGTTTTCTAAATTCAACGATGCCTTTTGACCAACACAACATTTTTTTTGTTCCATTCTTTACTTTAAGAATTAGATATCTATTTTTTAAAGTTTGTTCTTATGGATATCCAATGATTTTTCTTTGAGATTTCTTTGGATTTGGCTTGGGGTTTTCCAACCTGAAAATTCAACAACCCCAACATGTTTACATGGGTTGTAATGAGTTTTCAAACTTCACCCTTTTTGTTGACAATTTTTTTTCATCCAAATTTGATGAAACGAAAAGGGTTTATTAAAAAAATTATGAACATTTTACCAATATAAGTGTAGACACTTAAAAAGACCTAATTGACACTATGCATCTGATTCTGATAAATTAACACCATTTCTTCTGAAATCACTTCGAATTAATCAATTAATTGAACAATTAACATTATTTAATTAAATTCAACAATTTCAACTATTAATCAAATAATTAAATTTATTGATTAATTCACCATTCTTCTAACTAATTTTCATCATATTTAATTAAATCAAATCATTTAATTAAATCCCCCTAAGTCTTCCCATTTGATTAAATAAATCAAATCAAATGTCATAATCATCTAATCCATTCCAATTAATTTTGAATTAATTAATCCTAAATCACTTTCTAATCATAATTAATAAATACTCCAGCTTTTAACTCCTCAAAAGTTAAATCAACTCATGGTCAACTAACCAAGTTGCACATGAAATTCATTTCTTTTAATTAACTAATTCCTCTATTTATCCTCACAAAGGCATATTCCAAGGAATATTCCTCTCAACCACCTCTCATTCAATTTCCCTCCAAAGGTTTTCAAAAACCTATCACATCCTCTTACATTTGCAATAACTTCTCTTACATCTTTTCAAATCCCCTTACATTTCCAACCACATTAATTCAATTCTTCTTACAACCTTTCAAATCCTCAACCATTTTTATTTATTTCTCTTACATCTCCCATTCCTCAACACATTTCCTAAAATGTGCTCCACCTTCCTCCAATAGAATTGTGACACTTGGTACATTCTCATTGGCTCCCCTTTTATCCCACATTCACCAAATCCTCTCATTCTTCAACCCTTGAGTTCTATAAATAGAAGCATCCCTTTCACAATATGGATCCACAACTTGAAGCATTATCACTATAGCCATTTTCATACTTAGCATTTCATCATTTTCATCTCTTTCAAGCATATTTTCATTATTTTGTATCATTTCCACACTTGGAATCACATTCAACATCAAAGATTATCAAAGGGATTGGGAAAGGGCTTCCTTTTCACATCAAAGGAGCACCACTCCCCCTATGGGATGAAAGTTTACTATTTCAAATTGGTTTGATGTTATCTTTACTTGTTTTATTCTCATTTCCATGTTTCTTCTTTGATTTAGTTAATAATTTCATAGGGAACATTAGATTTGAATTTCTAACATGACTAATCATTGTTTGATGTTTTTATGTTAGCTAAGTTTCAGGTTTGGTGTTCATAATAAGATATGTTTTACTTTGAATTTAATAGATAATCATTATTGATTTTCTACATACACTGTGTGTAAAGTCTTGATTGAGAGGATGATTGAAAAACACCTATAAATATTAAATGTTTATACATTGTTTGAATTTGAAAGATGTGTCACACTCTATGCTTCACAAATTATAGTTTAGAAAAATGAATTTCATAAATTTTGACCAAGTTAGGGTGGCCGGAAAAATGGTTTTTAATATTTAAAAAAATTCTTACTAGAAAATTCATAACTAATTATTTAAATTTTATAAAAAATTACAAAAAAATATGCATCACATCCAAGCATGTGCCTTCTACATGTATTGAAAGATTCAAAAAAAATATTTATTTTTGCTCATATTTAGGGTGGTTGGACTAACACTTGCTTTTTATTTTTTCAAAAATTTAAAGTACTACTACATTAAAATTTTAAATTTTCATCAAACCAAATTACTTTTTTTTCCAAAAAGGCATACTAGCCTACAAACTACATTCAATTTGCTACAAATAATATTCCTACATTTTTTCTAAATTATGTTAATAACCTATTCAAATTCTTATGTGAAGTTGCTTAAGTCAATTTTTCTATATTTTCATTGCCACTTAAAGGCCCTATTTGGCCCATCATGATCCTGCATGTATGGTATTGCAATAGATGATTAAGTTTTGAATTAAGACTGTTGTGATTACTTAAGTTGTGAAAAGTAAATTTTTGATCTATATTGATTCCCCCCCCTCTCAGTTTAAGTGTGTGTGTTTCATTAGGACATGCCCTTTCTATGAGGGCTCATAAATAATTAATAAATCAAGTGTTAGAATTATAAGGTGTATGACACACCTATCCTAACATTCTCCCAGTTTTTACATACCTTGTAAGAGAAAAAGGGAAACACAAAAACTATAAACTATCTATAAGCGGAGTAAGTGCACAAAGATTGGGGGCCAAAAAGGGGTCTTAAGTGGACATTTTTTTGTTTTTGTTTTCTGAAATTAGGAAATATTGACCTTGGATGAGAAATTGAGGATAGTTACACTCAAAATTTTAAGATGCAATAAAAACAAGGGTCGTGGTGCTTTGAATCTACTTTCTAAACTACATTTTTTTAAAAAAAATGATAGAGAATAAGGGGTTCAAAAAGGGGGGCCACACAAATTGGTCCTTTTTTTCAAAAAAACATAACATAGCGTTTGTTGTGTCCCCCCTAAAATGTTAAATTTTTTTTAGTATTTTTAAAATCGCTTAAGTGAGAAATTAGCTAACAACATGTAGTTTATCCTCGATTTTTCTAATAATTTTTTAATGAATATATGATTTTTTACTAATTTTCAAAGTGGACACATCCTGAAAAATAGAAATTTGAGCATGCTCCCCCCTATTTTTTTTGAAAACTAATCAAAAATCATTTTTTTAATATGTGTAGAATGGAGTCTAGTTTCTAAAAATGTAATTTATTTTAAATTTGAAATTAAAGATGAAAGCTTTAATGTTGTGTGGTCTCACTGTGAATGCTGAAAACTGAAAGCTGAATTAAAACTATAAATTTAAATAAAAAAATTCAGCATATCATCAATAGAGCTTTTCCAAAATGAAAACACAATGCAGAGACAAAATACTACTTCTAAAAAATCCAAGCAAATGCATTCAAAAGGAAAGATAACTCCATTGTCATCCTCTCTACAATTTCTTGTCTTTGCTCTCATATTTTTGTAGCAAAAGCACAAGAAGCTATGTAGGATTGGATTCAAGAATTATGAAACCGAAGTTGTGTGTTGAAAAATGAGGAGGAAGGATGCTTATATAGATAGATTCCCAAGGTGAATCCACATTTTGAGAAGAAAGTGGGATAAATGATAATGTGGGATTTTATGAATATTCATAAATGCATGAATGATATTAGGGAATATGAATATTTTAATGGTTATGAAATGATGATAAATGAATACTAATGAATATGCAAATGATGATAAATGAAAAGTTTATGAAATGGACCAATGTTTATGTGAATGTATTTATGAAATGGGTTTATGATTATGAATATGAGTTAATGATTACACAATGGATTTATGAATATGCAAATGATAAATGGAATGGTAAATATTTATGAAATGGAATAATGTAAATATATAATGGATGAAGGTTTTTTGTATGAATGCAAATGATAGATTAATGCAAATAGATAAATAATTGATAATGGTTATGAATAATTATGCAAATAGATAATGGTTATGAATGAATGCTTACAAATGCTTATAATGTGGATAAATGGTTATAATATTTTAATGGTTTTAAATGGATTAATGAATAGAAGAATGTGTTGAATGAATTAATTAAATAGATAGTAATATCTATTTAATTAATAGATGAAAAGTAGGATGATTGTGAGGACCACTTTTGAGTGTCTACATTTTTCCCCTCTTTGATACAATGCAGTTTATCGTGTTGTGTCAAAGAAAAAGATATGTCCTAGTGAAAGTAGGATGAGGAAGGATGACAAGGAGGTAGTGGTATGCCTCCTCGAGAGGACATATGGGTTCAAAGAACATAATTATGCTCTCGAAATGGATGAAAGGAGTAGAAGATGATAGAATAAAATAGATAAGGATAATGAAAAATGGATGAAATGATGAAGGGAATGGGTGATGGAAGAAATAATAGATGAAATGGGATAAGAAGGAAAATGAAGGTGATGAAGTCTCTTGTACATGTCATGGTGCTTTATCATCATAGAGCGGTAAAATATGAAAAATGGACAACAAACACCATGGTATGACATAGAACAAGGTGTGCAAGGTCATCGATTTGTAAAATAGACAATCATAGACAAGGAATGTCCTAACTCATACTTAGGGAAAAGTTACCACAGTCTTTTTGTCAAGACAAACCACAAATAGTAATTAAAATAAAAGACAAGTCATGAGACATCATCATTCCTCTAAATCTTTCGTGGGACATCATCGAGGTGGCTAGTAACATGACCGAAGAAAATCCAAAAGATAAGAAAAAATAGACCAACAAGGTCAACAATCATTCAAATTATTTGCCAAGAAATGTTTGCTAGTGTGTTAAGGGACGAAGTGAGTGAGAGGTGGACTATTTTAACAAGGTCTGATTTTAGGAAATAAAAACATGTCTTATACGACGCCAAGTTTGGTTTCGATCATGCAACTACATGTATAAGGCAAATGAAAAAGTGTGACAGTGACAAGGTCTGGTTTCAGGAAGGACACATCTTGTATAAGACCAATGGTTTCGATTGATTTGACTGATTTGATGGATTTGACAAATGACCGATTTGACTTGTAGACTTGTTGGCTTGCTTGTCTTGTTGATTGAAGATTTATGTTTGAAGTTTAGATGATGATGTTGCATCTGATTTGACAGTGTCTGATTTATTTCGACTGATCCAACGAACCCTAAAAGACTGACCTAGGGGGCCTCAGGAGCTCATCGACAGATGGCCTTGCCTATGTAGCAATGCATAGAGACCTCATAGTTCGACATGATCATTGACTTTGTTTCAATGACAAAGGACCGAATCATGATTTTATTTGGCAACACCTAAAGGACTGACCTAATGCCTCGGGGGCACATCGACAAATGGCCTTGCCTATGTCTAGTCGCAGAGGCAACATAGTTCAACAATGACAAAGACTGACATGACTGACTTTGACTTTGTTTTTGGGATTTTTGAAAGATATATGATTTTTTTGGGTTTTGACATGTTTTGATTTTTTTTTATTTTTGAAGTTTTACATTTTTTTTGGATTTTGAAGTTTTATGATTTTTTTTTGGATTTTCTAAATATTTGATTTTCTTTTCTATATATTTTCAGGACATTTTATGATTTTTATGGCTTTTTTAAGGATATTTTATGATTTTTAGGGATTTTTTAAGGACATTTTATGATTTTCATGGCTTTTTTCAAGACATTTTATGAGTTTTATGGCTTTTTTCAAGAGATTTTATGAGTTTTATGGCTTTTTTCAGGACATTTTATGATTTTCAAAGTGTAGAATCCAGTGAAGACGTAGGTCAAGGATATTGCCCTAGTTGGGTATAAGACTAACCAATAGGGATGGGATGGGTTAGGGGTTTATTGTGGATAGACGATGAAAGAGAAAGGATGCAAGATGTCAACTACTTGGAAGTCATGATAAAGATGACAAGGCTTGATGGTGGATGTCAAATGGGAGATGAAATGGGAGATGACAGAAGGTAAAGGCATTAGTATGGTTCAAGGTGGAATACCAAATAGAGTGATAGTAGATATCAGAGCAAAGGCTGATTACACATGGCGCCTATTTTTGCCAGGTTTTCAACATGGTACTTATCCAAAGTGCCACTGATGTGGTTTTCACTATAGGACAAAAATTTTCTCTTTACTATTTTTTTTCCTTTTTTTGTTACCAAGACGCCTTTTTGCTAGGTTTTCATCAAGATAACGATTTTCTTGATTTTTTGAATTTTTTTAGGACTTTTTCCTAGCTCTCTAAAGCTAGGTATAGAACTTGCGTAGGTGCAAGTTGTTGATGGGATCAAACAAAGGTTCCCCTTCAGGCGAGGACAATTGATAAGTGTCAGAACAAAATGATGCTATTATGACATATGGACCCAACCGGTTAGGCTCAAATTTGTTAGGTTTCTCACGTTTTGCTTGATTTTTCAGATTTTGCATCAACACCAGGTCACCAATGTCGAAATGTCTAACCAAAACCCTTTTGTTGTAGCTACGGTAAAGACAGTTTTGGTATGCTTGTAGATGTGTCAAGGCCTTTTGTCTGCATTCATCAAGCAAATCTAATTCATGTAGTCAGGATATACAGTACTTATCATCAATGAGCCCTTTCATGGAGACTCACAGGGGGGGACTTTAACCTCTATAGGAAGGATAGCCTCGGTACCAAAGACTAGTGTGAATGGAGTGGCACTAGTGGGTGTGCAGATGCTTGTGTGATATGCCCATAGGGTGGGGTTGTGATGTGCAGATGCTTGGTTGTGATGTGCCAATCACGACCAGTGTCATTGACGATCTTTTTAAGAATTTTGATTATGGTCTTATTGGATGCCTCAACTTGGTCGTTACCTTGCGAGTAATATGGCATGGAAAAGCGATGTTGGATATGGAACTTCTCACATGGCTCACAGACATCCTAATTTTTTAAGGAATGACCATTGTTAGTGATGATGGATTGTGGGACACTGTATCAACATATGATATAATTGGGGATGAACTTGGAGATTTGTTTACCAGTTATGTATGTCAGGGGAATAGCTTCAATCTATTTCATGAAATATTCAATCACAGTGATAATAAATTTGTGGCCATTAGATGAGGTGGGCTAGATTTTGCCTATGAGGTCGAGGCCCCATTAGGCGAAGGGCCATGGCGAAGTGATCGGCTACAACTCCTAAGTAGGTATGTGGATGAGGTCATTGTGTATCTGGCACTCTTGACATTTCTTCACAAAGTGATAGCCATCTTGCTCCATTGTAGGCTAGTAACATCCCAGTCACATGATCTATTTAGCTAGATTCAGACCACTAGAATGGGCTCTGCATATACCTTCGTGTACCTCGCGTAAGGTAGTTTATGATTTGTTAGTGTCTAGGCATCTAAGTAAGGTATTGTCTAGGCCACGTCTATATAGGGTGTCACTGATGATGGTGTAGTGAGCGCCTTTGTAAAGGAAATACTTGCATTGGTTATTGGATAGGTCAGGGGGTAATGTATAAGAATATAGATAGTCATAAATGGTTTGATACCATGGGGAATTGGGACCAACGATTTCACATACCATCTCAAAATCTAGGACATCAAAGGTGGGGACCAACAACTACTCAGCTAAGAACTCATACTATGACATATTATTGGGAATGTCCAACATAGATCCAATGGTGACCATGGCATCAGTTGCTTTGTTCTGAATCCATAGGATCTGACAAAAAGTGTTATATGTTAAATATAGTTTAAAATTGTCAACCATTCTTTTGTATGGAGCCAATTTATCGTCTTTAGTGTCATATTCATCATTGACCTGTCAAATGACCAATTGTGAATCACCATAGACTTGCAGACTTGTAATTTTCCATTTTATAGCCATGCACAATCCTATGTAAGGCCTCATATTTTGTAATGTTGTTTGTACATGGGAAGGCTATTTTAAAGGATTTGGGAATAGTATCACCTCGAGGGGTGACGAATATTATTCCTGCAATGGACCCATGACTAGTGTATTATTAGAAAATGTGCCTCAACTTGTTAGCTTGAACCTTTGTTAAAGGACTTTCCGGATCTCCCCTTTGTGTTCATGCTTGTACCATTGTACCGCCAAGTAATGGTGAGAGAGGTGTGGTAGCACGGTTACCGCCATACTTTGGGAGCCTTCTGGCTGAGGTGCGGTAGTCCAGTGTTACCACCTTATCGTGAGAGCCTTGTGCATGTATGGTGGTAGTGTGGTGATACCGCCATATTGCAGGAGCTTTCATGTAGAGGTGCAGTAGTGCGGTGATACCACCATACCGCAAGAACCTTCAACCTGGAGAGCGGTAGCATAGGGCACCTTCTTTCTTTGAGGATCCTTTGGTTGTCTAGCGGTTTTGTGGTGATACTGCCATACCGCGGGTGTCTTCAAGTTAGGACGTGGTAGCGCGGTATACCGCCATACCTCGAGGGTCTTCTAGATGACAAGTGGTGGCACGGTGGAAGGACCACAAGGAACTGGTGACTATGTGGTGCGATTTTCAAATGCGATGGATGAGTGATGTGTCGACATGTGGCATGATTTCACTTTTTTATTTTACATCGTTGTTGTGAATCAACAATCATTGATCGAAAGCTTTAATATTTGCATTAAATGTATATTCTGACTCGGGGGTTGACATAGTGCAAATAGAAATATTCTCTGTAACTAAAATTTAATGTTGGGCGGCCCAATGCATATTGCAGGGTGGTTTGCATAACCGGAGATGAAGGAAGCTTGTAAGTGAAGTAATTATATACCCTAATGGTTGTTGGTTGGTAGATAAGATAGAAAGTAGAGTGTTCGAGTAGTATGCATATAGCATTGTAACTGTGAATGCTGAGACACACAGAACAAAGAAGGATGTGAACCTAAGAGGCTGTGAGACTGTGTTGGCCAAAAGGTTGGCTAAGTGAGTGGGTTGGTGAGATTAAATGAATCTACATTGTATGTTGTGTGACAACATTAGAACAGTGTGAGGATTCTGAACAATGTTGTTGCTTGTATTCTCTAGATGGACAAGATGTAAACTCCTAAAGAGCATAGCTCTAAGATTGTATTGTAACTATTATTGTTTCTAATTAATACAATTGAGCTGAGTGTTTTGGAGGGTGTGGTTTTTTACCCGAAAGGGTTTTCCCCACGTAAATTTTTATGTTCATTTGTTTGTCTTTCATGTTGTTTGATTTTGTAATTTGAATCTATGCATAGTGTTGGAATCTGGTTAAGTTGCATGAACTTTTCTCAGAAGGATTAATGTGGGAAATCAACTGTGCCAGTTTCTGCTTTATGGCATAGTAGTCAGTGTCTTTGAGGCAATTTGAAGGAATTAAAGTTATTGAAGGCATTATTGTTCTTAGATGTTTCATTCTAAGATGACCCATTTTTCCCAACATGTATGAGCCATCAAAGTATAACTTCCATGTTGCGCTAGTGTCTGGTGCAAATATTGATTCATCTGAGAAATCAAAAACTAAAGGGTGATCAAATTTTGTGGGTGCATCAACAAGTTGGTCTACGATAACCTGTCCTTTTATTTCTTTTCGCTCCACATATTTTATGTCATACTCACTCAGTATCATGACCCACTTAGCTAACCATCCTCTGAATGCTTCCTTCCCGAGTAGGTATTTGAGAGGATCTATCTTAGCCACTAGTCTTGTCTGATGATTTAGCATGTAATGTCTTAGTTTTTTGAGTAGCAAAAACTATGGTGAGACAAGCACACTCAATAAGACTATAGTTGAGTTCATACCCAACCAATGTGTGGCTAATGTAATAAATTGCTTGTTCTTTCTCATCATGATCATTTTGTGCAAGCAATGCCCTCGGTGCAGAAGTGGTAGTTGATATATAAAGGATTAGAGGCTTACTGTCTATTGGTGGCATGAAAACAAGAGGTGTCAAAGGTCTCTTTAATATGTTGAAAGGTTGCTTCACACTTGTCTATCCATATAAAAGGAATTCCATTGTGTAACAAATACTGAAAAGGTTGACATTTATCTACAAGTTGTGCAATGAAGCATCTGATGGACTGAAGTCAGCCTTGTAATGTCTTGAGTTGAATGATTCCTGTTGGGGGAGGCATATCTAATATAGCTTTTACTTTTGTCAGGTCCACTTCAATGCCTCTACGAGAAACTATTTATCCTAAGAGCTTTCCTGATGTCACAACAAAGACAAATTTTTTTGGATTTAGGTAGACTTTATATTCTTCCAGCCTTTTGAAAATTTTGTCCAAGACTCTCAAATGATCACCACACATCAAGGATTTTTCCAAAAGCTCATCAACATAATCTTTCATCAATTTTTTTATGAGATCATGAAATATGTTGGTTGTAGCTCTTTGATAGGTTGTACCTACATTTTTAAGGTCAAAGGGCATGACATTCCAACAATATGTACCCCATGGACAAGTGAATACTATCTTATGTTGATCTTCAAGAGCGATACATATCTGATTATACCTTGAGAAGTCATCCATGAGGGATAACATCTCGTAGCCTATCATTAGATCTACTATGATGTCTATATTAGGAAGTGGGAAGTCATCCTTTGGACATACCTTGTTCAAGTCACAAAAAATTGTGCAGATAAGGATTTGTCCATTTGGTTTGTTCACTCGTACAAGGTTTGAGATCCAGTCTGCATAGTCAATAGGTCTTATGAATCCAACATCCAATAATTTCTTGAGTTCAACTTTGACCAATAGAGCTATATGAGGATGCATTTTTCTAAGATGTTTTTTGATAGGATTTGCAATTGGAAGCAATGGTAAATGATGCAGGACCAATGTGGGGTCCAACTTGGGAATGTCAACATAAGACCATGCAAAATTGACTTGATGCTTTGTGAAAGATTCTTGAAAGCTAGTTTTTCTTCTTCTGTCAGGGATGCTACAAAGAGAAAAATCTTAGGATTCTCTATTGTACCTATATTAACTTCCATTACTTCTTCAATCAACATCGGGGATCTTTCTTGATTTAAGAGAAGAAATTCCAACCCTCCATCCTTGGGTGCCTCACAAAGGTTTTCACCCTTGGATACGTCCTTTATTTTTACTTTTTCTTGGTCAGAAGGCGCCTTGCGGTTTTCACCTAAAAATCTTTCATTTTTTACTTTATTTTTTTCATTTTTTTATTTTATTTTTATCATTTTTGTGACTAGAGGATGGGACAATCTCGCCGAAGTATGCTACATCATCAATATCTATAGTGAAACTAGCCTTATGGTCCCCCTGTGATATGCCTTCTTGTAGTCCCATGAATTCAGCGATGACTTCATCACTTTCAAATATGTCCAAAGTAGGTTGATCTTGTTGGTCCCAACCAACTAATTGCGGGTAAATGAAGGAAATTCCATCATCATTATTACTGAAGGATGGGGAAGCAATGGATAGGGTAAAGATGGATGTATTATCAAGGTCCCAAAAGGATTCTATCCATGCTTTTTTATTTTTTGATCTTTGGTGGGTCGAGTTCAGGAAAGGAAACAACATAAATATTAATATCCATGAGGTTGGTAAAGGATGGGTGGAGTGTATTAGACTCATGAAGGACATAGTTGAGCTCGTAGTCACTGGTGGTACAAGAATCCGACCCATATTCATTTGAGTTGGTGTCACAATAAGAGAGGTCGGTAGGATTTTCGGATGTCTCAACGTCTTTCAAAACACTCACATCATTATTTGAAAGCACCTTAGTACTTGAAGCACTAATCCTAATTGGTACAAATCCTAGCCCCAAGGTCTTTGGTTGTTTAAGAGGCACCAAGGGCTCTCTCATTCAATTTTTATGTATGTCGAGTCCACTAATTCCATCATAGCCCTTTTGTTTCATGAGCTGAAAGCCTTTACCATATTGTTATGTTCGTAGTGGCTACAAATCTTCTTCATCCTTGTAGATCCAATCTAAAATATAATCAATGTCTTCTTTATTTAACTCTCCCCAACTTGTGAAGGTGGTGGTGGGAGGAATTTTGATGACAACTTTAGGTTCCATCTTATAGATGGGATTTCCATAGGACTTTGGAGAATTTGGTAGTTTGGTGATGCAGTAGGAAGTAGTCATGTGATATTCCCCATACCCCTTGTCTTGGATCTGAATCTTGGGATCGGTGGATAGAATGGCGAATGTGGAGAATTTAGTCAAAGTGGGTGGTTCAATATAATTGGGTAGAGCAGATGTTGTAGCTTCACGATTTATAGGCACTTGGTGTTCAGGGACTCCTCTCAAGTTGGTGCAATATTGAAAGGGGTTAGGATTGCCAATGATTGTGATTTTGGTGCCATTGTAAGGAAACTTCAAGCATTGATGGGTATATGGATGGGACGAACTTCATGGCATGGATCCAAGGTCGACCAAGGATTAGGTTGTATGGTAGTTCGAGATCCAGGACTTGGAATGTAGTATCTAGTGATGCAGGTCCAATCTTGATAGGTAGTGTTATAACACCCTTGAAAGAAAATTCATCATCATCATAGGATTTGATTACAATACTCTTAGTTTTGTCCACACATGCTTCAAAAAGACTCAATGCCTTTACTAGTTTTAAAGTGCAAATGTTTAATCTGGCTCTGCCATCTACTAGGACTCATCTGACCTTGCATTTATTGATGAAGACCTCAAGGTGTAATGGTTCATTATGGTTTGACTTGGATGTAGAATAATCTTTGTCAAAAAAGGAGACATGGTCGGAGTTGGCCAAGTATCCAACCATGGCTTCAAATCGGTTGATGTCTAGGTTGGTAGGGACAAAGGTTTCTTTTAGAGCCTTATTAAGGATAGATTTGTGTTCAGGTGATATGCGTAGAAGCTCAAGAGTGGAAATTTGTGTGGGCGTCTTTCCCAATTGGTCAACAAGATTGTATTGGGCTTTGGATTGTGGTTGCTTTGGAGGAGGAATAGATATGGTAACCTTAGCTTTGTGGGTAGTAACGCCAATTTCAGGTTGCTTCTTAATGGTGATTGTGTTAACATGATCATTAGCAACTCAAAGGTGGTTAATAATTTTGTAGTCAAAAGAGGCATTAGTATAATTGGCATGGTTATCTATCTTTTGACCCAAACTAGAGGATTTTCCATGGTATTGCAATGGATTCTTGAAAATTGTATGGTCTTTATTGGAAGTTTGTTGTTGTCCCTCAACCTCTATGGTTCCATTTTAAATTAGGTCTTGAATCATGTTTGTCAACTGATAGCATGATGAGGTCTTATGTCCTTTGATGTAGTGATAATCAAAAAAGGCATTGTGATCACACCAAGAGGGTTTGAATTGTCCTGGGTCATATGGTTTGGGCTCTAGGAGTTGCATGATGTTTGATTGTACTAGTTTCTTTAGGAAAAATTCAATTGATTCTGGTAAAGGAGTGTATTGTCTTGGGGGTCCCCATCCTTGATTATTTTGTATCACATTAGCTACTTGGTTGGAAACATATGGTGTGTTATTGTTCATGTTGGGTGCTTTGAGAGTCAATGTGGGACCTATTGTGTTTATAGCTTTCACATATATGAATCCATCATTTGTTACATTCTTTTTATAGGACCAAAACTTGTTTTTATCATTTGATGTTCCTTGGGCATTTTGTGTTTTTATGTAAGTTTTAATTTCCCCTTTAGCGATAAAGTTTTTCTCAAGGATGGCCCCTTTTTCAACAAGGTCACAAAATGTGGAACAATAATGAGCCTCTAATACATATTTTAAGTTTGTGTTCAGGTTTTGCATGAACATGATAATTTTCTACTTTTCAAGAATTTCAACAGGATAGTGGCTAGCTAAAATTCTCCATCTCTGAAAGAATGTTATGAAAGCTTCACCCTCTTTTTGTTTAGTTTGACATAGGGTAGCGATGGTGATGTCATTTTTCATATTGAAGGAAAAGTGGGTGATAAATTTGTCAACAAGTTCATTCCATGATCGTATGCCTGTCGGTAGGTGGGAGAACCATTCTAAAGCATGTCTTGTGAGACTCCTAGGAAATAATCTCATTAAATATGTTTGTTCTGAAGCAATGTCAATCAAAGTCGTATGAAATTCCCTCACATGTTCAATGGGGTTTCCTTTTTCTTTATATTTAGGTAAATTAGGCATGACATAGTTTGGAGGAAGAGAAGGCATGTATAATGTCCTATCAAATGGGTAAGGACATAACTCTTGGATAGAGTAAGTTTTCTTATTTGACAATGTCATGGTTTCCATTTGCTTTTGCAAGGCCACCATTTGATTTGCTAGGACATCATATGGTGAGAGTGTTTTATCTACAGTGCTTGGAACTATATTTTGGTAAGGCCCAGTGTTTGTGCTTTGCAATCCAATGTGTTGAAGGGATGGTATGTTGGTGTTGTTCGAAGTTGAGATGGTATGAGTAATGGTCGGGATGCAAGTCAATGTAGGAATTTGTATTTGAGGGATGTGTGTAGGATGAGTTGGAATGTGTGAGGTGAAAGTTTGAGTCAGGATGTGAGTATTAGATTATTTTTGAAAAATATTAGAAATATTTGGACCTTGTAAATTTTGAGTGTTGAATTGGAAAGATCCTTGAGAATTTGTTTGAGGAAAACTTGTGTTAGGACCTTGTGGCACATTGGTGTTTATGTTAGTTCCATAAATATGAACTCTAGTCCTTTTATTTGTACCAAAAATATTTGATAACGTGGTGTTCAAGGCCCTAGATGTTCCAAATGGATTTGACAATGTGGTGTTCGTGGCACTTGATGCTCCAAATGGATTTGAAGATATGTTTATTGTATTAAATGGATTAGTTGTAGAACCAAGGGGTTGTGACATGGACTGTGTCATTGGTTGCATTGTGTTAAAGGTTACCCATTGTCTTATGCCTTGTGTGCCAAATAAGGTTTGAAATGTTGTTATGTCTTGTGTTTTTCCTCCTAATGGTATAGATGTATTAACTTGTGGGATATAGCTACTAGAGATAGTTGTATTGTTTCCTTGAGTTTGGTTGATGGATGTGGATGATGATCTTAATGTATTGACATCAAAACTGCGAGGTAATGTGGCACCTTCTATCAATAGTTTAGCTAGGTAATTTTGAGGGTCTTGTGCCAATAATTGATCCACAAAAGAGGCAAAATTAGGATCTTGGGAAAAAGCTTCTAGTTCTTCTATGATAATGCTTCCATTTTGATCTCTACTGACAAATTTCTCCAATAGGGATTTGTAGGGTCTAGGTGTCCCATGTGAGGAGTTTGGAAACGAGTTAACAAATTCATTGTTTGATGGGGAAGCCATGTCTTTTCGTCTTCTTTGTGAGCTAGTTTCAACCATGAAAGGACTTTCAAAGAGAAGGTGGATGATATGAGACTAAAACTATGCTTTTATTTTTTTTGTAATAAGGTATGCCTAAATGCAATGCAACTATTTTTTTGGATTTTTAGAATATATAGGGATGCCTAATAACAATTCCTAGATTAAGAGTCAAGGTGATGATAGTATATGACTAAGTTATGCAAAGTGTGGAATGAAGAGGTGGAATAGTATGACCTAGTATGAAGGGTAAAACCTAAGATATGGTTGCTAATCAAACTAAGATAAGCATAAAAACTAATCCATTTTTCAATGACCTTGGGTATAGTAAAGACCGATAGGATATGTTGACAAGGTGGTCTCAAACTGGACTAATGAGTTGAGGAACTAACCTAAATGACAAGGACTAGGATAAATGTTGTCTGAAAGATAAGGTCAAGAGAATATAGATTTGAGGCTATAGTTTAGTCTAAGTTTGATGGGCTTCCTAATCAAGAGGTTCATGAAAGAGGTTTATGCAAGCTAAAAAGATGACCTAAAGTTTAGATCTATGGGGAATGTTTAATGCAAAAATATGAGGTGATGGATGAATGAATGATGGCAAAAAATGAAGTGAAAAAGTCCTTGGTTTAAATAGGTTTAAATGCCAAGCTTATTTTGGATGCGTTGGCTTAGTTTGTTTCAAATTTTAAATGTTGTAAGTTTCAGGTGTGGTGTTTGTTTGAGATTTATTTTGAACACACACGCAAGACACAATAGACAAAATGTTTTTTTGAGTTTTTTTTTTAATTCAAGATGAAAACAATCATGCACAATCCTAGGGTTGGAAAGAACAATATTTGTTGGGTTCCCACTTAGATTTCTCCAGCTGTGCTTATTCAGAGTGGATAGCCTAGGAACTTAGTAGCACTAGCTCCCCCTTACTTGACACTCACTTCTCGGGCATACCAAGTTCCAAATTCCTCAAGGAGGAATTTTCTATCTCTACTTTGAACCGTGAAAATGTGGGATGACTTTAGAGGTCCAACCTCCTACACTAGCAAATAGAGGGATTTTGGCTTCTAGAAACAAGAGGTGTCTAGTAAGGGCATATGGTTTGGGGGATGCTATGATAAACTCCCTCAAGAGGTCTCCCAACCCTTAGAACAAGGGATTTTCACATCATAAAGATACTGGGGGAGAGCTATCACGCACCGCTTCCCATTGATTGCAAACTTTCCTTGCAATCACAAATTTATATAGCAGCTCAGAAGGACTTGGCTTTAGCACATTACTGCTTGGGTCATTCCTACCTTTCGAAGCGAGGTGGCAGTCCCTCTAAGAGGTAAACACAAAAAAAGATGGGTTTGGATTTTTGATCACCGAGTTTGCACAAGGTGAGAGCATAATACCTACCATCTTACAAGAACAAAAAACAAAATTTTGTTAACCTCCTAGTTAAATCTATGTGAAAGAAGATAATTGTTCTTTTTAAGAACCAATTGAAAAATGTGATCTACCAAAATGAATACAAGCAGTTTCAAATCACATTCCTTTGACCACGTCTTGCAACAAATGTCATTAATAGTTTTTGGATTTTCAGTCTTCGACAAACATGTGTTTATGTTTTCACCTTTTGAGTCTCTGACATGCGAATTTGCACAAAAACCCAATTAGAAAAATTAGCCCCAAAATTAAATAAAACTAAAGTAAAAAGAAAATTACCATTTACCCTAGAATCTAATCTATATTAAATTAAATCTAACTAGATTAATCCTAAATTAAGTCTAAATTCCAAATTAAATCTAAATTAGATCCATATTAAAACGAAAGCTATATTTAAAAATTAAAAGGTAAGTCTAAGTTAAAAGTAAAAGCTAAAAGCTAAATTAAAATCAAAGTTAAAAGCTACATTAAAAGTTAAAATCTAATCAAAATTTAAATATTAAAGAGTTAAATCTAAAACTAAAGTTAATTCTAATTAAAAATCTAAATTAAATTAAAATCTCTAATTAAAATCTAATTAAAATCTAAATTAAAATCTAATTAAAATCTAATTAAAGTTAATTTAAAGCTAAATTAAATTTAAGTTAATTTTAAATCTAAATTAAAGTTAATTAAAATCTAAAGTTAAAGTTAAATCTAAATTAAATCTAAGTTAAATTTAAAGCTAAATCTAATATTAAATCTAAATTAAAGTTAAAGCTCAATCTAATCTAAAATTAAAGAAAACTTCATGCATTACTTAAATAGAAACTTGCAAGAAAAATTGATATGTTGGCAGGATACATTCAAAAATAGGATACTATAAGATACACTCAAAAAGCAATTGCAGGGATGCACTCTGCAAATGTCATGACTACGGGATGTTGTGAAAATGGGATGACTTGATTGTAGGACAATAAGGTGATGATTAAGGGAACCTACATCCTATCCCTACCCGGAGGTGTGTCCTATACTGAGATAGCTTTGAAATAGTGAAAGAGCCCGTGTCTGAAAAAAATTAGGTGTCTTGGGCAGGGACTTGCATGTCTCTAATGTATGATTTGTGTTGATGGACAATAAAAAGTGAATGGGGGATCTTAGGCAATGATACCTCCTCTCGGTGAATGAGATAAAGAAACCACAATAATGCTCATAAATGACCAAAGTAGCTCAAAACGACTTGATGTTGTTCAGGGTATCCGCAATTCCAACAATCTAACAATATTGCTTTGCAAAATAAGGACATATTTTATTGATGATATGAGGAGACTACAAACTTCTATATTTGCTTCAAAGGGAATATCAATTCATCAATCACAACATAGTGAAACATATAGAAAGTTGAAAGATCATTTATTTTTACGCCATTCCCAAGTTCATGCAAAGACCACAGAGAAAGACGATTATCCTAATCACAACATTGTGAAGTAGACAAAAAGTTGAAAGATCATTTATTTTATGCCATTCTCAAGTTTGCAGATTAAGATCCAAACATCAGAGAGATTCAAAAGTGTCCAATTCCTTCCAGTTAGAGAACAATGAAAATGTTGGAAAAGAGTTGTTGGTCATTAATCAATAAGATGCATTTATGCAAGATAATCCTTAAATATTCAGGTGAGAATAATTGGTGAGATTTTAGATGAATCTACAAAACCATTAAAGTATTCACGCAAATAGATATCATTATTCAAAAAGTATCGAAAATCAACTATAAACAGTATTTATCTCCTACATTCACGTCGGGTTCACCATTTTGTGAATGCTGAAAATTGAAAGCTGAATTAAAACTATAAATTTAAATAAAAAATTCTAGCATATCATCAATAGAGCTTTTCCAAAATGAAAACACAATGCAGAAACGAAATACTACTTCTAAGAAATCCAAGCAAATTCATTCAAAAGGAAAGATAACTCCATTGTCATCCTCTCTACAATTTCTTGTCTTTGCTCTCAGATTTTTGCAGTAAAAGCACAAGAAGCTATGTAGGATTGGATTCGAGAATTATGAAACCAGAGTTTTGTGTTGAAAAATGAGGAGGAAGCATGGTTATATAGATGTATTCACGGGGTGAATCCACATTTCGAGAAGAATGTGGGATTTTATGAATATTCATAAATGCATGAATGATATTAGGAAATATGAATATTTTAATGGTTATGAAATGATGATAAATGAATATGCAAAGGATGATAAATGAAAAGGTTATGAAATGGACCAATGCTTATGCAAATGTATTTATGAAATGGGTTGATGATTATGAATATGAGTTGATGATTACACAATGGATTTATGAATATGCAAATGATAAATGAAATGATAAATGTTTATGAAATGGAATAATGTAAATATATAATGGATGAAGGTTCATTGTATGAATGCAAATGATAGATTAATACAAATAGATAAACAATGGATAATGGTTATGAATAATTATGTAAATGGATAATGGTTATGAATGAATGTTTATAAATGCTTATAATGTGGATAAATGGCTATAATATTTTAATGGTTTTAAATGGATTAATGAATAGAAGAATGTGTTGAATGAATGAATTAAATAGATAGTAATATCCTTTTAATTAATAGATGAAAAGTAGGACGATTGTGAGGACCACTTTTGAGTGTCTACACCCACAACATGCCCCAAGACTATAAGACTTGGGGACCTAAGTGAAAACTAATACTTGTGGTAGGTGCTGGCTAGTTGAAGAGATCATTGGAAGTTAAAGTCAAAATAATTTTTTTCAAGTACTTCGTGATTCAAGTGTACCGTGTACTGGTAATCGGGTTCCGAGAAGCCAAATGTTAATGCAAGGTTTTGGGCAGAATGTTCTAGTCCGGGAGCAAAGGTCCGATAAAATATGGAGGTTCGGTAAAATCCAAGGTCTGGTTTGTTGGTAAAATCCGAAGTATCAGGTTTCGGGTACTGGGTAATAATGTTGAGTTAATGTTAAATGTTTAATGTTGCTCGAAGGTCCGATACCCTGACTAAAAGAGAATAATTACATGAGAATAGGATTTTAAAAGTGTGATATTTATGATGAGTTTAAAATGATGATTTGTTAATAATGGTTTTGTTTTCATGAGAGTTTATGAATGTTTTAAAAGGGATTTAATGTGTAGAATTTGTGCTTGTAGGAGAAGTAGATTGTGATGCAACATTCGAGTATGGACAGTCAAGAGAATTTGGATCATGAATAGAATCATATCCAGATCGAGCAATACGTTATGGAGGGTTATATGTAGAGGAGCTTGAGTTCGTTAGAATACCGAGAATCTTGGTATTATGAATGAGGTGAAAGAATGTGCTAGCCTCCGATGTGATTCGTTCTCGGGAGTATTAAGCCCGAGGAAGAACCAAAATGTAGGAATAGGATGATAAAGAGATCATTTTGAATATATGGGGAATGTTCCTACATCCTATTCAAATTCAAGTTACTATCCTGGTGATAGTAAAGAGATAAGAGACCTGAAAGACATTAATGTGTTAAGGAAGGTTGACATCCATTGGCTTCGTTAGCAACTCTTTTTCCAGTTGTCATATTCCATGTGCCTTGTTGTGATTCGAACCTTGGATTTCCTCTCATGTATTTGTCTTATCTTCCTCGTGTCTTATTCCTATGAAAGACCAGAAGATGTTTCATTTTAAGTTCATAATTTGTGAATGTCGGAAGAGTAAAAAATTCTTTAAGTTTTGTTCTTTTTTCCTATTTTTTGAATCATTCCGGATTAAAAACTTGTATGCACATAGAAGCTAATCAATATCAAAGCTAATTTGAAAGCTACCGCCTGGTATGAAATATTTTGTAGCTGGTTGTTTGTTCAACTGGACAAGACTGTATGCTGTACCATTTAAGGGTGCATATAAAATCTACTCGGTGTCCAAATAAACCTCCCCTTCTTTAAAATCTCGCATCATTCTATGCCTAGATGTGAAGTAATCTGGTGAAGTATAAAGTGGTTTGCTTTGATTTGGTTAATTCTTGGGGCATGTGTGGATAATACCTGAGAGTAATTTTACTTTTCAAGTATTTTTTATGCTTTATTTTAGTTAAGATATTTAAATTTTAGAAAAATTTCCAAAAAAAGAGATGAATGAATGGAAATATTATTGCAAATCTTCCATTTTCATAATATTGCTAAATGCTTAAAGCTAAATCTACTTAAGTGATAGCAAAGTTGTTTAAAATTCATGAAATATTATTGTATATTTGTTGATTTCATGAAATTATCCGATGAACGGACCGAGAATATCTTTCACCGATCCTTATGATTCCCTTTAGAATTGAAAATTATTATTTACCCCTTGTGATTAACAATATTGTCACAGCAAACCCTGATGTGAACCTAGTATAGTCAAGACTTGACTTAAACGAGCCTTGGGATTAAGCTGAGTCAACCTGAGAGATTTAGGTTGCCCTGATTCAGTCTTTCAAGTAAAGATAGGTTCCTGCGGTCTATCTATGAGGATTTATCTACATTGTTTATGTGTGACTAACATCATGATCAACACTTAACATAGTCAAAATGTGAAAAAAATACATAGTTAGATAGCTAAGAGATGCAAGAGTTTTTTTTACTTGACCTTGAAACACATGCAAACCTTATGGGGAGCATAAATGAGATTATGTGATTTTTTAAAAAATATGCAAAACATGTTTCTGGGTGTTGGAAAGGCAATTCAAGTCTTTGGCTTGGAAATCCAAAGCAAATCCAAGCCAAATGCTTGGGAATTCCTAAAGCAGGAAAAACGCAAGTGCATTATGATGCGCTTGTGTTATTTGAATGCATTGACTAAACATAATACATATGGACATTTAATTTCTTATACTTTAAGTTATATTTCATGTATATAGTTTCAAGATGTTTGAGAGTGGTTTTAGATCTCTAAGAGTTATAATGCAAATTCTAGTTTTTGGAAGATCTTATAATTTTTAGGCTTAGTTAAATTTCAATAATCAAAATGTCAAATTTTAGTAATCAGGAGGTCAAATTTTTGTAATCAACAAGTTATATCATTTTTTTTCTCTCTCTATCTCACTCATTATTTATCCCTTACATTCTAGACCTCTCTCTCTCTCACACACACTATTTCCATCCCCTTATTTGACTCTCTCCCTTGAGCTCAAGAACTACCTCTCTACGTATCCATCTCTCTCTTTAATTCTCTTTATGTCACCTCTCTCTCTCTCTAATTCTCTATCTCACTTCTCTCTCTCTCCCTCCCTCCCTCCTTCCCTCTCTACTTCTCTCTATCTCCCTCCCTCTCTCCTTCCCTCTACATATTTGTACCTCTCTCACCCCTCTCTATCTCACCCTACCTCTCCCTCCCTCTCTTCTTCCCTCTTTACTTCTCTCTATCTCCCCCCTCTCTCTCTACCTACATCTCCCTCCATCACTCCCTACCACTCTCTCTATTGCTCTCTCTCTATCTATTACTCTCTATCTCACCTCTCCCTCTCCCCACTCTCTCTATACCTCTCCCTCCCTCTCTTATTCCCTATCTACTCTCTATCTCCTAATCCCTCTCTCTACTTACCTCTTCATCCATCACTACCTACCATCTCTCCCTCCCTCATTCCCTCTCTACTCTCTATCTCTCCTCTCTCTCTACCTCTCCTTCCCTTTCTACTTATCTTTATCTTTATCTCCCCTCTCCCTCTCTCTACCCACCTCTCTCTCCATCACTCTCTTTGTTTTTCTCTATGTCACCACTCTCTCTCCCTCCATACCTCTCCCTCCCTCTCTCCTTCCCTCTCCACTTCTCTATATCACCCCTCTCCCTCTTTCTACCTACCTCTCCCTCCATCACTCCCTACCACTCTCTCCCTCCATACCTTTCCCTCCCTCTCTCCTTCCCTCTCTACTCTCTATCTCCATAATACCTCTCTCTACCTACCTCTCCATCCATCACTCCCCACCACTCTCTTTCTACACCTCTCTCCCTCCCTACCTCATTCCCTCTCTACTTCTCTCTATCTCTCTCTACCTCTCCCTCCCTCTCTACTTATCTTTATCTCCCATATCCCTCCATCACTCTCTCTCTATTTGTCTCTCTTTCTCTCTCTCTCTCTCTCTCTCTCACCTATGTCTCCCCCCTACCTCTTTCCCTCTCTACTCTCTCTCACATCTCTTTAGAGAGGTATGGGGAGGAGGGAGGGAGAAGTAGAGAAGGAAGGAAGGAGGGAGAGAGAAGTGGGATAGAGAGGGGGGAATGAGGAAGGTGGATATATTGAGAGAGAGGGAGGGAGAGAGAGGGGGGAACGAGGAAGGTGGATATATTGAGAGAGAGGGAGGGAGAGAGAGGGGGGTAGAGATGGATAGGTTAATAGAGAGTAGAAAGTGAAGGTGGGTGGGAGGAAGGAAGAGAGATAGAGTGAGGGAGAGAGAGAGAGAGAGGTCTAGAGAATAAGGGATAAACAATTATTGAAGTTTGACATGTTGATTATTGAAATTTGACTAGGTTTGAAAATTTATAAGATCTTCCAAAAACTAGAATTTGCATTATAACTCCTAGAGATTTGAAACCCCTCTCAAACATCTTGAAAATATATACATGAAATATAACTTAAAGTATAAGAAAGTAAATGTCCATATGTAAATTTTTATTTTAGGTATATAGTTTCATTGAAAGATAAGAAGAAGAAAGATAAAAAAGGAGAGAAAAATTGTCAATATAGAACAAAACATGAGCGTGCTATAACACACTCACATTTTTTGAAATTCAAACCATAATGTGAGCGCATTATAACACACTCGTGTTTTGGCTTGGTAGTGACTGAGACTAGACTCAGTCACTACCAACCCATATTAATGCAAGTATGTTTTGTTATAATGCACCCACATTTTTGCTATTTTGGGACCAAAAAGTGGAGTGGCCACTTTTTGGCTCCCATCTTTTTGCACTTACCCAGGGCCCCCTTGTTAATGGGATGGGGGTGTTGAGGCCCTTAAGAAAAGAGAAAAGGAAAAATTGAAACCACCTCAATTCGGATGGGTAAAACTAAATTTTGATGGAGCTTTGGAAGGAAATCCTAACCCTTCAGTTGCTAGATGCATCATTTGTGATTGGATGAGATCCATAGTATGTAAGGCATCAAAATGCCTCAACTACGACACTAAGAATGAAGTGGAGTATAGGCTTTATTCCTGGTTCTAAAAATATGTTCAAATTTAAAAAATATGAAGGTTGAGATTGAGGGAGACTCCTCATTGATAGTCAATGCAACAAGATCTAAAATCCTCCATGGGTGGAAATTGAATTCAATACTCTCTATAATTCAAAGCGAACTAATAAATTTGGAAGACTTTATTTCAAACCATGGGTATAGGGAAGATAAAGTGGAAGAAGATTAATTGGCCAACATGGCTCTTAATAGAGATGATGGCCTAGTGTATGAAGTACTAGAGCATGATTACTTTGATGCTAGTGAAGGACGATAGAAAAGGCTAAGTAATCATTTTCTTGATGTCTTAATGATATGATATTTGTGTTAATGAGGATATATGGGAAGACGATACATAATGGAACATTAATAGAAATAATTCCCTTCCACTTCACTCATGTGTTTACCCATACATAGAGTCCATTAGTTAGACTAAACACAATGCCTCTATATTGCAATTTTTTTTGGAAAATTTGGTTTCTTCTTAAGATTGACACACCTACCCACCTTTTTTCTTGCAATTCCAAATGGATTTCCTAGGAAATATTATGGAGAGGTGATTGCAATGTGTATTTAATACATGCCATAGCCTCATATTATTCATGATTTAGTGGGTTTTAGGGCAGGGATTTCTACAAGTCGATCATAGGTACTAGGATAATTCAGATATACCATATATGTTTGTGGCTTCTTTTTTAGCTTTGGGTGAATTGAAAAAGGTAGTGAAGAAATTAGCCATGACATTGGTGAAGAGGTAGTTCCTGGGTAACTTGAACGATGTCTTGGAGGTAGCCATATGGTAATGGGGTTCCAATGCCCTCAGACTTTTGCAAACTTATGATGCATAGGAACTTGGTGGAGTAGTATCTTTTTGTCTTCTCTAATGGTTCCTTTTTAGTTTTGGTGTATCAACATAAGGCTTCCAAGGGTGTGGAGCTTTTGAAGAAGACATTGGGTATCATTGATTTAGAGGGCCTAAATATTTTGGTTGTTCACATCAATGATTTCTTTAATGAGTCTCTAGTATTTCCTTAGTGAAAAAATATACATGCTCTATTATGTAGCTATGAATCTGTGTAAAGGATATAATTGTAGTAGGGATTAGGTTTAAGGTTTAAGATGTCACTAGTTTTTGGGTAGTTTTAATGGAATATGTATGGGATATTCATATCTCTATAACCTTTTTTTGGTAGAAGTTGGAAGGGAAAATCAACTTTTTCCTACCCAAATCTATGTAAATGATATTTATGATTAATAGAATGTGAGCAATCCCCAAGGTTGCATTTTACCAAATAAAAAAAAACTATCTATGAGGGGCTAGGAGGCCCATAGACTTGTCACACCAACTAACCTTCCCCATGATCACAAGATTCTTTAATGCATTCATGATACTCTATAGGAAACCCTATTTGAGAATCTGGAATTCTAGCTTGTGCTTAATCTTCAAAAGTAGGAAAACTATCTAAACATTGCCCAAATCTACTAAACTCATTTAATAATTTTATCAAGCAAGAAATTTATTCATCAACTGTAAATTCAAGGGAACTTTTAAGTTCCTCTAATTCAAGGTTTGACATTTCATTGTTGAACCTTTTTTTATAACTAGAAAGAGATTTTTACTTGCCATTTTGATCTATGACCTAATTATTTACCTTCTAACTATCTTCCTCATTAGTGTCTAAATTCAACATGGTATAAACATGCATAGTATTTTCTAGGCCATACAATACTACAATTATTTTTCATTACTCTCTTCATTTTGAACTATGAATAGTTTATTTTCATGAACTTACAATGATACCTTTAAAGCTAGCCAAAATCTACAATAAACCAACAAATAAGATCTAAATAAATAATATAATGAAAATACACCCACCTATTAAAATATAAGAAAACTAATGATACACATTCAACAAAAAATTATCCCATCTTATTTAAAAATATATCAACAAATAAAAATAGAAGCTTCTCATTAATTAAAAAATAATAAGAGAAAAACATAAAGAATGGACAAAGTTTCACCTTTAAACCCATCACTACTATCAATTATAGAATTGGGAAGATAAAAAGAAATTCACATGCAACCAAAATACAGTAATGATGATCTTACGTAAATGCATCCTAATTTATAGGAATTCTATAAATCTTGCTCTCTTTTCAATTGAGCTCAAAGCACGACTTTTACATCACTTACCAAACATCCCTTAAGCATGATGCCTTTTTGATCATTTTTTAACAAAGTTGCAAAATAATCCACCTAAATAGAGCTTTATATTGTCATTCCTATGTGAAAATTGATATGATTATCCTTATTTCAAGAGGGCAAACGACATACAAAAGAAAGACAATTTTACCTTTTATAAAAAACCTTATACCTTACAAACTATGAATCAATGCTTGAAAAACAATAACCCTTCATTAAAAAACTCTTTAATAGTTAGGACTTATATCTATAAAACTATTGTAAAAATGAATCAAATAAGGTAAATATTTAAAATCTTTCATTAGATATGTATTTTTTTGACTTTTTCAAGTATAAAAAATAATAGATTGAAGCAAAAAAAAAAAATTAATTTTAGTGTCAAAAGTAGTTCAAAACAACTCAAAATTCATCAAAAACTCATGAACCCTCAAATAAATGATTCCATCCACATTTTGGATTTAGACATGTATATTTAAAAAATATAAAATATGCATAATACTCAACCAAATGCAAAAAAAAATGCAAAGTGACTCTTAGAATACAAAAAATGAAGCAAGAAAATCTTACTTTTTGATAGTAGGGTGATGTTTTTTGTGATAGGTATTTCCAAAGGAAAAAAACATGTAAGGATAGTGCATTTGTGGATTAGAGTAAAACAAAAGGGCAACCCCTCGAACACATGCAACCCCCATAATTCCCTTAACACCTTTAGTTGAATAATGCATGTCCTCAACAAAACCATGGATATTGCCTAAATAATCCGTAGTTGTATATGGGAAGGTAGGGAGGCACCAAAGGCTCAAATGTCTTAATCTTCATTTGTTTTGACACAAAACATTTCAACCCCATTATTTGTCTTACAATTCCCTTACTATTCTTCTCTTTTTTGTCCATTATTAAGCTATTTTCTTATAATCCACTATGAACGATAATAGCTAGTGACTAGTAATCTAGATTGTGCATGAACTATCTATCTTTTATAGAAATTGCTAGTCACCAAAAAAAATATTTTTATTTGAATTTTTTTTGAGGATTATATGATTTGTTTTAGATAATCAAAATTTGATTAAAATGTTAAGATTTATCGAAAAAATATAACTTATTGATCAAAATATATTAATTTTAATATAATTATATTTCATTTACACTCAACTTCATGCTTATTTTATTTTTATTATTCTTAATTTTTTGAATTAATTTATTTATCCATTATAAAAGATTACCAAATTTTATTAATATTAAAAATATTTTATTAATATTAAATTCACTTGTAAACAAAAAGGGACCATATAGTATTGTTGGGTCTATTAGTTCTAATCTAGTCAAAAACACACCAAAACTCATTATTGAATGTCTTTATCTTGACTGAATATGTGAAGGTTTCTATCGTGAAAGATATGACTAATTAAATGATCTCATCAAAAATATATATTTTTATTTAATTTTATATTAATATTTATTTATTTTTTATTAAGAATGTTTATAAGGTTAGGAGCTCCAATTTAATTAAGTGAAATGAATCCTTCAATTTTTACCATTAAATTTAAAAAACTCTAAATATTTATCCCAAAAAACTATATTTTTAACATAATATTGCCGAAAAACTTTAGTCTGATATAAACTTTTCATGAGAATTTAAAAGAAAAAACCAAAAATTAAAAAAGCCCTTTATTTCAGCTGATGAAAACTATGTGCTCAGACAATGGCCCACATAGCACGCTCCAAAGTAATTTTGTGTTTGAGAAATTTAGGAGAAAATTATTAGTCACTGGGTGTGAATTCGAGCCGGGTTCGATCCTAGTCACTGGGTGAAAACTATATGATCCCCTTCACCTTGGCCGCATGCAAAATCGAGATTACCATGGCCGCATGCAAAATCAAGATTACCATGGCCGCTTAAGAATTATCACAGTTAATCTCATCCACGGTTTAACTTCCAAGTGACAGAGGGAGAGGAGTAGCAGAGCAGTGGGAATGCGAATGGGAGCCAATGCATCTCAGCCTCAGCCCAATTCCTCAGCTGGAGTTGGAGATGATCCAATTCCAGGAGATCTGCCCCACATTTCCTACACTGAAAAGGTCAGATCTCATGCCCACGCATTGCTTTCTGCTTTATCGATCTGCATTGATTTGATTTTGATTCGATTTGATCAGTTAAGCATTTTCTGAGAATGAAAATCTAGGGATCTATACATCTTGACAATGCATGTTTACAGGTGTTGGAGGAGAAGGAGCTGCAATTGAAGAAGTATGCAATTCTCTTCACCTCAGCTAACCTAGCTTTTGCTACAGAATGTTAGTTGCCATTTCTACAGAATGCAATTTGCTATGTAAAATTGGAGGCAGTTTATGAACGAAATTAGTATTCATTACAAGTCTTTCTGAAAAATTCTCCAGCAGAGGCAGTTTAAAAATTTGTTTTTAGTTTGAAAATAGTAATAAATTCATTTTGTAAAGAGTTTTAACTTTTAATGAAATGTGTCAAATCCCAGCTCAATGTCTCAAATTAGCTGCCAAAAGAAATGTAGAATGGAATTATTAACTTGCCGGAAGCCAACACTTTGTTCAGTCAGAGGAAATGAAATGCATGATAATTCAGTGTAAGGCCTAAACTAGAGGCTGCAGTGGCGGACGCAGAAGCACTGCGGCTTGGATGATGAGGCACCATTTTCAAGCTTCGCTTTCTATTACAGCTTGTACATGCCATTATCCAATCTCACTTATTCACCTGTAGCTGAAATGTGGTCATATGTGTTGGTATCAGGAGTTGTATGACACCTCTCTATGAGGGTGCTGGCTTTGTTCATGGACTCGTATATGTTTTTGCCATTAAGGGCTTCTTAGTGTTCTGCTATGTATTTGTTTTATCAAACTGTTGAATTCAAAATCCTTCTCAGGTAAGCTAAGATAATAAATATTAATCTTAATTTTGTGCAACTTTGGCTAGAAACATATTCTTTTGCAGTCTAGATGGATAGAATTTCAAAGGGCATGCTGCTGCACCAAGCAGCCCAACAGGGAAGAACTTGTCATAGAGTGGAGCTGGTTTTTGTAATGCCAAATGAAGATCTAAGCGTCAAGATAACCCGAAGCATGTGAACACGTTAAGAACTGGAATGTAAACATTTGAAATATCAAGCAGACTGGCTTAGAACTATGTAGAAGCCATTTTAAGAATCCCAGGCAAGAAAGGGATGGATAATTCATCTACAATCTATGAACAAAACGCCAGACCAAGTACCAAAGAGGACAAGACAAGTGAAGCAATAATTAGGTACAAGCATGCTAAAAAGATAAGAAGGCATAGGCAGGATGACCAAATGATGGATAAGTGCCAAGCCAAATACGTAATTAATATAGGGTTAAACAAAAATAAAGAGGCAGAAAAGCTGGATTGATAGGATGATCAATGCAAACTGAACACCTCAGGATCTGCCTTGGCGTATTCGTCCCATAATTATGCTGTAGAACACTCCCGCACTCTGCCTCCCACCACCCTACCCCTTCTCCCACTTCTATAATGGGCATGTTGTGGCAATAGCTTTGATAGTATTGATAATAGCTTGCTAGGGCTTTATGCAAGTTGTTAGGTTTGGTATGGTGATGAAGGACAGCCTTGCAAAGCTGGTGGGTCTCAACCATAGAAAGCCTTCTGCCATTTTTTATTTGCAGAAAGAAGATATTTGTGTTGTGTTCCTGAAAATTGGAAAGAAACTGATTTCCGAATAAAACGGTTCAAATGCTATATATCTAAACTGTAGCTGCTGGAAAAACTTAAACAACTAAATGTTTTCAAACCTAAAATGTTAGGAACAGGTTCGCTAGATCTGGAAACATAAAAACAGAGCTGAGAAGAAATCTGAAATTACCATTATCTGGAATGTAGCTACTGGAAAATCTGAAATTGCCATTATCTTGAATTTACCTAATGGAAAAGTAAGTGCCGAAAAAAAAATTCAATCTGCTGAAACTGGAAATGAAACCAAGCTAGATTATGATGAACATGTATGAGATAGGGAATAATAGTGAATAGAAAGTTTCCAGAGAAGCTATGAATGCCAACTTAGGCCCAAATGTTCGAGGCCATGTGGATGTTGTCCTTGGCCCAACACAGGCTTCAGAGTTGTGTACAAGATTTTCTATTCTCTAAATATCCTTTATTTGCAATATTGTTTCACTTTATCCTCTACATCTACTTTAGCCTATGGTCCCCTGGAGTGGGGCTACCTAAACTTTCTCAGCAGGTGCTACTGAGAAAATTTAGGAGCAATTTACAATCTGGTGGTCCCATGAATTTATAGGAGCAGCTAATGGTAAAAACTTTAGCTAAGAATTTTTAGGAAGGTGATGATCCTCTGATTTGTTTAAAACCTGCAATACTGCATCCCAACATCGTAAATATAAAAAGGAAAAATTTCCCTCTAAATGCTTACCCAAAATTCATTGGGTGCCTTTAGCAACAGTATAGGCAACTGCTGAAAATTGAGAATTATACTGGTTCCTATTTTTCAGGATAAGATTCCAATTTATCTTGTAATAATTTTTTTCCCATTTCATGGGACCTATCTCTCTGTGATTTTAGATCATGAAGCCCCCTCCATGGGACTGTTGGTGCTCATAGTTGAAGGTCCTAAATCACTAAAGCCAGATCCTCTCCAGAGCACTAGGGGTGTTGAACTTAGGATGAAGATCTCAAACTTATGATGAGGATAGGCAATGACAGAACAATTTTCTAATGTGGGTAAGAACTTCACCTTCTGGTTCTGCTAGATGAAGGGGGGCTTCCGTAAGATGTTTTTTGGTACAACTAAAAGAAACAGACATTTACCTTAACACTAACTAAAATGATGCTTAAATTTGATTGTTTTAGGTGTCTTGGAGTGATTGGGAGGTTGAGCATGAAGTAGATGGGTGAATATATTCAGTTGGGCAAATAGAGTTTGAAGGTTTCACAAACCAAAGAATGAAACAACTAAAATCTATTTTGTAGCACCTTAATCAAGATGCTACTAAAGACTATATTTCTTTTAAATGTAGACAGATAAAAGGATAAATGAAACTGAAGAACATTTAAGCAGTCTAACTTAGTTATTCATGAATAAACCCATACATGTCTTGTATTAATCTAAGAAGATACCTTACAAAAGCTTATCAAGGATTCTATGGTTGTCTAGATGACCAACTAATCAAAGCTAATACCTAGATCACAAGATGTGATGAAAAGAACAATTAATCCTTCAGAGATGCATGCAATACACATGGAGACACTCAAATAATGCTGAATCTACACTTTTAATTCATTCTTTTGGGATTAAAATATCATATTACACACTTGGGTTGAAACCCAGATTGATACAATACAAAAATGCTTGAAACCTTCTAAATGGAAGCGAACCCTAATAGCCTGGAAGTTTCCTCTTGTTATTTGCTCTACAACCTATTATCCCTCCCTTTTGAACAATGAAAAATTTGAACTATATACCATTCAGCATAAATGAGAAGCCTATGGAGAAGATCCATTGCCACCTACAATATGAGAGGTCACCCATAATTGCTTGTGTCATCATCACATGGCCTTTCTACCTAGAAATGTGTAAAAATCATTTCCCCTCTAGTCGTGTTTACCTTCAAGCTCTTCAATGGCATTTTGAATCGTGCAAGGGGTAAATAATCCTCACCTTAGTGGTCTGCAAAAACTTGACAATGAACTCAATGTAATCATTTTGGAATAGAGTGCAAGGCATAGCCTAGGAAATCTGTGGGATAAACAACCAAGATTGGCACAAAAGTCCCCAAGAGCTAAAATTTTGCCTACTTCATTAATGGCAACATGGCTACCTTCATCCTTCATTGTTGAGAGTACATTAGAATCTGTGCCCTTGAGATTAGATGATAGTTTTTGGGCACGAAATGCTTGATTGGGTAGTTGCAAGGTCAAATCTAGCATTAATGGTAGTTTTGAAGCAATTTGGGAGTAGTCGAAGCGAAAAGGAGGTATTTTGGAAGAATTGTAGGAATCTAATATGAGAATGGGATGTGGGATTTTGGGTCAAGACCGAATATGAGAAATGGATGGAGAAGGTTTGTGATGTAGTCATGACTAGGGGGTCTTAACAAACAGCCCAATCATGCAGTCAAACCACACTTCCACTCATATAGATTCAACAAACATCCTTTATTTCTTATTAGAATTTCATTACATAGGGTTTATACTTTATAGAGCTACAAATCCTACATTACCATTATCCTATTACAGATATGGCCTTATTCTTTCTATTTCCTTCCAAAAGGCCTCTAAAAATGAAGACAACACTTCCTTTCATCCATCGGTGGCCAAGGAAATTGAATCGAATCCGATCTTGGCTGTTACAACCACCGATTTGTTGCAAAAATGCCGAAGTGCAGTAGCAGGTCAAAAGCCCACAAGTTTAGTAACAAGCCAAAAATCCACATATGCAAATACAAGGGGAAGATCCACAAACAGCTAGATCAGATGCAAAATCCCACCTCAAGTTCAGTAGGCCAATAAAACTCTGCAATTGTACTTGGTGATGTCATCATCCTGCTGAAGTCAGCTTACATCATGCTGACATCATCAACAGTCTTATTCATCTGAACCACTTGATTAAACTTGACAATGTTCAGTGCACTTGGTTTTACGTGCAAAGTTCAGATGGCCACGAGTAACTTGCAACTTCTGTAGGATAAGGAATTCCCAAAAGAAGTGATTGAATAAGGAATTCTCATAAACCAACAGGAAGTGGAAGTTCTGCAAACTAGTTCACTATCAGGTTCCTGCAAATAGCTAGATCACTTTAAAAACCCTGCACTCTGTAAATGTTGTCCTTCATGTGGAAGTTGCTTATTGAATTGAACATTTTGATCGGTACACTTGTATGGTTCAGTAACATTTGCCCACAAATCCACTTGGCCACAAGATACCTGCAAGCACTAGTTGGAGGTGAAGTCCCCAAAAAGGTTAGATAACAAGGTGTTCCCACATGGTAGAAGGCCATGAAGTTCCTGCAACACCTGTTGGCCTCATGTTCCCTGCAAATGCGGATAAGTTCATCTAAATTGGTCATAGGAAATGAAACTTACTGATTCAATACCAAAGTCCCACAAAGCTGGATGTAGTTGAGAAGTTCACAAAGCTGGTAGTAGACCAGAAGTTTGCAAAGTCAATTGCAAACCATTTTGAGGAGATTTTATTGCAGATTTAAGGCAGAATTTGGGAAGGAGTTATAGTAGATCTAAGAGGAGATTATAGCAGATTTGAGCAGACCTTATTGTGCTAGAGGTTGGTACCTCTCACATTGAAGAGATTGGTGTCTCTTGTTGGGTCGGTGCCCAATTGTGGGGATTGGTGTCTCCGGTGGGTTGGTGCCTACGAAGATAAGCGGAGATTGGTGTCTCTAGTAGGTTGGTGCCTACTAAAATTGTAAGAGAATCAATAAAGCAATATTTTTCCGTGGTTTTCTTTTGTAAGGGTTTCCATGTAAATCTTGTGTTTTTCTTGTGTTGCATAATTGTTAGATCTTGTGTGATTGATATTGTTGTGGTTGTTAAGTTTTTGAAAAAGTAAAAGATTGTCTTATATTGATTCACCTGCCCCCCAACCCGCCCACCCTCTCAATATAAGCGTGTGCTCATCACACACATATGTACATACATACATACATAATAGTGGGCATTCAAGGGTTGTGACTTCACTATCTAGTGGATCTTCCCCTGCTATGATTGTTAAGAAATACCACAAAACTTGTCTTCCTACACTCACTTGGTAACTTAAATTTTCTTTTCTTCTAAACTTTTGGAGAAATGCCATATCATGATTCTCCCTTTGTGTGTGTATATATATGGCATTTCTCCACAAGTTTAGAAGAAAAGAAAATTAAAGCTTCCAAGTGAATGTAGGAAGACAACAGTTGTGGTATTTCTTAATAATTAAAGCAGGGAAAGATCCACAACCCTTGAATGTCCACCATCAGCATTAATTTCCTGGAAACTATTGAATTTAATCATCTCCACAAACAAAAAAACTCTATTTAACATTAATTCATATAAATCCTATATCAGACTGAAGGCACACAATGATAGAGCTTTTTGAAATTCGACATTTTAGCTGGTTCCATGAATTTTTTTAATAATTTCTCACCCTTGTGCTTGATGGTTTTATGCTAGGATTTTGAGGTCTCATGCCCTTGTCTAATTTTACTCAGGCCTTAAACCCTTGCGTTATATTTCCATGTTGACCCCCCCATATCAATTTTACGGTTGTCCTAGTTACAACCTATGCCATTGTGCCCATTGTCTTTACCGGCCCCTCTGCCTAAGCCCGCCGGTCATCGGGTATCTATTAAAATTTTAAATTTTCCATGGTCGGCCCAAAATATTTTACCTCTTAAAGACTTATGTCCTAAGTCTTTAATCTATTTTGAGGGGTTGTCGCCCGTCACCTAGCCCATGGCCCCTTCTTTATAACTAACGATGTATGCACGTGCAGAAAATCTGAGCCGTCGGATCAAACGACTAAAGTCCAAGCCTTGTGCGCACACCGCGCAACATTTAAAAAATGTATTTCAGTTGGGCTGCGTGGTGTGCACAATTGCGCCATACATCTTCCAATTCATGTGGGACCCAATCCCCACTATCGGCTTGATCCCCTATGCCAGAGGATCGACGGCTCTAACGTACCGTTTGGTCTCAATATGAGTTGTAGCGTGCGTGTTGCGTAGAATATTAAATAGTGTTACCTAACGCCTTGCGCGACCTACGCGATGGCGACATGTGGACTCTGCTGGCGAAGTAAGAAGGCTGGATGGGGCCCGCAGGTGATGGACGTGTCTTCTGACTGGGAAGGCACCATTGGTCGATGGACTTGCCATGCTACATCATGGAATTTTCAAACATCTTTGACTCGATCTGAGTCATCCAAAGGACCACCTCATTGATGCTTCTACACCTAATTTCCAAAAATAGATGTGGCCATGTGATGGCTATTTGGGCTCTACAAATGGCGAGCATTAATGGCGTATGCTCTTCAGAGGATATCAACCTGATCTCCATGCGTGTGAAGAGCTACTTCCTGGCAAATATGATGAATGGTATGCTGATTTCCATGTACTTGGGAATTAACAGTGATGAAATAGACGCCAACGAATAATCACTCGCTCGCTCGTGCTTCTCTTAGAGCATTGATGATCGACATCATCAATTTGCTAAATAAACAGGGACGGAGGCTCATCATTTTTGCCATTGCAATTAGAGGTCTGAAATTCTCCGTGCTTCTGTAGTGGATAATAGTGACTCTTGTGAAAGTTTCGAATATTGGTGCAAGATGAACAGGTCGACTGCTTCTCCTTCATCTGTGCACAGGTTTGCCAGGGTCAATGTACAAAGGTCTCACGATGAAGTGCCGCTACATGAGCAGAGTACTCTCCCAGGTGCTCTCATCCTGAAGGAGGAATGCATGAAGCCCGTCCCAATTGTTACCAAGTGCAGCTCTTGGTTGAAAGGTCAAGCTGCAATTGTAGAGGAGGCGGTGCGTGGCAAGGAGAAGAGGTCTGTGGAGTTTGAGCGGAGGCCAAAAGCTAAGTTACGATATGGTTGGGGCTCTCTGGGGAGGCAAAATTCGCTTATTGATGTCTCTGGTAGCTCCAGTGATAGTGATACAGAGACGGACTCCGGTTACGACCAATTCCTTAGGGCTCTAACTGAGATGGCTGGTGTGAACGAAGAGGTCCTCGAGGTTTCTCCAATTGTTGCGATGACACCATGTGAAGTTGCTGGTTCTGATGCTGAGAAGTGTGCTGATAAGGAAGAAGGGGCGGTTGTTTTGCCTCCTACTGTGGCGAAAACGCGAAGTGGTTGCATGTACCATGGCCCTGGTGCTGGTTCGGTCTCTGGGTGATGATGATGGTGTCTAGTTTCCAAAGTTTTGTTGCAATGTGATGCTGGCTATTTTTTGGGTTCGACATGGATATGGACAACAAGGCCTTAATGGCATTTTTCTACGGGTGTGGTGACACCGACTGGTTATGTGGGTTGTTACAAATTTTGATTCCCCTGTTGGTAAATGATTACATCTAATCGTCTGAGAATTTTGAAATGAAATTTTGTGAAATGTAACTGCAATGAGCCTGATGCTTGTTGCTCTCTTATGCTATAAAAGAGATTTCAAGGCTCATTACAGAGGTCGGAATTTTGAGTCCAGAATAGCCTAGGTAGAATACAGTGAACAAATATAATACAAAATTCTCGATGAATCTGCTAGCTAAT